>CM046874.1:163298627-163937521 GCA_025667525.1 Glebionis coronaria
CCTCCACTAGTAGTACCATCAAGAAGAAAGTAGAAGCTCACACTAGGAATATCAGTTCAGATTTAAATAAAAAGAATCATGTTAAGACTAAAAGCTCTGCGCCTGTGCAGAAGCCTAAACCATTTGTGAATTCTAATTTGAAATGTTGGAATTGTAATGAATGTATGTTTTCCCAACGTCATGATTTGTGTCTTATTGATCATGTGAATGAAATGAATGCCATTAGGAATGATCTTGAATGGAAGCCAACTGGTAGAACTCGTGCCCAAGTTGGATGGCAATGGCGTCCCACTGGTAGGACCTTTACATTAGATGGAAAAATGTGCCCTTTAACTAGGAATGAATCCATTGAGGTTAGGTCTCAGCGTCCTTTAGTTAGGCACACTAGCACTAAAGTATGGAAACCGCGTCCTTTAATTAGGTCAGCCCCCACTATAGTGCCTATCAGTGAATAAATACCTCAGGATTTAAGCCAACTAGAATCTACACCACCAACTAGGAAGAAGGCTAGGAAATCTAAGAAACCTAAAGTTAGCAAATCTAAGATTATTAAATATGTACCTGCTAATAACAAGGAACATTCAGATTCTGAAACCTATACATTATCATCGTCTGGTGATATTTTCAGGTGGTCCAAATCATCCTCTGGTATTTGGACTCCGGTTGTTCAAAGCATATGACCGGAGATCGCTCGATGCTCCGAAATTTCGTCAGCAAGTTTCTTGGAACGGTTAAATTCGGTAATGATCATATTGCAAAGATAATGGGGTATGGTGAATATCAGATTGGAAACGTTACGATTTCAAGGGTATACTATGTAGAAGGTCTTGGTCATAATTTATTTTCAGTAGGACAGTTTTGTGATTCCAACCTAGAGGTTGCTTTTCGACAACATACTTGTTTCATCTGCAACTTAGAAGGAAAAGATTTCTGAAGGGGTCATCCAAGTACGCAACCTCCCTGACCTTGTTGAAAGCAGCTAATTAGGGGACAATACCCTGGATCGAGGAAAAGGTAAACCGACTCTGGGTCCCAAAGGTAAATCGTAATTATGATATGTATGTTGTTATAGGTGCATCACATTGGGACGAGCGAGTCCGAAGGGCGTACA
Source organism: Glebionis coronaria (assembly GCA_025667525.1). Classification (NCBI taxonomy): domain Eukaryota; kingdom Viridiplantae; phylum Streptophyta; class Magnoliopsida; order Asterales; family Asteraceae; genus Glebionis; species Glebionis coronaria. Next base: position 163,299,739 of record CM046874.1, read on the forward strand.
GAGGTTGCTGCTTAGCCAATTCAGGAAGTCGTGTCAAATCCGATATTCGTATCTCAAGTATTTTGGGGCTGAAAACTGAAGCCAAAAATGGCTATCATCATGTGACGGAGATTCGTCTAAAAAGGGAGGATGACAAAGAATACACAATACAGCAGGGAGATTTTTCTATCATTCGCCTTGGAGATATCGAAGACATGTTGCTTATGATGACCCGTGATCAACTGACCCATCTTACTCGTGAAGAAATCATCTCCTTGAATACAGCACTTCGTATGTTCACACGAAGCGTTATTATCAAGAAACGAGTTGAAGATCTTTAATTGGGAGTTGAAAGCTACCAAAGGAAGCTTAACCTGACCCGTCCAATGAACCAAGTTCTACCTCAACATGTCACAAGATGTCCTTATACCGGCATTACTGTTCCGAGTTACGGGATTTTCTACTTGAACAGTCGTGGAATAATGAAGTTTATGAGGGTAGGTGAGCTTTATAAGTACAGTGACGGGACTCTCATATACGTCAGAGGAAAGTTGGATCATCTTAATTCGGGTGGGTCTTTACCAGAGATGACTGAGGATTGGCATCAGGGTTATCGGCAAATGGCGAAGTATGTGATCAAGAAGATTGATCAAAAGCTCCGGGAACGTAGATTGATGAGGAGCTTAGAAAGGTTCGTTGGTGGTAGACCATATGGAGTGCACCACAAGTTACTGCAACGATCCATCTAATGGATCGTACATTTCAGGTCTACTCTATATTGGTTTTTAATTGTGAATATGTAAATTTGTGAATATTGTGCTTTTACGGCTTGATGTAGTGTTAAGGTATGATAATTTTTCAAGAATTTCTCACGAGATTCTAAATCTTTCAAAATATATCATACTAAAGCACTACAACTATCCCTTATTAGTTTAAGGGGGAGCATTAACATGTTCTATGGCCAAACATCGATTTCATTTTTACCCAAAGACCGGTTAATCCATTCAATATCCCAAATATTAATGGTTAACATTTTGGATAAGGGGAGAAAATGGGATTAAGGAGACTTAAATGATACTTGGCTAAAAGATGAAAAAGACTTAACGATAATCCAACTTAATATGTGTAAAGCACGTGTTAAGGGGGAGCGTTTTTGATGAACAAAACACCTAAGGTACAAAACTTTTGATTTCAATATCACAAGTACCTTAAGTGATTTTCAAGGATTTTTCATGGTGACTATACTTTCCCAAAACACGCTTAATTCACGACGGATGTGGTGACAAAAGGGTGGTAGGAATAGGTTTTAGTCCAATGATTCATCAGAACCGATGGAATCTTCCCAAGGACAATTCCCTAGATAGAATTAGAAGTCCTAGGAAAGATGGAGAAAGATTGTGAACGTAGCTGAATGCCGACCAAGTACTTAAGCTAGCACTGGAACAATCACAACAAGGTGCTAGTTATGACGTATTGGTAAGCATTGAAGGGGTTGAAGAATGAAAAAGAATTGTAAAGATAAAGGGTGTAAAGAAAGAAGCCCTCCTTACAACTTTAGGCAGAAACCGGGTCAATACATATACTATTGAGATCATTGATTAATGATTCTTGATATTGAAGAAAGACATCATGGACCCAGTGATGCAATGCACAACCCTTCCCAGCTAACTCAAATATCTCTCAAAAGGTATTTGTTTTAATCACACGGAGATCAACACGTTATCTATTGGTTTATTCACTCCAAATAGACTGATATTGAAAAGGTGGCACTCCTCTCCAGCCATCGCTCACTAAATCAAAACGCACTATCGAGTCTAGAGCCACGAGATCATCAAAAGTCTCATTAGGACACTTTCCATTTATTCCTTGCTTTCTCACACACTGTGAAAAGTAAGAGATTTTTATGAGTCCTACGCAGTATTGTTGTAATATTGCCAGAACATCCGAGTAATACGCAAGTATTACAATGAAGATGGAAATCCTGCTTGAGCCAACATCAAACAAGCTCATGGTAGGTTACACGTGCGGTTCTTTAAGAACCAATCTTGTGAAAAACTGGAAAGAAACAGTAGTTTAATTCTTAATTGAACTTAAACTCGTTCCAGGCCTCTACGCATTATCATATGATCTTGCCAGAACACTCAGAGTGACTCTTTATCGATCACAGTGACGAGTGGAAATCCTTCTAGTGTTAACATCAAACAGCACTTGGTAGGTGACGTGCAAGATTCTTTATGAATTAAGCTCATGATAACTGGAAAGCAACGACGGTGAAAATCTTAACTGAAATTCACTTGTTCCAGGTTTCATGAATTGACGGCTTCAATCACAAGGATAATTTATCCAAGTGATTCACTCTTTATGTTCGCAGTCAAGTTTAGTGATCGTCGAATAAAGAGAACGGGTTTACCCGCGAAATCCTGTCAGGAAGTTACTTAATTGAAACTATCCGTCACAGGTACGATATCTAATATCGTCCAACGGTCTTCACCGACCGGAGGTAAAATGCTACCGATTTAGAATGAAATGTTCTAAGCCATTTCATTCGTGTCTTATCATGTTGCTGCGAAGACGGTGGTGTTGCGGTGTACCAGCTGAAGTCGTTCCCACATGCTTATGTTTTTCTGCATCAAAGTTCAGCAAAATTCAAGAAAGTGCAAAATGAAGTCTTCCGCTGTACCAAACTCTGAAGCTTTCGAGAATTCAACAAAAAGACATAAGTGTGTGGAACATGGAGTCACGAGGAGGCAAGATTCACAAGAAGGCAAAGATCGCACGTGATTGGTCAAAAGAACAATGCTCTCAAGCCAAAGCCTAAAAGATCAAATCAACATATTCACAACAAAAAGAAAGAAGAAAAGACTACGAGCTGAAGAACGAAGACTTAGTATAGTATGCTAGGTTTAGAACTTTGTAACGTGGAGTGACCTTCCTTAGGGGGAGATTGTTAGAAATACGTTTTAACGTATATTAGAAGTATCGGTCACTCCACAATATTATTAATGTTGTAATAGCTCGTAGTTAATGAGTACTTATTTAGTTAAGTTAGAAACCGACCCATGGGCTTGTCATGGTTCGGCCCAAGCCCAATAGTGGCCTTGGATATAAATACCCCTTTCCACCATGGAAAGGGGTTGGTTGTTGATTATTCTATTTTCTCATTTTAATGAAAAACACATAGTTCTCTCTCACTTTCTCTCACTAGTTTCTCTCTCTAGAAATATTCAACCCACTTCATAGATTAACAAGATTATCAATATTCTACATGGAGATTACAAGATTACCTCTAACAACTCTCCATTGTCCCCTACCAAAATTGACATCAAACCCCTCGTTGTCCAACAGCCCGATGGAAATCAACATTTTCTTTAAGCCATGAATAACACGAACGTTCTTCAATGTCCATATGGACCCTAATGAAGTTTTCAAATCTATGTCACCCATACATGTGCTGTCAAGAGTGTGATTATTAGCTAAACGGACTTTACCACAGTCACGTGTTCATAGATTCTTCATCATCTTCGTCTTGTAAGTGGCATGAAATGATGCACCAGCATCCATAATCCACGACTCTATTGAATTCTCAACACAACAGATAAGAGCATCTTCTGAATCGTCAGTTGCTGCATTCACCTCTTTCTTATCATCTGATGGTTTAGGGCATTGATTTCTAAAATGCCCATTTCTTTGCAGTTCTAGCACCAGATATCCTTCCTAGGTTTAGATTGGCCTCTGTTTCTAGATTTTGATATGTCTCTACTACCATTACCCTTTTCTTACTTACTTCCTACCCCCCTTAGTGCTAAGCAGAGCACTCAATTATTCTTTAGAACTCCATCTCCTTATATCCTCTACTAGGATGAAATCATGAATGCCCTTAAAAGTGAGTTTAGAGGTTCCAGCTAAACCACTAACAGTTGTGACTGTTCCTGACCAACTTTCCGTTAATGAGGATAATAGAAGTAAAGCTTGGACTTCATCTTCAAACTTGATATCAACATATAGCAAACCGGGAATAATGGTATTATAGTCATTAATGTGAGAGGTAATAGACGTTCCTTCCTTCATTTTTGTGTTTACTAGTTGTCTTATAAGAAACACATTATTCGAAGCAGAAGGTTTCTCGTACATGTTTGACGAAGCTTTAATCAAGCCATATACAGTAGTCTCCTTCATGATGCTAAATGCCACACTCTTAGCTAGTGAAAATCTGATAACAACTAGGGCTTTTCTATCAATAGCAGCTCATTCTTCATTTTTATTTTCTTTGGTTTTTTTTTCCGGTCAAGGCTTGATCCAGGTCTTTCTGACACAACAAGTCCTTAATATGCATCTTCCACCATCCAAAATCTTCATGGAACTTCTCAATTATGAGTTTTCTTTCCTCTACCATTATCAGAAACTGTCAGCAATGAATCTGCCCAGATCTGGCATAAAATCTTTTGTTTGCGATCTGAAAAACAGAGAACAGATCTGACTAACATAGAACATATCTGTCTTTTTCGTGATGGGGATGAAAAACCCCATACCACTTGTTAGGGTTTAACATTACACACACAAGAGTAAAACCGAAAAGCAAAATAAAGAACACAAAAGATTTACGTGGTTCAGTTAATAATTCTATTAATCTTCGTCCACGAGTGGCAACTAAGGTTTGTATATAGATTAACATAATTAGGGAAACAACCTGATTATAGAGGGTCTTAATAAGCTAATTAAATAACTATTATCTTTGTCAAAAATATAATTAAGGCCCGCTACCACTAATCGGAAGCTTACACCTCAACAGGTCATGCTACCCCGTATACGATAAAGAAAATTTTAATAGGTGCTCTCAGATATTAACTAGGTATAAATACTAAATATAAATGTCAGTAATGAAATACATAGTAATAGTTTTGTAGTACAAAATTGTCTGTTCATCATGAAATTTCCAAGACAACAAATGCCACATAATTAATATATTGGAATCGACAACTCCAAGAATCCGAATATCGATATCGCGAATCCCTGGAACACCACGAAAAAGCTCGCGTAGTTGCAACAAACGAGACTCAAACGAACAGAATACTACAAAGATAACCAAACGATAATTTTATTCAACTCACGATCGATTACAAGAATAAAGAATAGAAGCTGTGAATGTATCTTGTACATCCCCTCACCCTTTTTACACTTGCATTGAAGGGCAAGTTTGACTTGCATAAAAAAACATACCTGATCGATAACTAATCTTAACTAGAAATGTTACTAACGCTGTAACATAATACAAACAGACATGGTAGGGGCAATCCTTACATTAAAAGAATTCATGATTATATAGTTATTGTTTCTTTCGTTTTTCTAGGTCGGCCAAAAATAAGTAAAACACAGACGAATAGGAATACATGATTATTAATGGAATGTCGGTTACTTAAACTCACTATTTATAATAAGATAGAGAGAATACTAGTATCATTCTTCTTCATCATTAACAACATCCGATCGAGGAACCACAAAACCACAACATGAATGGGAAACCTTTGTTCGACATCTTATTAAAACTGCCATCGACATCTTTGCTTCGTTTCCGGTGTGTATCAAAACTATGGCGCAAGTACATCGACAATAGTCACTTTGTCTCCATTCATGACAAACAAGTTGTCGAGAATTCCACCCCAATAATGTTTAATTACGATACTTATAGTGCAAAAACCCTTGATTTCCGCGTGATTCAGTCTGATACTACAACTAATCATGTTTTTAAGGTGACGCCTGTTTTTGAGTTTGTGGTCAAGAAATCACTCTACCAAACGTGTCACGCCAGTTTCCAGGGTTCTTGCAACGGGCTTGTCTTAATCAAGACTGATCATGAAGATGACTGGTGTGAGGATGAGTCCACTTACACTATGATTCATCCTTTAATGAAACAGTGTTACGTGCTACCACAGTTACCATTACTTCCTAATCAATTACCCCCTGATGTAAAGTCATGTGGGCTTGGTTTTGATTCTTCCACCAGCACTTTTAAGATGGTATGTGTAGTGCATGACAGCTACCCTAGTTATCGTTTCACCATGGTGCATGTACTTGGCACTAACTCATGGCGCGAAATACCCCAAGTTCCGTCTTATCACATTTATGGTAAAGCTATATTTGCTCATGGTTGTTTGCATTGGTTGGCCGATAGTGTTGGACAAGTTATATGGTTTGATGTTAAAAATGAGGAATTTGGGTTGATTAGACTTTCCAAGACAAAAAGTAAGCTTACCAAAAGATTCAACCATCCTATCGATGATCAGTTGGTAGATCTAGACGGCCAAGTTGGATATTTTGGTAATAGGACAACGGAGCTTTAGGTATTGAACCATAAGAAAGAATGGGTGCTACACTTTGATTTTGAAGACCATAAATTTCACCATGGCTACATAAAGGTTTTAGGGTGTCTGAACAAGGCAAGAGACATACTAATCAAAGTAACCACCACATGTGAGACTAGAAAGGAATTGTTCTACATTTACAACCTCAAAAATAGACTTATACATGAAGCACGCATCGATTGAAAGTTTATGGACTTAAAATCGATAGTCGTGTGATAGGATCGAACTCGAGATCACGGGATTACACACATTACGTAAAGGGTTAATTTATTTAATAAATATATTTATTATATTTATTAAATCAAACAGTAGCTTAAACTAACGATCGTTATATAATTAAAGGTTAAGTATTAAACGACCGTTATGGAATCAATAGAAGCAAAAAGAAGCAAGGAAAAAATTACGGGAACTCCCCCTGGGGGTTCAACCGTCGGCTACAAGGGGGGCAAAGAGAAAATTTTGTTTCCTTTTCCGTTTATAACTTGGAGACCAAGGATTGCCAAGCCTATATAAACAAACCCCTTGGCCTCATAATTTTTACTCCTCTTTCTTTTCTCTTGCTTTGATCGCCGGCCATACACACCCAACTTAGGGTTTCGTTTGGTTTTCGATTAAATCTATTTTATCTAGTCCTAGCCCCTCTCTAGGGTTGTTGGGTAGATATTCCATACGCTTGGAAGCTCGGTTTGTTCGTGCTAGACTCACGATTAACTCGTCGTATTACGTGTGTACAAGATCGTGATATAGTCTTACTTTAGACTATATCCTGGTGGTGTTCGTGATCTATCATTACCGGTGACCGTTTCGTTGTCTTGTAGATCTTGCTAGGATAAAGGTATGTAACCCTAATCTTGATTAATTATAATTGTGTTAAATTATGATCTTGTTAATTTGCTTCCGTTGTATGTGCTTTGATCCATATTAGGGTTTTAAATAATTGTTATGAACTATATAAACCATCAGTGGCATCGAGAGCCGTTTTAACATGATTATAATTATCAAGATCTAAAGTTTTTTTAACTAATATTGATTTGTGTTAAAGATTACATGTTGTTTTTTAGGTTTTATAAAAAAATTAGGGTTTTATTTTTATTGTTTTTTAAAAATCGGCTATGACGAATTTTTTATTAAAAAGAAAATTGTAAACCCTAAAATTACATGGTAATTAACTTTAGATGTTTTGCATGAATTAATTGTTATGTCATGTGTGGTTACGATCCGTAGTTTTTTAATTGTTAAGAGAATGTGGGAGATCCCTAATAAACATGCATGTTTTTTACGGATCATATAATTTTGAGTGCTATTTGCTTTATTTGATTCAAAGTTTTAAAATTAGGGAAGACTTTTTATCTTTATAAAAACCCTAGATTTTATGTTCTTTGAATAAATTGTTATGCATGTGGCTATTTGATTTAGTTTTTTTTTTGTACTACTTGTTTTCATGCGTTTTTATATTGTATGTTGTAAACAAGGGTAGTTTTTTTTAAGAAAAATAATATGGACTAAATCTTATCAAAATTAATGAATTGTTTTGAGATCTAAATTACATATGATTTGCGTTGATTAGAACTGCAATAGCAACTTAACGGCCTACTCAATTTTGACAAACTATAAAGTGGGTATAACGCACCGCTGGTCATCTACCCGGTTAAGGAAGGAGGTGTTATGCTTCAGCGCTGACCAAATTCCTGGCTCGCCTGTGCGTCAAAATTAGAATTACCTACGGTTGTTATTTGTTTAATTCTTTAAGGTTGATTTAACTGCATTAATTCACATCCGAAACACAATGAATAAGGTTATTGTTTTGTGCTTTAGCTAAGTTCTAGAAAAAGTACGGTGTGAATTTAGTTGTGTGTAAAGTCTTTAATTGGTTTAACCAATACCTCAACTTGCAAATATATGATGAAATTTTAGTCTCACCAAAAAGTTTACTAAACGTTTTTTATTAAACTTATGTTATGGAGATGTATGCATGCTTCTCCATACATGATTTTGACACCAAAATCTATACCCTAAAATTTAAGTCATATGCCATCTAATTGACGAACACTTGAAGTTACAATTGTTGTCATATAAGATATTGGACGATGTTGTAATGGAGAGAAAACTTCATGACTGAATAAGATTGCACATGAAGGTTTTACGTTCTTTAGATTAGTCGACTTAATTAAGTTACTCAGTAAGAACTGGAAACTTAAGGCGTAAAGTAGGGATGAAACATATTTACAATGCAAATGATTTTGGCAATGTAAATCCCTAACATATCTAGAAATTGCAAATTTGTTTGTCAATTATTGTTCGACAAGTTACTGTGTTGAATACATTTGTCACTAGCAGATCAACTGATGTGATGAATCTATGTCAATATGGATTCTAGTTTTTCAAGGAAAATACTATGGTTTTATTACCGGGGTAATTTTATTTTCTTGAATTGTATTATCAAAAATACTAATGTTTGAACTTATTTCTGTAGAAATGGCTCAACCCGAAAACAATCTGACAATAAGCTCGGCGTTCAAAGCTTTCTTTGAACGGCCTGAACTTACTGGCCCTAATTTCAATGACTGGTATCGTTCACTAAGAATTGTTCTGAGAGCAGCTGGTACTATTGATATCTTGACTACTCCTTTTCCAGAGGATCTTGCTGAAGGAGCATCTGATGTGGAAAGGCTTCAACACGCTGCTAACGTTAAGAAGCACCATGAGGTGGTTGTTGTAATGTTAGGGAGAATGGCTTCATCACTTCAAAGAAAGTATGAGCTATTTTCACCTCAGCGAATGCTTGATGAACTCAAGGCTGTGTATGAAACGCCGCAAGCTGTAGAGATCTATGATTTGGTTGATGCTCTACATAGTTGCAAGCAAGCTCCTAGAAAGTCCGTTAGTGCCCATTATATGGAAATGAGGGGTTATATGGAACAACTCATCGCACTAGGACAACCCTATGATCATAATATGGCTATCAACTTGATCAATAGGTCCCTTAATAAGGACTTCAATGATTTCGTTCGTAACTATAATATGCATTGCACGGGGAAGATGGTTAATGATCCGCATGCAATGCTCATTGACTTTGAAAAGGGGTTGAAAGATAAAGCATCCACTGCTACTCCTCAAGTACTTTATGTGCAAAAGGGTATAGTGACTAAACCAAAACCGCAAGTGAATAAGAAGCAGAAAGGCAAAGGCAAGGTTGATAAGAGCAAGCAAGTTGCGAATCCATCAAAACCAAAGCAGAACTTTGTCAAGAAGAGTCAATCTCAGAAAGATGAGACTTGTCACCACTGCAAAATGACCGGACACTGGAAGAGGAATTGCTCTCTCTACCTCCATGAATTGCAAGAACATAAGAAGAAGGTTGAGCTAGCTGCTGCAGCATCTTCAGGTAACTTATTTATGATAGAGTTATTTAATCTTACATACAAATCAAACTCCTGGTTATATGATATGGGATGTGGTATTAACATTTGTAATACCCTGCAGGGATTTGAGTTGAAGAGGAAGCTTTCCTATGGGGAACAATTTCTGCAAGTGGGCAATGGCGCACAAGCAGCGGTTGAAGCTATAGGAATATTTAAACTAGTCTTACCTTCGGGTTTAGTACTGTTTTTAAATAATTGTCATTATGCACCTACAATTGTTAGAGGTGTTATTTCCTTTTCTTGTATGTTGGATCTTGGATTTAATCACACGATTGATAATAATAGAATTTCTGTTTTCAAAGATGGTTTATTCTATTTTGATGCAATTTCTGTGAATGGTGTTTTTGACATTAACATGCATGATAATAATTCCAAGAGGAAATATAATTCTGTTTTTAGCATGAATAAGAAGAGAAAGTTAGACAAGAACTCTTCTTATCTTTGGCATTGTACACTTGCCCATATTGGAAAGACTCGCATACAAAAGCTTCAACGTGATGGTCTTTTGGAAAATGTCAATGATGAATCATTTGATAAATGTGAGTCTTGTATCTCTGGAAAGATGACCAAGAATCCTTTTAATAGCAATATTGAAAGGGCTACTGAACTACTTGGTTTGATACATACTGATGTGTGTGGACCACTTATACATGTGTCAAGGAAAGGTGCTAGCTACTTCTTAACGTTTACGGATGATTATAGCCGTTATGGTTATGTTTATTTACTTAAGCATAAACATGAGGTGTTTGAAATGTTCAAAACGTTTAAAGCAGAAGTAGAGTTACAACTAGGAAAGAAGATTAAAGCTCTTCGTTCTGATCGAGGTGGTGAATATTTAAATCAAGAGTTTAAAGATTATTTAAGTGAGAATGAAATTGATCAGAAACTTACTTCTCCATATACTCCACAACAAAATGGTGTATCTTAAAGGAGAATTTGTACATTATTAAATATGGTGCGATCTATGTTTAATCTTACAGCTTTACCATTATCCTTTTGGGATTATGCTCTTGAATCTGCTGTTCGTATTCTGAATATGGTTCCCACAAAGAAGGTTGATAAGACACCATATGAACTATGGCATGGCAAGAAGCCATATTTGTCTTATTTGAAAATATGGAGGCGTATGTGAAACGTGACTCTGAAGATAAACTCCAACAACGCTCAGTAAAATGTATCTTTGTAGGTTACCCTAAGGAAACTATGGGTTACTACTTTTATTATCCGGCTGAGAACAAAGTAGTTGTGGCTCGGTATGGAGACTTCCTTGAAAGTGATCTTGTAAATCAAGAATTCAGTGGGAGAAATTATGATCTTGAAGAAATTTAAGAAGATACATTGCCTTCTGAAAATACTAGCGAAGAAATTCCTGTAGAACCAGAAAGTCTAGGAGTTCCACCGGATTTAATTCCTCCACGTAGGTCTCAAAGAACCATACGTGCGCCAGACAAACTATGTCTTTACATAGAGGATGATGAGGAGGAAATAGGGGATCTTGGTGAACTTGCTAACTATCGATCTGCAATGTCTGATCCAGAAAAGTCAAAATGGATAGTTGCGATGAATGAGGAAATGAAATCCATGGATATCAACGATGTTTGGATTCTTGTAGACGCGCCTAAAAATGCTAAAGTAGTGAAAAATAGGTGGATCTACAAAAAAAACCGACATGGATGGTGAAATACAATCCTATAAAGCACGTTTAGTAGCTAAAGGTTTTACTCAAACTTTTGGCATAGACTACGAGGAGACATTTTCTCCTGTAGCAGACTTACGAGCTATTAGGATTCTCATAGCTATAGCAGCATACTATGACTATGAATATGGCAAATGGATGTTAAAACTGCCTTCTTGAACGATCTCTTAGATGAAGACATCTATATGCAACAACCGGAAGGGTACGTTGATCCTAAATATCCAAAGCGCGTGTACAAACTTCAAAGATCTATTTATGGTTTGAAGCAAGCATCACGTCAATAGAATAAGCAATTTGATGAAGAAATTAAAAAGTTCGGATTTATTCAAAATCGTGATGAGCCATGTGTATATTGCAAAGCTAGTGGGAGTAATGTAGTGTTCCTAATTTTATATGTCGATGACATATTAATCATGGGAAGTAACATTCCAAGACTTAAGGAAGTTAAGGATTATCTTGGTAAATGTTTTTCTATGAAGGATTTGGGAGATGCTGCATATATTATGGGAATTAAAATCTATCCAGATAGGAGTAGACGGTTAATTGGTCTTAGTCAAGATGCTTATATAGATAAGATATTGAAGAAGTATAACATGCATAACTCTAAGAAAGGTTTTCTATCGATGGAGGTTAAGCATGAATTAAGTCATGAGAAAGATGCATCAACACCCGAAGAGGTGGCTTACATGCAGAAGGTGCCTTATGCTTCGGCTGTAGGATCTATGATGTATGTTGTAAGATGTACAAGGCCTGATGTGGCGTTTGCTCATAACTTGGTCAGTAGATACCAACAGAATCCAGGAAAGTTACACTGGACTGCTGTTAAGCATATTCTAAAGTATTTGAGAAGTACGAAAGATATGTTTTTGGTATTTGGGGGTAAACCAGACACATAATTAAATGTAACAGGGTTCTGTGATGCGTCCTGGCAATGTGATAAAGATGATACGAAGTCTCAGACGGGTTACGTGTTTGCCATCAATGGAGGAGAAGTTGACTAAGCAGAAAACCATTGCTATGCATGCGACTCAATCGGAGTACATGGCCGCTTCAGAAGCTACAATGGAAGCTGTTTGGATTAGGAAGTTTATTGGAGATCTTGGAGTGATGCCTTCAATTAAAGAACCTATTGATATATATTGCGACAATTTTGTTGCAATAATATTCGCCAATGACCCTGGAGTTATGAAAGGCGCCAGACACTTTAAACGTAGATATCACTACGTTCGAGAACAAGTGGAAGCTCAAGAAATAAAATTAATAAAAGTTCACACAGATGATAACGTAGTTGATCCTTTTACTAAGGCTTTATCTAGGCCAAAGGTAGTTAAGCATGCCAAGGCAATTGGGCTGCAACTAGCTAGCAAATTCATACAATAAATCTGTTGATTAGTATTTGGATAAAGGATGTAAGACATTATTGAATTGATGAAATAAAGATTGGATTTCGTTTATTTTTCTGTTATTTGATTTTGTATCCTATTTTACATGTTTTAATCCATGAGCATTATGATGTTTCTAAATGTCCGTTGTCGATTAATAATATGGGAGTATTATTAAACTAAGACAATTCAAAATAGTGACAGAGTATACTTGAAAGTATATTGGTCAATTTTGAATGATATTTGATGGATCAAATATTGGACTTATCCCAACTATATGATTTTACTTTATGGATCTTTGTTATTAAGTAAATCATAAATAGTTATCCTTAGACCTGAGATACCAGAAAACTGCATTGAATGTAGTGCATTTCTGTAAGGTAACCTAACGCTAAACGTAACTAGTAGCTATAAGGGTTATTTTCAGAAGTGTTGCAAAGTTCATGTGTTTTGCTTGTAGTCGAAATGGGATTTATTTCCTTCAAATTATTTTGAAGTATAAATACAGTTGGGCCCCTCGGGGGAGTAGTAAGATGTTTGTGTGGCCACACCCAAATGTGTTTTGGTAATCTTGTTATATCCGTAAACGAGAAACAGAATAGTTAATGAAAGGAATGACTAAGATCCATATCCTTATTAATGATGTATTTGAAATAAAAGGATAATAATAATGATTATATATCATTAAGAGGTTTTATCCAGGAAACCTTACTCGAGTTGTACTAGTGACATTGTTAGTGTAACTAGACGCTAATCAATTTGATCACGATATTCGAATTTTGTCCAAGTGGGAGCTGAAAGTTTATGGACTTAAAATCGATAGTCGTGTGATAGGATCGAACTCGAGATCACGTGATTGCACACATTACGTAAAGGGTTCATTTATTTATTAAATATATTTATTATATTTATTAAATCAACCCGTAGCTTAAACTAACGATTGTTATATAATTAAAAGTTAAGTATTAAACGACCGTTATGGAATCAATAGAAGCAAAAAGAAGCAAGGAAAAAATTACGGGAACACCCCCTGGGGGTTGTTCAACCGTCGGCTACAAGGGGAGCAAAGGGAAAATTTTGTTTCCTTTTTCGTTTATAACTTGGAGACCAAGGATTGCCAAGCCTATATAAACAAACCCCTTGGCCTCATAATTTTTACTCCTCTTTCTTTTCTCTTGCTTTGATCGCCGGCCATACACACCCAACTTAGGGTTTCGTTTGGTTTTCGATTAAATTTATTTTATCTAGTCCTAGCTCCTCTCTAGGGTTGTTGGGTAGATATTCCATAGGCTTGGAAGCTCGGTTTGTTCGTGCTAGACTCACGATTAACTCGCCGTATTACGTGTGTATAAGATCGTGATATAGTCTTGCTTTACACTATATCCTGGTGGTGTTCACCGGTGACCGTTCCGTTGTCTTGTAGATCTTGCTAGGATAAAAGTATGTAACCCTAATCTTGATTAATTATAATTGTGTTAAATTATGATCTTGTTAATTTGCTTCCCGCTGTATGTGCTTTGATCCATAAAACATCATCGATGGTTTAGATTTAAAAGCAACAGCGATGGTTATGTTTCCTAATAGCCTGTGTGACATCAACACTCTGTTCTCCAGTTTTTTTTAAAAGAATAGAAAATGAAAGGGAAAGAAAATCACAAAGTTTTTGTGTTCTCAAGTTTTTATTAAGAAGGAAGGGTAAAGGATTTTATGTGATTTTATTAAGAAGGAATGTATAGGATTTTATGTGTAATGTTGATCCCACCATTTTTCGGATAATCAGGAGACATGTGATCAACCATATAAACTTTTGTTAAATTACATATATAAGTCTCGAGAACAATCAGATATGTATAACAAGTGAAAAGTAGATTAGTTAAATACACTATTTTGATGATGTATGTGACGTCTTTTGAAGCAACAAAAAATCACAGAAATTCGATAGGTTTTCTCCTAGCAGAATCTATAGATATGAGCCAGAAAATTGTTGAATTGTTTCTAAAGCCTTTGGATAAGTGTCCCCTTCGTATGAGCTCTCGACCAGATCAATTAAATTACTTTATTTTTCATACCATAACTTGCTTCACTAAAACTACTTTAATTACAGTGGAGCAAATTCGTTCATATTTACATTCGCTTGTTTTTTTTCCAACTGCAACAAGATATATCTCCTTTGTTGTTTATAAAAGCTATGATGTTTCAATACACTTGCATGATATAACACTATGGAATTTTTAGATATTTCAAATATGTGATTTTAGTATATGTTTGATATGTGAATTCTACAACCGTAGTTGTAAAGAGCCTTATTTCTACATATACCATATACGCGAAATTGAAAACAAATCAAGAAAACCATTGAAAAGGAATTTTAGAAATTATGTTAGGTTTTCACATAGACACATACTGATGAATTTGCATATGAGTAGTAATTTCAACAAAAAAGACGAGACGTTTTGAGGGTAATTTAGTAATTACGTTAGGTTCCTTTCCTTTCTTCACTAACTAAAACAACAAGAACAATACCCGTGTGGCGTTACACGGGTAGACATTTATTTATAAGTTAGACAACATACTGAAACACGTATAGCAAATATAAAAATCAATTCAAACAGAAAATAACTTCGAAAAACACGATCGTTCAAACGAAATGATCAACTTAACACAATAGCTTTCACAATTGAAATTTGAAGGGTATACCGTCTCCGATTTAGACATTTCCTCAACCTTAACTTGCATATTGCCATTTCGGATGATTTTCTGCATTCAGCAACGGGTTATTTACAATGCATATTAGAAGTATAAAAGGTGCCCAAGATAAAAACACACAGAACAAAAATCGAATAACTCTTAAATTTTTGTGAGACGTCCCTAATCCCTATGTTCATTACCATAATCTAGAGACCATGAGAAGACCTAAGATCACTAAACCTAATAATCATAATATCCCATTATTCTCGAAAGTACTTGCAGTATAAATATACTCAATTGCCGCAACATACGACGTGGTTTTGTCTATCAACAATCAATTGGCCGATTGTCTTCTTTTATATGAGCCCACATTAAACCCTTCCAGGAGTTCTAGCTCACTTTACAATCTTTCTGTTTGCTTCAATGAGTCTTCGATTCCGCCGGAGCTAGAACATACTTTCCATCCAAAAGCATACACCACCATCTTCAACTTCCATACATAAGTGGGTCGTTTTCCACTTTTTCCCTGAAGCATAAGCAATTAAGAACATCGTTAGGGTAAATGGGTTGTTTTTATTTTTTTCCTGATAAATGTGCCTTAGAATTCTAGTTTGCAAATATGCATTTGATATTTACAAATTGCCACACATACCACTCAGCTTAAGATAGTATTAGTTACACTTGCCTAACAATGTACTAATGATGAAAATAAATCAACATTTGTTAACAGAAAGTTATCGTATGAAAATGATCACGAACAACATTTAATGAGTGACTCAAGAAAAAATACAGACTTCTGTTATAGACACCCACAATCACATATTCGAAAAATCAGCATGCCAAGATAGTATGCATCATCAGTCGTCACATCTATGATGGCTTACATTCAACTGCGGTAACCCTTTGATAATGATGGCTTACATTAAGCTGTGGTAACCTTAATTCCGAGATATCTTTAACAACTTCCTTAATTTGGCTTCAACTACTCATTCAGATATTCAGCAACCCAAATTCCGTTCGATTATAGTAAATACTTTAACATGTAAGCACTTATGCCCTGGACTCCATTGTATAGTAGGTTATATTTGTTTACGTCTTACAAAAGTTCTTTGTATTGCAGCAACTGCTCTAGATATTTTCATAGGATATACAAACTCAGGTCACCAAAGCGCCAATTTTGCTACGCCGACTAACTATAGCTTTTAAAACCCTATGAAGAATATAGCTTTTAAAACCCTATGAAGAATGTGCAACGCACCTGCCCCAATGTGCAGCCGTTGTCCCACTTGTTATAATAACTAAGATGGAGATACTTAAAATAGGTAGTAGTATATATTATGCAGTCATTCAAAATAACAAAGCATATGAATAAAAATATGCACGATTGCTAAGAAATGAAAACAAATGATATGCATAGGATAAAGCATTTCCAAACTTACATGTAAGCATTTGATAGTTGATATTGTATAAAACAGAGATGGAATTTGATTGATAAACTAATGATACTGATGTCTAAGAAATTATATAGTAGTAGATTTTCTGTCTATTTAATGGGCCTGTTAATTCAAAATATGCAGTAGTTACGAATAAATCGGTATTTGGATAACAAATATAAATAACAAACTTCACACATAATATTCTTGACCGAGCAATTAATTCCGTATTGTGTTTTTTTCAAACTTATCCAATGTTGTAACAAAGAAACGTGCTTAAATTATCAAATATCATCTCGAAAAATAAGCTAATCAGTTAAAGATATGTTTCAGCTTTATTTTAAAGGGTCTAGATTTATCAGTTACTTGATCAGACGGTTGTAAGCATATGCCAAGTCATATTTTTTTATCAGTGCTGCGCAAACAATAAATAAGTAAAATAAACTCAAGAACATGAATTAATACATTTACTTTCTTCCTTATATGATCCCTTCCCTTCCTCTTCCCATCGCCACCTCTTCTATTCTTTTATAAAAAAACTCTAGAACAGATAAGTCGATAAAAAAAACCGATGAGAAAGATTATTATGAGGAGAAAGATTACGAAGAAGAAAGATTATTATGAGGCGGAGCCAGAGGAGTCAGATGATGAGTACGGTTAACTAATCTTAAGTTGCAATTTGTAAAGAAGACTGTTTATTTGAATGAAATTGTTATCAAGTGTTTAATTGTTTATATGTGAATGGGTTATTATGTTCATCATGCTAGTAGTAATAAATCACCATTTTCGGCTTATTTGGTTGTAGGCTTATCGTTCATAAGATCACTTTGTGTGCTTATCTTGAAACTTTTCGGCTTACATCATACTAAACTTATATAAGCCGAAAACTTTCAAAATAAGCCACGAAAAGTGATCTTAGGAAACATAAACCCAACAAAAACCAAATAAGCCATAAGCCGAAACAAACATCTAATTCTCAAGTTTGCATTGGTTGGGTTTGTAAACTCTAAATATGATATAAATGTTCAAGTCGATAATTCAATTTCGTTAATTTTTTGTGTTATATATGAAATCCACGAATAATTCACTTGCTTTTGTACGACATCATAATATACTGCAGCATATGAGATACAAATTACAAAATGGAATGTTAACAATCGGATGTCACAATAAAATTGATGCCCTTTTGCTATGGGTACGAGAAGATTTTGTAATAGGTTAAAATAGATAAATTAGCCGCAAAAGATTTAGATATAGACACACAAAGCAACTCTGTGTTCAGAACCAAGAACTAAAAATAAGGAAACTGCAGAAGCAATTGAATTCTACAAGTCAAAACTGTTGATAATCAGTTTAACAATTGATCAGAAACAACAATCACAGTCAAAAGGACATAATCGGGTACCTCCGGCATCTGGTTTACCAAAGCCCAACTCTTCTTCTGAATAAATCACTAGTCCATCTGCAGTTTTCTTCTTGGGTCTAGCTGGTTTTTCGCTTTCAAACATATCCACATTAGACCCTCCAGTTTTACTCAGTTTCTCCCTTCGGGGCACTGACTCGTTATCTTTTGAATCTTTCCGCGTTCTTTTATCTGGTTTTTTAGTCTTTTGCTGCTCAGGTTTCTTTCTTTTCTTAGAAAATATATCATCGATTTCCTGTCCGAATGGTTTTGGTGTCGAAGATGGTTTTTCTTTCACAGCGGTCGGTTTCTTTAGCGTTGGTTTGGGTGGCTTAGAGGAACTTTTTTTTGGCATATCCCAAGTAGCCACACCAGGGTCCTGTAGCCCTGGTTTTGATGTCTTAGTTGAACTCTTTTTGGGCATTTCTGGATCACAAATTCGGAGTTCTGCAAACACATGGACAAACTGTGAGAAAAGACGGATACTATTTGCTTCATTGCTCGTAAACTGTATTAAAAAAGACATGTTTTCATTCTTTGATGAGTAAATTGCAATCCAACATTAAATGAAATATATGAAGACTCGAAGTCAGTCACTTTCAAGTTAGAATTCATAACTGATGAACAAGCTTGGCCTGCATAAGGAACCAATTTGATGATAATAAACGAGTGATTATACTTGGGACTACACAAGTATTATACAAATATAATTCAGGGCTTCGACATATAATTTCTAAAATGACCCTGAAAGACGAGATGTGGCAAAACGTGTGAGTCGGGCAAAAGGTCCAAACAAGCAAATTTATAATATGGGTCAAACAGGCACGGTCATATCCGGTCTCAGGTCAAACAGGCCATCCTATAGAAAACAGCAAACTACTAAAAACATTCCCTAAACTAAACACTCCTTTATGGTATAGATAAACTAGATAACGTACTACAAACATCAAAGTCTAAAACAACTACATATATAACAACATGAAAGTATAAACTCTGTTTCTAATATATGAAACTACTAGCAAGTTGTAGCTCAATATTCAATGATTTAATGGTTCGGCCTTGTATACTTGTAATCAATAATTAGCTTCACAATGGAATATAAGCTTGTTTACATATAAATTATGAACTATCTTTTACAACCCAGCTAAAAGCATTCTGAAAACAAGGGAGAAGTAATCTCAAGTTTACATACTGTATAAATTATCCTAGAACTATATATTCAAGTCATTATCAGAGTTGAGTGCATGTTTCCAATATTTGTTGATCAATCTTGCACGCAAGTCAAAAAAGAAACTTTATTTTCATGTGTGCAGGATATATAAGATCATGGACTATTTTTTTTCTTCGCCCTCTAGTATTTCTAGTAAAATACATTTGCATATATCTGCATAAATAACAGTAACCGGTAGAAGAACTTCTAGATAGTGTTTCATAAGAACTATACGTGATCCTCGATAAAACACTTCATTTCGAAACAGGGTCTGCAGTTGTGACATCAACGCAGGTCGGGCAATCTAGTTGCGTGAATTTGATGAGTCACATAAGCATCCCAATAAAAAATTATCTATGTTGCACCGGGACGGAAACGGAAACGGAAACGGGGACGGGGACGGGTACTTAGAAACGCCAATGTCCAAAAATACATGAAACGGGTACGGCTGGAAACGTTTGCGTATTATATATATATATATTTATTAAATAAAATAAACATTAAGAAAAACAACTACCTATAGGAATAACATATAGTTAACACTAAAACATTAGTTAATAACATACTAAGTTGGTAAAGATCATTCTTAAAAACATAATACATGGCACAAAAACGCCCTGTCAAAGTAATAACTTGTAACCTAGTCGATATTTATTAACGCCCTGTCATAAAAACGACATAGTAATAAGTAATTCTAAATTAGTCGATATTCTTAGAAAAAGACGGTCTCGAGTTCGGATCATACCTTATACAGTGATAGTGATAGAAGATGTCAACCTGAATTTTTACTTAGAGTTAGAATACGGAAGTTGACTTGTTGACAATGTATATACAATACAAATGGTAAAAAAAAGGTTTCATGGCAAAAACTAGACTAAAAAAAGCCCAGAAACGTTTCAGAAGCCCAAAAAACGTTTCTCTCGGCGTTTCTGTTCCAGCCTCAACGTTTCCTGTGCTCATGAAATTTGGGAAACGTGTCCGCCGCGTTTCCGGACGTTTCCAGCCGTTTCCCGTTTCCGAAACGTTTCCGGGACGGGCACGGCACCCGATGGGCGTTTCCGTGCAACATAGAAAATTATACTCACAACAATGCTGCAATCAAATGTTCCTCGAACACCCCTCTAATTCAGTTATTAAGACAGCCCACTTATTCAGCTATTAAAACAGTCTCAAATAGTCCCAAACACCCCTTCAATTGAGCTATTAAAACTGTCCAAAATACCTTTTAATTCATATATAAAAGGCAGTCCCAAACACCCATATACTGGAGTACTTCTTTAATCACTAGGCTTGGTGGGCTGCCCAAAAAATAAATAATATTTTTGTTAGCTCTTTAAACACTGGGCTCGTATCTCGTATGCACTCGATCGCTTCAAAGTGCTTTAGTTGGTGGAGTGTTTGAGTAAACTATTTTTCCTACACAATTGCATACAATTTTTTACTGTAAATTGTTTCATTTCCACTCAGTAAAAACGATTCACCATTTTACAAGGGGGTTTGGGTTTGCGTTCTGTAATGGATTATCCATTTATTGCAACTGAAATTCTTTTTTCCCAAAATAATCCATTTTATTAATTTCGCATACACAGTTTAGCTTCTGCTTATAGGCGATAAAATACCATATCATACTTAACCCTTAATCAGATTCTATAGAGATAGTTATCTCGACTACAACTATACAAATATTACTATTGACAACTTTAAACTGCAACCCTATTTATCTATCAGAAAATAACTCTCAAATCGCATAGTTTAGTATCCTATCAGAAAAGATTAGTCAATGTTCATTTGAATGCATATCGTTGTGTTACAGTATACCTGTTGGTTGAAGGACCTTCTCCACAAAAATGAAGATAGCTTTCTCTGCACTTAGCTAAATTCGTTATCACGTACACAAATTTCCCGACAGTTAGATCAGTAGGGACCAGGTATCTGTAAACAAAATAAACAGGAGATTCCTTAGTATTTGATCAGATTATCATATACAGACAATAATCTGATACCAATACACTCAAGAAGAAACCCTTACTTCTTGTTATCGATGTTAGGAATGTCCGTTTTGTTGGTCTTTTCAACAATCACCTACAAGTAAATCAAACAATAAGATACGAGAAAAATTCCATAGTATTCTGTTATGGTGAATGCATATACAAAATTTCAGGTAGATGCATCACAATTGGAAGCAGGTCAAAAAAAATATTCTAATATGGTTAAACGTCACCAAAAGCGTATTCTAATCTGGTTTGGACCAAAATATAATTTATTGTTGTTATAATTTACCTTTTGGCTGCAAACCCTATATGCAGCATACAAGTTATTAATAAAGTTTAAAAGATGGACAAAAACGTGTTTAAAACCACACGATGTCCATTTATTCAAATTCTAGAGATATCCAGATATTTCTAATGACCGCAAGGTAACAAGTTACGGTCAAATTATATACTTGAGTATAGTGGTCACACTTCAAATGATTATTTGCATCCACTGTTAAGAGTTTCAAAGGACGGCCGGGGGGAAGTTTTTACGTAGTCTATCCTAAAACCAGAGTGAAGATTGTAACATATATAACTAGTTGTTTACACGATCTAAATTTATCATTTATTGGTTCCAAACCAATTCTACAATTAACCAACTGGCTTAGCTCAGTTGGCCACCAAGGTTCCACTAAGAGGTTCTGCCGCTTGGACCACCCACTAACATATGTTGTTCTATAAAAGATAAAAATAAAAACAATTCTACGATTGTGAATCACAAGGATAAAGTTACTGTCTTGAAATATTAATTTTGGTGAATGGGTAACTATAACTCGAATGCAGGTAAACTATAACGATTAAATAATTAGTTACAAAATGAATCAATGATTAATGAACCAAAATATAAGACTCAACTGATCAAGAACAACATACAAAATCAGTTCCGAGTAAGGCGGCTACATAGACACAGATGAAGTGAGTTTATGTCTTCCAAACTGGCTTTCTTAGTTTCTTTACATTTTTTTTCTTTTTCTTTTTTTTTATATATTTGAGGGTGTCAATAATCTCATTCATTTATTTAAATTTTATTTAATGGTTTGTATTAATCTTTTAAATTTAATTAAAAACCAATTTTCATCATATTTTTAAAAAATAAAATCTCTCTCATACCGTTAATCATTACGTAAAAACGTAAAAGTAATTATATCATCGCGAGAATTAAATTATCATTATATAGTTAGGCAAATCTATATACTTTCGACGAATTATTTTTTAAAATTTTCGCACAGAATATCACATGTGATTCTCGAATAATCACTTGTGTTTTATTATTATAAAAATCACACTTAAATTTGTAAAATCACATGCGATTTATGATAATTATGAAATCACAAGCGATTTGTTACTTTCAATATCGAATGTGAATATGTGAAATCACAAGCAATTTATGAAAGCACGTATAAATTTTAAAACATAAAATCACATGTGATTTTACAAATCCCGTGTTTTTTTTTTTTTGGCAAAATTCAACATTAAAAAATCAATCGTCTACTAAATGACAAAAATATTTCAGTCATTACTTTAAAATCAAGTAAATAAGTTATTCCTCGATAAAAAATTCATCAATTTAAAAAAGTGGTTTATCATTAAGAAATTTAAAAAAAATATATATTCACCAGTTAAATAATTAATGTTGATTAGTTGATTTTGATAACGTTCATCAATGTCTATCAAATTTTTCGAAAAAAATCAAGGTGTTATCAATTGTTTAATAAAGTAAAAAATTGAATGTTCATCAGTTAAATAACGAATGTTTATCAATTAATCAATTTTTTTATAAGATTTGTCATTTCATTATTTATTTATGAAAAAAAAATCATGTGTTCATCAGTTATTTAAAAAAAAATGTTCATAAGTTAGATAATGATGTTCATCAGTGTTGGGTATAAAAGTTGATGTGGCAAAACATAAATGAAGAAAACATGGAGGGGCCTATTTCGACAACAAGGGATTCTTATTTGATAAGAATTCAGCATATCAAAGATTGGAATAGAAGATTTCTGTGTTTGATTTGATTTTATCTCTTATGTAAAACCCTGGACCTTATCTATACTATCTATAATGGAGGGATAGCAAATGTTGAAAGTTGAAAAAATTCAACAAAGCTTCTCATGTAAGGAATTTATAATGGAAAGTTAATAAAGTCAAAATTACAGAATGCGTTTTATGCTTTCCAGGGAATTACAGCTAATACAATTAATTCATTCATTGTATACATTGCACACATAAAAACACACACACACAAACATCTTATTTTTCTCTCTAAACCCCAATATAAAATACACACAACAATCTTATTACCTGTTGGTTTGGGTGCCTTTATGCACGAGTTCTCATTAAAGGTTTCATCCTAACACTAAAAACCATATGAAAAACACATACGACTCAACTTTCTCTCTATATCCTAATATGTAGGTCGTCTTCCATAAGAAAAGCTGCTCCTCCTTTTTTTCACAAACTAATTTTCTTAGTTCTAATGAATCGTGGTTTTGTTTTGCAGGTTTATTTTTTCTCTCAATTAAAAACACTAATGATAAGCTGTGTTTTTTTATACTTTTTGGTATGTATATGTTCGTTTCATTATCTTGGAGATTACAGACACCTAATGTTAGTCACTTTTTTATATCCACAAATGTAAACTACAAACGTGATTTTCGATTGATGTATGCAGGTACTTGGTTCCTGCTGATCTTATAGTTGGACAGTTTGTTTACATGGTCAGAAAGAATCAAGCTTTTGTAACGTAACGTTTGTATAGATTATATATTGTTGATGGTTCTAAATACAGGTATATTACATTAAGTTATAAAAATAATTGTTAGAACTACTAATAATATTGTCTGTATTCTTCATCACCACTTTCAATAGCATACACTTTGTTGCACTCCCAAAGAAAATACAATTACAGGATTAGGGTTTTAAGAATATACACTTTCTTCTTTTTAGTTTGTGTGTGTGTGTTGCTATGGCTTTTCTCGAATGATGGATCAAATAGTATTTGATTTTGGATACTAGGGTTATTTGATGAAGTGATTTATATGAGGGTTTTTGAATTTGTTTTTTTTAATTTTGCATCGCATACTTTTTCAGGTAGCTTCAATGATCTGCATCATCATCAAATCGCAGCCCTTGCAAATTGACTTATTTCAGCAGATAAATCTAACGAGCAAATCCAATTGAGATCAGAATTTTCTAGACAATTGCAACAGCTCCAAGACCTTTCACCTAGAATAACATTGGTACGTTTCACAAAAATACTAACTTGGGAGTTTTTAACTAAAAAACGTTAAATTAATAGTATTTGTGAATATACAGATACAACATGTATTTGTGAATAGTATTTGGACTAACACGTATTGATTTTATAAGCTTATTGGGGCTTAAATGAGATATTTCTTTAGCTCATAATTTTGTGTGTGCATTTTTATGTACCATCTTTGCAGGTATGTTTCATTCCGTCACAACGATCTATTGCTGGATAGGAAGACGTTGATGGTTAAGATAGCCGGTCTTAGGCTTGCATTCCGTGTACTCAGGAGGTATATTCCTACTGTGATACAGTAATGTTTAAAATAATGTTAAATACTTGAATGAATATTTGATTGTAACTTGCATGGAATTCATTTTTTTGTATGAGGTGCTTAGAGATGATGAGAGTCGGTCGGGTCGGGTTGTGGTTGTGAGGGTGCAGTGTTTCTTGTTAATGTGGATTATTTTGGCTTTCATACACACCTTTAGAAGAAAGTCCTTTATTTCAAGTGCCTAATGTGTTTGCTTGAGCTTATATTGTGGGCTTATGGCTTACTTTATTTTTGTTTTATGTTTTCCATAAGTTCATTTTTTGTTGCTTATTTTGAGACTTTTCGGCTTCTATAACCTTATAAGCTGAAAAGTATGAAAATTAGTAGAAATAAGCCCTAAATCAAATAAGCAGGAAGCGCAACCCTAATCCGAAAATGAGTGCCTCTTGCGCCTCCTTTAATGTTATATATATGTCGATAGTTCTAATGAGAGACGACATGGTCAGTATTTGCAGTTTAGATTATAAACAGATTCGTGTAAAAATATTGATTTGAATTTTTAACTATTGACTATGAGTTAAAACATATCTAACATATTATAACGTTGGTTACACCTGAAATGTCAATTGTTTTGTAGCATCAAACTACTTTAAGAGTTCAAGGCGCAAATTCTTTACGTAAGTGCTTTGTAGCCTCAAACACTGCAATACTAAATGAGAAAATCTCACCTTAAGTATATGAGAAATAATAAAAGAAGACCATTACCTTGTCTATGTTTGTGGGTCATCCTCAAATAAAATGGATAGATACCTGCAACAAAACAACATATCAAGGTTCTGTAAAGAAGAAAAATATAACTATTGTGTGAGCTAAAGATAGTTTGAGTGACATAAGAGACATATACTTTGGGCAATACAACTATAACAAAACGTGGCTTGTAGGCCATTAAACTAATTAGTCAAATTGAACTTAGTTTAATTACTTAGTGACATTACAATGTGTTTCTTCCTTTTTATCACTTGTTTAATAATCAAATAGTTAGCATAGCATGAGTTATGAGTTAATAATAAGTAGTAATATTAATCAACACCTGAATACTAAACCACATTTATCTCGTTGGGTTTAATCCATCAAGTTCTCCAAGAGTCAAGATCTATCCAGCCTTGAGAGTTGTTCCGATGCTTTGATTTACGAATGCCTCTCAAGACCTGGTGCCACCCAACCATAATCAGTCTAAGCTGTTCAACACTTGTGCTAAAAGATTTGTTGGGATTGCAGAAACGTAATCCCATTAAAAAATCCAGAATACCATAAAAATGTTACCGAGAGAGGTTCACTGTCATTGTATTTATGAAAAAATTACCTGTAGTTCACAAAATCTCATTTTTCCAAGTCCAATGCATCGATACTGGCATTAAAAAAGATAAGGATTTCGGCTATACATGAGATCATTGCAAAAGCATATCTGCCATCCAAGAAGCTCGATTATTAATATATATATATATCAAAATCTAAACATAATGTTTTTCTTCGTGGGTAGTGGACCAAAAAACATCTCTTTTAATTATAACGTATTAAATTTTCTAACGGCTAAAAAAACTAAATCACAACAATGAACTAACTAATTTAGATAGTAATTGTAGAGTACCACTTATAGATAAACTGGTCAAAAATTATCACCACTATCTTTTTGCCCATTAAACTGTGGCATGGTTGACCATAATATTCTTGGCGTTCCACATTGGTTGAGTAATCCGGATGTGAATGATGATGACATCGAAGATGAACCCACAACTTCAAAGCAAAAGTGGTTTTCTTCTCAAAGTCAAAGAAAAATTAGCCACACTTTCATTTCAAGCAACTGTCCTCGTGCCTTCTCCCGATACTGGAGCAACATCCCATGTCTTGGCTTCTGTCGTAACTACGTAACTACTTACAAAGACGTAAGCATCCTTCTTTAAACTTCTGAATTTCATTATATTTTGTTTTCAAAATATTAAGTTATTTGTATCTTTTGTCTATGAATTCATTTAGGAAATATTAAAAAAATTTCTTGCATAAATGATTGCAACAGTGTCTAAATTCATTCAAAAAACTAATCTCATCCTTTTGCTAAAGGCCATTTAGCTTTTAGATATATAACTACACACAGACTCAAGTTTTACAATTCATTCTCAACCTACTTGAATTTCATATATTTCTTGAAACATACATATACAACGTTGAAGTATGTTTGTCTTTGCTTTGAAGACTATAATGACAATGCTTTGCAATATATAATTTTGATAATTATAGCACATTAAAGTTTTAAACTACGTTTATTTATTCAGGAACACTTGAAGAGTGGAATTCAAGAGACGAGCAAGTTGCCAAGGTGTGAATACTGAAGTTCTTGCATCGCATAAGACGAACTTTGTAGCGTAGAAGGTGAAGTTTTGCTACAACAGTGGAAGAAGTTGTGTAAGTACTGAACTTATTCGATCGGCTGAAGATTATTGTAACCATTTGTACAACTACCAAAAACAAAACCATTTAGCCAGAAATCTCGTAGCGGAGCGCAGGCAACCACCCTTGTTAAATACGTACACATCATAATAGATACGCTAATTTGCATTAAAGTTTTTATATGTCGTTTGATGTTTATTTAATATTTCAATTAGAATTGAATTATAGTTAATTATTTATCGCTGGACAGTTTCCGCCGCTATGCGCGGGTACTCGTCTAGTACTATAAAAGGAACCTAGGGCCTTAGGTTTATTTATCACTTTCATATACAATGTAAACCTACAAAGAGTGTGTGTTTCTTGGCGTCTAGATCTTGTTAAGACGTCTAGGTATTTGTTTTTAGTTTTCATGTTAAATAAAAGATCAAATGTTTGTTTCTAAACATCTTGTTAAGCATGTTTCATTCTATTCCACCTTGATTCAATCAAGTAAGTGTTACATGTTCCTTGCAGCCTAAAGATCTAGGAATCTTAGAATTCCACAAGTGGTATCAGAGCCTCGTGGCTCTCGATGCTAGGATCTAACAAGGTGTTCGTATCGTTAATTAATAAAGAAATCCGTATAGGATTTTCTGGGCGGTTTTGTGTGTGTATCAGTATTCAGATGGACATAACTTTTTTTTGAGCCGTTGGATCATCGTGAAATTTTTTATGGGAGATCTTGGAACATGTGTCTAGGATCTCACCGGAGGGATTGTCCTGATGAGTCTCCATGAAAAAGTTACAAGCAGTCAAAGTAGGCTGCATAGATGGTTTTCAATTTTTCTCTTTTGCATAAAATCATGATTTAGGGTTTCTACAAGCCCTAGATCGTTTTTAAACAGAAAAAGGTGGTGTGTTCTTGGCTGTAATGGTGTCGTACTAGCTTTGGTGAGTGGATTCGTGAAATCCATGGTGAACCCTAGTATGATATTATTCATTCATGGTTGTTGAGATGTTCGCTATTCTTGTAGGGTTTTTACAAACTCTTGCTTCATGATACAAGAAGTAGCAACAAGTGGACGTTTATGGTAAAGCAGAAACTAGGGTTTCAATAAACCTTAGAACGTCTTATTCAAACATAACAAGTGCAACAGT
This sequence comes from Glebionis coronaria, assembly GCA_025667525.1. Taxonomy (NCBI): domain Eukaryota; kingdom Viridiplantae; phylum Streptophyta; class Magnoliopsida; order Asterales; family Asteraceae; genus Glebionis; species Glebionis coronaria. Next base: position 163,328,446 of record CM046874.1, read on the forward strand.
AGGTACTACAGTTTGTGTTGTACACTTTATGTTGTCATTTACTACGAGAGACGTATGTTTTGATGAGATATATTGATGTTCAAGAGTAAAGAAATATGCGTGATTTAAGGGAATGTTAATATTGATCGTGAGATAATATTATTTAAGACCTGGTCATAAGGAAACTTGTGATTAGATAAATATTTTTGGACGAGATATATTCCTATTCATGCTGGGATGATATTCATACATGTGTACAAGTACACGTTTGCTGATTCTTAGGGATTATGTTATCTCACGATGTGCTATGCTAAGTTGGAAGAAGTATTATTTATGGGCTCAACATGTGTGGGCTGAGGAAGTTTAATTTAGCCGCTGACATGTTCTTTATATCCACTGTCAAAGTTCTAGCTGCTAATGATGTCAGCGTCTGGCTCTATCCGCTGACAAAGCATATATAAGACGCTGACAAAAGCTTGTCCGATATACTGTTTCGATCCGCTGATAAGTGTTGTCTGATATTGGACAACACACGCTGAAGATTTATCGGACGAAGAAGAAATCGGATAAGGAGGGATTTGTTGCTGTTTGGATTTTTGGTCGAGTTTTTGCACATAAAACGAGGTAGTTACACACACATGTACTTGGGATCTTTGGTTATATTCAGAATATCATTATGATATTTATGGCTCAGATATATTTCTTAGGTGAAGTATATGATTAAGGGAAAGAATTCTTATGATAAGTTTGATGTTCGAAGTAGATTTTCGCGAGTTCGTGTTCTATCATATCATTAAGTCGTGAGTCCCAATCACTGACTTTAATGATAACTTGTTCGTACTTACATGGTTGTTGATGAAGACTTGTCATATCTAGCAAGAAAAGTTGCTATCACTTGAAGGAGTTACGTTATTTATGCTTAATGTCTCATAAAAGGATGAGGACTTTGACAAGGGATCGAGGTCTGCTCATAACCCAAACTATGAGCTTGAAGTCACTTATTTAGTGCAAGACATGGAACACAGGTTTTGGGTTATTCTACTTCTACATCAGGAGTATTATATTTATTTTTCTTCAAAGTCATTACACATAGCTACTTTTGGAGAATCTTCGATTACATACTTTGTTTCCTCCCCTATTTGATGTGACAAAAAGGGGAAGATATATATGCTTAACTTGAGGGAAGCAATTTGAAGATTATGTATCATACACAAGAGATACATAAAGAGTTTTGCCGACATCAACTAGGGGAAGATTGTTGGGTCTACAAGTTAATGTGGCAAAACATAAATGAAGAAAACATGGAGGGACCTATTTTGACAACAATGGATTCTTATTTGATAAGAATTTAGCATATCAAATATTGGAATAGAAGATTTCTGTTTTTGATTTGATTTTATCTCTTGTGTAAAACCCTGGACCTTATACTATAAAAGGAACCTAGGGCCTTAGGTTTATTTATCACTTTCATATACTATGTAAACCTACAAATAGTATGTGTTTCTAGGCGACTAGATCTTGTTAAGACGTCTAGGTATTTGTTTTTAGTTTTCATGTTGAATAAAAGATCAAACGTTTGTTTCTAAACATCTTGTTCTAGCATGTTTCATTCTATTTCGCCTTGATTCAATCAAGTGAGTATTACATTTTCCTAGCAGCCTAAAGATCTAGGAATCTTAGGATTCCACAATCAGTTTTTTTATAATGTTCATCAGTTTATCAGTATTTCTAATAATCATTATTAGTTTTCGAAAAAAATCACGTTGTTAATCAGTTTTCTAAAAAAATAAAAGAATGTTCGTCAGTTTAATAACGAATGTTAATCATTTTATAAGTTTTTTTTATAATGTTTATCAGTTCACCAGTTAAGTCTAATAATGTTCATAAGTTTTTGGAAAAAATCATGTTGGTCATAAAAACATTGTTAATAAATGAAAATGTTCATTAATAAAAATCGGCGTTTACATTTAAAAAGAGTGGTACATCAATTACAGATTAACAAATATCGTCCATCGATTAAAAAGGTTGTTCATCAATAAAAATGTTGTTTGTCAAAAAAAAAGGTTGTTGTCAATAAGAAACAATGTTTATTAATAAAAATACGTGTATCAATGGAAATCGTTGCTCATAAATAAAAAATATTTGTTCATTATTAAAAATGTTCTTTATCAATAAAAAGATTGATACTTAATAATCTTTTATGATAAATTTTAAATTTGGGAAACAAAAAGTAATGCATTAAGTGTATGAAAAAATTATACGAAAAAAGAAAAAGAAATAGAAAAATAACAAAAACAAATAAAAGAACGGACTAAAAATAAAATAAATTAACGACTTGAAAGAAATGGTAAAAGTTATAAAATAATATCCTACTTATTTTATGTGTCGACTTTAAACACTTAGGTGATGTTTGTTTTTTCAGAAACACCTCTTAATAGCATCTTAATCTGACTCATTCAGATGCAGTCAGACATTTTGGTCATTAAGACTTTTTTTTCATTCAGAGGCAGTAAGAGGCAGCTAGTATTAAGAGTGTTTGTTTTTTTCTGATTATTAAGAGGTACTAAGAGACATAAACGTCTGATTGAACTAGACGTAGATGGGTTGTCTTAACACCTCTTAATGTCATTTTTCTTGTTCTTAAATTTTGTTACTTTTTTTTGCTTTTATTTATTTTTATTATATTATATTATTTTTATTTTTGGTGTTATTTTTCATTCTTTTCTTGTTTCACTTTTGTCTTTTAGAATTGTTGCATGTGTTTTGCTAGATAAAGAGTTTATAAAATGATTTGTGACGATCCATTTTTTTGTTCAAATTAAAGGGATGGTTTCGGACTCATGTATCTTAACTCTAACATGATCGATTCAGTTTATCGTTTTAAAGTTTGATTAACTTTGATACATTTATTTTAGTCAAATAAATGTTTTGTTTAAAAAACTTTTAGCTTTAAATCGATTGTATTATAAATTTGTTATCTTATATCTAATAAAGTTTATTTCTTGTTTGAATGCACTCGTATCACATTTAAATTGTAACAACTATAGTTGATTCAGATTCAGATTTCTCAACCACTTATTCAGATTCAAATAGAAATCAGATTCAGACTTTTCTACTGAATATTAAAATTCAGATGTGCGAATCATATTCAGATTCAAAGCCTCTTAATAAACAAACAACACCTTACTAATTAATCTTGTGACTTTACCATTGTACTTTCAAATTTGTTTCGACTACACCAATATAAGCCTGAAATGACTATAATACCTTTGTCTTCTTCAACATAATTATATTTATTGCCACAGATCTATTTCTCACTCCTCCAATCCAGTTTCTCTTTCTTTAAAATCTTCTTGTGTCATATGAACTCTCATTTCTCTCAATGCAATGAGCCTTGCCTCAATGCAAACCGCCTAGAAATAAATACAATAATCAATCAACTAAACTATCAAAAATGTGGAACAAGTCATCTATTTACAATGTGAATACGAGAAATGCCTACATAAAAATTATTATAAGGACAAATGAATCCAATATCATATCTAAATGGTTTACATAATAAACCAACCTTAAGACGACATGACATGATTGCATCCTAGTGGTTTCGGAGTGATTTCAGGATATTTTTTATTTTCTTACCTTGGTTTTAAGAAGCTCCCTGCTTGTTAAAAACATGCCTCCAAACATCAGGTATAACAAAAATGGACCAAGAGTGAATCAATCGACGTTATTAGCCGTATTATTAATCAACCAAATGAAACTATTACACAAATGTATGTGATCGTTGTAAATAACAGTAAACAATAACTAATAATCAAACGATTAATATTTGAATTCTGCAATAGCATATTATTTGGATGTTTTGGGAGGAAGGAGGTTGTGATATGTGTGATACTGTAACACCCCATTTTGATAAATGGAATATCACATGATAATTATGGCGTGTCATCAAAGCATGCAAGGTAAATGTCTTAAAAACATTAAATGACCATAAAGGGAAATACCGGAGTCAAACATCGGTAGTCCAACATAAGTTCATACACATGAAATATAAGTACTGAAAGGAAAGGACTAAACAATGTACAAAGGAAATAATGTATGTAAATGCATAAGATAAAGGAGGCTGGATAGCTTCCGTCCATATGCACATACTCTCAAGGTCCTAAGTGCGTCCCTGAGTACCTGCCGTTTGGAAACATGGAAAGGAAACGGCTGAGCAAAACGCCCAGTGAGCGGATATATAACATAGTATGAATGACATAAGCATAATAAGACTAATAGCAGCGAAAATTTATAAGTCCTGGAAAACCTGGTACATGTTTATAAAACTCGTTCTATAGTTTGAAAAGCTTATGATTAACTTATGAAAACTGTATTTTAAATTTAGCCAAGAGCCATATAGGTCATGAGGTACCAGCGTGCATGAATACTTAGAGGGGTGACCTCATCATGTAATTAGAAGGGTTGCCTCTAATTATACTAGTTTGGGTAGAAGGGATCAACTCCTTGTGAATGATGCAAGGCACACACCACATTCACCATGAAAATTCAGAAAAACATGTAACTAGGATGCACCCATACGCCCTACATGATAATATAAATAATGGTCAAAACTGAAAGGGACGCCACGAGCAATCACTCCGTCGTGGGGAAGTCATAACACCGGTGCCTCCAGTGTTATGGTTATGGTACCTCCATAACTAGATGACTGACATGCATGTATATCGCTCAGGCATTCAAAATATAAACATAAGCATTATGTTAATGCAATAATGACTAAAAACGTGACTTGCATTTTTCGGTCTCGCTTAGTTTTGATTACGACAATATGTAAAAACAAGCATTTACGAAAACGACGACAAACGAATTCTTGAGTTCAAGTATTTTTCATTTTACCCATTTTCACTTAAGGTATGGATAAACAAGTACTAACCTTAATCAAGTGATCAAGTGATTTAATCTTTTCTTAAAACTCACTTTTTATTAAGTGTGACAAGTTTTTATTAAACTTTCTTTTTAAGAAAATGTTTTATTAAATTAATTATTTGAAATTTGAAAATGGCTTATTCTTATTTGGTTAAGAATATCCTTTCAGGATATTTTTTATATCCAGATAAGACCTCCACCACTAAAGGACAAAAAGGAGCGGAGTCTAGTCCGGCGGTACCTTAGCACCTAGGCGGTACCTTATCGATAAGGTACCGCGGGCTAAGATAAGGTACCGCGGGCAGAACTAGCCGTTGGCTCCTTTGTCCTATAAATAGTGGACCATTCTCAGCTTTTCATCTCACCTCTTTTGCACATTTATTTCCAGATTCAAACCCCTTCTTTAATCACTCAAATCTTTGATCATTTGTTTGATTATTACTTGTTTAAGAAGTGAATCTTGTTCTTCCATCCCTTCCTCTCCAAGTGCAAAGAGAAGAACACTATCCTTGTGAAGTGTTGAGTCCACCACCAAAGATCCATTGAAGGTCTAATTTTATACACTTGTAGTTGTGTTATAGTTGTGAAGATCCAAGTAGTTGTGTCTATTTGGAAGTTGTGTGTAGATTGGTCCTAGCTACGATTAGGGCTCGACTTTTAGCTTAGAGTCGGAAATTGGTTAAGCGACGTGTACGGTTTTCTCCACCATAAGGAGCTTGTTGTGTAGTGAACTCTCGAGTAAGGAGTACTCGAGGAGTGGAGTAGGAACGAGGAGTGAGCTTCGTTGCCGAACCACTATAAATCCTTGGTGTTCGGTTTGATCTTTCTTTACCCTTAACTCTTTACATTCTTTATTCTTTATGCATATACATGTGTTAGTATTAGATTAGTTACACTATCATTCTTTATTATTTGTGGATATATTTTTAGTATTAGTTTAGTTACACTATCATTTTTCATATTGTGCATAAGAAGATTTCACATATTTCCTCAAGCCTAATTTTTTGAAAAAGGATTTTTGGAAACCACATTTTAACAAGTAAATATAAGAAACTATTCAACCCCCCCCCCCCCCCCCCCCTTTCTAGTTTCTACAATTGGTATCAGAGCGGGTTGCTCAAGAATTTTTAAAGTATATTGTATTTTAAAACTTGAATCGATCTATGGATTCCAACAAATACCTAGAAGGGCAATCTATGCAAAGACCACCACTTTTTGAAACCGATAGTTTTATTTATTGGAAAAATAGATTTTAAACTTATGTGAAATCAAAAGATTTAGATCTTTGGCATGTTATTACCAATGGTGATTTTATACCTTATCAATTTAATGAAGTTTCTAAAACAAAAGAATTGGTCACTTTTGACAATGCTAATGATGATACAAAAAGGAAACTTTCAAAAAATAATGAGGCTAAAATGGTGATTTATAATGCTTTGTCTAAGAAACAGTATGAAAGGATTTTTATGTGTGAAACCGCTAAAGATATTTGGAACACTCTTTTAGTAACCCACCAAGGTAATAGCCAAGTCAAAGAAAGCAAAATCGATCTTCTTGTCCAACAATATGAACAATTTGTCATCTTAGAAGATGAAACTATTAATAGTGCATTTGCTAGGTTTAACACCATTATTACTAGTCTAAAAGTACTTGATGAAGGTTTTTCTAGCAAGAACAATGTTAGGAAGTTTCTAAGGGCTTTACATCCAAAGTGGAGAGCAAAAGTCACAGCGATTGAAGAATCGAAAGATCTCTCAACTTTATCACTCGATGAACTCATAGGCAACTTGAAGGTTCATGAGATGATAATTTTGAAGGACTCGGAATTAGAGAAAACCAAGAGTGAAAGGAAATCTCTTGCACTTAAAGCCAAGAAGGCACAAAGTGACCATGATAGTTCCTCATAAAGCGATGACGAGGAGTATGCATTGGCGGTGAGAGATTTCAAGAAGTTCTTCAAGAGACGAGGTCAACACGTTAGGCAACCTAACTATGACAAGAAACCATTGTCAAAGAATCGGTTTGTCAAGAACGAAAAAGGTGATAGGAATTGATTTAGATGTGGTGATCCAAATCACTTCATTGGTGATTGTCCAAAGCCCGCTCGTGATAAGAACCACACAGCGTTCGTTAGTGGCGCTTGGAGCGATAGCGGTGAAGATGATGATGACAACCCCAAAGAGGAGAAATGTCTAATGGCTCACACTTCTAAAGAGGTACATTCCGAAACCGAATATTATAGCAATGATAGTTCCACTTGTGATGATATTGAATTTGAAGGCAAATATGATAGTTTACACAAACTTAGTCTTAAATTCATAGAAAAGAATAAAACCTTAAAAACAACCAAAACTAAGCTTGAAAATGAGATCAATGAACTTAGGGAGAAATTGACTAAACTTGAGAAAAATAAAGAGGTTGATTTAAGTTGCTTAAGTTGTGAGAAACTTAGATTATAGAATGAAGATCTCAAGAGCACCTCCATTAAATTGGAAAAGTTCATGAAAGGAACTAGTGCTCTTGATGATATGTTAAACAAACAAGTTCATTCTAACGAAAGACTTGGTCTAGGTTTTAACTCAAATGAAGCCTTAACTAGTGAACCAAAACAAGTCAGGTTTTCACAAAAAACTCCCACTATACGCGGTTCCAAATTGTATGGCGCAGTTCCTTATCACTATGGAACCACCGCCATAGATAAGGTACCGCGGGCAGAGGATGATTTTGGTGAAAATCCTGAACTTTCTGAAAAGTCTAAGTTAGATGAAAAACTAAAGCATCTTACTGTTAATAAGGTAAAATTACCCATACTTGACGACAATGCTATTGGTAAGTTCTACAAGCCATTAAGTAAACCTCTCATGGGAAATAGAAGTTTATCTAGACTATCCTCTACTCCACCTAGAGTAAGGAATGAGTCTAAGCCTATAAGTAGAACGACAACGCCTAGAAGAGATAATCAAAACAATTCACGATCTAGAAGTAAAACTCCAACACCTAGAAGGAATAATAATAACTCTAAACCTAGATCAAATACACCTAGGAAAAATAATGAACAACAAAATGGTTACATGAATTACTACCCTCCTCCATTTTGTTCTCCATGGGGAGTCCCCTCTTCATTCATGCATCCCAACCAAATGCAAGGGATGTTTGGAACTAACAATTTTGGACCCATGAGATATTGGGGACCAAATGTTTGATCTTGTGTGTTGTTACCTAGATATGCTTGGGAATTGATTTGGAGCCCGATGAGTGGATTAAGGATAGTGGATGTTCTAAACACATGACGGGTAATCGAAGTTTGTTCTCGCATTACAAAGCATATGATGGAGGTAACGTCACATTCACTAGTAGTCTACGTGGTAATATCATTGCCAAAGGTACGGTTTCTCTTGACTCCATGACCATTGAAAATGTTGAGCACGTAGATAACTTAGTATTTAACCTTTTAAGTATAGGTCAAATTTGTGATAATAAGTGTAAGGTCATCTTTTCGGAACATGACAGTGAAATCGTAAAAGATGGAAAAGTCATTGGAAAAGGTGTTAGAAAGCATGGGCTTTATGTCATGAAGGTTAATAAGAAGTCAAAAGACAACATATGTCTTGCGACTATAGATGATAGTTCTACTCTTTGGCATAGGAGATTAGGTCACGCTAATATGCGTTTAATTCAATCTTTAGTCTCTAAGGAGTTGGTAAGACACCTCCCCAGGATTAAGTTTGATAGTCACTTTTGTGATGCTTGCAAAGTTGGAAAGCAAGTTCACTCAAGTCACAAAGCCAAGAATTTGGTTTCGATCTCTCGGTGCTTAGAGCTCCTACATATGGATCTTTTTGGACCTTCCGCCATACGGAGTTATGGAGGTAACCTTTATACCCTAGTTATAGTTGATGACTATTCTAGATTCACTTGGACTAGATTTTTGGCATCTAAGAATGAAGCTTTCGATCACTTCGAAATCTTTAGTCGAAGAATTCAAAATCAACTAGGATGTTCAATTGTTTCTATTAGGACGGATCATGGTAGGGAATTTGATAATGAAGTACAATTTGGTGCCTTTTGTGAAGCTCATGGTATTACCCATAACTTCTCGGCTCCTCGCACTCCACAATCAAATGGGGTAGTTGAAAGGAAGAATAGGACTCTCCAAGAGATGAGTAGTAAAATGTTAAACGAGCAATCTTTGCCTCAAAAGTTTTGGTGCAATGTCGTGGACACATCGACTTATATTCTCAACCGAATTCTTATTCGACCTTTCCTAGGAAAGACCCACTATGAGATTCTTAAAGGTAAGAAACCCTCATTAGAATACTTTAGGGTGTTTGGAAGCAAGTGCTTTATCCTCAACACCAAAGACTACCTTACCAAGTTTGACCCAAAGTCTTACGAAGGTATCCTTTTAGGTTATTCCCAAACTAGTAAAGCCTACATAGTCCTAAATAGAACCACGGGGGTTATTGAAGAATCACTCAACGTAACCTTTGATGAAACCCCTTGATATGAGTGATTTTACTCATATCATTAGTAGCTTAAAACAATGAAATTATGCATTAAATATATCAAATATGCCTTGGATATGTTGTTTTCTTGTTTAAATGTGTGTAGGTACCAAGTTCGCGAAAACCGGCAATTATCGACACGAGTTTGAAGGAAAAGATCAAAGAAGCCAAAATCAAGATCAATTTTAGCGGATTTTATCATTTATCGAGTTTATGAGCCAAGTGGGTCCCACAATGGGGTAAATGGGCTAAAAAGCCCATTTATAACTTAAGTTGTTAGTTTGTAAAGTCAAAAGCCCATATTGGCCCAAATGAAGTGTTGGGACGGATGGTATAATGAGTTTGGGCCAAGAGCCCAACAGTCCACAAATTGAAATGAATGTATATAAGACTGTAATGGGCTTAGGGTTTCAAAACGTGTGAAATCTTCCACATATAATAAATTACACCGTTTACTTTTTCTCACTTTCTCACCAAACGTTTTTTCTTCTCACAAATAAAAGTACTCACCCACCCATTTACTGTACTCACCCACACACACGTTTTCTCACACTCATTAAATATTAAACTTTCGATAATTCCTATGTGTATTCATCTTCTCCATTTACCTTCTCTCCCAAAAACCTGTAAAATCTACCACTGTTCAAAAACCCTAGATGGTAAAAAATAAGTTTTACATGGGGGTTTTTAGTTAATCAATTAATTCACATCAAAAGAAATAAAACCCCCCAATTTATAGGAATAGAAAGAATGGATAAGGGTTTGATATGTGGTAGAAGATGATTTGATTAAACACCTCAATCTCCCAATCCCACCAATCACAAGCCTCAAAAGAAGCACAAGTAGCACAAATCAGTGCCACTTTGGCGATCTGCGTGAACAAGAGTCATCTCAACCATCCAATCATGAGAGAGAAAAGAAGAATGATGATCAAGGGCCAAGATTGAAGAAGTCAGAATGGAATATACTCTAAGGAGATCCGAATATCCTTCATCAAAAAGCCCTGGGAAGGCTATAAACCCCCCCCCCCCCCCCCCCATTTTTACTTGTAATCCATCCTTTTCTTTACTTTAATATTATGCTGTAGAAATAGTTGTAGAATTTATTCTTGTATTTCTTTTAAAAGTTTTGTACTATCTCTGAATATTAATAAAAGCTCAGTTTATTTTATCATATTGGTGTCTCGTTTTTTTTAAATATATGAATTAATCTCTATAAACTGTTTCACATTATAATATTTGATAAGTTAAGTTTAAACTAATCAATAGTTTAGACTTAATTTTAGAAGTAAAAATTGGATAAAGTATTTTCCCACTGGAAAATATTCACAAAACAGATCTGCTTAGTTCGATTGTGATAATGGTTCGTTTGACTATGGTGGTTCGGTTGATGGAGAATGGTGGTTGATGATTGTTTCGGGTTCATTTAGGCAGCACAGCGCTGACCTACTTCCCAATGGGTTCGACTTAAGGTACTAAACTCTTTTCATTTTATGTTTTTGATTAGATATGTTTCTTTGATTTAATGTGATGCTGATAATATGATGTTTTATTATATGATGTTATAGGGTTAAACGTTTGAATGATTAATTTGTTTTATTCAGTTAGCTTAATTAAATCTGAATGAGTATTTATATGTTTGATAGCTTACAAGTTTGGATTTATAAGTTTAAGATATTTGGAGGTTTTGATTTATAAATCTGCTCTTGTTGATTTAGGATTGACTTAACTGAGTCCATCACCTATTTAGCTTATATTAAACATTTCGGTTTGGTAATTTTATTGGAACTGCTTAAATGTTGTTTTAATTGATCTGATTTAATGGAAATTTTAGTTTGTATTTTAAGTTTAAGTAACTGTTAAATTTCTGATGATTCGATTTGTTGGTAAGAACTGCTGATTAAATGAAGTTTTGAAGAGTTTCTGTCGGCTGATTTTGTGTATCTTGAATTGATTGGTTTAAACTGTTGATGAATATTCAAATTGGATTGTTGATTTAGTTGCTTTTGCTTGAGTTTCGGATTGAGAAGATAGGACTGTGAGTTCTGTTTAGATCTGCTAGTAACTTAAGTCTTTATATTAGGCTGCACCTAGGAGTTGATTTTAATAGCTAGCTGATTTGTTATTTATGATTTGGACGGAGTTTGTTTGAATTTATCTGTTTATATGTTTTGTTCACTGAGCTCTTATATATATTTCAGCTTATCAGATTCCATTAATCTGATAAGCCCAATAAGTTGTTACCTAACAGCTCTTCAAATTAAGCTGTCCAAACAAGTCTTTCCTAAGACTTTCTTTCTCAAACTGTCAAGGAGAAATTAAATCAAAAAAAATATGCAGTTCACAGGTTTCGACCTCGAGACCTGCTGGTTAGCAGACCAGCGTGGGGCTCAATGCCTTTTTGAGTTTACTTCTTGTAATTTGATTAATATAGTAACACTCGGTTTGACTGATTTTATTTAGTAACATATATTTACTTTATTTTCGTTTATATATAAAGTTAAATAGTGATTTTATAAAGGAAGTTTATTTTGTTTTCAAATTTTATTAATAGTGTAAAAATATAAATATATAAAAAAATAAAATAAATAAAAAAATGTTTTTATTTAAAAAGTTTAATTAGTTTAAATTTTAATTAATTATTTATTTTATAACTTTAGATTTAAATAAATATAGTTTTTAAATAAATTTGTCTAAAGTAATTTCTTATTAAGTAAATTAGTTTTAAAAAGCTTAATTAAATTTTAAAATAGATTAAAAGTCATTAAATAGATTTATTTTTAAAAGTTATTAAAATAGATTAAATTTTTATAGATTATTAAAATAGATTAATTTTTAAATAGTGTTAATTTTTAAGAAATTAATTTTGTTGTAGATTTAAATAGCGGGGTTAACGATTCATGCACTTTAGGTTTATTTTAAATAGATTAAAATTGGTAGATTTAATTTGTAGTTTAAAAACCGAAAACAAATTCAAATCGATTGTCCAAATCAAAGCTAAACGTCTCAAATTCATAAGATCTTCGTGTACAACGAACTTGATTCACTCACGTGTTTAATTGAATTCGTCATTGGTATTATTAGTCTATTACTTTTTCCTAAAGGTAATTTTCTAATTTACCCTATAACGTATATCAAATAAATCACTATACTATCCACGACACATCAAAAATTTTGGCGCCGCTGCCGGGGATCTTGTGTACGATTCGCTTTTGTGGAGATTTGTTGATCGTTGATTTGAAGACCCTTTCCGTCCTCGGAAAGTTTTGTTATTTTTCTATTATATAGTATGTATCGTTTTTCTCGTTTTTTGTGAATAATATATTGTATTACGTAGAACAATAATTTTACATACTTTTCAAATAAGGCCTTAGTTGGGATTTCATCACCTAGCTATTGTAGTCGAATCCAAAACAAAAATAAAAGGCAAAATAGATAAATACTAATAAGAAGTTTGAACTCGATTTATACAAACTATAAGGTGGGTATAAGGCGACGTGCTATAAAAGGCCGTATAAGGAAAAAGGTTTTTAAGTGCTTTGTGCCACCTCGTTTCCCCGCTTGCTTGTGCGTATATTGAGAGGGACAACCGATTATTGGTTTGCCGACTCAAGTAGTATTAAACCTTATTTTTGTTGTTTACTTATTGAACCTCGAGACGTTTAGGTTTTCACCTATCGTTTCAAAGTCGACCGAGGGTAATTTACTTCCATAGTAGTTATCCTTATTCCTTGTTTTTATCGATCGTTTTTGATTGAGCAATACCAAATAAAATACCAAAAATAATCTTCTTCTTGTCTAATTTCTTTTCCTCAACCCTCTAAATTCTCGTCTTTGTAGTGTATGCAATTACGTTCTTCTCGTCTTGTGATAGATTTTAATAGGCTTAAAAATATTCCTCGTAGAAATAGAAATCGTCAACAACGAATAGTGGAACCTGAGCTTCCACCTATTGTTGTAGAGATGGCCGATAACCGAACAATAGAGGATTGCTCTGTGCACCCACCGAAGGGTATGGGGAAGCAATCGTTGTGCCGGCTATTTTGGCGGATCATTTTGAGATTAAGACGGGTCTTTTATCGCTCATTCGTGCCGACCAATTTCGTGGCAATGAGACCGATAGCCCGCATTCTCACATTCGGAATTTTAATCGAATTACCTCGATTCTCAAGTTTAGAGATGTGCCGAATGACGTGATTAAGCTCATTCTTTTTCCGTACTCGCTCGAGGGTAATGCTAAGCTTTGGTATGAGAAAGAACCACCGGGTTCGATCTTAACATGGGATGATTTAGTGTCAAAGTTCATGAATTATTTCTTTCCACCATCTAAGACAACACACTTTAAGAATGAGATCACTAGATTTGAACAAAAAGTGCATGAATCGTTTGGGGTTGCGTGGGAAAGATTTAAAGATTTGTTAAGACAATGTCCACACCACGGTTTCTCGGAATTGCATCAAATAAATACTTTCTATAATGGGCTAAATATGATTGAACAAGATTCTTTAAATGCCGCCGCGGGTGGTAATCTTTTAAGAAAAACTCCGAGAGACGCGTGGACAATAATTGAGGATAAGTCTAGAGCACAATATTCACGAAACACACCGGTTGTTTCCAATGTGAATTCATCTAATATCGAGATTGCTAGATTGGACTCTAAGATTGACACGATTTTGAGTGAGATTAGGAAGAATCCTCATGGATCGATTAATGTGGTTGAGAATGTTTGTGTATCATGTGGTGGAGCACATCCTAATTATGCTTGTTTAAACGCGGGGTTTGATCAAGCTAGTGCTTTTGCCGCGACGGGAACTTATGGCTCTAACGGTCAAGTTCCTCGTCAAAATCATGTTGCTCCACCGGGTTTTCCACCGGTTCAAAATAGGTACAACAATGGAAACAATGGGAATAATTTTAACCGTGGTAACCAAAGGAATTATAATCAAGGAAATGGGTTTAATGCTAATCAAAACAATCAAGGTTTTCAAGGGAATAATCAAAATGATTTGTCAAGTTACATTAAGTCAAATGATGCAAATATGAAGGCTTTACAAAATAACATTCAAGGACAAATGGCAACTTTGAAAAATGAGTTTCAAAATACGCTAAAGGGTCAAAATAATAAGATTGAGCTTAATCAACAAAGGCTAGAAGAAAAAACCAAACCCGTTTTGAGCAAAGATTAGAGCAAAATCATAATCGTATGCAACAAAGTTTGGAACAAGGTCAAAATAAATTGCTTTCGATGTTTGAGGGATTCATGTCTAAACCGTCATCTTCTTCGGGTTGCTTACCTAGTAATACCATTCCTAACCCGAGGGGAGAACTTAAGGCTATCACCGCTTATGATAATTTAGAAAGAAAGCTTGAGCTTTATGTGCCACCTAAAGAAACCTTTTGGAATGTCACCAAGGCTACTTTAAATGTGATTAGTACCTCGGATTTCATTGATCTCTTTCCTAAGAAATATAGTGATCCAAGTCAATTCTTGATACCTTGTGTTTTTGATGAGCTTGGGGAATACAAAGCTCTAGCCGATCTAGGAGCTAGTATTAACGTAATGCCCTTGTCCATTTGGAAAACTCTTGACTATTTGCGACTTGTGCCCACTCGAATGATCATTGAGCTTGCTAATGGTACTACCACCCATCCGGTTGGTATAGCGGAAAATGTCATTGTTAAAGTGGGGGAGTTTGTTTACCTAGCCGTTTTTGCTATCATTGATTATGAGCCAAATCCTCGTGTGCCTATAATTTTAGGACGACCATTTTTGTGTACGGCCGGTGTTTTAGTTGATATGAAAGAAGGGGAGCTTAAATTGTTTCATGGGGATAAACATATGATTTTCAAACCGGAAAAAATTCCAAGATTGGTTCCTAAGAAATTGGAAAGTGTAGAAATTGATAAACCTAATTTTGTTGAATCATGTTGTAATGTTACCTCATCTATACTCACTCCACACGAGGATGATAAGATTGAAAAACAAATTGATGATTACTTGAGTGAGCCATTTGATGCTAGTGAGTTTGTTAATGAGAATTTTGATCCCGAGAGTGACATTACTTTAATTGAACAATCTTTGAAAATGGACTCATTTTCACTCTCTTCTAAGGATCATGTTGATGTTCCTAAGGCACAATCTTCAATTGAAGAGCCTTTGATTCCTAGCTTCACACCGAGTGAGGTTAGTGACTATTCGTTGGATAAGTTCGTCGATGAACTTTTTGCTATCATTGATCCACTTCCACGGGGAAGTGAAGACGTTTCCGATCTTGAGATCGAACGTGATTCTCGTGTTTTACCTACCATTCTCGAGGAATTCGCCGATGAATTGCCTTCTAATGAGAATGATGATCTTGTATCCGAGTGTGACACACTCGATACTTTGTCGGAAATTTCTTGTGATGACGAGAATGACGACACTTTTGTGACTTACTCAAATCCTCTATTTGAAGCTTCATTGAACAATAATCCATTGTTTCAAGAGGATTTTGAGAACATCATACCTCCTCCATCTCACACCTTTTGTGATGATGAGTATGTCGACTCGGATGGAGAAACTTACTTTATTCCCAATCTCCCTCCCACTCGCGTTGATCTTAATGTGCGGGTTTTTCATGTGACTCATATTGAGTACCATGATCCCTTTGTTCATGTTCCTAAGAGTGAAAAGGTCGACAAAGTCATGCAAGTTGAAACCACTATGGTTGAGACTTTTGTACCACCATTACCATGTGCTTCATATGACTTAGGATTAGCATGGGGGGACGACACCTTGTTGTCTATTCCTTTCTCCACCAAGGACGAGGTATTTGACCCCGGAATCGTTGATTTAGGGAAATCTTGGCCTTTCACCGATGTAATAATTGAAAGATTTTTCGATCATATTGGTGCGAGTTTATCTCGTAGAGCATGCTACATCCATACGATTGTTTGTGACTACCATCTCTTGTTAGAGATTTGTGTTGTAGTTTTATCCTTTCGCTTGTCATCTGACAACGAGGATGAGATCTTTGACCCCGACATCGTGCTTTATGTTGGATTTTATTCCAATGTGCCGGTTTTTACCATTTTCCCTAAGGACCAATGAATGCGGGGATCGAGTCGAGCTCATGACTCGGTGAACAAAAACGAGTGCATTCTATCTTCTTTCTATTTTCTAACATCTAATAAGGCTTGATCTTTCAAGCTCGTGTTCGTGTTTTGTTGTGTTGTGATCTTAGGTACGGCCCTTATTATTTGAAGACTCTCGTGTTCGGTTTTTGCCGGTCCACTTGATCTTCCATTCTTTGAATGCCAAAAAGGGGCACACTTTTTATCCCTTGATTTTTATCGACTAACGTTTTATCTTGAGGCATAATTTATAAACGGCTTATAGATTTGCGTGCTCTTTCCATGCTAGGAATTTGCATTAGACTCTTCGTGTCTTAGCAAGGGGGTGTTACTCTTGAGCTAAGAAACATTGAGGACAATGTTTGGTTTTAGCATGGGGGAGTCAATCGATATAATCGCTTGCAATTGCTTTTGTCGTGTCCAAACGTATTGTTTTTCTCATTTTTCAATAAAATTTTAAATTTTTAATGTTATTTTTAAGTTTTAATAAATAAAATAAGTGCTTTTGACACGAATGTAGGCTTTCCGTTGGTGAAAATAAGAATAGTTTTTGACTCGACTCGGTTTTTAACCTTAGCTTTTCCTTAACGTATTTGAATTAAGTTTTGCTAGGCTATTATATAGGGAGCTTTAAAACGCGAAAGTCTTAATTCATACGAGTTAAGAACAAGAACTTTTCGCAAGCTCCTATAATTGATCCTAGAAAGTCGTCTATCAAGGGAACTTTAAAAAGCAAATTCTAAAACTTGCAAGAGTATAAGAAGATGCAAGATCCTATAGATGACTTGAAAACCCAAAACTTTGATTTAATAGGCTAAGTATCCATTTATTTCACAATTTTGAAATTTTACAATATGGAGAACAAGAGATGATAGAGCCAATTATAAGTTCGGTATTCTTTCGGGAATTTATGTGAGTTAATTATAAGCCTATTCTCCCATCACTTGTTAATAAAGTTATTTGCAATAAATAAGGTTGAACGATTTGAAAAGTTACTTAGCTTCTAGCCCAAGATCGTTTAAAAGTTGCTCGGTATGGATTAGAGTTCATAGCCAAGGCATAACTTATTGAAGCGGGATGCGAAGATTGGCAAGTCCAAAAAGGTCCTAACAAGACATGAGGGCTATGTTTATTGCTAAAGATCTCAAGTGATGTGAAGAATCATTTATCAAAAATCAATATAAAGGATCGAGTCACATGACGAAAAGCAAATACTCCCAAAAAGTCATGGAGAAGTCTATCCAAAAAGACCATAATAAGGTATGAGGATAAATGAAGCCAAGTCCAAAAAGGAGGCGGATCGTTGTATATCAAAATCCCAAATAAAGATTGGAGAAAAATGAAGAAGTCGTGGTCCAAGTATGAATCTCTCAAAATCTCAAGTGAAGAAATTCCTATATGAAGAGAAGACCATTATTTCATGAACGTCTCTCAAGGTTGGAAGTATAAAGTCACTGCCAAATATCGGTCCGAGAAGGTCTCAAATCGCGAAGCAAGTTATGCCATGATATGAACTTTATGAAGTCCCGAGAAGCAGTTTTAAAAGATTTTGTCCTTTAGCTAACTATTGGTTAAATCGTTCACTTTATTTTTGGACCTAATAAATTATCAAAATAAGTCAACAATGCATCCTCGTGATCATTCAAGACAACAATAAAATATAAGAGATACACCTAGGAATAAGGGAGTCTAAGTGAATAATTAGCCCACATGAGTTCGTGTTAGTCTACCAACTTATAATAACAATGATCTTGTTTTTGCACTTGGCATAGAAAAGTGAATAGTCGGGGACGATGAATCTATTTTAGTTTTATGATCCTTAAAGTTATTTTTCAATAATGAAAGTAATACATTATGTCTTTGCGAAATAAAAAGTCAAAAGTTAAATAATGGTGTAGTTAGAGTTTTATTTTATCATTGCGTGAGGACACGGCAATTGTTTAGCATGGGGGAATTTGATATGAGTGATTTTACTCATATCATTAGTAGCTTAAAACAATGAAATTATGCATTAAATATATCAAATATGCCTTGGATATGTTGTTTTCTTGTTTGAATGTGTGTAGGTACCAAGTTCGCGAAAACCAGCAATTATCGACACGAGTTTGAAGGAAAAGATCAAAGAAGCCAAAATCACGATCAATTTTAGCGGATTTTATCATTTATCGAGTTTATGAGCCAAGTGGGTCCCACAATGGGGTAAATGGGCTAAAAAGCCCATTTATAATTTAAGTTGTTAGTTTGTAAAGTCAAAAGCCCATATTGGCCCAAATGAAGTGTTGGGACGGATGGTATAATGAGTTTGGGCCAAGAGCCCAACAATCCACAAATTGAAATGAACGTATATAAGACTGTAATGGGCTTAGGGTTTCAAAACGTGTGAAATCTTCCACATATAATAAATTACACCGTTTACTTTTTCTCACTTTCTCACCAAACGTTTTTTCTTCTCACAAATAATAGTACTCACCCACCCATTTACTGTACTCACCCACACACACTCGTTTTCTCTCACTCATTAAATATTAAACTTTCGATAATTCCTATGTGTATTCATCTTCTCCATTTACCTTCTCTCCCAAAAACCTGTAAAATCTACCACTGTTCAAAAACCCTAGATGGTAAAAAATAAGTTTTACATGGGGGTTTTTAGTTAATCAATTAATTCACATCAAAAGAAATAAAACCCCCCAATTTATAGGAAGAGAAAGAATGGAGAAGGGTTTGATACGTGGCAGAAGATGATTTTATTGAACACCTCAATCTCCCAATCCCACCAATCACAAGCCTCAAAAGAAGCACAAGTAGCACAAATCAGTGCCACTTTGGCGATCCGCGTGAACAAGAGTCATCTCAACCATCCAATCATGAGAGAGAAAAGAAGAATGATGATCAAGGGCCAAGATTAAAGAAGTCAGAATGGAATATACTCTAAGGAGATCCGAATATCCTTCATCAGAAAGCCCTGGGAAGGCTATAAAAACCCCCCATTTTTACTTGTAATCCATCCTTTTCTTTACTTTAATATTATGCTGTAGAAATAGTTGTAGGTTTTATTCTTGTATTTCTTTTAAAGGTTTTGTACTATCTCTGAATATTAATAAAGCTCAGTTTATTTTATCATATTGGTGTCTCGTTTTTTTAAATATATGAATTAATCTCTATAAACTGTTTCACATTATAATATTTGATAAGTTAAGTTTAAACTAATCAATAGTTTAGACTTAATTTTAGAAGTAAAAATTGGATAAAGTATTTTCCCACTGGAAAATATTCACAAAACAGATCTGCTTAGTTCGATTGTGATAATGGTTCGTTTGACTATGGTGGTTCGGTTGATGGAGAATGGTGGTTGATGATTGTTTCGGGTTCATTTAGGCAGCACAGCGCTGACCTACTTCCCAATGGGTTCGACTTAAGGTACTAAACTCTTTTCATTTTATGTTTTTGATTAGATATGTTTCTTTGATTTAATGTGATGCTGATAATATGATGTTTTATTATATGATGTTATAGGGTTAAACGTTTGAATGATTAATTTGTTTTATTCAGTTAACTTAATTAAATCTGAATGAGTATTTATATGTTTGATAGCTTACAAGTTTGGATTTAGAAGTTTAAGATATTTGGAGGTTTTGATTTATAAATCTGCTCTTGTTGATTTAGGATTGACTTAACTGAGTCCATCACCTATTTAGCTTATATTAAACATTTCGGTTTGGTAATTTTATTGGAACTGCTTAAATGTTGTTTTAATTGATCTGATTTAATGGAAATTTTAGTTTGTATTTTAAGTTTAAGTAACTGTTAAATTTCTGATGATTCGTTTTGTTGGTAAGAACTGCTGATTAAATGAAGTTTTGAAGAGTTTCTGTCGGCTGATTTTGTGTATCTTGAATTGATTGGTTTAAACTGTTGATGAATATTCAGATTGGATTGTTGATTTAGTTGCTTTTGCTTGAGTTTCGGATTGAGAAGATAGGACTGTGAGTTCAGTTTAGATCTTCTAGTAACTTAAGTCTTTATATTAGGTTGCACCTAGGAGTTGATTTTAACAGCTAGCTGATTTGTTATTTATGATTTGGACGGAGTTTGTTTGAATTTATCTGTTTATATGTTTTGTTCACTGAGCTCTTATATATATTTCAGCTTATCAGATTCCATTAATCTGATAAGCCCAATAAGTTGTTACCTAACAGCTCAAACAAGTCTTTCCTGAGACTTTCTTTCTCAAACTGTCAAGGAGAAATTAAATCAAAAAAAAATATGTAGTTCACAGGTTTCGACCTCGAGACCTGCTGGTTAGCAGACCAGCGTGGTTACCATCTGGGCTCAATGCCTTTTTGAGTTTACTTCTTGTAATTTGATTAATATAGTAACACTCGGTTTGACTGATTTTATTTAGTAACATATTTTTACTTTATTTTCGTTTATATATAAAGTTAAATAGTGATTTTATAAAGGAAGTTTATTTTGTTTTCAAATTTTATTAATAGTGTAAAAATATAAATATATAAAAAAATAAAATAAATAAAAAAATGTTTTTATTTAAAAAGTTTAATTAGTTTAAATTTTAATTAATTATTTTTTTTATAACTTTAGATTTAAATAAATATAGTTTTTAAATAAATTTGTCTAAAGTAATTTCTTATTAAGTAAATTAGTTTTAAAAGGCTTAATTAAATTTTAAAATAGATTAAAAGTCATTATATAGATTTATTTTTAAAAGTTATTAAAATAGATTAAATTTTTATAGATTATTAAAATAGATTAATTTTTAAATAGTGTTAATTTTTAAGTAATTAATTTTGTTGTAGATTTAAATAGCGGGGTTAACGATTCATGCACTTTAGGTTTATTTTAAATAGATTAAAATTGGTAGATTTAATTTGTAGTTTAAAAACCGAAAATAAATTCAAATCGATTGTCCAAATCAAAGCTAAACGTCTCAAATTCATAAGATCTTCGTGTACAACGAACTTGATTCACTCACGTGTTTAATTGAATTCGTCATTGGTATTATTAGTCTATTACTTTTTCCTAAAGGTAATTTTCTAATTTACCCTATAACGTATATCAAATAAATCACTATACTATCCACGACACATCACCCCTCCTTCACCCAAGACACCACCATTGGTTGATGATGACTTGGATGAATTAGAAGTAGTTAAAGCCAAAGAGGTTAGAAAAATAGGAGTTGAAGACCTTAGTGTTGAAAAGGAAGTAAACATTAAGGAGTCTAGGGATCATACTCTCAATAATGTCATTGGTGACTTAAATCAAAGGACCCTAAGATCTCAAGTCCAAAACCAAAGCAACTTCTTTTGTTTTGTCTCTTTGATTGAACCAAAGAATGTTAAAGAAGCTTTGACGGATGAGTGTTGGGTCATTGCGATGCAAAAAGAATTGAATCAATTCGTTGCCAATGATGTTTGGGAACTTGTTCCTCCACCTAGAAGTTCTACCATTATAGGAACCAAATGGGCATTTAGGAATAAGTCAGATGAGAATGGTGTTGTGTCTCGTAACAAGGCTAGACTTGTAGCACAAGGCTATAATCAACAAGAAGGGATTGATTATGACGAGACATATGCACCGGTAGCTAGATTAGAATCAATTAGAATCCTTTTAGCCTACGCTTGTGCCTTAGATTTTAAGCTTCAACAAATGGATGCAAAGAGTGCATTTCTTAACGGTTTGATCAATGAGGAGGTATATGTGGCTCAACCTCCCGGCTTCATTGATTTTGAGAAACCGGACCATGTTTACAAGCTTAAGAAAGCACTTTATGGACTCAAACAAGCACCCAAAGCTTGGTATGATAGACTTAAAGCGTTTCTTATTAAACATGAGTATACCATGGGGATGGTAGACAATACACTCTTTACAAAGAAGAAAGGTCCTCACCTCATAATCGTACAAATATATGTTTATGACATTATATTTGGCTCAACTTGTCAAGAATTGTGTGATGACTTTGCCAAAATCATGCATGATGAGTTTGAAATGAGTATGATGGGAGAACTTAACTTCTTTTTAGGACTCCAAATTAAACAAATGGACGATGGTATTTTCTTTAGTCAATCTAAGTACGCTAGAGAAATGCTAAAGAAATTTGGATTAGAAGAATCTAGACCAATGAAGACCCCTATGGCCTCGGATACTAAACTCACCGTAGATGATGATTGTGAGTCGGTAGACAACACCAAATATAGAGGTATGATTGGTAGTTTGTTGTACCTAACGGCAAGTCGACCGGATATCATGTTTAGTGTTTGCCTTTGTGCTCGCTTCCAAGAGGCTCCCAAAACCTCTCACCTTGAAGCGGTTAAGCGTATCTTCCGATACATTAAATGCACTATACATTTAGGATTATGGTATCCTAAAGGGACCGGCGTAGAAACCATTGTCTACGTGGACTCGGATCATGCGTGAGACTATGTGGACCGGAAAAGCACTAGTGGAGTTTGTACCTTCATGGGTTGTTGTTTAACTTCTTGGTTCTCCAAGAAACAAACCGCTCTTGCAATATCCACCACGGAAGCCGAGTATGTGAGTGCCAGAAAAGCATGCCAACAAGCTCTATGGATGAAGCAAGCGCTTGTTGATTACGGGATTTCTCTTGATGATGTTCCCATCATGTGCGATAATAAAGGCGCTATAGACCTTAGCAAGAATCCCGTGCAACATTCGCGAACCAAACACATAGAAATTAGACACCATTTCCTTAGGGATAATGTTCAAAAGGGGAACATTTCTATTGAAAAGGTGCCCTCCGAGGACAACTTAGCCGATATCTTCACTAAGCCACTTAAGAGGGAACCTTTTAATTACTTGCGTCTAGGTCTAGGATTAATGGAACATCTTCCTTGATTTCCTTCTTTTTATAGTTTATCACTTTGAGTCTTTGAGTCTTTTAAACTCCTTTTGAAAAATCTTCTCCTATCCTTTTCAAAATTCTCAAAGTATCTTTCGAAAATGGTTGAGAAATTCGTTTGACATTGTTAATTCAATCTAAAAACGATTTTTCATAGATTCTCGCTATTAATCTAGAGCTTACATAATTCATATGTATGATTCTCTCAAACATAGCAAGAACAAGATAGAATCATGGAGGATCATTGTGTCATGACTTAAGGTCTTGTCTTACACACCTCCTACATCAATTTTTTTTAATCCATGTATTTTGGTCAAATCTCTATTTGGTAAGTTTGCATATGTTTTCTTTGTCTATCTTTGCTATTAAGCATATCCCTATGATAAGTTAGACTAGAAAAAGAAGATTTGCTGAAAAATCTTCCTCCAAACACCAAACCCTGCCTCTGCAGGCGGTTCCATATGTGAACCGCGGTACCTTATTGATAAGGTACCGCCACCCTAGATAAGGAACCGCCTACAGTGCCTTCCTTTTTCGAGTTTTTGTCTGAAACTCTAGATTTGCTCCAACATTTTTGAGAATCTTTGTTTCAAACCCTTTGACCACCCCAAAAATACCCTAAGCCTTCCCTATTTAAACCATAAGCATTTTGCATTACTTCACATCCAAAATGTCTTATTCTCCCAATGAAAGCCTTGAATCTCCTCTATTTTCTCCAATTGCTTTCAATCCAAACCCACCCAAGAACACTCTTAATCACATGTCTCCTATCAAGAATGTTGATTGTGGAACATATTTTCTTCCACCACCACCCTTTAGTGTTCTTCCTCCTTCTCATGATAATGTCATGCATCATGGAACATATTGTCAATGTTGTCAATATCAACACCTTGCTATGGCACACATCTATGAGGAGTTGAGCTACATCAAGAGTCTCTAAATCAAGCCTTCTCTTCACTATGATTATGAGATCTCCAACAAGCCACCATCACCACCCTCCGCAATTACCTTGTCTTTCTTATAAGCATTGGTTGCTTATCCACAAGACACCAAACTCTAGCAAATCTTACAATTCTAGAATAACTAGGATTAGATTTATGCTTTTGGCTTGTTTTCTTTTTCCATACAACTTTGTATGATGTTTGTTTTTGTAACCTATCTTGGATCTTTGTCTTTGTGTTTTCTTCTCTTTTATTTTTTTATGTGACCTATTGCTATATATTGTTGGTTGTTTCTTTTGTTTAACTAACCCTTCTATGTAGCTTGTCACCATATCTCGATTCCTCGGTGCCCCAAGCTAGGGGGAGTAAGCACCAAAGGGGAGTCTTTGTGAAGTCCGTTTCTTCAAACACCGACTTGTGCAACCTTTTTGCTTCGACAAAGGGGGAGAAATGACTAAACTCGTCTTCGAAAATCTTGTTTTTGTGTGATTGAGTTTATGTATTGTCGGAATCAAAAAGGGGGAGATTGTTAATGCAATAATGACTAAAAACGTTACTTGCATTTTTCGGTCTCGCTTAGTTTTGATTACGACAATATGTAAAAACAAGCATTTACGAAAACGACGAAAAACGAATTCTTGAGTTCAAGTATTTTTCATTTTACCCATTTTTACTTAAGGTATGGATAAACAAGTACTAACCTTAATCAAGTGATCAAGTGATTTAATCTTTTCTTAAAACTCACTTTTTATTAAGTGTGACAAGTTTTTATTAAACTTTCTTTTTAAGAAAATGTTTTATTAAATTAATTATTTGAAATTTGAAAATGGCATATTCTTATTTGGTTAAGAATATCCTTTCAGGATATTTTTTATATCCAGATAAGACCTCCACCACTAAAGGACAAAAAGGAGCGGAGTCTAGTCCGGCGGTACATTAGCACCTAGGCGGTACCTTATCGATAAGGTACTGCAGGCTAAGATAAGGTACCGCGGGCAGAACTAGCCGTTGGCTCCTTTGTCCTATAAATAGTGGACCATTCTCAGCTTTTCATCTCACATCTTTTGCACATTTATTTCCAGATTCAAACCCCTTCTTTAATCACTCAAATCTGTGTTTGATTGTTACTTGTTTAAGAAGTGAATCTTGTTCTTCCATCCCTTGCTCTCCAAGTGCAAAGAGAAGAACACTATCCTTGTGAAGTGTTGAGTCCACCACCAAAGATCCATTGAAGATCTAATTTTATACACTTGTAGTTGTGTCATAGTTGTGAAGATCCAAGTAGTTGTGTCTATTTGGAAGTTGTGTATGTACTAAGTATAGTTGTGTAGATTGGTTGTAGCTACGATTAGGGCTCGACTTTTAGCTTAGAGTCGGAAATTGGTTAAGCGACGTGTACGGTTTTCTCCACCATAAGGAGCTTGTTGTGTAGTGAACTCTCGAGTAAGGAGTACTCGAGGAGTGGAGTAGGAACGATGAGTGAGCTTCGTTGCCGAACCACTATAAATCCTTGGTGTTCGGTTTGATCTTTCTTTACCCTTAACTCTTTACATTCTTTATTCTTTATGTATATACATGTGTTAGTATTAGATTAGTTACACTATCATTCTTTATTCTTTGTGGATATATTTTTAGTATTAGTTTAGTTACACTATCATTGTTCATATTGTGCATAAGAAGATTTCACATATTTCCTCAAGCCTAAGTTTTTGAAAAAGGATTTTTGGAAACCATATTTTAACAAGTAAATATAAGAAACTATTCAACCCCCCCCCCCCCCCTCCTTCTAGTTTCTACACATTCAAAACATATAAAATAACTGGGGAAAACAGATGCTGCAAACGGGGAATCATAATAAAGGAAAGAATGTCCATACTGGAGGACGGAATATCCGTACCTTATGTCCAGTAGTGAAGCTAGAAGGAAAGCTGAACGATCTACTCTGACTTCGCGGATAGTACATAAATAAGGTACGTGTATGAGTTGTATGATTACTGAGTGTGTTACTGGTTTTGTGTTTTCTTAACTTATTTTATATGTTCTTGTCATGTTTTACTGTTTTAAATGTTATCTTGTATTTATTCATATTTTACATGTATTCTGATTACGTATGTCATGTATTCTTGTATTACTATACTTGTAGTGTCATAATAAGTAACTTTCTAAAAAAAATAGCAGGTTTCCAAAAATAGAAAGTTTCCAAAAATAAAAAGTTTCCAAAAATAGTAATAAGCTAGATTAATAAGTCTAAAAAAATATAAGCTAGTGCTTATAAATCATAAGTTATAAGTCATGATAATTTATTAGTAAAGTCTATTAAATTAAATACTTAGGCTAAAATGATTATTAATTAATAATGAAAATGCATGGTTTATTAGTTAATAAAATGTCATAGTGAAGCTAATAAACTTTACCTTATACAATTTAATTAAATTAAGTCATGGTTTAATTTAATTAACCCTAATTAAATACTTAGGTTACAACATGTTTTAGTAATTAAATAAAATAACCTAAGTCATGAATTAATTAATTAATTACTAGTTCATGTAAATTAAGTAATATAATTAATTACTAAATAAATGTCGAAATAAAATACTTAGGTTATAACATGTATTATTAATTTTAATAATATAATCTAAGTCATGGTTTTAATTAAAAAATTAATTAGTTCATGTAAATTAATTTAATTAATTAACTTAATAAATTATGGCTAATAAAAATGTGTCCTGAGCCCCGAGACCATAAAACCGAATACCAAAACACCACCACACAGTCGGCGATTGGTGGTGGTGGCTGGCGGCTATGGCCTTGGCCAGCCGTCGGTTGCCACTGGTGGACAACGGTTCACACCGGCCGAAGCCGGCTGATAGGTGTGTAAACACCCATCCTTTTACCACTTAATTCTGGCTAAAACAAGACCAAAACACGTAATTAATATCATTTGTTTGGAATTATGCGTGGTTTTTGTGTTTATTGTGATTTCAGAGCTAACCGGATGAATATTAAAGAAAACATGGGATTGCACGGGTTTTATCAAGGAAAAAGACTCAAGATAAAGTCTATTGTCCAAGAGATGCAAAAGATTTGAAGTCACTAGGCCTATTCGAAGATTTATCGAAGAAAAGGACTAAAGACGGAAGATTTTCATAAGTCGAAGAAACTCAAGTCTATTTAACGAAGAAATTAAAAGACGAGTTGGATTTAATCGACAACAAATCCTGAATCAGAATCAAAAACGTCAACTTTTCTGAAAAGACGAGAAGACAAAAAGAAAGGGAGAAAGCCCACTCACCAACCAACCACTAGGAGTATAAATAGAAACTCCCTTCACACATTAGGGAGTTAGTTTTTCATTTTTTCTTTCCCAGTTCTTTTGTTCGTCCCATCACCAACTCCATTAGGGAGTTTGGTGATTTTCATCTTTTTCTTTTCATCTTGTAATCTTCAATCATTAACCTTGTTACTTTTTCAGTAATCAATCCATTCCATCTTACTATTAATCTTGTTCTTCATCATCTCTTTTTGCAAGTTCTTAAGTTTTTATTTGATTCAAGTTTGATCTTAAAAAGTTGTTGATTTAGTGTTTTTATTAGTGGGATTTGTTCCTTATGGTATGTTAATGATTATTGGTTAGTTTGGTTAAACCTTTTTAAGTATTGGAGTTGATTTTGAGTTAATTTCGTGTACCCTATTTACTCACTGCTGTCACTGTTCTTCATCTCCCAAAAATTCCGAATAGCCTATTTTGAGTTTCCCTTATTCGGAACTTTTGATATTCCGAATAAGGGTGTTGCCATTTCTCTTACTCGGAATAATCTTTCCGAATAGCTCTTTTTCATTTTACTTATTCGGAACTTTTCAATATTCCGCATAGCCGTTTATTTGTTTCCTTATTCGGAACTTTCCAATATTCCGCATAGGCATTTTTTGTTGTCTTATTCGGAACTTTCCATATATTCCGAATAGAGTTTTTATTCCGAATAGGGGTTTCCACTTTCCCCCTATTCGGAACATTTTAGATATTCCGAATGACCTTAGTTTTCCGCATAGCCCTGATTTTTCCGAGTAAAGCTTATTTTCCGCATAGAGCAGTACTTTCCGAATATAGGTATTTTTCCGAATGAGAGTATTTTCCGCATAGAGTTTTATATTCCGCATGAGGCAAGTTTTCCGAATCATACAATTTATTCCGCATAGAGCAACATTCCGCATAAGGGTTATTTTCAGCATAGGGCATTTTTCAGTAAGAGTATTTTTCTGCCTTATCATTTAACTGCTTTTATCTACTGTTTCCAGCTTTAATCTTTAATCTTTTATTCACTTATCTGTTTAATACACTAGAAAACCAAATCCACTTTTTGTCACCAAGAACAAATCATTCCACTTTTAACTGAGATCAATTCGAGAGGATTCCGAGAAATCCGAACCTAGTAAAATCAAAATATCAAATGGCGCCGCTGCCGGCTCCTCTCGTTAAGATCAAAAGTTTTTTGTAGAACTTGGAATTTGGGATCCGTTCCCCGTGAACGTTACTTTTTCATAAAATTTTCAAAAACACTAAAAAATATAAAATTTTCAAAAATCCTAAAAATTAAAAAACAATAAAAACCAAAAATATTTTTGCTTTCTTTGTTCGTTCTTTTGCAGGTGTATGCGCACTCGATCCACGTCTTATCAAGAGCCCGAGCCTCTCGATAACTTAGACATGGCTGGTGTACAAAACAACAATAACATACCACCTCCGAACAACAATAATAACAACAACAACCCGCCTTTCAACAACATGAATAACAACAACAATGAGCACCTTCCGGATAATCGCCCAATGATTGAACTGCTGCAAGCTCATGTTGATGGCAACACGGATCCAATTGTCATTCCTCCAATTGCCGCCAACAATTTCGAGCTCAAGTCAGGCTTTATCCAGATGGTCTCAGCTCAACCATTCTTGGGACGCACCATTGATGATCCACACGACCACATCAAGAGATTTCTACAACTCACCAACACGGTCAAGTTCAATGGAGTTTCACAAGAAGTGATAAGGTTACAACTTTTTCCCTTTTCTTTAGAGGGACAAGCCCGACATTGGCTTGCTAAGGAACCGCCACAGAGTATTCTCTCGTGGACGGATTTGGAAACAAAGTTCATTAACTACTTTTTTCCACCCTCTCGTACTACCGCTTTGCGGAATGAGATTATAAACTTTGAACAAAAGTACGATGAGTCATTCAGTGAATCTTGGGATCGTTTTAAAGATCTTTTAAGAAAATGCCCACAACATGGTTTTACCAAAGTACATCAAATAAATACTTTTTACAATGGTTTAAGCATGAGTGACCAAGATTCACTGAATAGTGCCTCAGGGGGTAATTTATTGGCTAAGACTTCCAATGCTGCTTGGGATATCATTGAGAACAAGTCTCGTGTGCAAACCAAGAGCGTTAGGACCAATGTTGCTAGTGCTAGCACTAATGACAGCGACAAGCGATTAGACAAAATCACCACGCTTCTTGAATCGCTTGTCACCCACACCGTCAGCAACAACAACAGTAACAACGCCAAAAACGCTCAAGTGAACGCTGTCAGCCAACCTTGTGAGATATGCGGTGGTCCCCACTCTTATACAACTTGTACCGCCACCCAAGATTACCCTGCTGAGAATGTGAATGCGGCATATGGCACCTACCAACAACCTGCTTATCAAGCAAAACCCCAAGGTGACCGTAACTTGCTTAGCTATCGCAGCAACAACTATCTTTCCCCACCTGGTTTTCCTCCAACCAACCCAAACCAACAACAAAACCTTAATCGCCCTCCTCAATAACAACAACAACCTCGACAACCATACATCCCACCTCACAAGCAACAACAACCACCTCAACGAAACAACCAAGTCTACCAACAACCTGCTTACCAACCACCTGCATACAATGCTCCTCCCAACCAACCCACCGCTCTTCACCAAGAAGTGGAAACTTATATGAGGACTAACGATGCGATAGTGGGAAATCTTCAGAGAGAGGTGCTCAACCTGAAAGCCGATTTGGTAAAGCAAGGAAATGATTTGAGAGCCGATATGCGAAACACGTTGGATAGTCAGACGAATGACTTGAGGAACATGATGGCTAGTTTCTTCCAAAGTAGTCAACCCTCTTCTTCGGGTACTCTTCCGAGTAACACCGTTGCGAACCCAAGAGGGGAGATGAAAGCAATCACCACTCGAAGTGGTAAAGGTACCAAGGAACCCAAGCTTCCTATACCCCCACCGGTGGTTGTGACTAAGGAGAACGAGTCGCCTGCTCCTATTCCTCCTCCTTCTCCTTCCCCAATTTCTCCACCTCCTCTTTCTACCCCTCCTCCACCCGTGGTTGTGAGTGACCCTATTCCTCTAAAGCCTTCATCTTCTTCCAATATACCTTATCCTTCAAGGTTGAGGAAAGAGAAGCAAAAGAGCAAGGATGATATTCAGGTTTCTAACTTTCTTAAAATGTTTAAACAACTGAATTTCAATATCTCCTTCGCTGAGGCTCTCGCTCACATGCCCAAGTATGCTAAAATGTTTAAAGACCTTCTGAGCGACAAGGAAAAGCTCCTCGACATTGCCAACACCCAACTTAATGAGAACTGCTCCGCAGTGCTCTTAAGGAAATTGCCAACCAAGCTTGGTGATCCGGGTCGTTTTCTTATCCCTTGCAATTTCCCGGGAGTAGAGAATTGCATGGCCCTAGCCGATCTAGGTGCCAGTATTAATCTCATGCCTCTAAGTGTTTGGAAGCAATTATCTCTCCCAGAGCTAGTCCCCACCAAGATGACTTTGGAATTGGCCAACCGTACGGTTGCTTATCCAGTGGGGATAGCCGAAGATGTCATTGTAGGAGTCGACAAATTCACCTTCCCTGCTGATTTTGTTGTCGTCGACTACGAGATGGACCCCCGTGTGCCACTGATTGTTGGTCGTCCATTCTTAAGGACCGGTCGCACTCTCATTGATGTTGAAGCCGGTGAGCTTATCATGAGAGTGGGTGACGACAAAGTAGTCTTCAACATGGGAAAGTTGTCTAAACAGCCTTATTCATATGAGAGCGTTAATTGTATTGACGTTCTTGATGAGGCTTGTGAAGAACACTTTAATGATGCTTGCAAAAGTATTCCTACCTCTCTTCCCACTGTTGAGACCGTGTCCTCAATTGATTCATCGTTGTCTCTATTTGGAGATAGTGATTTATTCTGGAACAATCTTGAAGAGACCATGGGAGATGCGAATTTAGCTACTAATGATTCTCCCACCGAGGGGGATGAAGACATGAGTTTCTTTGACAATCTTCTCACCGAAGAAAATCCTTCGCCTCCATCTCCCACGGTTATTGCTATCGATACTCCGACTTTGAAAACGCCTCCCGTCGAAAATCCTCCGGATTTGGAACTTAAGGAGTTGCCGCAACATCTCGAGTACGTGTTCCTTGACGACAACAAGAAGTCACCCGTCATTATTGCGAAGGATTTGAAAGATGAAGAGAAGACTCGCCTCGTTGTTGTATTGAAGGATCATAAGAAGGCTATTGCTTGGAAAATCTCGGATATTCGTGGAATTGATCCTCACTTCTGCACGCACAAAATTCTCATGGAGGACGACTTCAAGCCCACTATTCAAAGCCAACGAAGGGTGAATCCAAAAATACATGAAGTCATCAAAACCGAGGTTATCAAACTTCTTGATGCGGGTATGATTTACCCTATCTCGGATTCCCCATGGGTTAGTCCAATCCATTGTGTGCCCAAGAAGGGCGGAATAACCGTTGTTTCCAATGAACACAACGAGTTAATTCCCACTCGTCTCGTTACTGGGTGGAGAGTTTGTATAGACTACCGCAAACTCAATGATGCCACGAGAAAGGATCATTTCCCTTTACCTTTCATGGACCAAATGCTTGAATGATTAGCCGGTAATGAATATTACTGCTTTCTTGATGGTTTCTCGGGTTATTTTCAAATACCCATCGATCCCCAAGATCAAGAGAAGACTACATTCACTTGTCCCTACGGCACTTTCGCTTACAAAAGAATGCCTTTTGGCTTATGTAATGCGCCCGGGACGTTCCAAAGATGTATGTTAGCTATCTTCCATGACATGGTTGAACAAACCATGGAAGTCTTCATGGATGACTTCTCGGTCTTCGGAGATTCCTTCTCAGCTTGCCTTGCCAATTTAGAACGTATGCTAAAGCGGTGCGAAGACACTCGCCTAGTTCTAAATTGGGAAAAATGCCATTTCATGGTAAAAGAAGGCGTCGTGCTTGGACATAAGATCTCGAAAGCCGGTCTTGAAGTAGACCGTGCTAAAGTCGATGTTATAGCTAAGTTGCCTCCACCTTCAACCGTGAAGGGTGTGAGAAGTTTCTTGGGTCATGCGGGCTTCTACCGTCGATTCATCAAAGATTTTTCCCAAATCGCTCGCCCGATGACCCACCTCTTGGAAAAAGATACTCCTTTTATCTTTTCCAAAGAGTGCCTTGAAGCCTTTAACTCACTTAAGGATAAGCTAACTAAGGCACCCGTCTTGGTTACCCCTAATTGGGAGCTTCCTTTTGAGTTGATGTGCGATGCTAGCGATTTTGCTATTGGAGCGGTTCTTGGACAAAGAGTGAACAAACACTTCCAACCGATCCATTACGCTAGCAAGACAATGACAGGGGCACAATTGCATTATACGACAACCGAAAAAGAGCTTTTAGCTGTTGTCTATGCCTTTGAAAAGTTTCGCCCCTATCTTGTCCTTTCCACCACCATCGTGTATACCGATCATTCCGCGCTGAAGTACTTGTTGACAAAGCAAGATTCCAAACCAAGACTTCTTCGCTGGGTTTTGCTGCTCCAGGAATTTAAAATCGACATCCGCGATAAAAAAGGAGCAGAAAACCTAGCCGCGGACCATCTTAGTAGACTTGAGGATCCATACCAAGGGGATCATCCGACTAAAGAAATCAATGATTCTTTTCCCTTGGAGACCTTAATGTCTATAAACTCGAATCCGAATGAAACCCCGTGGTTTGCGGACTTTGCAAACTACTTGGCGGGTGGAATTCTCAAGGAAGGGTTGACGTCCCAGCAAAAGAAGAAGTTCTTTACCGACATCAAGACTTACTTTTGGGACGACCCTTACCTATTCAAACAATGTGCTGACCTGATAATTCGCCGATGTGTTGATGGACCGGCAGCGTCGGACATCCTTGATGCTTGCCATAAAGGACCCACCGGTGGTCACTTTGGTCCCAACTACACTGCTAAGAAAGTGTTTGATTCGGGATTTTATTGGCCCTCCATATATCGTGATGCTCACAATATGGTTAAGCGATGTGATGTTTGCCAAAAGCAAGGCAAAATCACACATAAAGACGAGATGCCTCAGAATTTCATTCAAGAGTGTGAAATTTTTGATGTTTGGGGTATCGACTTTATGGGGCCATTCCCTTCGTCTAAAGGAAACAAATACATCCTTGTAGCCGTTGACTACGTTTCAAAGTGGGTTGAAGCCAAAGCTTTGCCTACTAATGACGCAAGGGTGGTTTGTAACTTTTTGAAAGCTCTATTCGCTCGCTTCGGTGTGCCTCGTGCCATTATTAGTGATCGTGGGACTCATTTCTGCAATGACCAATTTGCTAGAGTCATGGCTAAGTACGGTGTAAACCATCGGCTTTCCACAGCCTATCACCCACAAACTAATGGCCAGGCCGAAATATCCAACCGAGGACTGAAGCGAATTTTGGAAAGAACCGTGGGAGAGCATCGTGCCGCATGGGCTGATAAACTCGATGATGCGTTGTGGGCTTTCCGTACTGCTTACAAGACCCCGATCGGCTGTACGCCTTATCGTCTTGTGTACGGGAAAGCGTGCCACCTCCCCATTGAGTTGGAGCACAAGGCTTATTGGGCCTTGAAGTGGGCCAATTTTGATATAAACAAAGCCGGTGACCTACGCAAGATCCAACTCAATGAGCTGAATGAACTTCGGAATGAGGCTTATGAAAATTCTTTGATCTATAAGGAAAGAACTAAGCTCATTCACGACTCCAAGATCAAAAACCGAGAGTTCCATGTTGGAGACAAAGTCTTACTTTTTAACTCTCGGTTGAAAATCTTTTCGGGCAAGCTCAAATCTCGTTGGTCCGGCCCATTCACCATCGCCCAAATTTTTCCATATGGTACTCTCGAGCTCGCTCAACCTAATGGACCAAATTTTAAGGTGAATGGCCAACGAGTGAAGTTGTACTTTGGTGAGGACACCTCCAAGGAGGTGATTCCATCCCTCACCACGTTCCCCATGAACTGAAGTTGGGTCGAGTCAGGCTCGTGACTCGGTTATCAAAAACAAGCGCTCCTCGGGAGGCAGC
The DNA here is from genome assembly GCA_025667525.1 of Glebionis coronaria. Lineage (NCBI taxonomy): Eukaryota > Viridiplantae > Streptophyta > Magnoliopsida > Asterales > Asteraceae > Glebionis > Glebionis coronaria. The sequence continues at coordinate 163,363,180 of CM046874.1, forward strand.
CCGAGTATCTATCCCTTTCACCCCCTAAGTGTAGGGGAGGACCTATTTTGGTCGTTTGTGTTTGTGTGGTGATGTGCTTACAAGGATAACTGCAATCTTGGAAATCTTTGAAGAACCGTGCTCCCGTGTTATCCGAAATCCGGTTCTATCTCTCAACTATCGTGATTCAATTTTCTTCATACTCACATTTGAAATTGATCACTTTAGTCGTATCTTCCTTAACTTGAGTTAACCAACGTGCACAATGTCATAAGTGTAGGGGAGATTTTTCCCACATGCTTAAACATTGAGGACAATGTTTATCTTAAGTGTAGGGGAGACTTCTATCGAAGTTTTAAGTGGACTTTTCCATGAAAATGCCTTCAATTAACCAGAAAATCCTATTTTTCAGCATTTTTCAAATTTTTTATTAACTTTGGCCATTTAGTCGTAATTTTTAAATTTTTATCGTTGCTTTCATATGTATATACCCCGCAATAAAGTCAAAAATATTAATAAATTGGTGTAGCTAGTTTAGATAACTTTGACATATTAGGCCCGTTGCGTTTATTTTGACTCAACCCGAATAGACTTATCCAAGTTTATTCTAGCTAGTATCCTTAACCATGTAGACCTTAATTGGTTTATTAGGCTAAGTGTCCACGAGTCTCATTATTTGAGATTTTAAATTGTGGAGGACGAGAAATGATAGAGTCAATTATAAGTCGGTATTCTTGCGCAAGCTCACTTGGTGTAATTATTTGCCTATTCTCCCATCACTTGCTAATATTTATCTGCAATAAGTAAGGTCTTACGATTTGAAAAGTTACTTAGCTTCTAGCCCAAGATCGTTTAAAAGTTGCTCGGTAATGATAAGAGTTCATAGCCAAGGCATAACTTATGAAGCGGGGCGCGAAGATTGGCGAGTCCGAAAAGGCCCTAACAAGGCATGAGGATTCAATTTTATTGCTGAAGATCCAAAGTGATGTGAAAAGCATTATTCCTAAAGTCAATATGAAGGATCAAGACTCACGACGAAAAGCAATGAACTCCCGTAAAGATCATGGAGAAGTCTATCCGAAAAGACCCTAACAAGGTATGAGGATAAATAGATCCAAGTCCGAAAAGGAGGCGGATCGTTGTATCTCAAAATCCCAAATAGAGATTGAAGAAATAATCATGAAGTCGTGGTCAACAAAGTTGGAGTACCCCTCAAAAGTCTCCAAGTGAAGAAACTCTATTATGATGAGAAGACCATTATCTCAAGAACGTCTCTCGAAGATATGAAGTATGAAGTACATGCCAAATATCGGCCCGAGAAAGGTCTCAAATCGTGAACCAAGTTATGCCAAGATATGAACTTTTTGATATCCCGAGAAGCAGTTTTAAGAGATTTTGTCCTTTAGCTAACTATTGATCAAATCGTCCTACTTTGCTTTCATCCTTAATAAACTATCGAAATAAGTCCAAAAATGCATCTTCATGATCATTCTAAGACAAAAATAAAATATAAGAGATACACCTAGGAATAAGGGAGTTTAAGCATTTAATTAAGCCATGTGTGTAAGTGTTTGATTTACTAACTTATAATAACAATGATCTCGTTTTCAAGCTTAGTTTGGGGAACGTGAAACTTGAGGGTGATAAATCTTCGCAACACCAAAGCCCTAATGTAAGTCCTTGATTTCTTTACAAGTTATCTCCATCCTTTTGTTTATTTTAAAGTTTTAAATTCTCTTAGTATTTTAATTATTGTTTAGTAGAATTTAAATAAGGCCAAGGTTGATTGATTATGAGAAAAATGTAAAATTGCTTTATCACTAAGCATTGCATGAGGGCATGGCAATGGTTAAGTGTAGGGGATTTGATAGGTGTGTAAACACCCATCCTTTTACCACTTAATTCTGGCTAAAACAAGACCAAAACACGTAATTAATATCATTTGTTTGGAATTATGCGTGGTTTTTGTGTTTATTGTGATTTCAGAGCTAACCGGATGAATATTAAAGAAAACATGGGATTGCACGGGTTTTATCAAGGAAAAAGACTCAAGATAAAGTCTATTGTCCAAGAGATGCAAAAGATTTGAAGTCACTAGGCCTATTCGAAGATTTATCGAAGAAAAGGACTAAAGACGGAAGATTTTCATAAGTCGAAGAAACTCAAGTCTATTTAACGAAGAAATTAAAAGACGAGTTGGATTTAATCGACAACAAATCCTGAATCAGAATCAAAAACGTCAACTTTTCTGAAAAGACGAGAAGACAAAAAGAAAGGGAGAAAGCCCACTCACCAACCAACCACTAGGAGTATAAATAGAAACTCCCTTCACACATTAGGGAGTTAGTTTTTCATTTTTTCTTTCCCAGTTCTTTTGTTCGTCCCATCACCAACTCCATTAGGGAGTTTGGTGATTTTCATCTTTTTCTTTTCATCTTGTAATCTTCAATCATTAACCTTGTTACTTTTTCAGTAATCAGTCCATTCCATCTTACTATTAATCTTGTTCTTCATCATCTCTTTTTGCAAGTTCTTAAGTTTTTATTTGATTCAAGTTTGATCTTAAAAAGTTGTTGATTTAGTGTTTTTATTAGTGGGATTTGTTCCTTATGGTATGTTAATGATTATTGGTTAGTTTGGTTAAACCTTTTTAAGTATTGGAGTTGATTTTGAGTTAATTTCTTGTACCCTATTTACTCACTGCTGTCACTGTTCTTCATCTCCCAGAAATTCCGAATAGCCTATTTTGAGTTTCCCTTATTCGGAACTTTTGATATTCCGAATAAGGGTGTTGCCATTTCTCTTACTCGGAATAATCTTTCCGAATAGCTCTTTTTCATTTTACTTATTCGGAACTTTTCAATATTCCGCATAGCCGTTTATTTGTTTCCTTATTCGGAACTTTCCAATATTCCGCATAGGCATTTTTTGTTGTCTTATTCGGAACTTTCCATATATTCCGAATAGAGTTTTTATTCCGAATAGGGGTTTCCACTTTCCCCCTATTCGGAACATTTTAGATATTCCGAATGACCTTAGTTTTCCGCATAGCCCTGATTTTTCCGAGTAAAGCTTATTTTCCGCATAGAGCAGTACTTTCCGAATATAGGTATTTTTCCGAATGAGAGTATTTTCCGCATAGAGTTTTATATTCCGCATGAGGCAAGTTTTCCGAATCATACAATTTATTCCGCATAGAGCAACATTCCGCATAAGGGTTATTTTCAGCATAGGGCATTTTTCAGTAAGAGTATTTTTCTGCCTTATCATTTAACTGCTTTTATCTACTGTTTCCAGCTTTAATCTTTAATCTTTTATTCACTTATCTGTTTAATACACTAGAAAACCAAATCCACTTTTTGTCACCAAGAACAAATCATTCCACTTTTAACTGAGATCAATTCGAGAGGATTCCGAGAAATCCGAACCTAGTAAAATCAAAATATCACCGGCATTCCCCTGCCTTGCCTGCATACCCACTGCCGCACCAAGGTACCTATTAATGCAAAGCAATGCCTAAAAACATTGTTAGTATTAATTAATCTTTCTTAGTTTTGATCACGACAAATTACAAAGACATTTATTGTCAAACACAATCATAAAACGAATAATCTAACAAACACTATCATCAAGGTAATAATCATTAAACTAACATATCTTAATCATGCTTAGTGATCATAAAAGTGATTAGCCTTAAAACTCACTTTTGTCAAATGTAACAAAAGATTTTTAATAAACTTTATTTTTAAGAAAATGTTTTATTAAAATGAAAATGTAAATTTGAATATGGCATATTCCAAATGCCATAAGAATAGCCTTTGAAGGTTTAAACAGCCTCAGATATTTCAAATTCACTAAAAGACAAAAAGGAGCGGAGTCTACACTCTGCGGTTCCTTAAATGCCTACGCGGTTCCCTATCGATAAGGAACCGCCCTCAGCTAGCCGTTGGCAATTGTCTTCTATAAATAGTGGATCAAATCTGCATTTTCATCAACCATTTTTGGACATCTCTTTCAGCCTTCTTTCTCCTATCTAATCCTAGTCATTTGTAAATGATCACTTAATATGTTAAGTATGTTTACTTATGATTATCCTCTTGATCTCTTTCTTTACTTTGTCCAAAGAGAAGATCACTCACACACTTATGATGTGATTAAAGATGAAGCATTGATGAAGATCATCCTCTCCTAAAGATCTAGTCATGTTCATCATTTGTTTATTTGTGTCTTGTGTAGATCCAATGTATTTGTGAATACTTGTACTAGTTGTGTTCATCCAAGCTATGTATAAATACTTGGATTAGATTTATGTAAATCCTTTGCATATGTGTGTGCTTGGATTTGTGTTTTGTAGATCCAAGCTACATGTGTGTACTTCGATATGTTTAATTGAGTTGTAATAAGTTGTGTTAGTTCTCACTAAACTATAAAGTGATATGGTTGTGACTTGTGAGTTCTCACTGAACTATAAAGTGATGTGTAGTTGTGTTGTGTGAAGTTCTCACTTAGCTTCAAAGTGAAGAGTCGTGAAGATTGGTTCTAGCTTTGGATTAGAACTCGACATCTAGTCTTGTGTCGGAAAATGGTGAATTAGGCAACGTTGTGAAGATTGGTTCTAGCTTTGGATTAGAACTTGACATCTAGCCTTGTGTCGTAAAATGGTGAAGTGGACGACGTTGTGTAGATTGATCATAGATTAGATTAGGTCTAGAGATTTAGCTTAGTGTCGGAAAATAATGTAAGCGACATTGTAAGGTTTTCTCCGCCAAGAAGGGAGCTTGTGGATATTGTGGAAATCTCGAGTAAGGTGTACTCGAGGAGTGGAGTAGGAACGAGGATAGCCTCGTTGCCGAACCACTATAAATCTTGGTGTCTTCCTACTAGGTTGTTTCTTTCCTTACTCATTACTTACAATCAACATCATTACACTTATTACTTATTGTTAATGCATTAGAATTGAACCTAATCATTATGCAACTAGCTTTCAAGTAAAAGATAGTTTTGGCACTCACCTAATTGAAAGGAATTTTAATTAGGAGATAAATCAACTAGAAACTATTCAACCCCCCTTCTAGTTTCTACGATTGGTATCAGAGCGATGGTGACACAAGATCTTTGAAGTATATTGTACTTTAAAACTTAGATCGATCCATTGTCTCCTCAAATTAGAAGGTTAAGTTGTACTAAAATTTTTCTTTGGTCAAAACTATTTTTTTTATTGAAAATAAGCCTTTTAAATTGATTATATTCCATCTCATTTAGATTAGTAGTATTAATGTATTTTAGATTTACTCTTGAAATGTATCTACTAGTTTTCATCTTGTTATGTGTAGGTACTCATGAAGATAAATCATTCAATTGATTATGGATTGAGTTACTTACACTTGTAAAAGACTCATCTTCTTTGATTTCCAACATCATTGAATGATGATATCAAGATAGATGGGAGTGATACTAGTCCTTGAAGACTTAGTTGTCAGTCATAGTTGGGCTTTCCATTGGTTCCTTGTAAGCTTGTAATGCAATTTGTGGTCAAGGTACATTTTCGTTCTTCCACACGCCCTATTGATCATTATTTTGATCATTAATTGACTATATGTTTGTTCTTGGCATCCTTGCCTTGACATTTGTTTGTAGTTTGTGATTCTTCCATTTTTCCCTCTCAAACCTTCATTGTTTGGATACTTGACTCACTATGGAGATGTGGAGTGAGTTAGTAGAAGCTTAAAGTATCAAGCATGATTTCCATGGTTTGCACCCTTACGGTTAGTAGGCCCAATATCATGTGTAACTTGTGCAATTAAGCTCATCTCTAAGATGATTGGTGAATCCCTTGAGATACCAAACTACTTCATTAAGTTGTAGGTGGATTTCACACATTTGGAATTGAAATATTCCAAGGATATTGTTATTGTTAATCCTAGCAATAATTATTCGATCATGTGGGAGAGAAAGTGAATCTATACTTTGCTCACATTTTGAAATAGAATAAGACTACTCTTGAAAATGATCTTATTCTATGCATGAAAGTTGCTTGGTATAGTTCATTACCAAAGCCGTTTAGGCTTTCGCCGGAAAGGCACGTCTTAAACCACTATATATGACACAAGCTCTTCGTCTCCTCGATTTGAAGAATGTCATTTGTCTCTTGAGAAATGTTCTTGGTCTTGATTCACTTCTCTTGACTCCTCTCCCCTTTGCTTCTTTGCTACAAGTAGTCGTTTGTCCGTTTCGGTCTTTTCCTATCTCGATTCAACTCGTAATCCTTCAATAAAGCATTATTACCTAGTGTTGTGGTGGTCCAATGATTTCCTAAAGGCTTAAGACATATTTTAAGGTTTTTAGAAAAATTTGGTTTTTAAAATTTCTTTGATTTTCCTTGTTAAAAACACGCCACTATAGGCGGGTCGTTTTCGACGCGGTTCCTTATCGATAAGGAACCGCATCCAGTACCCGCGACTAAAGAGATAGTTTTTATTAAATATCACTTTTTCAAAAACTCCTTCTCTCTCTTCTCTAACATAGTGACGAGAATAACCAGTTTTCCACCATTTTTGTTTTTCCAAAACCTTCAATTACTCAAGATTAATTGATTTCGATTTGTGGGTTTCACTCATCCTTCATCCAAGATCAATTATCTATAAGTCAATTCTTTCAATTTCATCTAATTTGTTCTAGGGTTCATACATTCATAATTGGGGATTTTTTTTAAGTTGACATTGAATTAGAACCTTACTAGGAATAAGAGTTGACATAGTATTGTTACTATGATTCCTTAGGTTCATATTCATTGAGATTTCACTAAAACCCACTTGTAGAACAAATCTGAAATTTGACTAAATATTTTTGGTTGATTGATGGAATTGATATGAACCCATGAACAATTTGGTAATGGCATTGTTGAATGCTTGCCTAAAAACCTTGTTTTGAAAAACCAATGTTCAAGTTCATTGTTGATCTTACATGATCAATGTTTTATTGTCAATGTTAAACTAGGTATATTGTGAGTATGAGAATGATAAGCATTAAACCCTTGTTTGTCAAGAGATTGATGAAACACATTCTCATATTTTTTATTTTTGGTTTATATGTAACATATGAGTAATTGGGGAAATATTTTTATGTTTATTTAGGTACTAATCATGCCTTCAGAATTTTAACAAGACCACCAATACACTAGACAATACATGCCCAACCTTTCCAAAATCTGTGCTTCCCCTCAACTTACAAACACCTATTTGTCACTCCAAAAACGTTGCTTTCACGTGGGTAGAGTTGTCGAAGAGGATATTGAGGGATATATATATATACTCGATCGATGTTTGGAGAAATTGGGTTTGATTGTTTGTTGGACATCAAAGAGGATATATATCCCGAATTTCTCTTAGAGTTCTTTAGCACATACTCTCTCGTTTATGATAACGGTAGAGTATATGTTAGGTTCATCCTTGAAGGCCGACTCATTAAACTCTCTCTTGAAGACTTTGGTCAAGCTCTTCGTGTTCCATTTGTGGGCACTTGTCGATTTACTGATAAATGGAAACTTGATTATCTTCTTGAACCATTTGACTGTGCTCCAGATGAAAATAAAGAGATTGACCTTTATTACATTCTTGATGTCATTTGTAAAGAGCGTAGTGGAAACGTTGTAAGAAGCCTCCACTCTACCAAGCGTTGAGTAAAACGCTATGCGGTTCTCCTAAGCGACCTAAATGATTGTATGGTCCGTTGGGCCGACATCCTTAGGGAGAATGTATTTTGTCTTGGCGGAAACCGGGATCATATTCCGGCGTGTATGGCGCACATGTTATGTTGCATCGCTACCAACGCCAAGTACAATCTCGCATACTACATCGCTCGACGAATCACTTATGCTCTTTCCAAACCCAAAACAAATCTTCCCTATGCCATGCTCCTTACTCGCCTTCTTAAGAAGGTTGGTGAAGACTATCCCGACATCAACATTTCTTGCTTTCATTCGGTCGAACGTGTCATGCTACCTATTCGAAAGGTACAACCACGAAAGACTAGAAGTGATCGAGGTTCGAGAAAGTCCGATCCACAAGAGTCCGATGATGAGGACTTTGATATGTCACCAAGTGATGGTGGTGGCGTAGGCACAAGTGCTCACATTGGTTCTTCGAATAACTCCCACCCATCCATGGACACTTTCATGGAAGGGTTAGAAGAAATCATCCCTCCTCCTCACTATGCCACTAGTGGACTTCCGGAGAACTTTGGTCTTGAGGATGTCTACCGAGCTAATCTTAAAACCCAAGGTGAGTTGTATAATCATCGAGTGGAGTCAAGAGGATCGTTCAAGAGCATAACCAAATTGATCAAGGGACTTGGCAAGAAGAAGAAATGAAGCTTGGTTATCAAGGTTAACATGTTTGTAAACATGTTTAAATTGTTGAACACTTTATCCTTATTCTCTTTTTATTTTTAGGATGTTATGTTTGGTAACTAATACTTTGTGTTTGGATTACTTAGTATTTTAATCCTGATCATCTATGCTATTGATCCTTCAATTTGCATAGCTTTGTGCATATTATGTGTTTGTTAGCTTCCTAGATTTTGGTTAATAGTTAACTTTGGCTTGCTATTTACTTGTGTGAAATTTGGACTAACCAAAGTTTGAGGAAGTGCACATTTTTGACATCTCTGGTCGCAGTTCCAAATCGAACCCGCGGTTCCTTAGTGATAAAGAACTGCGGCCCTACATAAGGAACCGACTGTCAAAGTTTTGACACAATCTTTGCTTTACACTTTTTTCTTTAATCTGTGTAAAACTTTGATAATTTTTTTTGCAAAAACCTTCACTTTCCTAAACTAGGCTACCTAATTTCATTATTCACCTAAAATGATTTTAACCCATTACTAGTTTGGATCATTCCCTTATCTTCTTAAACCCTCTATTGTTGATTGTGTTCTTCATCCCTTCAACTCTTCTCTAAACCTTAACACACAACCATGGTGTCCACTAGAACATCTACTTCTTCCAAAACTTCCTCTTCCAAAAGAATCCTTAAAATTAAGATTAAGTTACCTAATATTGGTTCTTCATCTTTTCACACTCCCAAAAATGAGATTTCTCCTATTCTCATTTCCTCTTCACCTTCACCATCCCTTGCCCCATGCAAGACAAACTCAACTCATGGTACTAACCATTCACATGGTTCTACCTTATCTTCATTCCAATCAAGAATAAATGAGCTTTCCTCACCTTTCACTCCTAGTCCTCATTTGGATGGGATTTCTCAACCTCAACCTCGACAAAGCATTCCCTTTGTCCTTGAGCCCTTGGTTACTCTCATTTCACTCCACTAAATTCTCCCATATCACCCTTGGACACTATGCCTCCACCACCTCCTCCACCCTCAAACACTAATGCTCCTATTTTGGGCATTCCTATTCCTCACTTCATGGGTGATCCTTACTTCTTTGGGTTCCTAGAAGCTTATGGTGCAAATTGCCCATGTTGTCTCTATAATAACTGAATCCTTCAAAACCTGAGGTTGGAGATGCTTGGTCTTCATAGAAGGTTGCATGATTTCTTGCTTGTCTTTTTCTCCATGCCTCCTCCTCCTAAGAGATGAATGATGGTCTTCAAAATAAAATGCTTTTTAAAAAAGGTCAAGCCAAAGAGGACTATGCATTCAAGACCTAGTTTTAGCTAACTTTGTATTAGTTAGTTGTTATTTTATTTCTTGTATTTATTTTCCTTTCCTTCATGATTTTCTCATGAGGATGATATATGGATTTAGTTTTATTTGTTTTAACCCATGTGGTCACATTAATCAACTTCAGTTTATTTAAAATTGAACTTAAATCTATCACAACCTCTAAAAACTTGACTTAAAATTGGATCAAAATGTTCTCTAAATATTTTTTCACCCTTTGTCAAGACATTCTTTGTGAATGTGTTGCTTTTATTAAACGCTAGCATATTCTAGTGCTAAAAGAGGTAAAATTCCAAGATTTGCAATTGAAAAAGTCCTATTTTTCTCAAAAACTTTTGAAAATCATGGTCTCTGGTCCACTGGACGCGGCTCCTTAGCTCTTAGGCGGCTCCATATCGATATGGAACCGCGGGCTCCCATAAGGAACCGCGTACAGGAAAGCTACTTTTAACTTGTTTTTTGGTCTTTCTTCTTTGACCATTGTCTTGGTTAAGATTCTTTGTTTACCCAATTTGGCTAAACATTCCCTAAAATCTTTTGTTTTCATTTCAAATCTTTGCCCTGTCTATTTTCTTTAAATCTTCTCTTTTGGGAGTTCTTCTCTTCATCCCTCATAATGACTAACTCTTCCATTCCTAACCTTGACATTTCTTTGTCACAATCTTCTCAACCTAAAGCTTCTTCTTCTAAGCTTTCAAAGAAACCGAAAATCTCGGTTCGACCCGTTTGGATAAAAAAGAACAAGAATCCTCATGATTCTTCTTCTCCAAAATCTTCGAAGAATTCTTCTTTCTCTCCGCTTAAATATTGGAATGAGACTTACTCTATAAATCTAATTACCGGAGAAAAGGAAATTCTTCCACCACCACCTAAACCTTTCAACTCTCCTCAACTCAATGACCTATCTTCTTTCCCTAATCTCACTAGGCATTGTGAAAACATCTCTTATCCATTATCTCCCTATCCACCAAACTCTCATTTTGATGGACCTCCCCCATCTAACGACTTTGTTTTGCATCATGGTTCCTCGTGTGCTTGTTGTCGTTTTCAACAAATTGAACTTGCTCTTATCTATGACAAGATAAATTTCCTTGAATTCCTCCTCACTCGACCTCCTGTCAAAGTTTTCGTTCCCGTAAACAAAACTTCGAATGATGCTTCGTCGTCTTTCTTTTCCAACTAAGGCACATTTTGTACTTTAGTTGTTTGAGTTAATAAACTTAAGCAATCTTGGAAGATTATCACTATTAGAGTAGTATATGCTTTATGGTTTATTTTCTATATTTTGCTTTAAATATTCATATTGTGTGTATGAATATTTCTCTTGTATGTTATTTTATATTTGTGTAATATGAATGTGTTATCTTTCCCGGTAATTCTTTTTCACACATTTGTTAAAAAGTTGATCATGGTTAAAACTTACAATTAATTATGGGTGATTCCATAAATTCTAAATTTTAACCCCTTGACATTTTAATCATCTTTGATTGGTTTGGATGTTTCTTTTCTTCCTTTATTCTACCAGTTGAACTATGATGTTGTCAAAAACACACTCTTTGGACATACTAAGCAAATACTTGCTTCTAATTTGAGATTTCTTTTCCTTCTCTCTCTCAAGTTATTTAGTAGGTAGTGCACATATATACATTGGTGTTTCTTTTCTTTCTTCTAACCTTTGTGTAGCATGTCACCTTAACTCATTTACTTGGTGCCCCAAGCAAGGGGGAGTAAGCACCAAAAGGGAGCTACTAGCAAAGTCTGGTTCTTTTCTTCTTAAAAGACTTATGCTAACCTTTTTGCTTCGACAAAGGGGGAGAAATGATAGTGATAAACTCGTTAATAATTCGAATACTCTTGTATTTTACGTAAATGAGTTTATAGTTTGTCGTAATAAAAAAGGGGGAGATTGTTAATGCAAAACAATGCCTAAAAAAATTCTTAGTATTAATTAATCTTTCTTAGTTTTGATCACGACAAATTACAAAGACATTTATTGTCAAACACAATCATAAAACGAATTATCTAACAAACACTATCATCAAGGTAATAATCATTACACTAACATATCTTAATCATGCTTAGTGATCATAAAAGTTATTAGCCTTAAAACTCACTTTTGTCAAATGTAACAAAAGATTTTTAATAAACTTTATTTTTAAGAAATTTTTTTATTAAAATGAAAATGTAAATTTGAATATGGCATATTCCAAATGCCATAAGAATATCCTTTGAAGGTTTAAACAACCTCAAATATTTCAAATTCACTAAAAGACAAAAAGGAGTGGAGTATACACTCCGCGGTTCCTTAAGTGCCTACGCGGTTCCTTATCGATAAGGAACCGCCTGGGTAGTTAAGGAACCGCCCCAGCTAGCCGTTGGCATTTGTCTTCTATAAATAGTGGATCAAATTTGCATTTTCATCAACCCTTTTTGGACATCTCTTTCAGCCTTCTTTCTCTTATCTAATCCTAGTCATTTGTAAATTATCACTTAATATGTTAAGTATGTTTACTTATGATTATCCTCTTGATCTCCTTCTTTACCTTGTCCAAAGAGAAGATCACTCACACACTTGTGATGTGATTAAAGATGAAGCATTGATGAAGATCATCCTCTCCTAAAGATCTAGTCATGTTAATCATTTGTTTATTTGTGTCTTGTGTAGATCCAATGTATTGTGAATACTTGGACTAGTTGCGTTCATTCAAGCTATGTGTAAATACTTGGATTAGAGTTGCGTAAATCCTTTGCATATGTATGTGCTTGGATTTGTGTTGTGTAGATCCAAGCTACATGTGTGTACTTGGATATGTTTAGTTGAGTTGTAATAAGTTGTGTTAGTTCTCACTAAACTATAAAGTGATGTGGTTGTGTCTTGTGAGTTCTCACTAAACTATAAAGTGATGTGTAGTTGTGTTGTGTGAAGTTCTCACTTATCTTCAAAGTGAAGAGTCGTGAAGATTGGTTCTAGCTTTGGATTAGAACTCGACATCTAGCCTTGTGTCGGAAAATGGTGAATTAGGCAACGTTGTGAAGATTGGTTCTAGCTTTGGATTAGAACTCGACATCTAGCCTTGTGTCGTAAAATGGTGAAGTGGGCGACGTTGTGTAGATTGGTCCTAGCTAAGATTCGGTCTCGACATTTAGCTTAGTGTCGGAAAATAATTTAAGCGACGTTGTAAGGTTTTCTCCTCCAAGAACGGAGCTTGTGGATATAGTGGAAATCTCAAGTAAGGTGTACTCGAGGAGTGGAGTAGGAACGAGGATAGAGCCTCGTTGCCGAACCATTATAAATCTTGGTGTCTTCCTACTAGGTTGTTTCTTTCCTTACTCATTACTTACATTCAACATCATTACACTTATTACTTATTGTTAATGCATTATAATTAAACCTAATCATTATGCAACTAGCTTTCAAGTAAAAGATAAAAGATAGTTTTGGCACTCACCTAATTGAAAGGAATTTTAGTTAGGAGATAAATCAACTAGAAACTATTCAACCCCCCTTCTAGTTTCTACAGTACCCACTGAGGGGCATTGGTTGCCGCTGTCCGAACCACAACCACACTGAGCCCCATTGGGGTGTCTCGGTTGTGGACCAAAACCGGCCCCGAGAGCTTTGAGCTCTCGGTTGTGTGCGCCGAACCCAAAACAAACACCCCAGAAACCATTTTCTTGTTAAAACCTTAATCATAAACATGTATTTAATTATGTTTTTAAGAGATTCTTACCTATGTGTTCATAATTAGAATAAAAGAAAGAAAAGATTAAGGTTTTGATTATACCGATTGCGTGGATGAAAGGGGAATCGAATCACGAAAACGTACACATAGATATTCATGATCAAATCACAAAAACGTCCTTGTTTGTGTGTTGCCTGCCGCGACTCAAAGGAGAGAGGAAGCTAGGGTTTTTGATTTTTTTTCTAAAAACTGTATAAATGAAATCCCTGGTGTTAATTGTTACTAGTTAGTTTCAAAAATGGGTCGGGCCCTCCCTTGTCTCTTGTTGTCGCGGGTACACAAAGCCCAAAAAGGCAAACCAAACATTTTTCGTGTACAAAATATTATACGTATGTATTCGTGTTGAAATGTTCATGATTTAAATATTATATATAATATTTAACGTGCATTAATAATATACGTAGTTCTTGTAATTTAATGTTCGTGACACGTGTCGTATATTATAAATGGAAAGTTTTAATTTAGTCATGTTTTTATGTAGTGTACTATTCATGGTATTTTTATGCGGGTTTTACAGATACCCATATCACGATGCACGTATATAAAAAATTAAGTGTTCACTTGAGGCCTCCAACATTAGATCTTCATAAATCAGCCACATCTTTCTTTATTTCTGTCATAGCCTAAACCGTCGATGAGTATACCATCCTCTGGATGTTGTTAGCGGGTATACCATCGAAGTAAAATCCTTGATTCAGGATAAGGAAGGTATTCCTACAAGTAGATAAAGAGTATATTAGTTAGTTAAAAGGGTAATATAGTCATTTCAAGCTTATATTGGTGTAATCAGAATAAATTTGAAAGTACAATGGTAACGTCACGAGATTAATTAGTAAGTGTTTAAAGTCGATACATTTTAATAAGTACGATGATATTGTATAGCTTTTACTCTAAAAAAATAACAAAAAAAGGAGGGACACTTGTCATATTTTCATCACTTTTTACACTTTTTATTCTCGTCCTACTTTTCATATGATCACACTTTTTAAAAAAATTAATTTTTTAATTAGAGAAGCCTAATGAAGGATCGTGTTACTAGTTTGTCTTATTCGATTATGTAAATAATAATAAAAGTTATTAAAAAAATAAAAATAAAAACAAAAAATTACATGTGATTTTACGAATCAGTATGATTATTCTGGCCGAAAATTTCAAGACTAAAAAATGTCGAAAATATATTAAAGAGCCCGTCTATTGAAAGATAAGAATTTACTTGTCGTGATGATGTATTTTTTTCTAGTCCAAAGATTTACCGTTTGAAATATATGTTTTTTAAATAGATAATATAAAATAATTTTTTTTATTATTTAATGAAAAATTCAAGTTGAGATTTAACTATTTGTTTTTTCATGTTTTATAAAAATCTCCACTCATGAACTTAAATCTTATACTATATCACATGTAAAGTCGTCCTAAAAAAAGCAATATTAAAACCCAATGGACCAAAAGAGTAAGAAACACAAATTAAGAAATCCCTTATAATATCGTGCTACTCAAGACATCTTTTCTGAATAAAACCCCAAATCACTCATCTTTTTTCACACACCCAAATTAATCAACCAACCGATCGTAAGCTCATTATCCATAATCATTAAATCAGCACCAATTTGTAAATCAGGGTTTCGTTAATTACTTTCTTATTGTTGTTATTGTTGTTGAATTAGGTAGATTTGAAAAGAAGAAGATGACTTATGACGAAGATGTGCCCAAAACAGGATTCAATTTCGGTTTGTGTAGGAGGAATGATATGTTGGCTAAAACTGGCTTGAACCCACCTGGCTTTCTCAAAACTGGTACCACTATTGTTGGTCTCATCTTTAAGGTTTGTGTTTATTCTTAATTGCTGCTTTTTAAGGTTTTGTTATAGGGGTGTTTGTTTCGGGTTATATAGCCGGCTTATGGCTTATTTGGTTTTGGGATTATGTTTCATAAGCTCTCTTGTTGTGGCTTATTTTAGAAGCTTTTAGGATTTTATAAGCTTATTATGACATAATAAACTTATATAGGATGAAAAGTTTCAATATAAGCCACAATAAGCGAGTTTATGAAACATAAGCTGAAAACCAAATAAGCCCGAAACAAACACCCATATGTTGCTTATATGGTTTTCTTATATGGTTTTCGGTTTATCTTTGGGGTGTTTGTTATGTGGCTAATGAGCTTGTTTGTTTTTTTTATTATTAGGGGGTGTTTGTTTCGGCTTATATGTGGGTTTATCAGCTTGTTTGATTTCGGTTTATATTTCATGATCCCCAATTTTTTTTTGCTTATTTTGAGACTTATATGAGTTCACTATATCATAATAAACATATGAAAGCCCACAAGTCTCAAATATGCCAAAAAAGATTTTGAGGCTTATGAAATATAAGCCGAAATCAAATAACCTGATAAGCCCACATATAAGCCAAAACAAACACCTAAGCTTATATACGCCGGCTTATTGGCTTATTTGGTTTTGTGTTTATGTTTCATAACTTTGGTTTTTTGTCGCTTATTTTGAAACTTTCCGGTTTATAAGTTAATTATGATGACATAATGAACTTATATAAAAAGTTATGAGACGGAAAGTTTTAAAATAAGCCACAAAAAGTGAGGTTATGTAACATAACCCTAAAATCAAATAAGCCATAAGCCGGCTATATTAGCCGAAACAAACCCCCCTTAATTTAAGTGTTTTTTAATAGTATGAGCTAGGCTGTTAATGTGTGTGTTTATTGGATATTGCTAGAATAGATATTATAAGGTTTAAGCTTATATAAAGATATAAGACAAAAACAACCGAGCTTATGAAAATAAGTCGAAAACCACATAAGGCTGCTGTATAAGCCGAAACAAACACCCTCTTCAGTAGCACAAGAGGCTTGGTTAAATATGAAATATAGATTAGAACATGTAGGTGTGACAAATCTGCAATTTCGAGTGATTTCACATCTGTAACCACTGTGTTTAGGGGAACTGTTTTAGTTTGTAAAACCTAAAGAAAAATTTATATATACTTTGCAGTGATTGTGAGGGTAAACAATGGTTGGTTTTGTTGTCAAATGTATAATTTCTCACAGGTGATTGTAGAGATTAAACGGGCTTTTTTATGTTTAGGAAATTTGAGTTATGAAAATACTTGGTGAATTGTTGGTTGTGGTGACGAGTCTTGGCTGCTTGGTTGCCTGATTCGGCAACCAAATGAGTTGGAGATGTGGGGTTACTTACGCATGGAAAATCTTAGTGGGGTGTTTAGAGCAAATTACTATAGTGGGATGTTTATGCAGATGACATGTAAATTTTGTTTCTGTACAGTACGTCACAAACATTTATTTCTGATGACAAAGATAAAAGTAAAATACACATGAAACAACTAAGGAGCTTGCTAGTAAACTTAATAAACACAAATCAGATGGTGAATATGTGTGTTCTATAACCAATTGTCAGTTTAGTAAAACAACTTAGCAGATCTACACCTGTTATTTAAATCAGAATTGCATTAGCCAAGCTGAATTTGAACCAGAAGATGATGTCGACTATAGGGAAAGTTCAGATGGGTTATGTTGTAGAAGTAGGATCAAAATGCCTCTAATAGCTGAAAGGAAAATCAGGCTGCAGCTTATGGCACATGTCTCACCTTAGAGATTTCCAACCGTTTATATCTATTCATAGTAGACAGGGCATAGAAAATGCCTTGGACTAGAAAATGAATTTGAGTAGTCTTAAAACAGGACATACATGTAAATCAGTACATCACTGCCTTCCTTGTAATCGGGAAGTACACTTGGCATATATTCCAAGTTATCCAAGATCACAATGATGAAGGAAAAATTTTTGGGTAATGCATCTCGTGCTAAGTTATTGTGTCCACAATTCTGGTGCAAGTTTGTTAATACAGAGTACAGCTGCTGATGTTTTTGCGCTGTCTATCCACTAAAATTTTAAATAATGCCTACCATGATTATTGTTCTTTATCTTGAAACAAACTATCTCTGACTATCTTAATTTTATCTTCAGGATGGTGTCATTCTTGGGGCAGATACCAGAGCCACAGAGGGACCCATTGTTGCTGACAAGAACTGTGAGAAAATCCATTATATGGCTCCAAATATCTACTGCTGTGGAGCTGGAACTGCTGCTGATACGGAAGCTGTTACAGGTACTCTTCTCGTCATGTGTGTTGCATATTATCACTCTTTAAAAGGATCCCCTGCAATAAACTAAATTTGATCTCTCTTTTTGGTAGACAACATCAGCTCTCAGCTGAAGCTTCACAGATATCACACTGGTCGTGAATCCAGGGTTGTAACAGCTCTTACACTGTTGAAGTCTCATCTTTTCCGGTTAGTTGATATGTTAATGATTTTTATCGATATTTTGGAAATACGTTTTCTGACATTGCTTTTGCTTACCTAGATACCAAGGTCATGTATCTGCTGCTTTGGTACTTGGTGGAGTTGATGTGACCGGCCCACATCTACATACTGTGAGTTGATCTGTCTTGGCATCTCAGAAATTCTTTAACTTTAGTTAGTAAATGTACTAATTGTTCAAAAATACTCTTTTTAGATCTACCCCCATGGGTCAACCGACACACTTCCATATGCCACCATGGGTTCTGGATCTCTTGCAGCAATGGCAATTTTTGAATCAGAGTATCGTGAAGGCCTAACAGTGAGTTAGCAACTTCCATTATCGTATTTTATCTTTGTTACTCCTACACTTTTTGGTTTAGTAAAACGGCTATCTGTGTAAATTCCAGCATGATTAGTTCTTAAAAGATTCATCGCCTTCTTGAATCCATTTGCTGTTATGGTGCTTTTTTTTATCCGTTTCCAGTTATGGTAATAGTTTGATGATTAAGAGTGCTAATATTTTTATACAGAGAGAAGAGGGAATTGCTCTTGTAACCAAAGCGATCTGCTCTGGTATATTTAATGACTTGGGATCTGGAAGTAACGTTGATGTGTGTGTTATCGAAAAGGTCTGTTTATCTTTCTCATTAGTGACTACCCAGTTGTTGATTCCATGGTATCCAAAATTTTATCTGTAACTTTACTTGCTCTATTTGCAGGGTAAGAAGGAATATTTGAGGAATCATTTGACCCCGAATCCCCGCACTTACATCAGTTCAAAGGGCTATACCTTCTCGAAAAAGACTGGTTAGTATTTCCATTCAAGACTCCAAACTGAGGGTTTACAAGTTATCTTGATTCATAACTGTTTAATTCCCATTTATGGTTGTTAACTTCTTTTTTTCTTTCCATTTTATGCATCTGATTCTGATGTTCTAATCTGCATTTACAGAGGTCCTGTCTACAAAAATAGCAACGGTGAGGGAGCTAGTTGACGTGGTTGACGTGAGAGGAGAGGCCATGGAGGAATAAATATGTTGTTTTTCAAGGTGTACTTTGCATGTTATGTGTTCTTTTGTTTTAGAATCAGTTCCTTGACTTGCCAACGATGATCAGACTCATTTTCGGGGGTGTTTCTTTCTTAATGGGGAAGAAAAGTGGTTCCAAACCTTTTATGCCTCTTAATTTGGGGGAAGCATTAAAACTTCTCTCCCCTATAAGAGTCTTTACGAGGTTCATATGAAACCACTTAATTAAATAAACACCCCCCAATGACATTGAATCCAGTTGTTTATCATTCATGTCAAGATTGTTTAATTTCAGTAATTTGAAAATCTGCTTAACATATATCACGCGTGTTTGACTTTTCTATATTGATTGCTGGTGTGATATTGACCAATGTGCGTATGAATATGTTAATCTAAGTAAGTTATGTTCAGAGATAATGGGTCAGGCATGTAGATTTAATACTCCGTAATAGCTAAAAGGTGCCAAGTCTAACGGGTCAAAAGTTCTTGAAAATTGTGCTGACACGCAAAACCTCTTATATTTCGGGCAAACAATGCTTCAGTCCAGCCAAACTGACCGGTTTTGTCTTGACCCATTGACACGGTATTCATTTTGTGCGACATTTAGTAACAATTTAGGTTTATTGGTGTGGTTAGGCAACTTACTGAGCAAATTCAATTCAATACGTATTTCGGTCCCTAGACTCGTGTCTCATTGTAGTAGCTGGTTTTCACTATTCTGATAAAATAGTGAACTCAAATTAACTGTTTGTGAAGTAGAAATACGGTAAGGTTTTCAAAAATATTTATTCGCGGTTAGTATACAAATTTACAGAACTTATATTTATCCCAATAAGTTAGCTCCAAGAGATAGCAGAATGGAATCTATTGGACCATAGGACTCTGCTGAACCTGAGCTTGATGTCCCAGTGATGACTTTAAACCATTGGCTGGCAGGGTCACACATATTGTCATTAGCTAAGCATTTACAAGTGTTTGTGACAATGTTGTTTCCCGAGTCTATGTCCAAACACACAACTGTGCCGTTATTGGTCTTTGATGAAAGATGCAATTTAGACGCTGATATAGCTTCCCATTTTGAAGTAATATCTGTGCATATTATGCCTAATTTTGCCTTTTTCCCTACTCCATCTGTTTGTAGACAATAATATGTACCCTTTATTGTTAGTGTATTCTTGGGAGTGTAATCCCATCTTTCAGCCTCGGCACATGGTCCCAAAGTTAATGGCTTGAAAAATGATTCTCGTTGCACGCAGAGCCCTGTGGCTGGATGGAATATTATTTTATGTGGGCGGGTTTTTGATAATCCTGGTCCTGCATAGTGCATAGCATACAAAACCACATTATATAACCAAAAACCAAAATCTCGATACTTAAACGATGCAATGAAGCCCCGGGTACTGATCCATGGACTTGGATGAATTAGGACCTGCTAGACCCATGTTTTTTTGGGGTAAAGCCATCTGAGAATCACTATGGATATATATATATATGTTTAATGTAGGGGCTGGATAAGAAAGGGGATTTTTGATAGCCATTTTTAACAACCAAACACTTAATTTAGGCATAGAAGTCATTCATTTCTTTAATTATAAGCTGAGCAATACCCAAATGGTCCAAGACCCTAGGATTGGCCAGATGATACATATCAGTCCTTGAGTCCCGTTAGGACACGGAAAGGAACAAAAATACCATTTGAAAGTTTTACTGGTCGAAAAAGATGACTTACCTTGAAAAGGAGATTGGATAGCTGAAATCTTCTCCAAAAAACTTGAATTCCTTGGTTCACACCAATCCCAGTTTAAAACCCCATAGAACTCTTCCATCCCAACTACACCTTGCCTATAATAATAGCTACCAGCAAGTGTCCATAGAGCCCAATCAAGATCATTATCAGCTGCCCATGCCAAGAAACAATTCAAGTACCTATTGTCATTATCATTTGTGCCCCTTTGATCCACACCCCATTCACTTACAAACAAAGGGTAACCTTTCTCCAACAAAAACCCTGATTTTTGCATTATGTTATCGACCACCCGACCACATACTTGGTTAGGGTTCCCTGTTTCCCAATCTTCACTGTTTGAAAAGCCGTACCAGTGAACCTCAAAAACCAGTTTGTTGCTAAATGATAAGCTTACTGGTTGTGTTTGGATGAAAGATAGATCTTTGTCATAGCTCAACCCCGACAGAACGACAAGAACATTTGGGTTTGCTGCGTGGATTGCTTCTGCGCCTTTTTGCATGTACCTATGTTTTTTATGTAAGAAATAGGTTTATTACGCACGATTGGACTCATGTTGGAAAATGAAGATTTTTGAATGTGTTTGTATGATACCTGTACCAAACGCTAACGTTTTGTCTAGGACCACGAAGTTCATTCCTTAAGCTCATACCAACCACGTTAGTCGAGTTGTTGAACATTGTTGCCACTTTGGCAAGACCCTTGAGCCACACATCAGGGTCAAAGTATTGGTCACCAAAGAAGCCATTGCCATCGAAATCACTACAACACCAACCTGGCTTACTTATCTGATTATCTAGTATCATCATAACATTGTTTCTATCAAGGCTTGCAACCACTTCCTGTAAAAATAATATTTGCCTCTTAGCAAAAGGGTGATGGTGTGACTAAAAGTAAAAGACATACACAATTCAAGTTGGTCTTATAATTGAGTACTATAAGTTACATATTTAGTTGTTGCTTAGAGCATTAGTTACCCTGTCGTGCTATCCTACAATATTATGGGAAAGTATTGCCATATAAGCACTTTTTCTCATAACACAAAAACAACCCTCCTTCCATAACAACATATTTTTTGTGTGGTCAAGTACCTTATTTTTGGCGTTTTCTCATAACACGAGAAAAGTACATGAAAACACCACTCGCGGTGTGATCTGGTGCCATTATTTGGCGTTTTCCGGATCATTTGATGTGATGATGGTGGCTCAACACTCAAAAACGCAAAGTACAGTATAGGACTCGTGCCATAAAAATGACGTTTTCGGAAATGGCTTGAGCCCATGGTTTGACACACCCTATGCTCTTACAGATTTACTAGCCTTTTTTTAGCAAGAACAAATTTACTAGCCTGATCATATCTATAGATTGTTTTATAGTATATTTCTTTACCAAGTTACATTAATAAATGGCAATGTAGTGGACAATGACACATGCATATGACAGGATAAGATGAATGTCACCATACAAGATATCATTATCAATTCTAAACAAAGCAGGCAACAATTGATATTATAGTTTTTCATATTATCTAAATGCAGGTCACATAATTCAGCAAACAATATTATCTTTTTCATTTTAGGATTAAAAAAGTCTGTTACAGAATTATCCAAAGCATCTTACATAATCTGTACATGAACTTATTAACAAATATTACCTGAAAAGCCTTGATGAGTGGAAGATCAATAAGAGAAGGATTATTGGCTTGGAATCCTGCAATAGACTCGATCAAACCAAGTTTTCGAAGCGACTGTCTAACTGTAACAGACCCTAAACTGGCATTTGTGAATAAAAATAGCGGATATGTTAGTCTAACACAATTGAACCCAATGTCCAATATTTTCTTGGATATCATATCCACTGGTTGTTTGCTTAGGCCCTCTGCGACCACTACGTCTAAATGACTCACCCAATTTACGCAAGATAACTTCACTCTTTCTCCTCCTTTCGCGTCGTCCACTATCCATCGTGAGTTCGTGGAGAGCGGAAGCGCCACGACCACGTGGTAGTGGACGATAGTCGCGAAGAGGAGGAGAAAAGGAAGAGATTGTGAGAAATTCCTACCCATGGTGTACTATGTTATTCAAGTTTGAACAAGTATATATATATTTATGGTTTAGCCCCAATGACAAGGTAGTTATCAACTTTTGTTGCCACTAGTTTACTTTTTCCTTTGTCAGAATGTCGATGTTACCCTTGTGGTTTAACAAGACTTTCAAAATAATGTGCTTATATGTCGCAACATTTATTTTTAGATTACAAATTAAGTTTGAAAATGTTAAAGATATGACTGAACTTGACAATAGATTGGGGTTGTCTTGTAATTCCATAGCCTGATCTATAGGAATCACTTTTCTTGCATTAGTCTAGTATATGTTTAAATCGAGTTCAATTGGGAATCAGAGTCCGTTTCGCTAGCCGATAAAAGTAATCCGAAAAACAGACCGATGAGGGCCGGTTCAAACCAGTAAAAACGGGTGAATTGAGCCAGACCAAAATCATTTTTTTTTCTTTGATTAGTAAGTTTACCATTGTTATTTACTTGGTACGTGCATTTTAATCACATGGTGCATGTCGCTACAACACACGAAGTGTACCTTGCTAGTCTTACTTATTTAGTTGAGAAATTACAACTATTTACTTAAGCATAGTTCTCTGTGTTCTTAAGAACTTAATGAACAACATCAACTCGAAATGTTTCTCATTAGGTGTAATTTTTTTCTACCAAAGGTTGCAAAGAAAAAGATATTACACACCCAAACTTCAAAATAGTACTATATTTTGTAAAAAAATTTCTTTCAAGGCTTGCCTATGTCAACATTGATACATGTTTTTTTTTTTTTGAATAACATTGATACATGTTAGTACAAGACATTTATCAAAATTTTGTCAGCAAATTCGTTGATGATATTGTAAAGATATATGCTTATGAACTTGATTGAGAAACAAGTATTTGACTAAATGGAAAAAATAGATGTTAAGTGAGCCCACAAAATGTAAGACTTCCAAGGCAACCCATGTAGTCTTATTTTTTAGGAGTGCTTTTTCTCCATCCGATGACTCATTTTTTATGTTGCTTAAATTTGTGAAAATCTTGTTATGTTAAGGCACGAAAGTGCTAGAGCTTTTGTTACAATGTTACTTCTGTTTTAGGTAATTAAGTGTATAAAGCATGATATATCATACAAAAGTAGTTAGTAAGTTAGCATTCTCTAATGAAGAAAAAACAAATCATGATGTTAAGTCATTGGGTTCATCTACATACAACATCTAATATTATAAAGGACGTGTTTTGTTTTTCTAACACAATATTATCAAATCATGAGTTTGATCATTGAGTTAATCAGATTGAGTCATCAAGTAACGGGATCGATTATCGAGTCAATCTGGTCGAATCACCAAGTCACGAGTTCAATCATCAAGTCAATCAGGTCGAACCATCGAGTAACAGGATCGAAACCCGATCGAGTCACTGAGTCACGTGTTCGACCACCTGTTACCCCAATCGAGTCACCGATACTCAAGTTCGACCACCGCTCACTAATTCGACCACTAAATCAACCCGGTTGAATGATTGGCTTACTGATTCGACTTCGACCGACTTATCGATTCGACTATCAGATCAATTGTTAATTGATAGACAATTTTCGCACCTACATTTTGTTACCAAATGTTATCCTATACAAATCACTAACAAAGCAAAGTTTCAAATAACCATATACTTAGGAAAGTTCAAAAAGTATGACATATTGTTTTCTATAGAGTTCTTCTTTTATGATAAATCCACAACTTTGACCTCCAAAAACTAATGTGCTCTATAAGTTTTCCAAATATCTTTTACATGTTTTTTGTTTTTTTAGTGGTTAAAAATCATGTATATTTATTTTATAGTTACAAAAAAGTATCGAAAAATGGGGATTAAAAAACACAATGAAATATATAACATATAGTATTATGTGTAGCCATGCATTTTTTTTTAGCTTGTGGACTTGTGGTACAAAAATGTTTGTAGTAACCACTAACCACCGAGATGAAAGTGTGTGAACTTGCTAATTCCAACTTTGAATGAAAAAGGTTTGTATAACTAGTCAGTCAGGTGGGCTAAAAAGTCGACTAATTTTTTGCCATTATCATCGTTTCTTCTGATCATGTTTAGATACCTGATTTTAAACTATAAAAAGGTGTATTGTGAACACTTTTAAGATACTTACAAAAGGGTTTCTGTTCTAGCATACTTATCAAACCGCCATTATCACATATGCTGGTGAATGGTGATCAGCGACATTGCACCTGCATTAAATCCCGGGGTCCGTTACGCACGAGTCTTGCAGCAAATTGAGCGTGTAAACATCTTTAAGGACAGGAGTTTGATCCCGTTTAATTTCTCATCAGGCTCTACAGAAACATAGATTGTTCAGGTCTATCTTTACCAACTTTTATATTTAATGAGAGTGTTATTCCTTGTGTGTTGGAATATGATTTGTTATCTCAACAGTGAGAAAGTGTTTGTGAATTGAAACACTAAAATATAGTCGTAAATAACATGCTAAATTCAACATAATGCAAAAATAGTGTGTGGAATAAGGTGTGTGTCGGTAAACTTATAAAAAAACACAAGTCTTTTGCCGAAAACCCATCATAAAGGCTTTTAGTCATCTTTTCGTTTCCAATAAGCTATTAAAACACTTGCAAATAAGTTTCCGCGTAATTAAGCACCTCACATAAGTCAATCCAGATTTATTTATTCTTAGTTAAAGTTCGTAAACAACAGACTCAAATTACAACGAAAATAAAAAACATAGCTTCGGTCACCGTTTTTCAAGTACGAAGGTATGACCCGATCGAAAGCGCAGCTGAATCACCATTCCTAGGAAAGATGGTAAGATAGGACAGCAGACACGAGTGAGGTTTTTTTCAAGTATTCTGCACTTATTATCCTACTGATTTCTAGCGAAGAACTGATATAACATTGAGCCTTTTAGATCGCCTGCACTTTTATAAGATTTTACTTCATATGTCCTATTCTTGTTTGAATTATGTGTCAAGATTAAATTGCTTCATTATGTGTCAATTCGATTATTGAGTTGTCATAATATGATGATTTTTGACATATACCACTCTTAGTATGACGTTCTCGATATTTTTCAGTAATGCTACATTCAAATAATAATATTATGACACCTTACAGAGGGGCATATGGAGGTTTCTTGTGATACAGTCGTCATGCCTGCCTTATCTTCTAAATATCCGTGGTTTGTTGCTCAGAACCTGAAAAATGAAGGAGACGACGACACACAAGCTCGTATTGTTTACAACTTACATGACCCGCTTTCTCATTGTCATTTCAAACTTCAAGAGTTACTCGGAAAACGTATCAGAGGGTGTTTCCATGGCTGTTGGGTGCTTCTGTCGTCTAACCAACCACTTGATGTCATGTGGTGTCTTTGGAACCCAATTACATCCAACATCATTAATCTTCCTCCTTTGAATCATATAAAATTACAAGGAGAATATGATGCTATCAGATCTTGTTGTTTGTCAGCCCCTCCCGACCATCCCAATTCGTTTGTTTTGTTAACGAGAACCCGTCAACCCAATCTCGTCTACTGTAGGCTCCGGAGACCTAAAAGAAAAAAGCTAAGATGGATAGAATCTACATATGCTAAACAAGTGAAGACCTTAATCCATCGCAATGGTAAACTACTTAGCCTAACTTGTTGCAATGGTAAAGTGTATGCGTACACTAAATCATTTGACTTGCGTGATCATACTAGACTTCTCGTAGAGGTTAACATTGTTGTTAAGGCTCGTAAAAGCAAGAAATTAAGAGAAGGTGTGATAACTTTATTGCCCATTTTGGAATTCACAGTTCCTCGCATGGTTAATTGTTTGTGTGTACCTTTACTGAAAGGATCCTGTACAGAACTGTTCATCATTTTTATTGGCTTACAAGACGAGTGTAACACAATTGCTGAAGTGAATGTGTTTAAAGTGGACATGAATAATATGGCGTGTGAAGAAATGGAAGACATCAAAGACACTACACTATCCGTTGAACTCACTGATTTATCAGCATTTTACAGCCAGGCAATTACTTCATCGGAAGTCGGGGGTTATATACATATTCTTGTCGATAAGGGATGTATTGTATACTCATACCACGTCAAAGATAAAACCATCTCCTTATCTTCTATTCCTTGTTTAGCAGGAACAAACCACATCTCACCTTGGGCAATGGCCGAATGCACCAGGTATGCTATTGCTTCTTTGCTTTAAAGTGTATTATCTAGATAATATTTCATATTTAATGCAGGTTACGAGATGATCGTGATCAGGTTGATGATACACAAGAAAAAGAGAGTGACAACAAGGATGAGATAGATGTAAGATTAGTGAACGAAAATCTTGAGGCTGAATCACACCGTCTCAGTTCTCTATTTCGTGTCTTGGGAATTGAGGGTTGTGTTGATGTCGAATGCCTCAAGTTGTTACCCATATCAAACTTCGGATATGAACACGATTATATGTGGAAAAAAGGACTGGTTGAAACTAAAAACAGGTCAATTTCTTTCATTTTATGAAATGTGCTACTGCCGACTTGAGTTTTATTTTACATTTATACATTACTTCAGCTATGTATAATTGTAAAAGAGATTGAAAACTAATATTTAAGTTTTATTATAGATTTACAGAACACATGTTTTTCCTTCTCTCCACTCTTTTTCCGGCAACAACAAAAGATAAATTTGAATTCTAACTAGTAATGTTTAGTTTTAGCAGGAAACTGGTTTTATGAAAATCAATTTTTTTGCAGATTAGAAAGAGATAATCCAGTTTATGAACAAGAAGCTGAGGATAAATCACATCTGCTCAATCTTCCGCCTCATGTCTTAGAAATGTTAATGAAGTTCTCTGTCGGTGTTGAGTACCTCAAGTTTCGTTCTACATGCAAAGTTTGTCATACAGCAGCACCTTTGATACAATGGAACAATGGAAAAGCATCAAAGAGATTGCTCACATATTCATTACTCTTACCATGGCTGATAGTGTTTGACAAACATAAAGGTATCATCACTTTTACTGATCCAGTGTTTGATGACAAGTATTTTATAAGAACACCGCAAGAATTGATTTGTGATCTACAAGTAAAGTGTTCGAGGTATGGTTGGTTACTGATTTTAAAATCTAGTGATTCATTGGTGTTTTATAACCCTTTCACAAGTGATATCCGCGAGCTTCCGCAGTTGCCTTATTTAGAAATAAGTAGTTTCTCTGCGCCACCTACTTCTCCCGATTGTATGGTTGTTGGAATGACAATACATCTGTGGTATTATCATATTTGTATCCACATCGTAGGCGGGGAACCATCCTGGCGTAGAATTCTTCTTGATATCTCGGTTGGGAAGTCATTTTACTATTCTATAACATTCTATGGCCGAGAGCTTTATGCCTTGAGGAAGGATGGAGGACTTGATGTTTGTAAAGAAATTGGCAAAGAAGATCATTCTTTGGTGCATAATGTAGCTCAAGCCCAAACAAGTATTTGCACATTTTTCCCACAATGTTACCAAGTGAAATGTGATCAGCATCTTTTACGAGTCATTGTGGGCACGTTTGGAGAATCACTTCAGGTATTTAAGTTGAATGATTCTTCACAAGAGTGGGTGAAAATAGATTCTCTAGGGAAACATATGATTTTTATTTGTGGCGCCTCATCTTTCTGTCTTAATGCTAAAACACCCGAGATGGAGAACAAGATTTGCTTTCCAAGGTTCCCAATACTGTTCTATTCACTTGAAACATGCAGGTTTCACACTTTCAGCAGCAAAAAGTTCGACGAAAGCTTTGGGGATTTCTTTGGAACGAAACGTTATCTCACACCGCATGCATGGATTGAACCTAGCTGGTCCTGATTTACTTATTTGTTAGTATGTTCTAATAGAACGATTATGTAACTTAGAACACGTGACGATATTTTGCTCTATTTTCAACTAAAGTGTGCAACTGCGCAGCCAACACTCCAATTCAATCGTACATGCATCGCGTTTGAAACCTAATCAATTTTTTTTTTTCCAAAATTCGCAATTTTCAGTTTCATGAGAGGAGAAATGGAATACATTTTTCATTCCAGGTAACCATACATTGATTTTATTAGACTTCTGAAATAACAAAACCGAGGAGACCCTGTCCAGTTTTAATACATTTTTGGTGACTTTAGAATGCATTCAACCCATTCCCAAATTATCCAATTCATCTATTTGACCCCTTTGAGGTGACACCAACCAAAATGACCCATTCATCCATAAATTCTAAATATTTTCCCTTCATCCTTCTGGGTAGAGGTACACATAACGGTTTTTCTTTCATAACCGGTTTTGGTTAGTACCCTAACCGGTTTTTGGTCAAACCCGATTTGACCGGTTATTAACCGGTTAGGGTCGGGTATGATTTTGAGGGTAAAAAACCCTACCCGTTGGTAACCGGTTAGGGTCGGGTATGATTTTGAGGGTAAAAAACACTACCCGTTAGTAACCGGTTAGGGTCGGTTAGTAACCGGTTAGGGTATGAAAAACCTGTTATAACCGGTTTTTGTTTTCTTGCACTGTTGGAGTTTACCAGGGAAGAAAGCTTTTTTATTTTTGTAACTTGAAGAAATTGAAGGCTACTTCTGTATGTATGGTGATGTTTAAGTTTACCATTACTTTTGCTCACAGTTTGAGCAAGTTTTGCTCATTGTTCACCGCAAGAGATCATAGCGAATCGACAAGGCAAAAGTGAAATGGGTCTTAGAAATGTGGCTACTAGCATTAATATGCAGCAAGTTTTATGAAATTATGCATGTTACTATCTTTGAAAGTGTTTAAGAATTCGATATGCATAACAAGCTTTGATACTTCCTATTTTTGCTTCTTTTTCTTCCTGTGTGCATTGGATATTGAATTTGCTACGTTCACAGAAAATAACCGGTTACAAACTGGTTATTCTCTAACCGGTTGCCTAACCGGTTACCCAATAACCGGTACTAACCGGTCCGAATGGTTGGAAGAAGTAACCGGTTAGTAACCGCCGGTTATTGCATAACCAAAACCGGTTACGGTCAATAACCGGTGTTGACCGGTTTCGGTTACGGTTTTTTTTCCGGTTACGGTTTCGATTACAGTTATTATGTGCACGGCTACTTCTGGGTATGTCCTATGTTGTTCAATACCTATGTCTCTATATTCATGATTGTCGCGAGCCTCATTTTTTAGCTCTTAAGCGGGTTTTGTGTTATGTTCATCGCACTTTGACTATGGTTTGGAGAATGATTGAGAGGCTTAAATGTGACTGGGAGGCTTAACATATCTTATTAGTACTTGGAAAAGGATTGAGATGCTCAAATGTGCTAAAACTACAAAAAGTTTAAAAAAAATATGAGTTAATTGTAAAAATAGTCTTTCTGGTTGTCCGGGTTTAACACTTTCAGTCCCTTTATTTTTTTATTGGATCCTCTCCCTATGCTTTACTCGTTTAACAGGTTTGGTCCCTATTGCTAACTTTCGTTAGTTTTTGTAACAAAATGGTCACGTGATGGGTATTTTCGACTATTAACTTTGGCCTTCAGTCTTGCATTATTATAACACTCTTAAGTCTCTTATCCCACATTTTTGAGAATCAAAACACACCTTAAAAACACATACTAGAACATGTTCATGAACAATGAGGTTCGATGCCGTAACTGTGGATCGCCATCTGTCATTCGAACATCATGGACCCGCAATCAACCCAGGAAGAAGATTTTATTGTTGTGCAATAAGAGTAAGCATTTGATTGAATTCGTAAAAACCCCTAATTTGATTTGATTTTGAGCTAATTATTATTTTAATTGGATTAGGGAACAAATTGTGGGATAATCGATTGGTATGATAGACCTATGTGTTCAAGGTTTGTGCAAATTATACCATGTCTATTGAGGTCAATGAATGAGCTACATGCGGTTGCAGAACAAAAAAGTGTTAAAGCCAAAAGGATGAAGAGGATGTTGGTTAAAGTTGGTTGTTGTTTGTTGTTGTTTATTTTTCCAAGTAGTAAATCTATGTTGTTGTTCAAGGTTTCAAGTATTGTATGATCCTAGAAATTTTATTTGTATTTTGGGTTTGAATGAATGGAAATAACTCTCACCTTGATTAATTTTTGATTGTGTTAAGTTGATTACATTTGTGTTAGAGTACTCTTTGTGTTAAGTTTGAAACACACAAGTAGGAGCAAGCACAATATTAACTTCGAAACACAAGTAGGAACACGTCTCGAAACAAAACATGATCCTTGAAACAAGTCTAGAAACAAAAGTAACATAAGTCTTAAAAACAGAACATGATGATTGAAACTTCATACACCATTAACCATGAGAAACCCTTCTTGCAGTTAACTTTAAAAACTTGACTGGTGAACGGGTAAGATTTGCATAATGAAATGTAGTAACTGGTGGACCTTATGATGCATCTTGTGAAGGTTGTGTAGCTGGTGGCCCTTGTGATGCAGCTTGTGGAGATGGTTATGCGTTACTTGGGCATCTACTTTTGTTATGTCTAACTCCTTTACACTTGCTACATGTAATACTCTTGTCTGCTCTACTCAACTTATTTCCTTTAACCATCCCTTCAGCCAACTCAATAGCACTCTTCTTCCTCTTTTTTGGTGGCCTACCAATATGCGGCTTAATTTTTGGTGGGGTAAGTGTAGTTTGAAAGTTGGGTTTTCCCAAAATTCAGGATCATTAACAGGATTGATTTTAAACTTGTACATTTCTTTCCAAGTAGATAGCCAATGCACAAGATGACAATAAGATTCAGATGTTCCAGTTTCTTCACCATTACTAGCCATGTTCCAAATGGCAACAACTGCATGCTTGTAGGACATCCCAGTCAACTCCCATATTCTACAACTACACACCCTAGTTCTCATATTTACTACACATTGATCACCACCAATTGTTGGGGCAGCTTGGTACAAGTCATCTCCATTTCAGTCAATCATATGTAAAACAGATACTACCTAAAGAATTTTCCAAAAACTACCAACTACTAACCTTATGGACATATAACATAAAGTAATACTTTAATCCGTGATGCAACCTTGACAATTTTGGAGAATATTGTAGCAGCATTTAGGGAAAGGGGACCATCAATCTTGGCAATAACCTTCTGAACAATCACAATTCTTTTCATGAGGTATTCTCTTATGTACTCCAAACAGTAATGATAGGCTTGTCCCTCCCATCAACAAGTTGTCTGTTAAGCACTTTACACATGTTGTTGAGCAAAACATCACAATGTGGCCTTCCTGCAGTTTCATATACACATAAGTTAAATGCATATTAAGAGCAAATTTTCATACCACAAGGAGATCATAAAAAAAGTCTACAAGTATACTTGAAAAATGTGACCTAGACCAGTGATAGGGAGGTATCTTTTTCAACCATTTATAAGCCTCCCAATGACTCCATCTGCCGATCAATCTCTGGATAGTATAAAATGTTTCACATCTACATAACATTTCTTTGTACAATGTGACTCTCCATGACTGTTTCATATTGCCATAAATATGTTTGAGGTAAAACCTATGCTCAGCACTAGGAAAAGTATCTGCTATGACTAGGGGTGTAATCGAGTCAAGCCGAGCTCAAGCTTTATAGAGCTTGAGCTTGATAGCTTGTCAAGCTTTAACAATCTAGGCTTGAGCTTGGCTTGATAAGGCTTGATTAAAGCTTGAGCTTTGCTTGAAAAGCTTGAATGTGTATACAATTATTTTTTTATAATAAAAAACTCATTAATAAAAACATACGTATAAAGTAAAATAAACAAAAACCATAACTCAAAACCAAATTTAATTTATTTAGCATTAATGAAACCAAAAATAAAATAATCGTACAGTCTTGGTTTCAAAATATGTTTTGCAATCGAATGTGATTAAGGTCGCAAAGGCCATTGTGTGATGTGATTGCTAACGCAATTACGTCACCCTAGTATTAAAAAGAGTACAAAAATATCTATACGTATTATATTTCACCTAGTACAAGTACATGTAATAAATTTATAAAATTAAATAAATTATTTATAATACGATGAAATAAATTATAAATTTAATCAAAGAATATATTATTTATTTATGAAATAAGCCCTTATAATTAAGTTAATACTCACATTAAACATAAGTTGCTTATATGAATTAATCATAAAAACACATTTTAACAAAGCTAAAAAAAGCTTGATAAGAGTTCGAGCCGAGTATCAAAAGCTTGAGCTTGAGCTTGATATATGTTTCAAACTTTTTGTGGGGCTTGAGCTTAGGCTTGAGCTTGATAAAAGCTTGGCTTGATCGAGCCAAGCTCGAACTCGAGTTCGAGTTACTTGATAAAAGCTTGGCTTGATTACAGCCCTAGATATGACTAGTAAGATACCCTATGACATGAGAATACATACATTACTAACTAACATTTGAAAAGAAACACCGAATATAATAAAAGTTTAAGGTATAAAAAGTTTTTATAAACCTTTTGCATGTCTGATATAAATGTGAAGTTAAATTCTATGCATAGCTCCAAATCATCTCCAACACATTGAAGAAACCATGTCCACGAATCTTTGTTTTCAGACTCAACTATAGCATATGCTAGAAGGTATATTCCATTGTTGGGATCTACCCCAACTGCAGTTAAAATCTATCCAGGATAACTACTGGACAAGAAACAACCATCTATCCTAGTAAATCCATTTTCCCTGCCTTAAATCCATCTTTCCAAGGACCTAAACATACATACACCCTTTTAAACTGTCTCTCTAAAATCTCAATATCATTTTGCCTCTCTACTTCAATCTTAATAATTGTGTTTGGATTATTAGACATTAACTCTTGACAATAATCTCTCAACTAGGCATATTGTCTTACATGATTGCCTTTAAATCTTTCCTGTGCCATCTTCTTAGCATTAAAAACCGTTTGTTTTAAAATACTGATAGGTGTGAAAACACCCATCCTTTTATCACTTATAACTGGCTAAAAAGAGACCAAAACGTGTGTTTAATATCATTTGTTTGCAATTATGCGTGGTTTTTGTGTTTATTGTGGTTTCAGAGCTAACCGGATAAATATTGAAGAAAACATGGGATTGCACGGGATTTATCGAAGAAAAAGACTCAAGACGAAGTCTATTGTCCAAGAGATGCAAAAGATTTGAAGTCATTGTGCCTATTTGAAGAATTATCGAAGAAAAGGGCCAAAGATGGAAGATTAATATATGTCGAAGAACTCGAGTCTATTAAACAAAAGATTATAAGACGAGTTGGAATTATTCACCGACACATCTCAAAATCCAAAGTCAGAAACTGATGAGACTGCTTTTATACATAGTCTCATCGTCCAAATCGGGCTTAAAATGCATTAAATATCATTAAAACTGCCAAATATATGCTCGTGTTTGTTGCTTGTGTATTTTAGGTACGGATATTGAGGAAATGACAAAAAGATCACAAGAATCAATTAAAAACGAACACGGGAAACAAAGCCGCACAATGAACCGGGCCCAAGAATGGAATTTCCAAAAATGACCTTGAAGTTTTGAAGATTGTACAAGTTTGGTCCCTCAAGAATTGAAGACTTGTCAATTTATACCTTTGCAAATCCCAATTATTGCATTTGGGTCCCTAAATTATCAAGAATTTACAAGTATGGCCCTTGAAGATCTCAAAGTTTACAAAATTAGTCCTTGGTCCCATAACTACAACTTGGAAGGACTGAAAATGCCAAGCTGCCAAAGTTGTTTACAAAGGATTTGAAGTTGTTAGCTGTTTTATACAAGTTGAAGGAGTTAAGAAACTTGGGGGGCCATTTCTGCCAGACAACACAACACACCCCCACCAATCACCCCTCCACATCATCACTATCCACCAATCACAATCCCCTCCCACGCCATGTCACCTTCCCACTCACAGGTTTATTTAAATAAACCTGGGTCAACAAAGTCAACCCTTAACTTCCCACCAAAACACCTTATTTAAATAAACCACCCCCAAAACGGATTAAACCCATTCTAATTACCCTATAAACCCTAACTTAATCCCAGGTCCAATTAAACTAAAATCAAAGGGGTTTTTGTTTAGATGCTCCAAATCTTTGATTAACCTCACCCACTACCCATCCCACACCTAAAACGTGGCCCAGACACACCCATGTGTCTTGTGGGACCCTCCCCTGCAACGTCCCTTTCTTCCCCAAGTTCAAAACCCGACCAATTGAACGAATGAGATGGACTCCTTGGCCCCCAAGACCATTTCAACAACCAAGATCACTCCAAGCCAGCTTGCACATCACAATCATCACATGGAACGCATTTTGACCAAGATTCTAAGTTCAGTCCAAGGGTAGTTTAGGACTTTCATGTATTAGGGTTTTAGTTATCTAGAATCTTCTTGCTATTGTATAAATATGGGACGTATGTGTCCCATATCTCTTGTTCCAGTTTTATTTCATAGACTTTGTAATTCCTTTTTAATTTTAATAAAAGTTGGTATTGGTTGTGAAATAATTCTGAGTTCCACATTTTAAACATTAGTTCAAGATTTTTCAAAAGTCATTCTTATTTTTCAAGTTTCTGAAAAGTTTGATTTTTTTGGTAAAATCTTGTTCTGAAATTTGGTTTTTCAAGGAGTGTAAGTTGATTTGTTTGAGTTGTTTAAGAGAGAAGATTTTTAGAAAGTTTTGAAAAGAAAAGAAAGAAATCAGAATTTTTGGTTGTTATCATTCATATTTGTTGATCTTAGCAGGAATCCATTGGAAGCTTGTTATCCAAGGTTCAGCACAAGCCCGGGCTTGTAGGAGGTGGAATTGCAGCCATTGTGGGACCTGGATGTGGGTCCCACAAGGTAACTTACTTATACCTTGTTTTAGTTTTTAGATTTTGTTGATTTATGAGATTTGGTTGAAGTTCATGAAATCTGTCTAATTGTTGGTTTACATGTTTGATTTGATGTTGTTTGAATGTTAGATTAAGTTCCTATTGATTTGGTTTGGATTTGACTTGATTTGGTTTGAAAATTTTTTCAGTTTTTGAAAAGTAAGGTGTGTTTGGGATTAGGGATCTAATAGGCTTAAACGTGTATAAACCTGTTAAAAACCTATCACACACACTCAATTGGTTGTTATTAGGTGACATTGTTATTAGGTTTTCAGTTTGGTAGAGTTTTAAACACATTTGCATGCTAAAAATATGGCTTAAGTAGTAAAAATCAGTAAGGTCCTTATTCATGCCTGTTTTGTGAAAATTTTGCCTTCAAATTTGATAAATTGTTAGGAGATAGGTCATTCTAGGGTTTGTTATTGGTTGTATGTCATTTGCTTAGTTTGTGTGCAAGATTTAAGGCTTTGAAATTCACTTTTGTGCAAGTAAAAAAGGGTCTACTGTTCATCAGAAACTTAATAGCTTAATCAGTAACATTTTGTGCCCTTTTGTGCTTGAATTTGTGAAGTAAGCTTGTGTTTTTTGTGTTTACTTAGACTCCCCACAACCCAACTGGTGTGGGGGTGCCTTCTTGCCCAAGAAAAGCCCTCAATATAAACTTTCCTAAGCTTATAGCTAAACTGAACAAAAAATTGCACTAGCAGTGGGAAAAAGGTTCCCCCTGCTAATACACAAGTTAGTACTGCTTCACTACCAGACAAACACAATGTCACATGTCACTTTCAGTTTATTAATTTTTTGTCTTTAGTGGGTGAAATTAAGAATTAGGGCTTCAAATTAGTTTTGTTATTTTTCTAATTTAATTCTTGATTTTTCTGTTTAATTAGAATTTTTGTTACTTTTCATTTTATATTTTTTAGATTAAATAGCATTTTTAATTAACTTTTAAATTTCTGTTTTTGGCATTTAGTGACATAAATTGTTATTTTCAGTTTTAACATTTTTCATAGATTAAGAAAAACATTTTAAGATTTTTGGTTAAAAAAGTTTTTACTGTTCACTTTTTATTTATTTTTTAGAATTAAATTGGTTTAATTAGGGTTTAAATTCAAACTGTTTTTGTCTTTTAGTGAAAATTTTTATATTTTTCAAACTTTTTCATTTTTCTACTGTTCTTTAGTATAATTTAGGATTTTTAAAAGTGTCAAATTATTTTTATCATTATTTTATTATTGTTTATGATTATTTTAGTTTAAAAATAGTTTTAAGTGATTAAAAAATAGAAAAATAGTTTTTTAAAAATTAGGAAAAATACTTTTTAGTTTTTAGATAATATAAGTAAGTTATTTGTTCAATAAAATAATATGTTGGACATTTTGTCAGTTATATTTAATTTTAGGGCTTTATTTAGTATTTAAAATTGAATATTTAATTAATAAAAGGTTTTAAAATATTTTTGTTGGATTTTTATTCTTATTTATATTATTTTAGACTTAGTTTAACATTTAATTAATTTTTAGGTTAAATTTTTTAATTTGTAGCTTTTTACGGTTTTACGTGAACGCCTTTTTCAACGTAGTTTAAATCCGTCTACGTAACCGTCATTCTCTTCTCACCTCATTTCTATTTTTCTTTTTCTCAATATAATCACAAACATTGATCAATTCATTACACAACGCACTTGCCTCCTTGGGAAACGAACTTGAACTTATTTGGTCATTAGTGCTCGGTTTTCCTAAACCGACACTTAATACTTGCCACTTTTGCTCTCTTTTCCTAAAGAGTAGTAAAATCACAACAATCATTTTGGCGCCGCTGTCGGGGAGGCGTGTTGTGTTTTGATTGGCATTATTGTTTTTATATACTAACCATAATTAGTATTTGTATTAGTAGCACTCTACTAATACGTATTATCAGTTTTCGGTTTTTGTGTGAATACTATTAATATATTATATACATAGAACAATAAATTCACAAGTACTCCAAATACGTGAGAAATCACAACCTTGACTTGGGAGGTCATTACCCAATCATTGTATTCGAATCTCAAACCAAAGAAAAAGGCAAAAATAGATAAATACTTTCGTGAAGCTCGATTTTGAAAAAATACAAACTATAAGGTAGGTATAAGGCGGTTGTATTTCACGACCTAAAGGAAAAAGGCTCTTAAGTGCTTCGCGCCGCCTCGTTTCCTCCGCTTGCTTGTGCGTATTTTGAGATTGAAAGCTAATCGAGGGTTTTGCCGCCCAAAGTATTACGAAGTATCATATATATTTTCTTGGTTTCATTTGATTAAACCCTCTTGAACGTTTTGGTGTTCCACCATCGTTCTAAAGTCATCGAAGGCGTTCACTTCACGTGATCGTTTTCATTCCTTGAGGCTTCTTTAATCGAGATATTTGATTAAGGAGGAGATTTGTAGATTTGTGTCTACTTAATACATTCACCAAATTCCAAAAAAGGTTAATACAATCAAAAACCACAAAAAAATTGAAAAAATACAAAACACCAAAAAGAATCTTCTTTGCTCGTCCCCTCGTTGTACGTGACGTTTATGCTAACTCGTAATCAAGCAAGACGTGCACGTAAACGAAAGAACAAAACTCCCACTCCAAATCATTCTAGTGAGGAGTCTCCTATTAACGAACCCATTGTACGAGAAACACCAACCATGGCGAATCGAACTATGATGGAGTTACTTCAAGCACCCACCGAGGGTTATGGAGAGGCTATTGTGATTCCCGCTATCCTTGCGGAGAATTTTGAGGTGAAAGCGGGTTTGTTGTCGATGATCCAAAACAACAAATTCCGTGGTGATGAGAAGGACAATCCACACAACCATATCCGCCAATTTAATCGTCTTACCGCCACTTGCAAATTTAAGGATGTCTCGAATGACTCGATTAAGATGATGCTTTTTTCCGTATTCCTTAGCGGGGCCCGCTAAAATTTGGTTAGAGAAAGAGCCACCCAATTCTATATTGACGTGGAAGGATCTCGTTTCAAAATTTGTGAACCAATTTTTTCCGCCCTCTAAGATTAGGCACTTGAAAAACGAGATTTCAAAATTTTCACAAGAATCTAATGAAAGTTTTTCAACGGCTTGGAATAGGTTTAAGGAGATGTTACATGAATGTCCTCATCACGGTTTTTCCGACTTGCATCAAATTGACACGTTTTACAATGGACTTAATGATCATGAAAGGGATTATTTAAATGCCGCCGCGGGTGGTAATTTTTTATGTAAAACGGTCGAGGAAGCTTTGGTGATTATTGAAAATAGGTCTAAGGTTTATAGCCCTCGTAACACACCGAGTGTTGCCAAAATGGGCTCGTCATCGTCTCGTAGCATTAATGCCTTACATGATGAAGCAAATGAAGAAAATCGGTTTTTTGATAGATTTGCTAACCTTATGTCCCATTGGAAAGCTCAAGAAGCTTCGAATTCCGCTTCGGTTAAAGCGGTTGCTAAGAGTTGTTTGTCGTGTGGTGGAGCTCATGATCTTTCCGAGTGCATTACCGCGGATGGTAACACTTCGAGTGCTTATGTAGCCACGGGAACTTATAACCAAAACGGTCAAGGTTCCCGCCAAAATCAAGCTCCACCAAATCAAAATGCTAATAACTATCGAAACAACAATCAAGGTGGTAATTATCAAGGCAAACAACGTAATTACAACAAGGGTAATTATCAAAGTGGAAATGGGCAAATTTCAAACCAAAACCAAAATCGTGATTTTCAAACTACGACTCAAGGTTTTCAAAATGATCACACCAAAAATCTTCAAGGAGAATTTTTGAATTATGCTAAGGCAAATGATGCTAAGTTTGACAATATGCAACGTGAAATGGTTAGCTTAAGATCCGAGTTGAAAAACGAGCTTAAAAACGAACTTGCTAATGAACTTAAGACTCATGCTAATAAAATGGAAGGAAATGTTCAACGACTCCAACAAAATCAACAAAAAATGGAGCAAGGTCAACATGAGATTAAGCAAGAATTGTTAAAAGCGGATGCTAGGCAATCTAAGTTTGAAGACCGAATGGGAAAAATGTTTGAAGCTATCATGTGTAAACCTTCTTCTTCGGGTGGTCTTCCTAGTGATACCATCGTGAACCCGAAAGGAGAATTGAAGGTTATTACTACTCGTAGTGGTAAAATTTTCAAAGAATCCATTTCTCGTCCAAGTACTTCTATGGAGAAGGAAAAAGAGAAAGAACCCGAGGAGGTGGTAGAAAAGGAGCAAATTCCAAGCCCACGAAGTACCGCTCAAACCACACCTACGGTTGAACCAATACCAATCATGGAACCCGAGATTCCAATGCTGATGCCTATGCCCCAACCCACACCACCCTTACCTTACCCTTCAAGACAAAACAAGGAAAAGGCACAAGAACGAAATAATTATCAATTTGAACTTTTTATGAAAATGTTTCGTGACTTGCATTTTAATATAAGTTTTGCCGACGCCTTGGTCATGATGCCTCGATTTGCCGCGAACTTCAAAAGTATGTTGAATAACAAAGAGAAATTGCAAAAATCGTCTAGTTGTTCTTCGGTTTTTCTTAGCCGCATACCTCAAAAAGTCGATGATCCCGGCAAGTTTTTAATCCCATGTGCTATACAAGATATGGAAGAATGCTACGCCTTGGCCGATCTTGGTGCTAGTATTAATTTGATGCCTCTTGAGATTTTTAAGTCGCTCAATCTTCCAAATCTCACTCCTTCAAGAATGTCAATCGAGATGGCCGATCATTCTACGATTCTAGCTTGTGGAGTAGCCGAGGACGTCTTCATGAAAGTTGGAAAGTTCTACTATCCCGTAGACTTTATTGTTGTTGACATTCCCATCGATCCTAAAGTTCCTCTAATTTTAGGTCGATCATTTTTGGATACCTCGAGAGCACTTATCGATATGCATGCAAGAAAAATCACTCTTCGTTTCAATGAGGAAGAACTCGTCATAAATGCAACTCAAAACTCCACACTTTCTCATGTGTATTCTATCACGTCTTTGTACAATGTCAATCCCATCAAAAACATTTGCAAAAAGATTTCAAAAAGAGTTTTAGGAGTTGATGATAAAAATGAAGTTCCGTCCCCTCCGCCGGTGGAGGTTAAGAGTGTTAAGCCTACGATTCCAATCACGAATGATTCTTCGGATGATGAATGTGTTGATCCCGATGGGGGAGTTTTCTTTGTTGACAAACGTTTTGAGAACTTACCACCACCTTTACCAAAACGGTTTTCAAATGTGAGAATTTTTAGTGTGACTAACATTGCTTTAGAAACACCAAATATTTTTGACATAATTAAATCGGGTTTTCATAAGGAGAGTTTAAAAGATGAAAAAGGGAAAGATTTTAAATTGGATTTAAAAGATTTTTCTACAACTCTAACTCCGTCATCACCACGTGTATTGAGTACTACAAGCTCGTCTTCTCCTTTTGACGATGCTTTGTGTGGACCTAGTGTGGGGGAAACCCCTTATGTTCCCTCCCCTTTCTCCACCGAGGACGAGATATTTGATCCCGGAATTGCTTATAAAGGGAAATCTCGGTCTTCCACCGATGCAATAAATGGAAAATCTTTCTACTTGATTGGTGTGAGTCTACCTCGAGTAGCTCAATGTTTTTATGACTTACCCATTGTCCCACCCTTCTATTTCTTCTCATCTATTTTCTTGAAACCCTTTGGGTTTGTGTTGGCACATGATGAAGTGGCGTTAATTTGTTTTTCCAATGAAAACGAGAACGCCATCTTCGATCCCGGTATTTTGCACCATCAAAGGACTTAGTCCTTAATACCGGTTGTTTTTGGGCCTTGTTTATCATGTAAGCCCCACTAAAAGTTGACCATACCATGATAATCCCTAAATGATCACATTTATGGGGATCCGAGTCGAGCTTTTGACTCGGTTATCAAAAACAAGGTGCCTCGTGGGGGAGACCCATGCTTATCCATGTACATATTATTGCTTTCTAATTAGTTTAATGTGAGGGGATTTGTGCCCTTCCAACCTTTGTTCCGTGGTATTTTGTGCATTGTGGTTTTTAGATCATGATCTTCACGATTGGAGCCTCTCGTGTTCGTTTTATGGTAGCACTCGATCGTTTGCTTTGAATACTTTCTCAATATCCAAATGATATATCCTTTGATGTTCTAACCTTAGGTTTTTAGCACACTTCATAAACGGCTATTAATTTATTGGTTACACCCTTTCCATGCTAGATTAGGCATTCGACTACGTCTCTAGTATGGGGGTGTTTGCACCCCTAGACTCGAAACATTGAGGACAATGTTTAACTTTAGTATGGGGGGGGGGGTGAATAGATACTTGCCTTGCCAAACCTTCACGCTTTCCAAAGTTTATCTTTTTGTTATCGTTTTGTTGCAAAATAAGGCTAAAAATGGCCAAATTTTAAATTTTTTCTCATGTTTTATAAGTGTTTGAAGACACGAATGTAGATTTTCCGATGGCGAGAATAAGAGTAATTTTTGACTCGACCGTGCGTGTTGAGCACTTAGCTTTGATTCCTTAACTACACATTAGGCTAAGTCTCTTAAATGAGGACGAGAAATGATAGAGTTAATTATAAGTTACTATGCTAAACGTAGAGTACTCGTATTCTTTCAAAAACTCATGTGTTCTCGTTATTTGATTATTCTCCCTTCGCATGTAAATATTTTTTGCTTAATAAATATTGACTTAGCGGTTTAGTTAGGATTGTTGGGTTTCTAGTCTTTTCTAGTAGCTTCCGCGTAATTAAATTGGAAAGACATTAACGTATCGCCAGGGTCACGGTTTTGAAGTATTGGCACCCGAATAATCGAAAGCTTCACCCAATAATAAGATTTCAAGTGCTCACCTAAATCAAGCAAACAATTTGAAGCCCCACAAGGCCGAAAAATCTATGCAAAATTGAAAGTGAATCAAGCCTTAATCTTCGAAGCTTTAAAGATCCAAAATTCGCTTTAGCGTGAGGATATATGTCTTTGGCTAATAAAACCACCGATGAGGCGGATAATAAAAGGCAAGGCAAGACCGAAGTCATAATAAAAGCTTCATGGCGAAGTTGAATAAAAGATGGAGGTAAACCAAAGATAATAAGGCCCTTCCGTTAGGGGGCGTATAAAAGTCTTGGTAATAAGTCTCATGTTCAAAACCGTTATAAAACCGTGTTATCGATTCTTCTTGTCAACTTAATTTTTTGACATCGTTGTCTATTAGGAGGGGTTATTGATTTGATGGTCTTGGTTACACCGTTAGGACTCTATTTTTAGACCTAAATCTCTATTATCGCAGAAGTCAAACAATGTATCCTCGTGAAACATTCAAGACAAAATAAAATATAAGAGATACAACCTAGGAATAATGGGAGGATAAGTACGTGATTAGGGCATATGAGTAGTGTTAGCATTACTAACTTATAATGACAATGATCTCGTTGCACGCTTGGCTTGGAATTGGGGTGAAAATCGAGGACGATGAAATTATTTCTAACGAAGCATTCACATGTTCTTATTCTATGAACCTAAACGTCCCATTTTGCAATAAAAATCATACATTATGTCTAAAACACAAGTAGTAGTAATAGTAGTAGTGTAGCTAGTTTATCATTCAATAAAAGTAAATAAAAATGAATTTTGGAGATGCTACGATACTTTATTCTAGCATTACGTGAGGGCACGGCAATGGTTTAGTATGGGGGAGTGATGAGACTGCTTTTATACATAGTCTCATCGTCCAAATCGGGCTTAAAATGCATTAAATATCATTAAAACTGCCAAATATATGCTCGTGTTTGTTGCTTGTGTATTTTAGGTACGGATATTGAGGAAATGACAAAAAGATCACAAGAATAAATAAAAAACGAACACGGGAAACGAAGCCGCACAATGAACCGGGCCCAAGAATGGAATTTACAAAAATGACCTTGAAGTTTTGAAGATTGTACAAGTTTGGTCCCTCAAGAATTGAAGACTTGTCAATTTATACCCTTACAAATCCCAATTATTGCATTTGGGTCCCTAAATTATCAAGAATTTACAAGTATGGCCCTTGAAGATCTCAAAGTTTACAAAATTAGTCCTTGTTCCCATAACTACAACTTGGAAGGACTGAAAATGCCAAGCTGCCAAAGTTGTTTACAAAGGATTTGAAGTTGTTAGCTGTTTTATACAAGTTGAAGGAGTTAAGAAACTTGGGGGGCCATTTCTGCCAGACAACACAACACACCCCCACCAATCACCCCTCCACATCATCACTATCCACCAATCACAATCCCCTCCCACGCCATGTCACCTTCCCACTCACAGGTTTATTTAAATAAACCTGGGTCAACAAAGTCAACCCTTAACTTCCCACCAAAACACCTTATTTAAATA
This sequence comes from Glebionis coronaria, assembly GCA_025667525.1. NCBI lineage: Eukaryota > Viridiplantae > Streptophyta > Magnoliopsida > Asterales > Asteraceae > Glebionis > Glebionis coronaria. The sequence continues at coordinate 163,407,012 of CM046874.1, forward strand.
AACCACCCCCAAAACGGATTAAACCCATTCTAATTACCCTATAAACCCTAACTTAATCCCAGGTCCAATTAAACTAAAATCAAAGGGGTTTTTGTTTAGATGCTCCAGATCTTTGATTAACCTCACCCACTACCCATCCCACACCCAAAACGTGACCCAGACACACCCATGTGTCTTGTGGGACCCTCCCCTGCAACGTCCCTTTCTTCCCCAAGTTCAAAACCCGACCAATTGAACGAATGAGATGGACTCCTTGGCCCCCAAGACCATTTCAACAACCAAGATCACTCCAAGCCAGCTTGCACATCACAGTCATCACATGGAACGCATTTTGACCAAGATTCCAAGTTCAGTCCAAGGGTAGTTTAGGACTTTCATGTATTAGGGTTTTAGTTATCTAGAATCTTCTTGCTATTGTATAAATATGGGACGTATGTGTCCCATATCTCTTGTTCCAGTTTTATTTCATAGACTTTGTAATTCCTTTTTAATTTTAATAAAAGTTGGTATTGGTTGTGAAATAATTCTGAGTTCCACATTTTAAACATTAGTTCAAGATTTTTCAAAAGTCATTCTTATTTTTCAAGTTTCTGAAAAGTTTGATTTTTTTGGTAAAATCTTGTTCTGAAATTTGGTTTTTCAAGGAGTGTAAGTTGATTTGTTTGAGTTGTTTAAGAGAGAAGATTTTTAGAAAGTTTTGAAAAGAAAAGAAAGAAATCAGATTTTTTGGTTGTTATCATTCATATTTGTTGATCTTAGCAGGAATCCATTGGAAGCTTGTTATCCAAGGTTCAACACAAGCCCGGGCTTGTAGGAGGTGGCATTGCAGCCATTGTGGGACCTGGATGTGGGTCCCACAAGGTAACTTACTTATACCTTGTTTTAGTTTTTAGATTTTGTTGATTTATGAGATTTGGTTGAAGTTCATGAAATCTGTCTAATTGTTGGTTTACATGTTTGATTTGATGTTGTTTGAATGTTAGATTAAGTTCCTATTGATTTGGTTTGGATTTGACTTGATTTGGTTTGAAAATTTTCAGTTTTTGAAAATTAAGGTGTGTTTGGGATTAGGGATCTAATAGGCTTAAAAGTGTATAAACCTGTTAAAAACCTATCACACACACTCATTTGGTTGTTATTAGGTGACATTGTTATTATGTTTTCAGTTTGGTAGAGTTTTAAACACATTTGCATGCTAAAAATATGGCTTAAGTAGTAAAAATCAGTAAGGTCCTTATTCATGCCTGTTTTGTGAAAATTTTGCCTTCAAATTTGACAAATTGTTAGGAGATAAGTCATTCTAGGGTTTGTTATTGGTTGTATGTCATTTGCTTAGTTTGTGTGCAAGATTTGAGGCTTTGAAATTCACTTTTGTGCAAGTAAAAAAGGGTCTACTGTTCATCAGAAACTTAATAGCTTAATCAGTAACATTTTGTGCCCTTTTGTGCTTGAATTTGTGAAGTAAGCTTGTGTTTTTTGTGTTTACTTAGACTCCCCACAACCCAACTGGTGTGGGGGTGCCTTCTTGCCCAAGAAAAGCCCTCAATATAAGCTTTCCTAAGCTTATAGCTAAACTGAACAAAAAATTGCACTAGCAGTGGGAAAAAGGTTCCCCTGCTAATACACAAGTTAGTACTGCTTCACTACCAGACAAACACAATGTCACATGTCACTTTCAGTTTATTGATTTTTTGTCTTTAGTGGGTGAAATTAAGAATTAGGGCTTCAAATTAGTTTTGTTATTTTTCTAATTTAATTCTTGATTTTTCTGTTTAATTAGAATTTTTGTTACTGTTCATTTTATATTTTTTAGATTAAATAGCATTTTTAATTAACTTTTAAATTTCTGTTTTTGGCATTTAGTGACAAAAATTGTTATTTTTCAGTTTTAACATTTTTCATAGATTAAGAAAAACATTTTAAGATTTTTGGTTAAAAAAGTTTTTACTGTTCACTTTTTATTTATTTTTTAGAATTAAATTGATTTAATTAGGGTTTAAATTCAAACTGTTTTTGTCTTTTAGTGAAATTTTTTATATTTTTCAAACTTTTTCATTTTTCTACTGTTCTTTAGTATAATTTAGGATTTTTAAAAGTGTCAAATTATTTTTAGCATTATTTTATTATTTTTTATGATTATTTTAGTTTAAAAATAGTTTTAAGTGATTAAAAAAATAGGAAAATAGTTTTTAAAAATTAGAAAAAATACCTTTTAGTTTTTAGATAATATAAGTAAGTTATTTGTTCAATAAAATAATATTTTTGACATTTTGTCAATTATATTTAATTTTAGGGCTTTAATTAGCATTTAAAATTGAATATTTAATTAATAAAAGGTTTTAAAATATTTTTGTTGGATTTTTATTCTTATTTATATTATTTTAGACTTAGTTTAACTTTTAATTAATTTTTAGGTTAAAATTTTTAATTTGTAGCTTTTTACGGTTTTACGTGAACGCCTTATTCGACGTAGTTTAAATCCGTCTACGTAACCGTCATTCTCTTCTCACCTCATTTATATTTTTCTTTTTCTCAATATAGTCACAAACATTAATCAATTCATTATACAACGCACTAGCCTCCTCGAGAACGAACTCACTTTAGGGTCATTTACACACGGTTTTCCTAAATCGTCGTGCTTACTTCCCTATTTACGCTCTTTTTCCTAAAAGAGTGTGGTTTTACAACTATCAGAAACGTTTGTTTAAAGAGACATAAAGACTAAAGATGAAAGAAGAAGAGAATCCCATGTACAAGCCCATTTACAAGCCCACAATCAAACACCTATAAATAGGCCTACACTTCACCACTTGAGGGAGTTAGCTAGTTTTTCATTTTTTTTCATTTTCTCTAGTTTTAGAGAGAGAAAGTTCTCAACTTTCTCTCACTAAGATTTTTCTTTTCTCCATTTTTACCTTTCAAGTTTTAAGCTTTTTGTATTTTGGATTTCACTAATCTAATTCAAGTTAAGCTTTTTGTTCCTTAATCTATTTCTACCTTTCTTTATTTTACTTTGATCTTAATCTGAAAAGTTCATGCTTGATCCGAATGGTTCTCAATTCGTGTTGATTTTGATGTTTCGTGATTAAGAGGTTGATCTTTATATTCCTACATAAGCTCTCCTACGTTTAAGCTATAAGCTTTTGATGCTTATTAGCTTCTTTGTATTTTCGGCTCATTCATTTTTAAGCTTTGTTTTAAAAAGTTTTTTTATTTTATGTTCGGTTCATTAAGTCTCGGATATTAGTGTTTGTAAAAGTTAACGAATTTGAGCTTATTCACTCTTTAAAAAAGGTTTGCAAATGCTTATCGGTTACTGCTTATTTGCTTGAGCTTATTTCTCTCTTGGATGCCTTTTCCATCTTAGTAGGTTTTACTTGGTACGATCACCTGGCTACGATCGCTTTGAGTGCGATCTGTTCTTCTTTCCCTGGTACGATCCACGCCCACGATCACTTGTTGCGATCTGGGGTGCGATCGGATCTCTTGTTCCTGCTTCGATCGCATTGAGTGCGATCGGTTTGTTACGATCCGGAACCACGATCGCGTTGCGATCTGGTAGTACGATCGTCCCCTCCCATCATACTGGAGAGTACGATCCATCTCCTTGGTTATTATCGCATTAAGTGTGATCTGATTACTTCTTGTGATCGCATCAAGTGCGATCATTGAATATGATCCATTGTGTTGTTTGGGGTACGATCGCGTTGCGATCTGGATTACTGTTTGAGTACGATCGCATTACGATCGGACTCAGGTCTGTGTTTTGTTTTTGCTTAATTTTCAAATCTAGTTTTTTCCGCTCTTTTACTTAGTTTATTTCAAACTTGTTTTTAAGTTTTTGAATTGTTAAGTTTTAATTTCCATGTTGCACGCTCTTATTTGTAGTTAAATTTTAAGGCTTCTATTTTACTTAACGACAATTTTAATTACTTGCATTTAGTTTAAAAATTAGATAACCAACCAAACCAACCCCTTTTTTAGTAACCAAGAACAAACTATTCCACTTTGAACTGTGATCAATTCGAGAAGATTCCGAGACATAATCTGAACCCCAATGAAAAACATTGTATCAAATGGCGTCGCTGCCGGCTCTTCTCGTTAAGATCAACAGTTTTTTGTGAGAACTTGGATTTTGGGATCCGTTCACCGTGAACGTTACTTTTTCATAAAAACTTTCAAAAAACCCTAAAAAATATAAAATTTTCAAAAATCCTAAAAAGTAAAAAACATAAAAACGACAAAAGTATTTCTTGTTTGCTTTGTTAGTTCTTTTGTAGGTGCATGCGTACACGATCAACGTCTTATCAAGAGCCCGAGCCTCTCGAAGACTTAGACATGGCCGGTGTACACAACAACAATAACAATCCACCTCTCAACAACAATAATAACAACAACAATGAACCTCTACCGGGCAATCGCCCTATGATTGAACTCTTACAAGCACATGTGGAGGGCAACAATGATCCAATTGTCATACCCGCGATTGCAGCCAACAACTTTGAGCTCAAATCCGGTTTTATCCAGATGGTCTCTGCTCAACCATTCTTGGGGCGTACCATTGATGATCCACATGACCACATCAAAAGGTTCATGCAACTCACGAATACGGTCAAATTCAATGGTGTTCCACAAGAGGTAATCCGTTTACAACTTTTTCCTTTCTCCCTAGAGGGACAAGCCCGGCATTGGCTTGCAAAGGAACCGCCACAAAGTATTCTGACGTGGACGGATTTGGAGACCAAGTTTATAAACTACTTTTTCCCACCCTCTCGTACTACCGCTTTGCGGAATGAAATTATCAATTTTGAACAAAAGTACGATGAATATTTTAGTGAATCTTGGGACCGTTTTAAAGATCTTTTAAGAAAGTGCCCACAACATGGTTTTACCAAAGTGCACCAAATTAATACTTTTTACAATGGTTTAAGCATGAATGACCAAGATTCACTAAATAGTGCCTCGGGGGGTAATATTTTGGTCAAGACTTCCAATGCCGCTTGGGATATCATTGAGAATAAGTCTCGTGTGCAAACCAAGAGTGTGCGGACCAATGCCGCTAGTGCTAGTACTAGTGACAGCGACAAGCGACTTGACAAAATTACTACGCTTCTTGAATCGCTTGTTACCCACACCGCTAACAACACCAACAGCATCAACGCTAAAAACGCTCAAGATGCTCAAGTCAATGCTGTTAGCCAACCATGTGAAATATGCGGGGGGGTCCTCACTCTTACACCACTTGTACCGCCACCCAAGACTATCCTTCTGAGAATGTTAATGCAGCATACGGTACCTATCCTCCGGCCGCTTATCAAGCTCGTCCTCAAGGAGACCGCAACTTGCTTAGCTACCGCTCAAACAACCCTCTTTTCCCGTCCGGTTTTTCTCCTAACAACCCAAACCAACAACAAAACCTCAATCGCCTTCCTCAACAACAACAACAGCCTCGTGCACCATACCAACCACCTCACAAACAACAATATCCACCTCAAAGAAACAACCAAGTTTACCAACAACCTGCTTATCAACCACCCGCCTATAATGCTCCTCCCAACCAACCCACCGCATTACACCAAGATATTGGAACCTACGTGAGGACTAATGATGTGATCATGGACAATCTCCAGCGGGAAGTGCTCAACTTGAAAGCAGACATGGTGAAACAAGGGAACGATCTTCGAGCTGATATGAGAAACACTTTGGCAAGCCAAACGAATGACTTAAGGAACATGATGGCTAGTTTCTTCCAAGGTAATCAACCCTCTTCTTCGGGTACTCTTTCGAGTAACACCGTTGCGAATCCAAGAGGGGAGATGAAAGCAATCACCACTCGCAGTGGCAAAGGTACCAAGGAACCCGAGCTTCCTATACCTCCACCGGTGATTGTGACTAAGGAAAACGAGTCACCTGCTCCTATTCCTCATCCTTCTACTTCCTCAATTTCTCCACCTCTTACTTCTACCCCTCCTCCACCCAAGGATGTGAGTGATCCTTCGATCCCAAAGCCTTCCTCTTCTTCCGATATACCTTATCCCTCGAGGTTGAGGAAAGAGAAGCTCAAAAGCAAGGACGATATTCAGGTTTCGAACTTTCTCAAAATGTTTAAACAATTGAAATTTAACATCTCCTTCACTGAGGCTCTCGCTCACATGCCCAAATATGCAAAAATGTTCAAAGATCTTCTTACTGACAAGGAGAAGCTTCTTGATATTGCTAACACCCAACTTAATGAGAATTTCTCTGCAGTGCTCTTAAAGAAATTTCCAACCAAGCTTGGTGATCCGGGTTGCTTCTTAATCCCTTGCAACTTCCTGGGAGTAGAGAACTGCATGGCCCTAGCCGATCTAGGTGCCAGTATTAACTTAATGCCCTTAAGCGTTTGGAAGCAATTATCTCTCCCTGAGCTAGTCCCCACCAAAATGACTTTGGAATTAGCTAACCTTACGGTTGCTTATCCAGTGGGGATAGCCGAAGACGTTTTTGTAGGAGTCGACAAATTCACTTTTCCTGTCGATTTCATCGTCGTCGACTATGATATGGACCCTCGTGTGCCATTAATTGTTGGTCGTCCTTTATTGAGGACCGGTCGCACTCTCATCGATGTTGAAGCGGGTGAGCTTATCATGAGAGTTGGTGACGGTAAAGTCGTCTTCAACATGGGAAAGCTTTCTAAACAGCCTTATTCATACGAGAGTGTTAATTGTATTGATGTTCTTGATGAGGCTTTTGAAGAACACTTCAAAGATGCTTGTAAAAGTATTCCTACCTCTCCTCCCAATGTTGAGACCGTTTCCTCTATTGATTCATCACTATTTCTATTTGGAGAAAGTGATTTCCTTTGGAAAGATTTGGAAGCCACCATGGGAGATGTGAACTTAGAACATGACGATTCTCCCACCGATTGGGATGAAGATCTTTGCCTCATTGAGAACCTTCTTAAAGAAGACAATATTTCTCCACCATCTACCAAGGCTATTGCTATCGATGAACCGACTTTGAATACGCCTCCCATCGAAAATCCTCCGGATTTAGAACTTAAGGAGTTGCCGCCCCATCTCGAGTACGTGTTCCTTGAAGATAAGAAGAAGTCGCCCGTCATCATCGCGAAGGACTTGAAAGAAGAAGAGAAAACTCGCCTCATCGCCGTGCTTAAAGCTCATAAGAAGGCAATTGCTTGGAAAATTTCCGACATCCGTGGAATTGATCCAAACTTTTGTACTCACAAGATTCTCATAGAAGATGACTTTAAACCCGCAATCCAGAGCCAAAGAAGGGTTAATCCTCGCATTCACGACGTCATCAAACAAGAGGTTATCAAACTTCTTGATGCCGGCTTGATTTACCCTATCTCGGATTCGCCTTGGGTAAGTCCCGTCCATTGTGTGCCCAAGAAGGGCGGAATAATCGTTGTTCCCAATGAACACAACGAGTTGATTCCCACTCGTCTCGTTACTGGGTGGAGAGTTTGTATTGACTATCGCAAGCTCAATGATGCCACGAGAAAAGATCACTTTCCTCTTCCTTTCATGAATCAAATGCTCGAGCGTCTTGCGGGTAATGACTATTACTGCTTCTTAGACGGTTTCTCCGGGTATTTTCAAATTCCCATCGACCCCAAGGACCAAGAAAAGACCACATTCACTTGTCCCTACAGAACATTTGCTTACAAACGTATGCCTTTCGGTTTATGCAATGCTCCTGGGACGTTCCAAAGGTGTATGATGGCTATCTTCCATGACATGGTTGAAGAAACTATGGAAGTATTCATGGATGATTTCTCGGTTTATGGCGATTCATTCTCTGCTTGCCTTGCCAATTTAGAACGTATGCTTAAGCGGTGTGAAGACACTCGCCTTGTTCTTAATTGGGAAAAATGTCATTTCATGGTAAAAGAGGGCATCGTGCTAGGACACAAGATCTCCAAAGCCGGTCTTGAAGTGGATCGTGCTAAAGTCGATGTTATCGCTAAGTTGCCTCCACCTTCAACCGTGAAGGGTGTGAGAAGTTTCCTCGGTCATGCGGGCTTCTACCGTCGCTTTATCAAAGATTTTTCTAAAATCGCTCGCCCGATGACCCACCTCTTGGAAAAAGATACTCCTTTTATATTTTCTACAGAGTGTCTTGAAGCCTTCAACTTGCTTAAGGATAAGCTAACTAAGGCACCGGTCTTGGTTACCCCAAATTGGGAGCTTCCCTTTGAGTTGATGTGCGATGCTAGCGACTATGCTATTGGAGCGGTTTTGGGCCAAAGAGTGAACAAACACTTCCAACCGATCCATTACGCTAGCAAGACAATGACAGGGGCTCAATTGCATTACACGACAACCGAAAAAGAGCTTTTAGCTGTTGTCTATGCTTTTGAAAAATTTCGCCCCTATCTTGTCCTTTCTACCACAATCGTTTATACCGATCATTCCGCGTTGAAGTACTTGTTAACTAAACAAGATTCCAAACCAAGACTTCTTCGTTAGGTTTTGCTACTTCAAGAATTTAAAATCGAAATTCGTGATAAGAAGGGAGCTGAAAACCTAGCCGTGGATCATCTCAGTAGACTTGAGGATCCTTACCAAGGGGATCATCCGAACAAAGAGATCAATGACTCATTTCCCCTGGAGACCTTAATGTCTATCAACTTGACTTCTGATGAAACCCCGTGGTTTGCGGACATTGCAAACTACTTGGCGGGTGGAATTCTCGTTGACGGGCTAACATCCCAACAAAAGAAGAAGTTCTTCAAAGACATTAAGACTTACTTTTGGGATGACCCGTATCTATTCAAACAATGTGCCGATTTGATTATTCGCTGATGTGTTGATGGACCGGCAGCTTTAGAAATCCTTGACGCTTGCCACAAAGGACCCACCGGTGGTCACTTTGGTCCCAACTACACCGCCAAAAAAGTGTTTGACTCGGGATTTTATTGACCCACCATTTATCGTGATGCTCACGAGATGGTTAAACGTTATGATGCTTGCCAAAAACAAGGCAAGATCACACATAAAGATGAGATGCCTCAGAATTTCTTTCAAGAATGTGAAATCTTTGATGTTTGGGGTATCGACTTTATGGGGCCATTCCCTTCCTCTAAAGGAAACACATACATCCTTGTTGCCGTTGACTACGTTTCTAAATGGGTTGAAGCCAAAGCTTTACCCACTAATGACGCAAGGGTGGTTTGTAACTTTCTGAAATTGTTGTTCGCTAGATTCGGTGTGCCTCGTGCCATTATTAGTGATCGTAGGACTCATTTTTGCAACGACAAATTCGCAAGAGTCATGGCTACGTATGGTGTAAATCATCGTCTTTCCACCGCCTACCACCCACAAACTAATGGCCAGGCTGAAATATCTAACCGAGGATTAAAGCGAATTCTTGAACGAACCGTGGGAGAGCATCGTGCCTCATGGGCTGATAAACTTGATGATGCTTTGTGGGCTTTTCGTACCGCTTACAAGACTCCGATTGGTTGTACACCATATCGTCTCGTGTACGGGAAAGCATGCCACCTCCCCATTGAGTTGGAGCACAAGGCTTACTCGGCCTTGAAGTGGGCTAATTTCGATATCAACAAAGCCGGTGACCTACGCAAGATCCAACTCAATGAGCTCAATGAACTCCGTAATGAGACTTATGAAAATTCTTTGATCTATAAGGAAAAGACTAAGCTCATTCAGGACTCTAAGATTAAAAACTGAGAGTTCCAAGTTGGAGACAAAGTTTTGCTCTTTAACTCTCGGTTAAAAATCTTTTCGGGCAAGCTGAAATCTCGTTGGTCCGGCCCATTCACCATTGCCTAATTTTTTCCATATGGTACGCTCGTGCTCGCTCAACCTAATGGACCTAATTTTAAGGTGAATGGCCAACGAGTGAAGTTGTACTTTGGTGAGGACATCTCTCAGGAGATGATTCCATCCCTCACCACGTTCCCCATGAACTAATTTTGGGTCGAGTCAGGCTCGTGACTCGGTTATCAAAAACAAGCGCTCCTCGGGAGGCAGCCCGAGTATTTATCCTTTTCCGTTTTAACCTCCTAAGTGTAGGGGGACCTATATAGGTGCTTGTGTTTGTGTGGTGATGTGATTACAGGGATAAATGCACTTTTGGAACCTTTGAATAACCGTGCTCCCGTGTTATTTGAAATCCGGTTCTATCTCTCAACTATCATGATTCAATTTTCTTCATACTCACATTTGAAATTGATCACTTTAGTCGTCTCTTCCTTAGCTTGATTTAACCAACGTGCACAATGTCATAAGTGTAGGGGAGACTTTTCCCACATGCTTAAACATTGAGGACAATGTTTATCTTAAGTGTAGGGGGACTTCTATCGAAGTTTTAAGTGGACTTTTCCATGAAAATGCCTTCATTTAACCGGAAAATCATCTTTTTCAACATTTTTCAAATTTTTAATTAACCTTGTCCATTTAGTCGTAATTTTAAATTTTTATCGTTGCTTTCATATGTATATATCCCACAATAAAGTCAAAAATATTAATAAAGTGGTGTAGCTAGTTTTGAAGTCTTTGACATATTAGGCCCGTTGCGATTATTTTGACTCAACCCGAATAGAATTATCCAAGTTTATTCTAGCTAGTATCCTTAACCATGTAGACCTTAATTGGTTTATTAGGCTAAGCATCCACGAGTCTCATTACTTGAGATTTTAAATTGTGGAGAACGAGAAATGATAGAGTCAATTATAAGTTGGTATTCTTGCACAAGCTCACTTGGTGTAATTATTTGCCTATTATCCCATCACTTGCTAATAATTTATCTGCAATAAGTAAGGTCGTACGATTTGAAAAGTTACTTAGCTTCTAGCCCAAGATCGTTTAAAAGTTGCTCGGTAATGATAAGAGTTCATAGCCAAGGCATAACTTATGAAGCGGGGCGCGAAGATTGGCGAGTCCGAAAAGGCTCTAACAAGGCATGAGGATTCAATCTTATTGCTAAAGATCCAAGGTGATGTGAAAAGCATTATTCCCAAATGCAATATGAAGGATCAAGACTCACGACGAAAAGCAATCAACTCCCATAAAGATCATGGAGAAGTCTATCCGAAAAGACCCTAACAAGGTATGAGGATAAATAGATCCAAGTCCGAAAGGGAGGCGGATCGTTGTATCTCAAAATCCCAATTAGCGATTGAAGAAATAATCATGAAGTCGTGGTTAACAAAGTTGGAGTACCCTTCAAAAGTCTCCAAGTGAAGAAACTCTATTAACGAAGAGAAGACCATTATCTCAAGAACGTCTCTCGAAGATATGAAGTATGAAGTACATTCCAAATATCGGCTCGAGAAAGGTCTCAAATCGTGAAGCGATTTATGCCAAGATATGAACTTTTTGATATCCCGGGAAGCAGTTTTAAGAGATTTTGTCCTTTAGCTAGCTATTGATCAAATCGTCCTACTTTGCTTTCAGCCTAAATAAACTATCAAAATAAGTCCAAAAATGCATCTTCATGATCATTCTAAGACAAAAATAAAATATAAGAGATACACCTAGGAATAAGGGAGTTTAAGCATATAATTAAGCCATGTGTGTAAGTGTTTGATTTGCTAACTTATAATAACAATGATCTCGTTTTTAAGCTTAGTTCGGGGAACGTGAAACTTGAGGATGATAAATCTTCGCAGCACTAAAGCCCTAATGTAAGTCCTTGATCTATTTGCAAGTTATTTCCATATAGCTATTTTCAAGTGAAAATGGTTTTCTATCCTTTTGTTTACTTTAAAGATTTTAATTTCTCTTAGTACTTTAATTTTTGTTTAGTGGTATTTTAATAAGGCCAAGGTTGATTGATTATGAGAAAAGTGTAAATTTGCTTTATCACTAAGCATTGCATGAGGGCATGGCAATGGTTAAGTGTAGGGGATTTGATAGGTGTGAAAACACCCATCCTTTTATCACTTATAACTGGCTAAAACGAGACCAAAACGCGTGTTTAATATCATTTGTTTGGAATTATGCGTGGTTTTTGTGTTTATTGTGGTTTCAGAGCTAACCGGATAAATATTGAAGAAAACATGGGATTGCACGGGATTTATCGAAGAAAAAGACTCAAGACGAAGTCTATTGTCCAAGAGATGCAAACGATTTGAAGTCATTGTGCCTATTCGAAGAATTATCGAAGAAAAGGGCCAAAGATGGAAGATTCATATATGTCGAAGAACTCGAGTCTATTAAACAAAAGATTATAAGACGAGTTGGAATTATTCACCGACACATCTCAAAATCCAAAGTCGGAAATGTTTGTTTAAAGAGACGTAAAGACTAAAGATGAAAGAAAAAGAGAAGCCCATGTACAAGCCCATTTACAAGCCCACAATCAAACACCTATAAATAGGCCTACACTTCACCACTTGAGGGAGTTAGCTAGTTTTTCATTTTTTCATTTTCTCTAGTTTTAGAGAGAGAAAGTTCTCAACTTTCTCTCACTAAGATTTTTCTTTTCTCCGTTTTTACCTATCAAGTTTTAAGCTTTTTGTATTTTGGATTTCACTAATCTAATTCAAGTTAAGCTTTTTGTTCCTTAATCTATTTCTACCTTTCTTTATTTTACTTTGATCTTAATCCGAAAAGTTCATGCTTGATCCGAATGGTTCTCAATTCGTGTTGATTTTGATGTTTCGTGATTAAGAGGTTGATCTTTATATTCCTACATAAGCTCTCCTACGTTTAAGCTATAAGCTTTTGATGCTTATTAGCTTCTTTGTATTTTCGGCTCATTCATTTTTAAGCTTTGTTTTAAAAAGTTTTCTTATTTTATGTTCGGTTCATTAAGTCTCGGATATTAGTGTTTGTAAAAGTTAACGAATTTGAGCTTATTCACTCTTTAAAAAAGGTTTGCAAATGCTTATCGGTTACTGCTTATTTGCTTGAGCTTATTTCTCTCTTGGATGCCTTTTCCATCTTAGTAGGTTTTACTTGGTACGATCACCTGGCTACGATCGCTTTGAGTGCGATCTGTTCTTCTTTCCCTGGTACGATCCACGCCCACGATCACTTGTTGCGATCTGGGGTGCGATCGGATCTCTTGTTCCTGCTTCGATCGCATTGAGTGCGATCGGTTTGTTACGATCCGGAACCACGATCGTGTTGCGATCTGGTAGTACGATCGTCCCCTCCCATCGTACTGGAGAGTACAATCCATCTCCTTGGTTATTATCGCATTAAGTGCGATCTGATTACTTCTTGTGATCGCATCAAGTGCGATCATTGAATACGATCCATTGTGTTGTTTGGGGTACGATCGCGTTGCGATCTGGATTACTGTTTGAGTACGATCGCATTACGATCGGACTCAGGTCTGTGTTTTGTTTTTGCTTAATTTTCAAATCTAGTTTTTCCCGCTCTTTTACTTAGTTTATTTCAAACTTGTTTTTAAGTTTTTGAATTGTTAAGTTTTAATTTCCAAGTTGCACGCTCTTATTTGTAGTTAAATTTTAAGGCTTCTATTTTACTTAACGACAATTTTAATTACTTGCATTTAGTTTAAAAATTAGATAACCAACCAAACCAACCCTTTTTTAGTAACCAAGAACAAACTATTCCACTTTGAATCGTGATCAATTCAAGAAGATTCCGAGACATAATCTGAACCCCAATGAAAAACATTGTATCAAATACCTACTTCAAATTCTTTTTGTAGCTGATCTTGAAGGGCATTAAGTGGAATATTTGGATTAGGTTTAAGGATCTTTTCAACATATTTAGATAAAAAGAAAGGAGTGCACCTTTTGATTACTCTTGGTTGTAAACAAGTGTGGACATCATTGAAGGTCTTAACTGCCCAAGTTTCTTCATTTTGTAGTTCAGAGCATTAAATATGCCAATTGAACTTTGATTCCACATCACCAGCTTTTTTGTCAATCTGTTGACTTATCCTTTCCAAAAGAACCACCTACTTGACACTTTCTTTTTGACCCAATAACTTATCCCTTTCCTTTTAAACCCTGTAAATCATCCTCTTTTGAACCACCCTCACCATTTTCATCTTCACATGTAAACCGAGGTACCTTCCACTTGCAAATAGCCCTCAATCTAATCATGTCATTTTTCTTTAAAGACAACTCCCTTCTTTGTTCAACTGCAACTCCAATAATCATATCCTTAATCATATTACAGTTGGGAAACTTAATTCCAATAACAAAATTTTCCTTCCATAAAATACCACCAGAAGCCATTATATTAGCCTTGTCAATCTTACTCAACATCTTTAAGGCACTCGTCCTCTGACCTTCAAACTCATCCTCACTACCACTTTCTAAATCTTCATGATCTACATCTTCATATTCAATGCCATAATCCTCTTTCTCTTCGACAGATTCTTTAGACCCACCCCATTCAACATTAGCATCAATGTTCCTTTTATATTCACCCATATCAACCTCTACATCCTCTATAACATTATCAGGATCTACCATGAGATCACTGTCTTGGATATAGTCATCATCACTACCATAACTTAGGTCATCTAGATTACACTCACTAGGCAATCCTAAAATATTCTTACTAGACTCTCCTACAGCCTTATTATGTCTAGGCAACAACATTAATGATTGTTTCTACCACTTATCATCACTAACATCCACTTCATTGTCCCCTAACATTTTATTTTCTATAAACACTTGATTTTCATCTACATTAACAAGAAATGTGTCATCGAGATTTAAATTTTCCTTACTAACTGAGTGGTCAACATATAATTCTATAACCTTGTACTTGTTAATAAATTTACCCAATTGCAACACATCATGATCATAAACCAACTTCTTAAGCCCCGTATCTACAGTGTTAGGTTGCTTATAATAATAATAATCAAAAGACGGAATCATAACCTATGTCTTTCATCATTGTGTTTACTTCAACAAGTGAAAACACATTAGAATCTATGGCATCTGCCCAATTAACCTTTCCATCTTTATAACGCGTCTTAGGAGGAGTGGTAAATGTACCACCATGATTGATCTTAACAAAATACAGTGGGAAAATTACCTAATTCAAATAACAAAATACAAGTTAGCTAAACATTTTTTTGATTAAAATATCATTTTAATTAATGGAGCATGCAAGGTACTTACGATAATCATGATATGATTTGCTGTTGAACCCTTTTTATGAATCGTCCATTGATATAACATTTTGTTATTTCAGACTTAGGGGTTTTCAGATTAGGTTAGATAAGAAATGGGGGATTTTAGCATTAATGGTGTGACACTTTGAGAAATGCGTTATTTGGAGTCAAAGTCGTGTAAAGGATTGAGAAAATATCGGCAAATGTTAATAGTTGAAAATACCCCTTACGTGACAGGGTCATGTGACCATTTTGTTACACAAACTAACGAAAGTTAGCAATAGAGGCCAAACCCATTAAACGAGTAACGCATGGGAAGAGGATCCGATAAAAAAAAATAAAGGGACTGAAAAGTGTTAAATCCAGACGACCACATGTTACCATTTTATGACTAAAAAGATTGGTACATATATGTCATGTCATTTTGTTAATATTTTTTTATAACCTTTTGTGTTCTAGCAAAACTCGTTTAATTTTATGACTAAAAAGATATGAAATGTGTTTATTAGCTTGTGCAGGAGTGGGTCTATATGTGGCCACTAACAGGTTGTTAACAATAGGAGTTGTCCTCACATCAAAACGCATCCTTGGCTTGTCGATCTTTTCTTACAAACATGCTCTTAACAGCAAAACTCATACGTTTCTATTGATCATTGCTACGAATTCATGACATCCTTCACGACAACCCTTTTCATCAAGGTTTCAAGATCCCGATCTTTATCTTAAGATCTTACGATTTTACGATACTGCAAAGCAAAAACAATCCATATTTTACATAGAATCTTTTCATGCTTAAGATCTTATTGGATATCGATCTAGATCATAGGATTTTAGGATCAACTACGATCCGATCTTACTTTTTCTCGAACGACAAACTAAAAAACTAAAAATTTACAGGTTTTATATTGTATAATCTAAAAACCAACGTGTTAATTTTCTTGTACATTTCATAATCATAATTTAGGACCACATTTTTAAGAAATATTCGTACATTTTTGTGTTTACGATGTACATCAATTTGAAGATTTGTAAATGGTGCAAAAACTATTAAGAAAATTACACTATAGTAGGATCTTACGATCCTGATTTTGATCACTTTATGATCTCGATCTTGCAAAGACAAAAACAATATTATGTAAAATTCGGATCTTGAAACCCTTGCTTTTCACTGTATTGAGAGCCTTTTTTTAACAGGACTATATTGAGAGCTTTAAGACATAATATTTGGTCTACATACATGGACTTGTTTATGTATTCTTATTGGGCCAGTGTCTGGACTCTTCATTTTTAGCATGTTGCCATGTTCGAAAAAAAATGTCTAAGCTTCTCTTTGATTCTCGTGTTATAGATAAAAAATATATAAAAAGATAATAAAAAATAATATTATCGGGATACTTAACTAGTAGATATTTTTGAAGATAATTCTTGGAGACCAGTTTGCACGACAACCGACTTCAAATTATTTCTTTAACTTCTATATAGCAAAATCTATAGTTATCATCAATGATATCGTTAAGCACACATAACAATCTTCAAGAAGATACATATCTTCGTATTCTTGATCAAATCATCTTTCTGTTTATACTACCTATAATGAAAAAATCAATAAAAAAATATAGAAATTTTATATTTATGACAATTATAAAAAAATTATATAACAAGTATAATTTAAACGCATAAAAGATAACAACCGGATCACAGGTTCGATTATCGAGTCACGAGAGTTTGATTATCGAGTTATAAGTTCGACATTTGAGTCGCTGATTCGATCACTAAATCACAGGTTGAACATTTGTATAACGGGTTGACTATCAAATTAATTTGATCGAGTCATTAGGTTATCGATTCGATCATCAAAATTAATTAATATATCATTAACTATTTTTGTAAATAATTTTCATAATTGTATGCGAGTATTCGTCAAACGTATATAAAAATATATTACGATTAAACAAATAATAGTAATGGTAGTTGAGGATGTATCTCACACATAAAAGTAGTAGGTTGGGAAAAGTAAATTTGTAGGTGTTTGGTTGTCGTAAATTTTTTTTTTGTGAATAAGGTAGTCGTAATTGACCACCCTAGAACTAGATAGAATATTGGTTGCAACAAACCAATTTAATATTTGTACACTAACATGTTTTTTGTTTTCTTAGTTTTGTTTTGTTTCTATAAATAAACAATCCACGATAGCCAAAAGAGACAGAAAGGAAACGCACCATGTTATAAAAATTAATGCTAACTTACAAAAACTTGCACATTAAAAATGTTTCACCTTTTTCTTCACTTGTAAGTCATTATCATTAACTGCAATGTTTTTTTTGGTTTCTTTTACATTATATGTGCAAGAGAGTAATTTAGTAGAAGTAAGCAAATGTTGACAAACTAGGAAAGTTTGAATTATTTGGCCGGCAGTAGTTATGTTCGAACATTATGTAGTTTCTACTATATAAGTTCAATTTAGGAACGTAGTTAGGACTTAATATGATTTGATGAATAAATGTTTTTAACCGTGATATAACATATTAAAAAAGAATTAAGACAAGAGTGAAAACATATTTTGATAGACATGTTGTATTTTAGATTCATTTGATTTAAAGATGTTCAACCATTAAAACCGAATCAGATTATGAACCTTGTGGATGATTTTACATCACCAATATGATTTGAAAGTGAATTCACTTAATTGATCAATGTAAAATTATGATAAATGTTTTTCAAGCCGAGGTTGTGCGAAAGTGCACATCTTGTATGACGTTATTAAGATTATCCATTCGAAGCGAAGCCTCGAATCACGGGTCCAAGGACAGCGCTCCTAGTAGCAATATTCAAATGGTGGAAGCCTGTTAATTAACTCATTCAGTAGTTAATATATGGCAGTTGCAATCGGCATTTAGTTTTGTTGGTCATTTATACACAATCTCTGGTTCTATTTTCCATAATATCAAAACATATTCTTGTCTTTAATCTGAGTTTTATCTTATAGATTTTGATAAAACAATCAAAAAAAATATATATACGACTCTCAAATTTATATGATCCTAAACTTTCTAACAAACCTAACTGTTCGCGTATGTCTCCGGCCAAGGCCTCCGGACACATACACTTCCTCGCAACGGCACCGAAGTCCACCTGCATTTAATAAGACTGATATAATGACAGTAAAGCATTTAATGGTCAAGCCTAGAGCCAAGGGAAAGTGAAAGCGACCCACAGCATTACCCAGGGGGCCTTCGTCTACCCAGCGGGTAAAGAGAAGCACCGCCGCCCTTGGAGAAACAAATCCATCGATTACAGAGATTTGTGTTACCTAGGACTTGGTGCCTAGTCTACTGATTTGACCACACATCCAGGTATGCACTACAAAGTAGTATAAATACCCCACATTTAACACACACACTACTCACTTCGCAATAACTACTCACCATTAATATAACTATATCCTCCGGTATTCCACACCGGATACCAGCCTTGTGACAGTAACTTACTCTCACACCGGAGTTTGGTCTCGGGGTCAAACCTGGGACGAGGCTAACGTGTGCTATCTTGTGTTTCCAGGTTCGAGACCAAGAGACTTGCACACTATCATTGTGACCGAAGTGAATTCGCTAGTAGCAGCCTAGCCGAAGAAATTTGCTTCAACAATTGGCGCCATCCGTGGGACCATAAACTCGAATCTCCACAAACAGCTATAGATGGCAGGAGTCTCGGGAGGGTCAACACCCCCGATATCCCCCGACCGCGATCCTGTGACGGTCGAAAAGGAAGCTGAAACACCTATAAACCTAAGAGAAAAAATCTTGGAAAGCATGAGCGTGTTACAAAACCTAGTAGAACGCCATAATGTCGTCTCCAAAAGGCCCATCTCACCTACGAGATTGGTCTTCGAGGACGACACACAAGAAACACCAAGGAACCAAAATGAAGGACGAAATGTCCAGAATGAGGATAACTTACCGGTGGATGACTTGCAAAAGCCTTTCAAGGATGTGAGGGCTTCTCCTTTCACCAAAAGGATTATACAGTTCTCCTCACCGAAGCACATACTGCCCGCAACCCTCAAGTTGTACTCGGGAGCAACTGATCCCAATGATCATATCACCCGGTTTGCCGGTGCAGCTAATTCGGGAGAATGGCCGATGCCAGTATGGTGTAGATTCTTTAAGCAAACTTTGGATGGAGCTGCCGGAGGTTGGTTCGAAAGGTTGCCGAGAGGTAGCATAGATAACTGGGATGATTTAAAGGATCAATTCTTGGAGAGGTTTTCTCTAAGAAGTAAAAGCCTCAAAACGCCAATGGAAATCACAACCATCACTCGTAAAGCGCACGAAACCTTGGCAGTATTCAAAGAACGTTGGACAGATGAGGCAAGCTATATTCAAGGAGTTCCGGAAGTGATGAAGATATCAGCTTTTGTGAATGGAGCTAAATGCCCGGAGTTGGTCCGACGTTTCACAGACGATACGCCCATGACGGTGACGGACATGATGCAAAGGGTAGATGATTTCATAAAATCTGAGGACGCCTTCCGAAATACGGAGTTACCAACAGGAGAAATGGGTGATGGAAATATAAAATACAATAGGGAAGAAAGATACACCCCATCCGGTGCGCGTGGACGCAACCGAGGTCGCCAAAGAAATGATTACCGCTCTAAGCCCTCGTTCTCCCCATATGTACCTCCAGTGAACCAAAATCAAGGGAGAAGATTCCCATATCAACGTCCCGGTTTAGAATCTCTGACCAAGTTCCCTAAAGAAATCCTAGCCACTGAATTGCAATTGTGTCTTCCCCCACCATTGCCGACCAAGGGAATAGTCCGACCCGAAAATATGGATAAGTACTGTGACTACCATCAAGAAAAGGATCATCTCACCAACGATTGTCATCAGTTAAGAAAATAGTTGGAAGCAGTCTTAGAGTCTGGTAAGCTAAACCATCTGGTAAGAGATTTACGAGGAAGGGTAAACAAAGAAAATCAGGGAAGGGGAAATGGAGATTTCAAAGGAAAGACAATAAACATGATGGAAGGCAGGTGTAGCGGAATGAAAAGGAAGGAGGTATGTAAGATAGAGCTTGATTGGATGAATACCCCCATCACATTCCCTCCGATCTCCGATGCCGAAGCATCTGACGATCCTTTGATATTTGAGGCCGAAGTAGAAGGATATTGGGTAAAAAGAGTATTTGTGGACGAAGGAGCCACGATGCAAGTCATGTTCGAGCATTGCTTTCTGAATTTTGATTCCTCGGTCCGAAGGAGGTTAACACTCGACCACGCAAAGGTTTTAAGTTTCTCAGGAGAATAAGACACCTCTCGGCAAACTTGATTTGGAGGTAACCTTCGGAGCACATGACTTAACAAGACGAACAGTAATGAGCTTCACGGTGATCAGAGTACCATCTCCTTATAATATCATACTTGGAAGAACCGGAATCAAAGAATTAAGAGCCGTGCCCTCTACCGTCCACTCAGCCATGAAGTTCCCCACTCCCAACGGAATTGCAACAATGAGAACAAAGGCACGAGCAATATATGAATGCAGGGTCATAGAGGACGGACAGAAAATAGAAAAAATGAAAGCAACAGCTGTGGGAAAAGAGTTAGACAAATGGATTGCTCACGAAAAGGACAATCAGCAAGCAAGGGTAGCTGGAGATATGACGGAACAAATATGTGTCAACCCCGGTTACCCGGAACAGTTGGTTACCATCGGAAAGTTGTTTACCAAGAAGTGTCAGCTGCAGCTCATAGACTTGCTAAAAAACAACGATGATGTATTCGCATGGGAACCTTCGGATATGACGGGAGTACCAAGGAGGATTATCAAACACTCGCTGAATGTCAACATAGAGGCTGCTCCGATTGCACAAAAAAGAAGGACGCTAGGAGAAGAAAAAAGTCAAGCAGTCAAAAGAGATGTGACAGAGTTGATGAAGGCAGGTATCATACGACCGGTGAGGTACCCGACATGGATCTCCAACCCTGTCCTAGTAAAGAAGCCAGACAGTGATTGGCGAATGTGCATAGATTTCAAGAACCTCAATTCCGCCTGTCCGAAGGATTATTATCCCTTACCAGACATAGACGTGGAGATAGGAGCGGTCATGGGGTACAAATTCAAATGCTTCCTAGATGCCTATAAGGGATATCACCAAGTACTAATGGATGAAGCAGATGAGGAGAAGATGGCATTTTATACCGACGAGGGCACGTATTGTTATACGAAAATGCCCTTCGGTCTGAAGAATGTCGGGGCCACTTATCAAAGGTTGGTGGACTCAGCGTTCCGCTCACAAATTGGCACGAACTTGGAAGCATACGTGGATGACTTGATGATCAAAAGTAAAACCGAGGAGGACATGCTCGCAGACATCCAAGAAACTTTCGACAATCTGAAAAGAATTAACATGAAGCTGAATCCGAAAAAATGTTCGTTCGGCGTCGAGGAAGGAAAGTTCTTAGGATACATGGTAACATCAGAAGGCATAAGAGCAAATCCCAAGAAGACAAAAGCAATCACAGAAATGAGGTCCCCGAAGACTTTGAAAGAGATGTAATCGTTGAGCGGTAAACTGGCAGCACTCAATCGTTTCTTGTCCCGGTCAGCCGAAAGGTCAATGCCATTCTTCGAAACATTGAAGAATATTACCAAGGAAAATAAAGAGGAATTTCGGTGGACAGATAAGGCAGAAGAAGCTTTCCAACAGCTAAAGAAGGCAATATTAG
This sequence comes from Glebionis coronaria, assembly GCA_025667525.1. Taxonomy (NCBI): domain Eukaryota; kingdom Viridiplantae; phylum Streptophyta; class Magnoliopsida; order Asterales; family Asteraceae; genus Glebionis; species Glebionis coronaria. Next base: position 163,428,823 of record CM046874.1, read on the forward strand.
ATCTTCTGTTGTTAACATCCCCCGTCAAAGGAGAGGTCTTATATGTATATTTGGCCGCATCCAAAGACGCAGTCAGCGGTGAGCTTCTTGCGGAACGAAATGGGATGCAAATGCCGGTAAGGTATGTGAGCAAGACACTACATGACGCTGAGAAAATATACGCTCCGCTAGAAAATTTGGTCCTCGGATTGTTGCACTTATCCCGAAGGTTGAGAAGACACTTCGAAGCTCATGACATCCATGTCATAACAGACCAGCCCTTGAAACAAATACTAAGCTAGTCTGAAGCCTCCGGAAGGCTGGCAAAGTACGCAGTGGAATTAGGAACATATGAAATATTCTATCTCTCGGAATTCTATCAAAGGTCAAGTGTTGGCAGACTTCCTGAATGAAGCTCCCCTAGATCAGCAAGAGGTTGCGACGATCCATGAGATCTTTGAGGAAGAGGAGCCGGAAGCTCAGTGGGTTCTATTTATAGATGGAGCAGCTAATAATAAGGGAGTTGGTGCTGGTCTGGTACTAATTAATCCGGAAGGAGTAGAATTCACATACGCTTTAAGGTTTAATTTCAACTGTTCAGATAACGAGGCCGAATATGAAGCTCTCCTGGCTGGACTTCGATTGGCCGAAAAAATAGGAGTGAAGGAGTTGCAAGCCAAGGTGGACTCTAAGCTAGTTGCTTGTCAAATCAAAGGAGAGTTCGAAGCAAGCGATGATAGAATGTCTAAGTATTTGGCCAAGGTCAAGGAACGCCTCCTCGCCTTCACAAAGTTCAACATTGAACACATCCTCCGGAATAAAAACCAAAAGACCGATGTCTTAAGCAAACTTGCTACGGTTGCGTTCAACCACCTAACCAAAGAAGTATTGGTGGAAGCTTTGGACGCAAGATCCATTGATGTGCAGGAGGTTAATGATATAGTGGAAAAGGAGGTAGAATGTTGGATGTCACCTATCAAAAGATGCTTAGAAGAAGGCATATGGCCGCAAGATCCAGAAAAGGCCAGAAACCTAAGGATGAAAATACCCCAATACACCATGGAAAATAGGGTGTTATTCAAAAAATCATACCTATCTCCAATGCTAAGGTGTGTCGGACCATTGCAAGCAAATTATATCATCAGAGAGGTCCGTGAGGGAGCTTGCGGAATGCACGCGGGAGCAAGATCAGTGGTTGCAAAGATAATGCGTCAAGGCTATTTCTGGCCCACAATGCACCAAGACGCCTGGGACGAGATCTCTAAATGCGACTCATGCAAGATACATGGTCCCATACCAAAGCTTCCCAAAACAAATTTGACCTCAATAACATCACCATGGCCCTTTTACCAGTGAGGAATGGATATACTAGGACCAATCAGCGGAAATTCTGGCAACATCAAGTTTGTGATAGTAGACATTGATTACTTTACCAAATGGATTGAAGCCAAACCGGTGGCAAAGATAACCGGGAAGGAGGTCAAGAAGTTCGCTTGGGAAAACATTGTTTGCAGGTTCGGATTACCGGGTGTGATAGTCACGGACAATGGTAAGCAGTTAATAGACGGATCCTTTGGGAAATGGTGTGACAAATGGCACGTTAAGCAGATAACTACCGCGGTAGCACACCCATAGGCTAACGGTTTGGTTGAAAGAGCCAACAAATCACTCATGCATGGTTTAAAGGCAAGGTTGGGGAGAATGTTGACCGGATGGGTAGACGAATTGCCTCATGTATTATGGGCCCATCGGACCATGCTCAAGACCAGTAATGGAGAAACTCCTTTCAGCCTTACCTATGGGAGTGAAGCTGTGATCCCGGCGGAAATAGGCATTCCGTCCGTAAGAACTTTGCTATTTGATGAAAGCACAAATGATGAAGAGCTAAGGTTAAACTTGGACCTACTCCAACAAAGGAGGGAGACTGTGGCCATACAAGAAGCTAAATACAAAAAGAAGGTGGAGAAGTATTATAACAAACGTGTCAGACCTTGTTCCTTCCGGGTCGGAGACTTTGTTTACCGTCGCAACATGGCCAGTCGACAGGAGAAGATTGGAAAGCTGGGTCCCAACTGAGAAAGACCCTACAGGGTCGTGGAAGCCTACCAAACCGGATCGTACAAATTGGAGACCCTGGACGGGAAGGAGATACCGCGTACTTGGCACGCTACCACTTTGCAGAAATGTTTTATGTAATGAGAACTCTGTTGTATCAACTCTTTTGTTATGTTTCAATGAATGAAAACCCTTCCGTTAAGCATATTTAATTGCAGTAGTTATAAACCTCGGCCTAGCTAACCGAATGGTATGTAAATACGCTTTAAAATGTTTGGATGCGCCCAAAGGGCAATCCGAAGACAAATTAAAAGCGGCTCGGTGCCGATGTCTTCGATATAAGCCTAAAAGGGCATAAGTGTCAATACACACGATTGGATGCGCCCAAGGGGCAATCCGGAGACAAATTAAAAGCGGTCCGATACCGATGTCTCCCAAAAAAAAACACAAATGTAGACGTACAAGTTTTGGATGCGCTTATATAGCAATCCGGAGACAAATTAAAAGCGGCCTGGTGCCGATGTCTCTCACATAAATAGGAAACACGTGAATAAGTACACAAGTATCTAAGTATACTCTCTAGATATGCTCTGGTAACCAACAAGCATGATGAGCACGGCAAAGAAAGATAAGCAATATAAAGAAGAAAGATAACCATTAAACGACAAGGATAAATAATCATACAGTACGGGGTGGAACTTGTTCATAAAACCACGAATAATAAGAATTTATTACAAATAACCATCATTGTTTGAAAGGTAACAGATTACAAAGTGCGTCGGCATCCCGGGCCTTCAATTCAGGGAGCTTCCCCATCATTCGTCGTTGCCTGCTGGCCAGCACCATCATTGCCACTTGCCGAGAGCTTGGTAGTATCAGCAGTTTCGGTCACAGGAGGATTCTCCGCTATAAGAGCAGTGGGTTTCTCAGCCGGAACTAGCTGCATGATCTCAATGGCTGAAAGCTTGTTGGTTGCGGACACCTTGGCCACGAAGGGATACTCTGCTGAAAACAAAGCCATGAAGTCCTCCTTCTAAGATTTGGTCATCTCTATGTTTAGGTTGTCCGCAGCAGCAATGGCAGTAGCAACTTGCTCTGGTGTACGCCCGAATTCCACAGCTTTAAGAAACCCTGCATTATACATCCCACCGGTACCCAAAGAAAGGGACCTTCTATACTCATAGCTGGCAAGAAGCTTGCGTACAAGTATGGGGAAACCATCCCTCACCAGAACCTGCTTATCTACCTCGGCTTGAGCAAGGAGGGAAGTCAAGTGTTTGTTGCCAGACTCAAGCTCTTTAATCTTATCAGAATATTTGATGTGGTCTTGGGCACTTGCACTTAAGAGATGCTCCAGCTCGGCAATCTTCCCGTCCTTTGCAGCGATTATGGCTCCAGAGTCCTCAACCTCTTTCTCCAGCCTCTCGATGACACCAAGGTGTTCCTGCTCCTGGGCACGACAGCCATTATAGTTATCCTCAAGCTTCTTGTGCGCTAGGGCCATTTGATCAATCATGGTCTTTCCGGTGGAAAAATTCCCCTGAGGTCCCTGCTGAGCTGCGGATAAACGAGAGTGCTCCCGGCTAAGATCCTCATACCTCTGCATCAGTTCAGACACAGTGAGTGTGCTTCGAGCAAGGGTTTGATAGGCATGACTCAAGACATCATAATTCGAAAGGGAGGATAGCGCAGCTTGTTCCGCGGGAGTGGGCAGATGAAACAGCAACTCTCGGGCAGAATAATGCGAGTCAATGCGTACATCCTCGTTCAAACGCCATGGGGCAACAAACCGGCGAGAAGGACCCTGCACATCTCCAGGACAAAGGAAGTATACAACAATGTGAAAGACATAAGTACAACATTTTAGGGACAAAATGAGCCATGAGAAACCGGAACATACCTGTAACATCATCGTCATGAATATCATCATGAGAAGGAGATGAATGATCACTCAAGTTGATGTGAGGGGGGTCTTTGTCCTTTTACCGCTGGTTTTGCTATGCTCACCACCAGATCCCGAAGGATGAGAATGATTAAGAGGTGGGCTTGAATGAACTTCATTATCTTCAGTATCAGACGAGACTTGAGCTTTACCAGCTTTCTTTTTCGATCGACGTCCGGAAGGTTCACCACCAGCGGGTCTCTTCTTCGTGGCCATCACCGGATTCTTCCCTTCGTGGCAAGGACGGGCCGCCAAGATCTTTGGGTCTGGTTTGGTAACGGCTTCTTGCTGAGGAGTCAAATTGGGAATAGGAGTGTTTAGCGGTAGTGGTTGTGTAACTCTCGACGTTGGTGTAGCCATGGTTGCATTCTCATCCCTTCCCACCTTAGCATTATCAAACGATGGCAACTTGATGAACTCGTCCAGAGTAAGCTCTGCAAAAAAAAAGATAGCGGTTAGAGCGAGCAACAAGAGCCCGCGGTAAGTAAAGAAAAATATATATACAAAATACCCTTTTTATCAAGATCAACTACGATCCGACGGAAAGGAGGGTTCTCGTAAGGAAGCCATAAACCAGCCAAGAACAACAAATGTCTGTGGGGAGGGCGAAGCAAGATGGGGTTATCGGCAAGCAGCTGTGCATGCTTTACATTAAAGGTGGTAGGAAAGTCATCACGAACATCTGTATCCCTGTCTCTCCAAGGCATAGCGTGAGGGATTGCCCTTCGGTCAATAAGAAACCATTTGTGCTTCCAAAGCTTCAGACTCGAGGTGTTCTCCGTCAAACACTTACCATACCGCTGAGGCCATCGGCTTTCAAATGAAAACCAATGTCCTTGCTTACTTAGTCTATAAAAAACACGAAACAAATTCACTGTACAGGATATGTTCAAGCTTCGACAACGAACCTCGAACATAATGACACGATTGACGCTCATAGGAACCAGTTGAGAAATATGTACGAGGAAGTGACGGATCACGGATAGGAAGAAGGTAGAAAAGGGAATACGAAGTCCTCCATGTTTCAGATAATCCTCATAGATACCAATAAAGCAGTTCGGAAGGTTGTTCATGGTTAGAAGAGGGTCCGGCAAGCTAGGACGAAGATCATCCGGGATAAGATATTTTCTACATATCTTCTTAAGATCATCATCAGACAAGGTCGAAACCCTAATGTGCATATCGCACTTAGGATCACGGAAGGAGGCCTCGCCTTCGGAGTCATCACTAGACATAACAAAAATGCGAAGCAAAAAGAGGGATAGGAAGAAGTGCACACCTGCTGAAAAGATAAATCTTGAAAGAAGAACAACAATGGCGGAAACAGAAGAGAGGGAAGTATGGTAAAAATGAGAAGAAGCAACTATTTATATGGAGAAAGGGAACATTGAAGAGACGTGGCACAAATTCCCATAAGCAATCCACACCGTTGAAAAGAAAATGGACACGTGGAAGCAGATCCCAGGCGAAGAAACAAAGACCAAAGTCTGGTGGCCGACAATGCAGGAACCCAAAAGACAAATCCAATTAATGCGAAGTCAGAAGGGCGGTTCGCATTTATTAGACCCGTTACTGTTCGGGCAAAGCATTTATAGTATCATATCGCCAGCTGTCCCTAACGCTATGATACTGGGGGGACATGTTCGCGTATGTCTCCGGCCAAGGCCTCCGGACACATACACTTCCCCGCAACGGCACCGAAGTCCACCTGCATTTAATAAAATTGATATAATGACAGTAAAGCATTTAATGGCCAAGCCTAGAGCCAAGGGAAAGTGAAAGCGACCCACAGCATTACCCAGGGGGCCTTTGTCTACCCGGCGGGTAAAGAGAAGCACCGCCGCCCTTGGAGAAACAAATCCATCGATTACATGGATTTGTGTTACCTAGGACTTGGTGCCTAGTCTACTGATGTGACCACACATCCAGGTATGCACTACAAAGTAGTATAAATACCCCCACATTTAACACACACACTACTCACTTCGCAATAACTACTCACCATTAATATAACTATATCCTCCGGTATTCCACACCGGATACCAGCCTTGTGACAGTAACTTACTCTCACACCGGAGCTTGGTCTCGGGGTCAAACCTGGGACGAGGCTAACGTGTGCTATCTTGTGTTTCCAGGTTTGAGACCAAGAGACTTGCACACTATCATTGTGACCGAAGTGAATTAGCTAGTAGCAGCCTAGCCGGAGAAATTTGCTTCAACACTAACACATCGCGAACCATTTTTATAATTTTCCCCGATTATGGTCCCTATGTGTTTGCTTATACATCCTCATGTTCAGTCTAAAAGTTTCATTCCCAACAGACTAGTAAATTTTATTAATTTAAAATAGAAAAAATTACATGGATGGTCCCTGTGGTTTGTTCAAAATTGTAACTTTCGTCCCTCGATTTTTAAAGTTGCATGACTGGTCCCTAAATTCGAAAAGAATAACACTTTTAATCCCTTATCGTAACTAGTGTTAAATAAACTCCGTTGGCATTTGCGTAGTAAGTCCTTTTTGTTACCATTCGTTGCATCATCCATCCTTTTCGAAAAGACATTAATCTTTTTAACTTTAAATATTTTTAAAAGGGTTAAAAAATTAAAATTTAATTTTTTTAAAAACATAAAAGTTTAACTTTTCCGAAAAAACATAAAAAATTTATTTTAAAAAACATAAAACTTTAAAAAAATTAAAAAACATAAAAAACATAAAATTAACTTTTTTTTAAACATACAAGTTTCGAAAAATTTATTTTATTTTCGAAAAAAAAAGTTTAACTTTTATTCTGAAAAAATTATTTTAATTTTATATTTTCAAAATTTTAAATTTTTTAAAAATGATTTATTTTTCCGAAAAAAATATTTTTTTTCCAGATTTATTTAACTTTTTCAAAAAAATTATTCTTTTTGGAAAAAAATTAACTTATTACGAAAAAAACTTACTTTTATTTGAAAGAAAATAATTTTTTTATTTTTATGGAAATTTTAAAATATTAGAAGAAGTTCAATTTAAATAAAAATATATTTATTTTTTTAAATAATTTAAAAAAAACTAAGTTTCGAACACATAACACACATTATTTTATTTTCGAAAAAAGTTTAAAAATATTTAAATCTTTTTTTTATTTTTTTCATTTCATTTCGAAAAAAGTTAAAGTTTTTTTTCGAAAATAATTTTTTTAAACTTTTATGATTAAAAAAAATTAATTTTATGTTTTTTTAAGTTTTTAAATTTTTCATGTTTTTTAAAATTAAATTTTTATGTTTTCTCGTAAAAAGTTAAACTTTTATACTTTTTAAAAAGTTAAATTTTAATTTTTAATCCTTTTAAAAATATTTAGAGTTAAAAAAATTAATTTCTTTTCGAAAAGGATGGATGATGCAACGAATGGTAACGAAAATGACTTACTGTGCAAATGTTAAGGAAATTTACTTAACACCAGCTAAGATAAAGGACCAAGAGTGTTATTTTTTTCGAAGTTAGGGACCAACCTTGCAATTTTGAAAGTCGAGAGACGAAAGTTGCAATTTTGAACACACCATAGGGACCATCCATGTAATTTTGTCTTTAAAATATATTATTTACATAGTTATAAAAAACAAACGAGTAACAAGCTAGATCATAAACTTTTTACGAATAATATGTTATCTTTAAAATAATTATAGTGTTTGAGTAGTGTAAAGTTTGATTTCAATTAGCTACTTATTTAAATGTTTTAAATAGTTGTTAAAAGTAGTCACAACAAATATTACTCCCTCCGTCCCACTTTTATTGTCTTCATTACTATTTTAGTTTGTCTCAAAATATTGTCCAGTTTCTTAAATAGGAAGTCAAAATTAATTAATTTTCCCGTTTTACCCATGCTATTAATTTCTTAAAAGAAAACTATTAATGTATTTAAAGGATAAATTTGTCTTTCTTAATATAAAATGTCTAGATTCAATCCATCTATCATAAATCATAAAAATAATATTGAGGGACAATTAAAATAGGACGGAGGGAGTATTCATTATTTGACTATCTAGATCTTAAAACATCACAAGCATGCCCAAAAAAGTGATTAATAATTCATATTGTATGTTACTGTATTAATTTCCATGTCTAAATCATCATGTGAGCCACAAGATGATGATATTTATAATCTATTAATGATATTTTCTTATCAATGTTTAACCGACTGTTCAATCGGCTTTTTTCCTCAAAACCAGCGTTCGATCATTTGATCGGTTTACACGATTCAACCAATCAGATCGAGTTTAAATACATTGTTTCTTATTTGGTTTGCTCAAAGAAAACTAGTTTTTGACTAATATGTGCGCATTCTACCTGAGTTATCATCATTTCTCACTGTTTTTCCTCATCTATTTTATCTACAAATTAGACACAATATTTATCAGAAATATATATTACAAACTATAGCAAAACACATAATATGAATTTATGAATCATGAATGGCATGTAAAGACCAACAAGTAGTATAGCAGTCCCTATATATAAATAGCAACAGAAATTCCAAGATGACGAAGTCACTTTGACCACTTCTGATTTTCCTAGTCAAATATGGCCACCATTCAAAACTTATATATTACTACTACTTTTCATATATATATATTTTCATATTCATAATAAATTTTCCTTGTTATATAAGTCTTCATTCAACCATTTCAGCCCACTTTTTCTGATTTTTTCTTAGAATAATACCCCACATCCCACGTTAAGATAGCTCAGTCGTTTACTCAGTCTTTAATTTCTTCTCATCATAGTCAAGGTGTTTTAGGTGAGCTTTTTTATTAGTTTTTATTAATTTTCATATTTCTGTTCATGCTACTATAATGAGCTTATGTTAATACTACATCTTTCCTAGAACTATCCTCACATGGGTTTACTCCACTTTTCAATATATTAGTTTCCCTTGAAAAGATTTAGCTTTTTCTAGATGTTGGGTGACCAAGACAAGGTGCAGGTGCAGCAGCAGCTGCAGCAGCCTGCTGCTGCGGCTGCTCCTCCTGCTCCTGTAGGAGGAGGGGGAGATAATAGGAAGATATATTCGCGGTCGGTTTCATGGGCTGGGAAGGCTAGAGCTTGCTTGCCACCTCTTCAGCCACTTTCGGTTTCTAGGCCGAGAGCTGAAGAGTGGCCAAGGGCGGGTTCGGATGATCTTGGTGTTTGGCCGAATGTGGCAGCAACTACACCTGGTGTTAAGCCTAGACCGCCTGCTCTTCCGTTGAATTTGAATAAAGGTTCAGGGAAACCTCCTAGAGAGTTTGAGTTTAAGAAAGATAAGCTTGCATTTTTTGATAAAGAATGTTCAAGGATTATGGACCATGTGTTTTTAGGAAGTGATGCTATTGCCAAGAACCGGGACGTTCTTCGCCAGAATGGGATTACACATGTTTTGAACTGTGTCGGTTTTGTGTGTCCGGAATATTTCAAGAATGATTTAGTGTACAAGACACTTTGGCTTCAAGACAGCCCATCTGAGGATATTACGTCCATCCTATACGATGTTTTTGACTATTTTGAGGATGTTAAAGAGCAGAACGGGCGGGTTTTTGTGCACTGTTGTCAAGGGGTTTCCAGGTCAACGTCTTTGGTTATAGCGTACCTTATGTGGAGAGATGGTCAAAGCTTTGACACCGCGTTTCAGCAAGTGAAAGCAGCAAGAGGTGTGACTAATCCAAACATGGGTTTCGCTAGCCAGCTTCTGCAGTGTCAGAAACGGGTCCATGCTGTACCCGTGAGCCCGAATTCAGTTTTGCGAATGTATAGGATAGCTCCACACTCATCGTATGCGCCGCTTCATCTTGTACCAAAGCTATTGGCACGACCTAATGCTCAGGGTCTTGATTCTCGTGGTGCTTTTATTGTTAATGTTCCTTCTGCTATATATGTGTGGATAGGAAAGAATTGTGATCCTTTGATGTATGAGAGTGCGAGATTAGCAGCTTCACAGGTTATTCGATATGAAAAAGTTAACGGTCCAGCGTTGACCGTTAAGGAAGGTGAAGAACCAATTGAGTTCTGGAATGCAATCAGGAACGATCAAGATGAAGAACAGTTTCTGGGAAATAGAGGTGTTGCTGGTCAAAGGGTAGTTGTTGACTATGATATAGATTTTGGTGTTTTTGCTGAAGCAGCAAACAGTGGGGTGGTCCCGCCTTTTTCAATCTCGGGAACCAACTCCGAGATGTGTTTGCCGGCTAGACGAAGTGGCTGGGAAAGATTGAGAAGAAAGTTTGCCACTGGCGTCATGAAGGAGTTGATAACATCATCCAAAGAAATTGAATCTGAAGTACCTTGTGACTCATCGGATTCTTGTTCTTCAGTTTCAGCTCGAAATTGGGTAAAGACTACTACTACTGGTTCCAAGGGAGATGAAGATGATACTTACTCTGAATGCATGTCCCCCGATTCATTCTCTTCGTTTCTTGTTAAAGATCAAATAAATTTTGACAACACGTCTCCTTCGGTTTCACCTTCAACATCAGATACCTATTCGTTCACGTTCTCACCGACATCATCTAACTGGTCTGATTTATCTGTATCGGCTCAACCATCCCCTTCTGGGTTGGAAGCATCAGACCCTAATCCCAGTCTAAACTCTAACTCTAAAATTCCGAAGAGCCTGGTCAGAACCTGGTCATTTTCCATGGAGGATCAAAGCATGGAAGATGCTGCAGATGGCGAAGATTGGCAAGAGTGTATGAATGATGACATTTCGGACAGGAATACAGAGCCTGATTGTGTTCTTTATCAGTGGCCTACTATGGAGAAAGTCGAGATGGGTAGTACAGGGATTCCTGATTCCAGATCTGTGTATATAACTTATGTCACGGATGTTTTGTATATATGGGTGGGACGCAATGTCTCAGGCAGCAATAACAGTCGCATCGAGTGGCAGACTGTTGGGCATGACTTTCTTGTTAAAGAAGGTCTGGCAACAAACTCTATTGTTCAGGTAATGTGCTGAATTAAAGACTATAAACACATTACGTTACTCGTATTCTCAAATTATATTACTAAATAGTGTCCAAATATTTTACAGATAGTGAAAGAAGGCGAAGAACCAGAGAAACTGTGGAAGCATCTTCATTGTTTCTCATTTCCAAATACAGCAGAGAAAGATCAGAAGTGATGTATCATGTGGAATACCTTGTACAGTTTCTGAGCTATTATAATGTATTTATTACTTTAATATCTTCTTGAGTTCAACTGTAGCTATCGAATTTTTAGCAGGAATCAAAGCAGTTTCCATCGAATTTTTATGTTATAATGGGCTCATTTAAGTTTTAACGCTGGCAATTTAAGGCAGGCACCACAAACTAAGAAACCAACTTTATACAAAAATAAAAACATATTACGTAAATCCTAGAACTGTATTAGAGATGATGGCATAGGTCATAGATTACACAATCATAACATAGAGGGCACCGAGTCCCATACCTCAAAATAGCCATAGTTTTCACATCCTGAAACAGAACATAGGCTCAGCCTCAGTTATCACCTCTCAAGCCACTCATTTCCACTGGAACATTTACATCATATCATTTCGCCCGCGACCACGGCCACGGCCACCACCACGACCACGTCCTCTTGGAGCCCCACGTGACCACGGCTTCCCATTGCCACGAGAACTTCCGCTATACCAGCTATTATCTTGATTAGGTTGTTTGACTGCACTGCTCCTCGAGGGTGCAAATGAGGACCATGGTCTTCCCCAAGAGCTCCCATTCTCACAATTGTCGTCAGCAGCAGGGCCCGTCTTCTGTATTTCTGTCCAACTGACATTACTCGCTTCAGAAGGCCATTTTGCATTTAACCATGGGTCTGAAGCATCCCTCTGATGCTCATCTTTCTCCTTAGATAACTCTTCTTTATTAGCATCGGGAACCGTACCTGTCATCTGGCCAGCTGTACTTGTAGTTGGATCAGCTGTACCTGTAGTTGGACCAGCGGCACCATGACCAGCTGTACTTGTACTTGGGCCGGCCGCACCATCTGAAGACTGGTTCAGTGCAGAAGCTACTATATAAGCTACCATATCCGACTGACTAGCGTTGGGGTTTGCCTTGCTGAACTGATCCCACGGATTTACTTCTCCATTTCCTACAAACGCTCAATTATGACAGCAAAAATATATAAGTACATAAAATGTTTCACCGTCCTCTGAATGTATACAGATCCTCGTATTTACCATATTCATATGAATGCACAAACATTGAAAGTTAATGGATTAAAAATCCAAACAAATATGTTTCTTTGCTTTTCATTTTATATAAACAGCAAAACCTTGATCATAACGAAAATTTTACACCGTCTCATTGAATTCTATGGTAAAACAAGAACCATTTGCAACCAGGGAGTTTGTACTACATGAAATGTTTCTTCAAAAGTCAGCTTGCAAACTACGACAGTATACTATAGAATACATGACGGCAATATTAGCACACGCTATCCCTTTCACACATATTTGTGCATGTCTAAAAATAAAATCCGTTTCCATGTTAAATGTATTGCTTACATTTTCGACGGTTACAAAACCAAAGGTTTTATTATTACACTAAACATTCAAGATTTTCTACTCATACCCACTACCTGATACTAAAACCTCATGTAGTCATGACACACGAGTTCTCACTGTCATTCACTTCTAGTTGTGTTTACTTCAATGCTCTTCAGATGATGTTTCATGATTATGATCTAAAATTTAAATGCATGAATGAATAAATATAATATACCTGGATTGGAGTCCTTTGGAACATCTGTATTGTTACCGTTAGACACCAAATTTTCAGAAGCATCCATGTCGCCACTCAACGAACTTTGGTTAACAACAGTACTGGCTGCTTTTGTAGCATCTGGAACATATTGCTGAACATTTCGGACATCAACAAGAGCTGAATAATTGATCTGCACAAAAAACACGTTATTAGTAATCAAGAGGCTAGGCATCTCACCAGTGTGTGCTGAAGGCCATACTACCTCTAAAGTGCCATCTTCTCCATAAAGAGATTCATTGGGCCCATCTTCCTTAATATCACCTAAGACCATAGGATATTCTGACACTGGAATCAGAACAATGTCCTTGGCATCATAATACGATATTCTTCCAACCTGCAATGTAAATGGATTGTTAAAATAGCATATAGCAGCGGCTCACACAGTCACATGTACATATAGTTGCTTTGAGGAAAAAATATCTCTGAGAAGAAAGTTACACGGAAGGATGACAACTCAGGGATCCATGAAAAATTTAACTCGAGAAGACGATAAGCAATCACATCACCTTCCTGAAAAGCATAACATATACTGTATTAGCTGAAAAGAACTGCTGTTTCTTATGGTGAAGTTAAACAAAGGGCAAATAAGCATATTAAAATCTAGACATACTGTTATTCAGAAGGCAATGAAATCCGATAACAACACTAAATTAAACATCCATACCATAATATTTTGATTGTGTGCATACAAGGTGTTTGGGATCGCTAATTATCTACTTAGTGCGTTTTGATCTTTTTGGGAGCAGATGGACACTTTAAAGGTGTTTGTCATTCCTTAACCAAACTGCTTATCTAATTACTTGAGTGAAATAAGTTTTTTAAAATAAGCAGTTTAGAGTTGCTCCAAACTGCATATTTTTAGAAGCAAAAAGCAGTTGCCGTTGAGGAATCCTAAACACCCCCCTAAGCATTTGTATATGTGTGAGTTGCCTGCCTGTATGGCTGCACTGTGTGCGTGCTTGCGTGTCAGAGAGAATAGAAGAGACCTTTGGCTCGGAACAGGGAGGAAGCTTGTCAAAATCACTGGGATCAATTACAGGTACTTGAGCATCTTTAAACAACATTTTGAAAGATTCTTTACTGATTCTTTTAGATTCATTCTTCTTTATAGTTAAAAACCTCTCTCTGCCAGCTTTTCTCTTGCTGCTACTGCTGTTCCGGATAAAAGTTTCCTGAAGCACAACTCAAGTGTTAATATGGATAGGTTTATATATGCCAAATCAAGTTCTGGTGTAAAATCTGCAGTTGTGTTCCTTTAATAAAATGAAATATTCAGAATGTGAGAAAAATATGACTTTGATTAAATAATCTGGACCCGAATTTCCGTTAATGCACTTAAGATAGTTAGAATCCAAGTCCGCCTAAGAACTTGTAGTTTTCTCTTCTTAATGGAATTCCTAATCAAGCTATTGAGCACAAAACTACACCCACAAACAATACTAAAAGTTTTTTAAAAAGCAAAATGCAACAAGTTAAAGATTCACAAAATGAATCTTAAAGTTCAAGAAACAGTTGCAAAGATGCAAGCTGTAGAACAAGAAAAGCGATCAGAATATTAAAAGTTAGGGTTAGGTATATAATTAAAATGTGGGTGTACATTGCTGTAAATTTATCTCCCACTATTCTCCAGCTTACCAAGTATGAACGTTTATGCTGTAAATTTATCTCCCATTATTCTCCAGCTTACCAAGTATGAACGTTTATGCTGTATTTTGTGAGGATATTTAGGTGTTATTATTTTCAAGGTCTCCAGAAGAGTTGAAGTGTTGACATACAAAGTTGTAAGAATTGTAAACTATTAGTAGATATTATGAGCATGTTATCATGAGTTGTCTACGAAGGGGAAACATACATTTGATACTCTGGTCTGTTTTGCAGGTTGATCTGCATAAAACAACAAAAATGAAAATTAGCACTACAGAAAATCCGCAATGACAGTAATATTTATGGTACCGCATAAGATATACCTTCTTCAGGAATTTCAAACCGAGTATGCACACACTTGCTCGCAAGCACATTGTTTTTAGAAGCCTTTTTCCAGTGTATCTGAGAATTAACAAAAATGTGTTAACTAATAAGATACTTACGATACTTCAGTTTGCGGGAAATTTAGTCACTTTGGTGTGCAATTAGTTACTTACCAGTCCCTTTGGATGACCATTGGCCTCTTTGTTTCCAGCTTTAGTTACTTCAGGCTTTGAATAGGCTTGTGGCTGCTATTTCAAATTACAAGATATGAATCAGGACTTCAGGAGACCACATATAGATAATCAAGGTTTGTGATGTCCTTTTTATGATGTTTAAAAAACTAATACCCTTTTTTTTGCAATTTTAGCTAGTTCTTGTTGCCATCGCCTCTTCAACTGTTTCCGTCTAGCACTTCTGCTAGCCATCTAATGATTTGATCCAACATATTAATTGTTAGTCCCACTCATTAGTGACAGATAAATTTAATGTTGCAAAAAACCATTATCTAAAGTCAATGATTAATTTACCAAAAGCTCTCTCATCCAAAACTTTAGTGAAATATACAGAAACAGTTTTTCTCCAAAACAAAATGAGTAAAATCACTGTTGTGACCATTAATCTCGTAAATCATGTCATACATCACTACTACAAACCTTTTTGGCCCCAGGAGCATTAGATACTTGATTGACTTCTTCAGCATTCTCTTCATGTTGTTCACCCCTATAAAACCCAAAAACGAAGATTACTAGATAACACGCAAGAATTTAAAGTGAACAACTAAACCTCAATACAAAGAAAATATAATAAAGATATGTGACCTTTCAGCAGTGGAGGGAGATTGAAGGTTTTTGTTACTTGCTGCGGCTGTTTTGTTGGTCTCTTTATTTGGTTTACTGTTGCCACTTACCTTTCTGGGTAAAAGTTTACTCTTACCACTTAGTAACCTCTTACGACTGATGAGCTTTCTTAAATCTTCAACTTCATCAGTCTCGGTATCATCTTCATCATCCAACACCTCCAAACAGCGTTTCTTTTTCCTGTGAATCAAATGGCAAACAAATAAGTAAGGAATGGAAACAGAAACCAAATTAAGGGTACATGCATTATATTGCGGGTGTTTGAATCTGCTTTTCTAAAACATCTATTGCAACTTGAAGTTGCATAATCAGTTTTTTATGTTTGAAAAAACATGTTTGGGTCTGCCTATCTGGTTATTTAGAGGTCAAAATTGATATACTATAGGTCAAAACAAAGTTACCTATTTACCTGTTCTTTAGGTCAATTTTAAGCGACTTTTATTCTCATTTCACAAAAATGTTCTTTTGGTCATTTATCTATCAAATAACTAAAGAGAACTTGCCAAACACTATTAAATTTTTGCATCTAATTATCATTTCTGCAAACAGATACTATCTTCTACTACCCAATTCACTACAGTGTATTATTTGGTGTCAGCTTGTCGCATAATCACTTTTAAAACTCACATCCAAACACCCCATAATTCCACTCTATTAAGGCTTCAGAGTAATGAAAAATCATAACAAAATGAGGATACACTAAACAGACTTACTTTAAGTTCTGGAGATTTGTGGAGGCTTTTCTTTTCTTACAAACTGCTTCTTCGGGTGAATCTTCCTCCAGTGATTGATACTCATCGACATCCTCAGATTCACTTTGGTATACCTCCTTTCCCTTATTATTATTCGCTAAGAGTAGCAACCCACGATTTCCATTTTCCATCCCATCGTCTTCAGCCTCTTCTTCAAGCAAATTACCTTCCTCTCCTGCAACCAATGCATCAGTTGTTGCTCCACCTTTCTTTTTCACACTAACCAACAAAAACACCAGCTTGTTATATAGATATTCACACAATTCTCTAAAGAGGGTTAATATGAAACTAAAACTTAGACTGACCAAATAATATCCTTGTCATTCAGGATTTCAGTAGACTCAAAAGGTGCGAACGCAAAGCCCTCCATCTGCAACAAAGTAAGCCATAACTCAGACACAAGCAATATATGACAAAAGCAGATTAACAAGCACTAAATTGATCGAATTTTACGCATCAAATCAACACTTGTCGCAAATTATGTCAATAGGTAACACCCGTAGCTAAAAGAATGGCAATGCACTAGATCAAATCACATAGAAACCCAAAAAACGACATACTATAAGGCAACCTAAACTGAGACCAACTTTGGTAAAATCAATTTTCGTACATGTTACCTTTATACTGCATAAAAAGCTACATTAACAACTGGAGAACATCTGAATGTTGCTTGCATTAGCATTTATTATAAGAACAATGAAATGAGCAACTCCAATTCACGACAAGCTAGATATTTACAATAATTTTTTTTAAGAAAAAAAGCAAGACAGTTATAAAATCTTCTCAACTTCAAAGTTCAAGTAACTTTCGAGCTTTTTAGGTAAAACACAGATATTTACGGTGTATAATGAAACAACCTTTTGTCATTAAGCCATTAAAGCGCATTACCATTTTAACAAGGAATAATGTTTTTAGAGGCCGTTAAAGTGTTGAACTTTTTTCATTAAGCCGCCAAAATACATAAACGACCTTATAGGCCACCCAATTATGTAAATATTCTCGTCTACACCAATTCAAGCCAAAATTGTGATTGAATAATCATAGCTTACAGAAATGAATATACAGTTTGTGGTTATTTAAAACGGCATACTTGATAAATATCCAAATTTTGACCACTTTGTATCAATCAAACCTACTACATGTTCATTTTTGTCATTCTTTAATTTCATACACAAATTTGACCGGATTTGAGTTACGCACTTGAGCGAGGCGTAAAAAGTCTAACACTCCCTTCGTCCCAAATGAATAGTCTACATTTCCTTTTCGGAATGTCTCATTTTAACTGTCCGTTACTAAAACCAAATAGAAAAGTTTGAACGAGTTTACCATATTACAAACTATAAAGAACACAATAATTGATTAGTAAAAGGTAAAAACTTTTTAATTAAGAGTATTAAAACACTAGTTTTTTGTTTGTTAAACTTTGTTTTCTCGGGACACAGTTATTTTGGGACGGATCCTTTCGCTAGATTTCCACAATAATAATCCTTCTAACTACAAAAAATGCAATTAGGAGGTGTTCGTTTCGGCTTATGCCTTATTTTAGTTTTGGGCTTATGCCTTATAAGCTCACTTTTTTGTCGCCTACTTTAAAACTTTTATTTAAAGTGCTAATATATGCCAAAAAGTTTCAAAATAGGGGACACAAAGGGATTGTTTGTTTTAGCTTATAAAACATAAGCCGAAATGGGCTTATGTTTCACAAGCCTCAATTTTGTGACTTTATTTTAAGACTTATGGGTTTATATAAGTTTATAAGCCCATAAGTCTCAAAATAAGCCACAAAATTATGACTTATCGAATATAAGCCGAAAATAAGCCAAATTTTTCATAAGCCACAATTTTGTGACTTATCTCAGAGACTTAGTGGCTTACATAAGTTTATCATGTCATAATAAACTTATATTATCATATCACAAATAAACTTATATAAGTCCCTAAGTCTCAAAAAAAAGCCACAAAATTAGGGCTTATGAAACATAAGCCGGTCATAAGCTTAAGGGGCCGTTTGTTTTAGCTTATATAACGTAAGCTTATTTCGGCTTATTAAGCTCTAATTTTGTGGCGTATTTGGAAACTCATGGGCTTATATAAGTTTATTATGATCATATAATTATACCATAAGTCTCCAAGTAAGCTTAAAATTAGGGTTTAAATATAAGCCAAAATATCTTATATTACATAAGCCCCAATTTTGTGGCTTATTTTAAGACGTAGGGGTTTATATAAGTTTATTATATGATAATAAACTTATATAAGTCCCTAAGTCTCAAAAAAAAAGCCACAAAATCGGGGCTTATGAAACATAAGCCGATTTTCATAAGCTTAAACAAACACCCTCATCGAAGTTATAAAACATAAGCCCACTATATAAGGCGAAACAAAAACAAATTATTATTATAAAAAATAAAGTAAAAAAAATAAGGGGGAAAATGAGAAATTACAGTGAGCAAGACGCCATTAGGGCAAGAGCGATCCAACTCAAAGACATGAAGCAAATGAGTGGACACGTCAGCAATAGTTTTGTGAAGATGTGGTTTAATAAGAAGCCAACAGTGATTCAATCCATCCGATCGTTGTTTTTCACTCAGAATTGTACGGTCTTTGAACACTAAACGGAGGCGTAACGACGGTCTCACCATTTTTCACATGCAAAAAGTAACGGAAAATGTTGACGGTAACGGAGTTTAAAACCCCAATGGGTTTTTGGTTTTGGTTTTGTTTTTTGGGGGAGTGTGAGTAGTGGGAGAGTGATTAATGTTGGTAGTTGCGTTACCTTACCTTTGAAATTAACTTTCAGTTTCATATTGATTTTCACTTTAACTTCGCATCATTATTTATTTCTCCTCTATTATTATCGCTCACGAAAGTTTTAAGATGTCAAACGCGTGATCTCTATGTTACGAAATAAATAAAACAACGGTTTTATATGTGCCGTAAAATAAGGCGTAAAAAAACGCACTAAAACGTAAGATGAAACTGTTTCATATTATAATCATTTTTTTTTTTTTTTTTTTTTTAAACAAAAATTTTTCACTATTTCAAAATATGTTTTGAGGTTTTTTTTTTTTACATATTAGGAGAAGGCAAACGGGCAACAAGCTGCGCCGCTAGCCCTTTTTGTATAGCAAAACCAAGTCTATTAAATACAACGTTTGTGGATTTATGAGTCAAAACATTACTATTCATAACACGTTGTATTCTCGTAAGTAGCTCCACCGCCTCAGGTGCAAGGAAACCAAATGTATCAAACGCGAAAGGAATAAACACGTGTTGATTTTCAACACATGCTTTCTCGTGTTTAGTCACTTTGCACGAGGCGGCTTTTATAGCAGCCTGACCCGCTGTAAAATCTCGACTGCCTAACCCCACGAGAGGAGAAACCCCTGTCAAATCAACGCACGCATGTTTACCTCCAACCCATCCAAAAACCAAAACATCAGCGGGTCTCAGTGTGGATCTTCCATCTGACGGGTCGGTCAAGAAATTCACAGGTGCCTCTTTAAGATATATTTTCTTAACGTTATTCATTGATATACACTCATCTTTTGATAAATTTGTATAATTACATTATCGAATCTATAATTTTATTCATATTGTCAATAATGGTACACCGTTAAAGTAAGTCTTAACATTACTCACTAGTATCCCGATCAAAGAACGATGACTTTTCATTAATTGAAGCATTCACTTTTTTAGTTGATCTTTGAGAAATACCAATTCTTTAAAGTCTTTGTCGATGTCATCGTACAAAAAAACTAAGAAAGTCATAATTACCCTTTACTTTCAAAGGATATGCAAATAACCTTTTTAGTGTGTATATTTTTGTACCTATACAATTTTGCAGCTCATGGAACATTTGAAGAAGTTGGTCACGTTGATCTTTGTTTGACTTAATAATATGGTGTATGGATTAATTGTACGAATCTACAGAGCATTCTTGCTTTTTGGTTAACACATGTATATTATCACCAAGTTTGGATGCATTGTTATTATTGGATGTCATTTGTTGTGGGAATTATAATGAGAATCGAGAAACAGTTTGTATAGAATGACAAATCTGAAAATTTATATATATATTTAACACGTATTATGCTAAATTCGTTTGGGCTCCACTTTTTTCTTATATAAATGTTGAATATTTCTCTAACAAAACAATTTTGAATCCCAAATTAATGGAAGCCTATGTTAGCATTAGTATCAACTTTTGCATAATCAGGTTTTCCTCATTAATATTAATACTTTTATATTGCGTTTTAAACATCAACATGAACAATATATAGAAACACTTTTAATCATCAGCATCATATATTTCTTAGGTAAACTTCGTATATGTAAGTACTAGAATATTGATATCTAATATTTTATTAAATAACGGTTACTAATTATATTATACATGTCGTGGAAGTTATTGGTCTACAAGTGGGTCAATGTTTAGTCGTAAACTAGCCACTACATGCGATGGAAGTTACTACAACATTATGGAGTACTCATCCAATCTGAAAGCAGCTACACCAAATGTATATATATATATAATGTTGTCGGTTGTTTATAGTAACTTGTTTACATCTCTTACATTATCATAATTGTCATAATGACGACTAGATTTTCATGTAACACCGAAAGTCAAAGAGTTAGAGCTTTCAAGTAAGTAGTTGTTATATTTATTTAAAATATTTGCAATGATTACTCAAGTTTATTATTGTTTTCAGTAAAATATGATTTTGGCTTTTACAACATGATTGGTCGTATGTGTGACCATGTTGATATGTGTGTGCATTATGGTGGTAAACTTGTCAAAAGACGTTCAGGTTTGACTACTTGGGTGAAGATGAAATTATGATTTGGGATTATCTTAACCATTTTTATTACAATCAGGTAATATAATGTGTTAATAAGAATATCAAGTTAACGCTTCCAATAAATGTTCATTTTAGATTTTCACGTCTACCAATCTGCCATCCTTGTGAAATTTTATTAACTGAAGAAGAGCAACAAATCAAATAGATATATCGTCAACGTGAGATGGGAGATGTATTGGACATGTATTCACTTTATGAGATAGTAATGTAGATGAAAATGATTTCATTGAATAATTTTATTATGTAGTTATTAGTTTATTTATTTTTATTTTTTTCTAATGCATTTTTTATATGTGCTTTTCGCAAATTTGTTTGTATATTATTTAAATAATCATTTGATGTTTGCACTTATCACACTTTTTTAATGGAACACTCATAAACTAGCAAGAAAACTTTTGTTTTATTGTTGCCCTATTGTAAGCTTTAGGTCCGAGCCCATATTGCATCTGGGCATCAGCAACATGGACATATGTCAACAAATTAGCTAATCAACATCATTTTCAATGGTCATGTAACATCCCAAAACCAGTTTTTAAGTATTTAAATACGAGAATGCCGTCAGGTGAGTTTGACTACGACTTTATAAGTTTGAATGTCTTACGTGATTGTAAGTCAGAGTATTAGTAAAAGTATATGTAAAATGGGTTTAGAAAGTATTAAGTGTCACTTTTATGAAGTAATAGCACCTAAGGGGCCGTTATTGCCAGAGTGGTAAAGTATTAATTTACTTATACACACTTCTCACAAAATAATCCAGACACTTCAAGTGTCTTTGTGTGTGTTGTGATGGGACGAAATAAAGAAGAAAATAGAGGGAGAACAATAGTCTAGGTTGATCTGTGGTTGGTAAATTAAGGTCCCCAAATAAAGAAATAAGCCTTAACAATGATTTATACAAGTAAATAATCTCTATTTTAAGTTAATTTGGTAAATTAACAAATTAGGGTTCATAAACCCAATTTGAGAAAATTGGGTAAAGATGGTTTTAAGCCAATTAATGGGTTAAAGAATTATAGGTTAACTTATATTGTATAAAGTTAGGAATTCAAGGGTTTTTCATCATATGATCAAGATATGATCATATGATTGTTATAGTATTGCTTTATGTGATATTAGTTAATTGTGATGGTTATGGTTAGGAGCCATGGAATTAAGGAGGAGGATGATGATAATTAGGTTTTGATGTAGGATTGTGAAATTGTGTAAATGCCAATTTATTGCATAATCATTAAAGGTCACAACGAGAATATGTATGTTTAAAAAAAGTGCAATGAATAAATTGTAAGTTTATGGACTTATGTTTAATAGCTGTGTGATAGGATCGAATACGAGATTACGGGATTACACACAATACGTAAAGTGTTAATTTAATTAGTAAATATATTTATTGTATTTAATAATTTATTTAATAAATATATTTATGTATTTATTAATTTAACCGAGCAAGTAACTATATAACCTTAGCGATCGTTAATTAATTGATAGTTAAGTTATAACGAGCGTTAAATAAATATATAGTATGTACACTAAAGGAAAGAAGTACGGAAGGTTCCGGAACACCCCTTAAGGGGTGTTTCGACCGTCGGTTATGGCTAAGGGAGGGGGGAGGCAATTGTTGCCTTTTATTATCTTGGACTATAAGGTGTTTAGGCCTATAAATACACCTCATAACTCCTCATAATTCACACAACAATAATCTTTCCCCTCCTTCCCTCCTTTGGTCGATCGAAAGCCCCACCACGGAAGGGTTTCAGCTGGTTTTCTTGGTTGAACGATTGTATATGTAATCTAGTCCTAGCCCCTCTCTAGGGTTGTTGGGTAGATTAATTTCAAGAGTTGTAGCTCGGTTTTCACGTGCTAGAATCACGGTTAACTCGTTGTATTACGTGTGCACAATAACGTAATATAGTATTACTTTAGACTATATTTTGGTATAGACAGTATAAACCCGAATTGGTGATTCGTTCTTCGTCTTGTGGAATTGCTTTAGCGTAAAGGTATGTAACCCTAATTCGATTAATTATAATTGTGTTATTAATTATGATCTTGTTAAATCGCTTCCGCTATATGTGCTTTGATCTCGTTTAAGGTTTTATATAATTGTTGTGATATTAATAAACCTTCAGTGGTATCAGAGCCGTTTTAACATGTTATAATTATCAAAAATCTAAAGTTTTTTAACTATAGTTTTTTGAGTTAAAACTACATGTTTTTTAGGTTTTTCATAAAATTAGGGTTTTGTTTTTTTAAAATTAGGATT
This sequence comes from Glebionis coronaria, assembly GCA_025667525.1. Classification (NCBI taxonomy): domain Eukaryota; kingdom Viridiplantae; phylum Streptophyta; class Magnoliopsida; order Asterales; family Asteraceae; genus Glebionis; species Glebionis coronaria. The sequence goes on from CM046874.1 coordinate 163,452,282, forward strand.
TTTTCTCTATTTTTAATAAAAAAAGGAATTGTTTTGAAACCCTAAATTACATGTGGGATAATTTTAGATTAAATTGCATACTTAATTGTTATGTCATGTATGGTTACTATCTGTAGAGATTTAATTATTAAGATTTGTGGAGAATCCATGATTACGTGCATGTTTTCATGGATCGTAAATTTATATGTTTATATGATTTTATGTGCTACGTGATTATTTGAATCAATAAATCTAAAATTAGGGAAGACTTTTATATAAATATATTAAGACCTAGATTTGATGATTATTGAATAAATCGTATGCATGTGGCTATTTGATTTATTTGTTGCACACATAAATTGTTATTATGTGTTTATGATTTAGTTTTTTTTACTTGTTTATATATATAATTGTTGAATTGTTGTAAACAAAGGTTTTTTTTGAAAAGAAATAATATGGACTAAATCATATTAAAAACAATGACTTGTTAGAGATTTAAATTACATAAGATTACGTTGATTGGTGAATTGCAATAATAATCTAACGGCCTACTCAATTTTGACAAACTATAAAGTGGGTATAACGCACCGCTGGTCATGTACCCGGTTAAGGAAGGAGGTGTTATGCCATTAGTCGTTGACCAAATCCATGGCTCGCCTGTGCGTCAAATTGAAATTACCTACGATTATTAATTGAATTATACCTTAAGGGTAATTTACCACAAATTCACATCCGAACCACAATGAATAAGGGTATTGCTTTATGCGTAGCCGAGTTCTAGCAAAGTACGATGTGATGAGTTGTGGGTAAATTCTTTAATTGGTTTAACCAATACCGCAACATAAATTATAAAGAAATTTAATCTCATGAAAAAGTTTACTAAATGTTTTATTAAACTTATGTTATGGAGATTGTATGCATGCTTCTCCATACATTGATTTTGACATCAAAATTTATACCCTTAAAATTTAAGTCGAATGCTCCTAATTGACGCACACTTGAAATTACTTCGTCATCAAATGAGATTTTGGATGATGTTGTGATGGAGAGAAAACCATTTATAGAATGAGAATTCGTATGATGGTTTTACGTTACTCAGATTAGACGACTTAGTTAAGTTACTCAGTGAGATCTGGAAACTTAATGCATTCAGAATGGATGAAACATGTTTACAATGCAAAACGTTTTTGGCAATGTAAATCCCTTAAATATCTAGAAATTGAAAATTGTTTGTCAATTGAATTGTTCGACAAGTCGCTGTGTTGAGTACATTCATTACTAGCAGATCAACTGATGTAATGGATCTATGTCAATATAGTTCTAGAATTCAAGGAAAATAATATGGTTTTATACCGGGGTAATTTATTTTCTTGAAAGTATTTTGTTATCGAAAATACTAATATTTGAACTTATTTATGTAGAAATGGCTCAACCCACCAATAACACTATAAGTTCTGCGTTCAAAGCTTTCTTTGAACGACCTGAACTTATTGGCCCAAACTTCAATGATTGGTACCGCTCGCTAAAAATTGTCTTGAGAGCAGCGGGTACTATCGATATCTTGACTACTCCTTATCTGGAGGATGTTGCTGAAAGAGCATTTGATGCGCAAAGGATTGAACACGCTGCTAATGTTAAGAAGCACTCTGAAGTGGCTTGCTTAATGCTATGAAAAATGGCTCCTGCACTTCAACAGAAGTATGAGCTATTTCCTCCAAAGCGAATGCTTGATGAGCTCAAGGCTATGTTCGAAAAGCCGCAAGCAAGCAAGCTCCAGGAAAGTCTGTAAGTGCCCATTATTTGGAGATGAGGGGTTATATGGAACAACTCATTGCACTAGGACAACCCTATGATCATAATATGGCTATCAACTTGATCAATAGGTCCCTTAACAAGGACTTCAATGATTTGGTTATAAACTATAATATGCATTGCACGGGGAAGACAGTTAATGATTTGCATGCAATGCTCATTGACTATGAAAATGGGTTAAAAGATAAGGCATCTACCGCTACGCCTTCTCTTCTAACCATATAAAAGGGTAGAGTGAGTAAGCCAAAACCGCAAGCGAATATGAAGAAAGGCAAAGGCAAGGGTAATAAGGGCAAACAAGTTGCGACTTATTCGAAACCCAAGCAGAACTTTGTCAAGAAGATTCAATCTCAAAAGGATGAGACTTGTCACCATTGCAAGGCAAGTGGTCATTGGAAGAGGAATTGCCCTCTTTACCTCGAAGAATTGCGAGAAATAAAGAAGAAGTTTGAGCAGAGCGTTGCAGCTTCAGGTACTTTATTTATGATTGAATTATTCATTTAACATACAAATTAAATTCTTGGGTATATGATACGGGATGCGGTATTAACATTTGTAATACGCTGCAGGGATTTAATCTGGAAAGGAAGCTTTCCTATGGGGAACAATATATGCAAGTGGGCAATGGCGCATAAGCAGCGGTTGAAGCTATAGGAACTTTTGATCTAGTTTTACCTTCGGGTTTAGTACTGAGATTAAATGATTGTCATTATGCACCAACAATTGTTAGAGGTGTTATTTCCTTTTTTTCTTTGTTAAATAATGGATTCGTTCACACGATTGATAATAATGTAATTTCTGTTTGGAAAAATGGTATTTTCTATATTAATGCAATTTTTGTGAATGGTGTATTTGAAATAGACATGCATGATAATAAATCCAAGAATGATAAAATTGTATTTAGCATTAGTAAGAAGAGAAAGTTTGACAAGAACTCTTCTTATCTTTGGCATTGTAGACTTGCCCATATTGGGAAGACTCGTATACAAAAGCTTCAACGTGAATGTCTTTTGGAAAATATCGATGATGAATCATTTGATAAATGTAAGTCTTGTATCTCTGGAAAGATGACCAAGAAACCTTTTAATAACAATATTGAAAGGGCTACTGATCTAATTGGACTTATACGTACGGATGTGTGTGGACCACTTAGACATATGTCAAAGAAAGGTGCTAGCTACTCCTTAACATTTACGGATGATTATAGCCGTTATGGTTATGTTTATTTACTTAAGCATAAACATGAGGTATTTGAAACATTCAAAGTGTTTAAAGCAGAAGTAGCTGCAATTAGGGAAGAAGATTAAAGATCTTTGTTCTGATAGAGGTGGTGAATATTTAAATCAAGATTTTATAGATTATCTAAGTGAGAATGAAATTGTTCAACATCTTACTTCTCCCTATACTCCATAACAAAATGGTGTATCCGAAAGGATAAATCGTACATTATTGGATATGGTGCGATTTATGTTTAATCTTACAACATTACCTTTATCCTTTTGGGATTATGCTCTAGAATATGATGTTCGCATTTTAAATATGGTTCCTACAAAGAAGGTCGATAAGACACCATATGAACTATGGCATGACAAGAAGCCATATATGTCTTATTTAAAAGTTTGGGGTTGCAAGGCGTATGTGAAACGTGACTCAGGTGACAAACTCCAACAACGATCTATAAAATGTATCTTTGTAGGATACCCTAAGGAAACTATGGGTTACTACTTTTATTATCCACCTGAGAACAAAGTAATTGTTGCTAGGTATAGAGATTTCCTTGAATCTGATCTTGTAAATCAAGAATTCAGTGGGAGAAACTATGATCTTGAGAAGAGTCATATAGATACATTACCTTCTGAAAACATTAGCGATGTAATTCTAGTAGAACCAGAAAGTCTGGCGGTTCTACCGGAATTAGTTCCTCTATGTAGATCCACAAGGATTAAAAACGCAAATAGCAATATGTTTCTTAACATAGAGGATGATGATGAGTTAGGGGATCTTGGTGAACCCGCTAATTATAAATCCGCCATACTTGATCCTGAAAATGATAAGTGGATGGTTGCTATGGATGAGGAAATAAAATCCATGAAAAAAATGATGTTTGGATTCTTGTAGAACCACCACCGAATGCTAAAGTAGTGAGACATGAGTGAATATATAAGAAGAAAACCGACATGGACACAAAAGTACAATCCTATAAAGCTCGTTTAGTAGCTAAAGGTTTTACTCAAACTTTTGGCGTAGACTACGAGGAGACATTTTCTCCTGTAGCAGACTTAAGAGCTATTAGGATTCCCATAGTTATAGCAGCATACTATGACTATGAGATATGGCAAATGGATGTTAAAACTTCCTTCTTGAACGGTCGCTTAGATGAAGACATCTATATGCAGCAACCAGAAGGGTGTGTTGATCCTGAGAATCCAGGACATGTGTGCAAACTTCAAAGGTCCATTTATGGTTTGAAGCAAGCATCACGTCAATGGAATAAAAGATTTGACGAAGAAATAAAAAATTGGATTTATTCAGAATCGTGATGAGCCATGTGTATATCGCAAAGCTAGTGGGAGTGATGTAGTATTCCTAGTCATATATGTTGATGACATATTAATCATGGGAAGTAACATTCCAAAACTTAAAGGATTTAGGAGAAGTTGTATACATTATGGGAATTAAGATCTATCGGGATAGGAAAAGACGGTTAATGTGACACCCCCAAATTGAGTCAAACGCAGCGGAAATAATATTTGAGTGTCACGTAGGTGGATCAACAGCAGACAGAATGTAGAGCAACATATAAAAGATTATCCTTACATTTATTACATGATTGAAAGTGCAAATAGTATTACAATAGTCTTTAACATTGTTTGAAAGTTTGAATTTATTCCCAATTTATAAAACCCCAGATGAGCTCTATAAATGCAGCCTATCATGATGCTTGACTCCATGCACACCATACCTGCTTCAGTTTCCTAAGAAAACATGCTTAGAGAGTCAACATAAAGTTGGTGAATTCACAAGTTTAATTAAAATAAGTTTGGACATTAAATATTCACTGAAGTAGTAATGCACAAAGCATCAATAATTTAAAAGTAATTACATTTCCATATTGCCCGAAACTGAAACTTGACAGTTAAGTCCTTAACAAATAAGGACCCTTCGCCTTATCTTTATCAAGGCACCCATAACAAAAATAAGTGCTGACATGTGAAACATCTGTTGTCCTGCCCTAGGCACAGTGAGCATGACTCACCCAGATGGGGACGGTCAATCCCAAATAGATCTATTTATAACATTCAGGTAATTCAATAATTCTAACAGTTTCGGATGCACGGGTCATGCGGGTTCATCTACAATAGGCAATGTAATCAAAAGTTTCACAGTTCAATCCATGTCCATAAAATCAAATATGTTGCATGTTTTCTTCCCCATTAAAAGGTTTAAAAGTTTGTCAATATATAAAGTGGGGCCATGAACTCATCTTAGTAGTACATCAATAAGTCAGTAGATAAATCTGATAAGGATGCTTGATGTCTCGTGGATAGTATATGTGATAATTAGATACGTTATAGGGTAAATTAGAAAATTACCTTTAGAAAAAAGTAATAGACTAATAATACCAATGACGAATTCAATTAAACACGTGAGTGAGTCGAGTTCGTTGTACACGAAGATCTTATGAATTTGAGACGTTTAGCTTTGATTTGGACAATTGATTTGAATTGGTTTTCGGTTTTTAAGCTACAATTAAAATCTACAAATTTTAAGCTATATAAAATTAACCTAAAGTGCATGAATCGTAAACCCCGCCTATTTAAAATAAAACAAACTATTTATTACTTAAAAATAAAACTAATTAAAAATTAAACTAATTTATACTCTATAAAAATTAATTCTACTTAATGAGATAACTATCAAACTAATTTACTTTATTATTAAAAATTACTTTAGACAAATTATTTAAAAAACTATTTTTTATTAAATCTAAAGTTATAAATATTAAACTAATTAAAAATTTAAACTAATTTAACTATTTAAATAAAAACAATTTTTTTTTAATTATATTTTTTTTATATCTTTTATTATTTAGCTAAAATAAACTTAAATAAAAACAGTAATTAAAAGCTTATAAATATAAAACGTATTTAAAGTAAATGAAAAGTTATTTAAACTAAATCTGCCACAATTAACTATACTATATTAATTAAACTAATGAAAATAAACCTAAAAGAGCTCGAAGCTCAGTGGATAACACATTGGACTGTGAAACGCGAGGTCGCGAGTTCGAATCCCATGAGGGACGTTATTTTTTGGAATAAAAATCTCTCTGACATATTATAAAAAAGGTCTCAGGAGAGACTTAAGAAGCTTATTTTTGCATTAAGCTAACAGTAATTAGCTTATGAGCTTATCAGCCAAATGGACTGATAAGCTTTAACTAAAACGACTGAACCGTAAGCTCAATAAACAAATAAGCAAACACCTAGTTATAGCAGTCACAAATAACTTCCTAACTAAGCAGATAGATCAGCAACACTACATGAATCAAATTTAAACTAAAATCATAGCAGCAATACAGAACAAACGTAACACCTGATAAATCTCTCAGCAAATCAACATTCAGTAACTTATTTTATTTTAGCAAACCTGGAAACTAACTTGACAGTTATATTTTCAAAATAAATCAGATTTAAATTATTATGAATAATAAAAACTAGCAAATCCAAGCAGAATTAACTAATAATCCTTAAAGCTAAATAAGAACCTCAAAATTTAAATGTTAAATCATAAATCCTTCAAACATCCAATCATTCAAACTATTAATCACATTTACTCTAAATCTTCGAATTCAAACATCAATAAAGCATGTAACAACATGACATCTAGTAACAAAAACTAAACAGATACATTAAGCAAATTCAGGCAGTACCAAATATATTACTTAACAATACCAAGTACTAGCAATCAGCAGGTTTACACTAAACATTTTAAAAAATCAGAAACAATCTCAATAAAACCTTAAAATAAGCACAATCAAATGAGTATTAGCATCTAAAATACCCTATTCAACTAAAAAGTAAAAGCAAAACAGTTTAATCCAATTTAAATGAAAGATAAAAGGACTAGCACCTTTTGTCGAAACCAGTGGGAAGCAGGTTGTGTTGAACAACCTGGTGAACCAAATCGAACCACCAATAACCACCTTTCATCGAATCACCAAAGAACCACCATAACAAATCCAAACCGCCACTTTATACTTAACTTTTCCAGTGGGGAAAAGTTATTTAAATCCTTTTACTTCCAATATTAAATTTAGACTATTAATTAGCCTAAATTTAATACATCAATTATTATGTAAAATAGTTATATAGATTAATTATAAATCAATATAAGCAGAAAAACATAAATTGAAGAGACACGAATTTAAAGTAAATCGACTGAACTTTTATTAATATTCAAAGATTAGTACAAAGCTTTAAAAGGAAATACAATTTTAATCCTAAAACTATTTCTACAGCATAACAATAAAGTAAAAGAAGGATGAAATTACACAAGAAAATGGGGGGTTTTTATAGCCTCCCCAATGGCTTTGCTGAGGACGAATATCCGAATATTCAAGGAATATTCCACTTGATTTTGTAGCCCTTAATCTCCAATCTTCTTCTCACTCTTTAATCTGAGGGCTGAGATGATTCCAAATAGCACACAGATCGCCAACGTGGCATCCGTGTGCTAGTTGTGCTTCTTCTTTGGGATTTGATTGGTGGAATAGGAGTTGTGAGGTGTTCATTCCAATGATACTTTGCCACGTATCACTTTTGATCCAGCCTTTCTCTTCCTATAAACCTGGGGGTTTTAATCCCCTTTTTGTGAATTAAAGGAATAAATAAAAAGCCCTAAATTAACTTGACTTTTTATTTACTTAGGGTTTTTGAACAGTGAGTAAAATTTACAGGTTTTGGGTGAGATATTGGGGAAGATGAGAGAGAACTCTCATTGTAAATATCGAAAGTTTTATTTTAATGAAAGTGAATAAAAAATGGGATCGGTTATATTTATTTATTAATGGGAATGAATGGAGGATGAGTGGGTGACAGTTGGATGTTGGACAAAAACGTGTGATTCTATGTGTGGAATGAGTTTCATTTAAAACGTAACATATGATTCACATTTAAGTGTAAAATGTAAACCCTAAGGCCCAGTAAATCATTCAAACATTTTCTGATTTCCAATTTGGGCCTGGACCCAAACCATGAATAACATCCGTGTAAACTCCCATTTTTGGGCCTTAAATGCACCTCTTGAAATTTCATTATATTTACTTGAAATATAAATGGGCTTTTGAGCCCATTTTCCCCTTTGTGGGACCCACTTAGCTCATTTTCTCGATAAATTATTAAATCCACTCATGTCGAGCTCGATTTTGGCTTCTTCAATCTTTTTCATCAATCTCGTGTCGGTTTTCATCGGTTTTCGTGAACTTGGTACCTACACACATTCAAACAAGAAACAAGCATTTCCAAGGCATATTCGATATAAATCATGCAATATTTCATTGTTATAAGCTACAAATGATATGAGTAAATTCACTCATATCAAATTCCCCAATGCTAAGCAATTGCCGTGTCCTCACGCAATGATAAAATAAAACTATAAACCACACTATTATTCAACATTTGACTTTTATTTTGTAAAAACATAAATTAACTTTAAAAATCATAAAAACTCAAATAGATTCATCGTCCTCGACTTTTCACTTTTCCATGCCAAGTGCAAAAACAAGATCATTGTTATTATAAGTTGGTAGACAAACACGAATTCATGTGGGCCAATTATTCACTTAGACACCCTTATTCCTAAGTGTATCTCTTATATTTTATTGTTGTCTTGAATGATCACGAGGATGCATTGTTGACTTATTTCGATAATTTATTAGGCCGAAAATAAAGTGAACGATTTAATCAATAGTTAGCTAAAGGACAAAATCTTTTAAAACTGCTTCTCGGGACTTCATAAAGTTCATATCTTGGCATAACTTGTTTCGCGATTTGAGACCTTTCTCGGACCGATATTTGGCAATGACTTAATACTTCAAACCTTGAGAGACGTTCACGAAATAATGGTCTTCTCTTCATAATATTTCTTCACTTGAAGTTTTGAGAGATTCATACTTGGACCACGACTTCTTCATTTTTCTCCAATCTTTATTTGAGATTTTGATTTACAACGATCCGCCTCCTTTTTGGACTTGGCTTCATTTATCCCCATACCTTATTTTTGGTCTTTTTGGATAGACTTCTCCATGACTTTTTGGGAGTATTTTTGCTTTTCGTCGTGTGTCTTGATCCTTCATATTAATTTTTGATAAATGATTCTTCACATCACTTGAGATCTTTGGCAATAAAACATAGCCCTCATGTCTTGTTAGGACCTTTTTGGACTCGCCAATCTTCACATCCCGCTTCAATAAGTTATGCCTTGGCTATGAACTCTAATCTATACCGAGCAACTTTTAAACGATCTTGGGCTGGAAGCTAAGTAACTTTTCAAATCGTTCAACATTATTTATTACAAATAATTTTATTAACAAGCGATGGGAGAATAGGCTTATAATTAACTCACATAAATTCCCGAAAGAATACCGAACTTATAATTGGCTCTATCATCTCTTGTTCTCCATAAATGGATACTTAGCCTATTAAATCAAAGTTTTGGGTTTTCAAGTCATCTATAGGATCTTGCATCTCCTTATACTTTTGCAAGTTTTAGAATTTGCGTTTTAAAGTTCCCTTGATAAACGACTTTCTAGGATCAATTATAGGAGCTTGCGAAAAGTTCTTGTCCTTAACTCGTATGAATTAAGACTTTCGCGTTTTAAAGCTCCCTATATAATAGCCTAGCAAAACTTAATTCAAATACGTTAAGGAAAAGCTAAGGTTAAAAACCGAGTCGAGTCAAAAACTATTCTTATTGAAAGCCTACATTCGTGTCAAAAACACTTATTTTATTTATTAAAACTTAAAAATAACACAAAAAATTTAAAATTTTATTGAAAAATGAGAAAACTATACGTTTGGACACGACAAAAGCAATTGCAAGCGATTATATCGATTGACTCCCCCATGCTAAAACCAAACATTGTCCTCAATGTTTCTTAGCTCAAGAGTAACACCCCCTTGCTAAGATACGAAGAGTCTAATGCAAACTCCTAGCATGGAAAGAGCACGCAAATCTATAAGCCGTTTATTAAGTATGCCTCAAGATAAAACGTTAGTCGATAAAAATCAAGGGTAAAGAAAGTGTGCCCATTTTTGGCATTCAAAGAATGGAAGATCAAGTGGACCGGCAAAAACCGAACACGAGAGTCTTCAATGATAAGGGTCATACCTAAGATCACAACACAACAAATCACGAACACGAGCTTTAAAGATCAAGCCTTATTAGGTGTTAGAAAATAGAAAGAAGATAGAATAACTCGTTTTTGTTCACCGAGTCATGAGCTCGACTCGATCCCCGCATTCATTGGTCCTTAGGGAAAGTGGTGAAAACCGGCACAATAGGATAAAATCCAACATAAAGCGCGATGTCGGGGTCAAAGATCTCATCCTTGTTGTCGGATGACAAACGAAAGGATAAAACTCCAACACAAATCTCTAAAAAGAGATGGTAGTCACAAACAATAGTATAGATGTAGCATGCTTCACGAGATAAACTCGCACCAAGATGATCGAAAAATCTTTCAATTATTGCATTGGTGAAAGGCCGAGATTTCCCTAAATCAATGATTCCGGGGTCGAATACCTCGTCCTCGGTGGAGAAAGGAATAGACAACAAGGTGTCGTCCCCCCATGCTAATCCTAAGTCATATGAAGCACATAATAATAGTGGGATAAAAGTCTCAACCATAGTGGTTTCAACTTGCATGACTTTGTCGACCTTTTCACTCTTAGGAACGTGAACAAAGGGATCATGGTACTCAATATGAGAAACATGAAAAACCCGCACATTAAGATCAACGCGAGTGGGAGGGAGATTGGGAATAATGTAAATTTCTCCATCCGAGTCGACATACTCATCATCACAAAAGGTGTGATCATCATCACAAACCTCATCAACCTCCTTCATAAGAAGATCATCATCACAAAGGTTGTGAGATGTAGGAGGTTTGATGTTCTCAAAATCCTCTTGAAATAATGGATTATTGTTCAATGAAGCTTCAAATAGAGGATTTGAGTAAGTCACAAAAGTGTCGTCATCCTTGTCATCACAAGAAATTTTCTGACAAAGTATTGAGTGTGTCACACTCGGATACAAGATCATCATTCTCATTTGAAGGTAATTCATCGGCGAATTCCTCGAGAATGGTAGGTAAAACACAAAAATCACGTTCGATCTCGAGATCGGAAACGTCTTCACTTCCCCGTGGAAGTGGATCAATAATAGCAAAAAGTTCATCGACGAACTTATCCAACGAATAGTCACTAACCTCACTCGGTGCGAAGCTAGGAATCAAAGGCTCTTCAATTGAAGATTGTGCCTTAGGAACATCAACATGATCCTTAGAAAAGAGTGAAAATGAGTCCATTTTCAAAGATTGTTCAATTAAAGCAATATCACTCTCGGGATCAAAATTCTCATTATCAAACTCACTAGCATCGAATGGCTCACTCAAGTAATCATCATTTGTTTTTAAATCTTATCATCCTCGTGTGGAGTGAGTATAGATGAGGTAACATTACAACATGATTCAACAAAATTAGGTTCTTCACTTTCCAATTTCCTAGGAACTAATCTTGAAATTTTTTCCGGTTTGAAAATCATATGTTTATCCCCATGAAACAATTTAAGCTCCCCTTCTTTCATATCAACTAAAACACCGGTCGTACACAAAAATGGCCGTCCTAAAATTATAGGCGCACGAGGATTCGGATCATAATCAATGATAGCAAAATCGGCTAGGTAAACGAACTCCCCCACTTTAACAATGACATTTTCCGCTATACCAACCGGTCGAGTGGTGGTACCATTAGCAAGCTCAATGATCATTCGAGTGGGTATAAGTCGCAAATAGTCAAGAGTTTTCCAAATGGACAAGGGCATTACGTTAATACTAGCTCCTAGATCGGCTAGAGCTTTGTATTCCCCAAGCTCATCGAAAACACAAGGTATCAAAAAGTCACCCGGATCATTATATTTCTTAGGAAAGAGATCAATGAAATCCGAGGTACTAATCACATTTAAAGTAGCCTTGGTGACATTCCAAAAGGTTTCTTTAGGTGGCACAATAAGCTCAAGCTTCCTTTCTAAATTATAATAAGCGGTGATAGCCTTAAGCTCTCCCCTCGGGTTAGGAATGGTATTACTAGGTAAGCAACCCGAAGAAGATGACGGTTTAGACATAAATCCCTCAAACATCGAAAGCAATTTATTTTGATTTTGCTCTACATTTTGTTGCATACGATTTTGACTTTGCTCTAAATTTTGTTGCAAACGATTTTGACCTTGCTCAAACATTTGCTCAAATCTTTGTTCCATTCTTTGTTGATTAAGCTCAATCTTGTTATTTTGCCCCTTTAGCGTATTTTGAAACTCATTTTTCAAAGTTGCCATTTGTCCTTAAATGTTATTTTGCAAAGCTTTCATATTTGCCTCATTTGACTTCATGTAACTTGACAAATCATTTTGATTATTCCCTTGAAAACCTTGATTGTTTTGATTAGCATTAAACCCATTTCCTTGATTAAAATTCCATTGGTTACCACGGTTAAAATTATTCCCATTGTTGTACCTATGTTGAACCGGTGGAAAACCCGGTGGAGCAACATGATTTTGACGAGGAACTTGACCGTTGGAGCCATAAGTTCCCGTCGCGGCAAAAGCACTAGCTTGATCAAACCCCGCGTTTAAACAAGCATAATTAGGATGTGCTCCACCACATGATACACAAACATTCCCAACCATATTAATGGATCCATGAGGATTCTTCCTAATCTCACTCAACAAAGTCGCAAATCCACTATCAATCTTAGAGTCCAATCTAGCAATCTCGTGATTAGATGAATTCACATTGGAAACAACCGGTGTGTTTCGTGAATATTTTGCTCTAGACTTATCCTCAATTATTCTCCACGCGTCTCTCGGTGTTTTTCTTAAAAGATTACCACCCGCGGCGGCATTTAAAGAATCTTGTTCAATTATATTAAGCCCATTATAGAAAGTATTTATTTGATGCAATTCCGAGAAACCGTGGTGTGGACATTGTCTCAACAAATCTTTAAATCTTTCCCAAGCAACCCCAAACGATTCATGCACTTTTTGTTCAAATCTAGTGATCTCATTTTTAAAGTGTGTTGTCTTGGACGGTCAAAAGAAATAATTCATAAACTTTGACACTAAATCATCCCAAGTTAAATTTGAACCCGGTGGTTCTTTCTCATACCAAAGCTTAGCATTACCCTCGAGCGAGTACGGAAAAAGCATGAGCTTAATCACGTCATTCGGCACATCTCTAAACTTGAGAGTCGAGGTAATTCGATTAAAATTCCGAATGTGAGAATGCAGGCTATCGGTCTCATTGCCACGAAATTGGTCGGCACGAATGAGCGATAGAAGACCCGTCTTAATCTCAAAATGATCCGCCAAAATAGCCGGCACAACGATTGCTTCCCCATACCCTTCGGTGGGTGCACGGAGCAATTCCTCCATTGTTCAGTTATCGGCCATCTCTACAACAATAGGTGGAATCTCGGGTTCCACTATTCGTTGTTGACGATTTCTATTTCTACGAGGAATATTTTCAAGCCTATTAAAATCAATCACAAGACGAGAAGAACGTAATTGCATACACTACAAAGACGAGAATTTAGAGGATTGAAGAAAAGAAATTAGACACGAAAGAAGATTATTTTTGGTACTTTTATTTGGTATTTCTCAATAAAAAATGATCGATAAAAAACAAGGAATAAGGATAACTACTATGGAAGTAAATTACCCTCGGTCGACTTTGAAACGATAGGTGAAAACCTAAACGTCTCGAGGTTCAATAAGTAAACAACAAAAAATAAGATTTATTACTACTTGAGTCGGCAAACCAATAATAGGTTGTCCCTCTCAATATACGCACAAGCAAGCGGGGAAACGAGGTGGCACTAAGCACTTAAAAACCTTTTTCCTTAGACGGCCTTTTATAGCACGTCGCCTTATACCCACCTTATAGTTTGTATAAATCGAGTTCAAACTTCTTATTAGTATTTATCTATTTTGCCTTTATTTTTGTTTTGGGTTCGAATACAATAGCCAGGTGATGAAATCCCAACTAAGGCTTATTTGAAAAGTATTTAAAATTATTGTGCTACGTAATACAATATATTATTCACAAAAAACGAGAAAAACGATACATACTATATAATAGAAAAATAACAAAACTTTCCGAGGACGGAAAGGGTCTTCAAATCCACGATCAACAAATCTCCACAAAAGCGAATCGTACACAAGATCCCCGGCAGCGGCGCCAAAATTTTTGATGTCTCGTGGATAGTATATGTGATAATTAGATACGTTATAGGGTAAATTAGAAAATTACCTTTAGGAAAAAGTAATAGACTAATAATACCAATGACGAATTCAATTAAACACGTGAGTGAGTCGAGTTCGTTGTACACGAAGATCTTATGAATTTGAGACGTTTAGCTTTGATTTGGACAATTGATTTGAATTGGTTTTCGGTTTTTAAGCTACAATTAAAATCTACAAATTTTAAGCTATATAAAATTAACCTAAAGTGCATGAATCGTAAACCCCGCCTATTTAAAATAAAACAAACTATTTATTACTTAAAAATAAAACTAATTAAAAATTAAACTAATTTATACTCTATAAAAATTAGTTCTACTTAATGAGATAACTATCAAACTAATTTACTTTATTATTAAAAATTACTTTAGACAAATTATTTAAAAAACTATTTTTTATTAAATCTAAAGTTATAAAATTTAAACTAATTAAAAATTTAAACTAATTTAACTATTTAAATAAAAACAATTTTTTTATTTATTTATTTTTTTAATTATATTTTTTTCATATCTTTTATTATTTAGCTAAAATAAACTTAGATAAAAACAGTAATTAAAAGCTTATAAATATAAAACGTATTTAAAGTAAATGAAAAGTTATTTAAACTAAATCTGCCACAATTAACTATACTATATTAATTAAACTAATGAAAATAAACCCAAAAGAGCTCGAAGCTCAGTGGATAACACATTGGACTGTGAAGCGCGAGGTCGCGAGTTCGAATCCCATGAGGGACGTTATTTTTTGGAATAAAAATCTCTCTGACATATTATAAAAAAGGTCTCAGGAGAGACTTAAGAAGCTTATTTTTGCATTAAGCTAACAGTAATTAGCTTATGAGCTTATCAGCCAAATGGACTGATAAGCTTTAACTAAAACGACTGAACCGTAAGCTCAATAAACAAATAAGCAAACACCTAGTTATAGCAGTCACAAATAACTTCCTAACTAAGCAGATAGATCAGCAACACTACATGAATCAAATTTAAACTAAAATCATAGCAGCAATACAGAACAAACGTAACACCTGATAAATCTCTCAGCAAATCAACATTCAGTAACTTATTTTATTTTAGCAAACCTGGAAACTAACTTGACAGTTATATTTTCAAAATAAATCAGATTTGAATTATTATGAACAATAAAAACTAGCAAATCCAAGCAGAATTAACTAATAATCCTTAAAGCTAAATAAGAACCTCAAAACTTAAATGTTAAATCATAAATCCTTCAAACATCCAATCATTCAAACTATTAATCACATTTACTCTAAATCTTTGAATTCAAACATCAATAAAGCATGTAACAACATGACATCTAGTAACAAAAACTAAACAGATACATTAAGCAAATTCAGGCAGTACCAAATATATTACTTAACAATACCAAGTACTACCAATCAGCAGGTTTACACTAAACATTTTAAAAAATCAGAAACAATCTCAATAAAACCTTAAAATAAGCACAATCAAATGAGTATTAGCATCTAAAATACCCTATTCAACTAAACAGTAAAAGCAAAACAGTTTAATCCAATTTAAATGAAAGATAAAAGGACTAGCACCTTTTGTCGAAACCATTGGGAAGTAGGTTATGCTGAACAACCTGGTGAACCAAATCGAACCACCAATAACCACCTTTCATCAAATCACCAAATCGAATCACCAAAGAACCACCATAACAAATCCAAACCGCCACTTTATACTTAACTTTTCCAGTGGGGAAAAGTTATTTAAATCCTTTTACTTCCAATATTAAATTTAGACTATTAATTAGCCTAAATTTAATACATCAATTATTATTATGTAAAATAGTTATATAGATTAATTGTAAATCAATATAAGCAGAAAAACATAAATTGAAGAGACACGAATTTAAAGTAAATCGACTGAACTTTTATTAATATTCAAAGATTAGTACAAAGCTTTAAAAGAAAATACAATTTTAATCCTAAAACTATTTCTACAGCATAACGATAAAGTAAAAGAAGGATGAAATTACACAAGAAAATGGGGGTTTTTATAGCCTCCCCAATGGCTTTGCTGAGGACGAATATCCGAATATTCAAGGAATATTCCACTTGATTTTGTAGCCCTTGATCTCCAATCTTCTTCTCTCTCTTTAATCTGAGGGCTGAGATGATTCCAAATAGCACACGGATCGCCAACGTGGCATCCGTGTGCTAGTTGTGCTTCTTCTTTGGGATTTGATTGGTGGAATAGGAGTTGTGAGGTGTTCATTTCAATGATACTTTGCCACGTATCACTTTTGATCCAGCCTTTCTCTTCCTATAAACTTGGGGGTTTTAATCCCCTTTTTGTGAATTAAAGGAATAAATAAAAAGCCCTAAATTAATTTGACTTTCTATTTACTTAGGGTTTTTGAACAGTGAGTAAAATTTACAGGTTTTGGGTGAGATATTGGGGAAGATGAGAGAGAACTCTCATTGTAAATATCGAAAGTTTTATTTTAATGAAAGTGAATAAAAAATGGGATCGGTTATATTTATTTATTAATGGGAATGAATGGAGGATGAGTGGGTGACAGTTGGATGTTGGACAAAAACGTGTGAGTCTATGTGTGGAATGAGTTTCATTTAAAACGTAACATATGATTCACATTTAAGTGTAAAATGTAAACCCTAAGGCCCAGTAAATCATTCAAACATTTTCTGATTTCCAATTTGGGCCTGGACCCAAACCATGAATAACATCCGTGTAAACTCCCATTTTTGGGCCTTAAATGCACCTCTTGAAATTTCATTATATTTACTTGAAATATAAATGGGCTTTTGAGCCCATTTTCCCCTTTGTGGGACCCACTTAGCTCATTTTCTCGATAAATTATTAAATCCACTCATGTCGAGCTCGATTTTGGCTTCTTCAATCTTTTTCATCAATCTCGTGACGGTTTTCATTGGTTTTCGTGAACTTGGTACCTACACACATTCAAACAAGAAACAAGCATTTCCAAGGCATATTCGATATAAATCATGCAATATTTCATTGTTATAAGCTACAAATGATATGAGTAAATTCACTCACATCAATGCTCACGATCAACGACCTAAATAATTATAAGGTCTCAGTAATTGCATAACATAATGCATAAAAGTTCCAGAATAAATATGTACATGCTTAAACTGGTTTTAAGCATTTAATTACAATACTTGTATTTTGTTCATCGTAGTACAAGTTCTAATAGTATTTATTTTAGGTATAAATAAATAATAAGGTTTAATTAATTAATTCATTTAATTAATATTTTGTACTTACGTTGTTTATAAAACACTTTAAATATTTATATAGGATAGTTTTATATACATTTAAAGTGATAGGAAATAAATATAATTAATATATTTATTTTTATAAGTTAATCATTTTCAATTCATATTTAATATATAAATAAGGTTTATAAATGTATAACATTTTATTTAAAATCCATGTTTACGTAAGGTTTATATTTATTAAGTTATAGGTTTGGAAAAATAACAATTGTTACATTTATTTAAGTTTTACGTTTTAAATAACGGTTTAAATATATAGGATTTTAAGGTTCGTAATACTTTGTATAAAATACGTTTTAGTCCTTTTAATTAAACAAATACTCACGGTTAAATTACTTTTATACCCCTAGGGTTTCTAAATCTTTCAAGTAATTACAGTTTTGGTCCCTCCCTAGTTACACGTGTAACTAGGGTTTCTTTAAGTTTCATTAATTGGCGAAAACAGTCCCTAAGGTATACGGCTCATATTAGGGCTTAATTAAGTTTCACATATTGGCAGTTTTAGTCCTCTAACTTGCGGTTTACATTTAAGTTTAATACAAGTTACATTATTGCCCCCTAGGGCTTGTATGGGTTTCGGTAAAGGGCAAGTTTAGTCCCTAGGGTTACTTAGGGCTTTATTAAGTTTAGTACCTTGGCACATTTGGTCCCTAATGTTTATATTAAGTCTCGGCTTGTGTCCAAAACAATCCCTAGGTTTTCCAAAGTTTACACAACTTACCCTAATATTATATTAATCTCTTTTTAGTCCTTTTTAACCCTATAAAGTTTCGGATATGTTCAAAACACACCCTTATACTCTCGGCAATAATTAAAAAGTGGTCCAAAGTTTATGTTTATGAAATATAAGTTTCTACACTTATTCATTTAGATCCCTTTTACTTTGTAAATTTATAAATCCACCCCAAAAGTTTATACTTGTTATATTTAATCCAAAATTTTAGTAGATCTATTATTTAAATCCAAAATAATTATAGATTTATATTTTTAACATGAAACTTTATAAAATCATATTTTTGATACTAAAGTTTTATAAAAACATTTATTTAATGAAAATGATTATTTATCTATGCGAAGTATTATAGTGAGCTTAAACTAATCTTATGAGGCATAGTAGTGATCTTAACATTTTAGGGCACCTAAAAACATAAATCTAATGTTTCTAGTTATATCTAAACATTACAAGATTACCCAAAATAATATTATGAGCTTATAGCTCTCGTCTAAAATACATGCATGGTTAGGTTTTCATGGTTTTTCAAGTTAAACAAGATCATGTTGATGTGTTCTTCAAGGTTGACAAGTTTTTACATCATTTCATGTTATATTTAAAATTAAGCCGTGGGTTTCATTAGGTTTTTAGGGTTTCAATACTTGTTTAAAATGTTAACTTTACCAAGAATAATCATGTACACATTAATATGCATGAAAGTAATGTATTAGAAAAGATAGGTTTTAACTTGGACTTACTTGTTTAGATAGGTTTAGAAATGATATGAGAATGAGTAGAAACAAGTGACAAGCTTTCAACAATGGAGGTCTAGGAGATCAAAACAAGCCGTGGGCTTCACAAAGCTTCTAGGGTTCTTGTTCTTGCTTCAAGGATCAAGGTTTCTTGTAGGATGAGCTTAGGATTAACATTTAGATAGTAGAAGACATAGTATAGGAGTAGTAGTTAAACTTGAAGGTTTGAAAATGGTGGATGTTGATATATAGCCATGAGTTTGAGAAGGAGAGAGTGAAGTGAGATTAGGAAATGTTTTGTGTTGTGTGAGGAGTGTATGTTTCGGCTTAAGACAAGGAAGAGAGAGATATCCAATCAAATCATGTACCTTGTACCTAAAGATCAAACTAAGATATGTCATATCTAGTTGGGATATGGTTTGGTTGATTTCCACATGTGGCAAAACTAGCAAGTTACTTCCTTTCCTACTTTGGTGTTGTAACCGTGGGTTTGCACAAGGTCAAAGGGGGACAAAGTCTTACATGGCATAGTAGAATGCATGAGGCTTGAGTGTGTAAGTGTATAAGTATGCTTTGTGTAAGCAAAAGTATGGTTAGGGTAGTGTGTTAGTGGAATAAACATGATTACTTGTAGGTTAGATAGCAAATGATGGTAGTGCATGCATGCATACACCCACACGTTTTATATATGCATGGGAAAGGGTTTTGGTAATTTTTGCCAAGTGTTGTATGATAATAATAGTCCTTGTATATTATTATAGGACTTGTTTTGTTGTAGGTATTTTTGTTGAAGCTTTTAGGTAACTTAGTGAAAGGGTATATTAAATACATCACTAAAATTAGTTTACTTAAATAAAGTAAATAAGTGATAATGTAAATTAATATACATTGTTTTTAAAGTGTTTAGGTATTTATTCCTTTTAAGTAATATATGTAAATATGTACATATAAAAATAACTATATTACTTAATAAATAAATTAAGTAAGGTTACAGTTTATCTCAAAATATGTACTGAGGTGATGAATTTCATTATTCAATCAAGTGGTCAGTCAGTTGCCAGAGTAGTCAGTAAATGACTAAAGGTTCATATAAATGTAAAATAAATATGAAAGGTAGTATGACAATAGGTATATGATAATTAATAAGTCATATAAAAGTGAAATTATATAAATTCCAAATATAAATAGTACTACAGTTGACAAAGTCAATAAGGTAAAATCAGAGGTTTTACAGCACCATCCCGTTATTTTAGCTTTGTCCTCAAAGCTTAAGATGAAGCTATTGGTCAGGTGAACAAGTGTGGATACTTGGTCTTGAACGAGTCTTCTCGTTCCCAAGTGAACTCAGGGCCTCTCCTAGAGTTCCAACGTACTTTGACCAGCGGGATGCGACTGCGTTTCAACTTCTTAACTATCCTCTCCATGATTTCCACTGGTTCTTCTACAAACTGGAGTTTGTCGTCAATTTGAACTCCCTCCAATGGCATAGCTAGTGGTTCTTCAACATAGCACTTCTTCAGGTTAGAAACATGAAAGGTAGAGTGTACCCGACTCAGTTGCTGGGGCAACTCCAAACGATAAGCTACTTCCCCGATCCTGGCTATTACTTTGAAAGGGCCAACATAACATGGATTCAGTTTTCCACGTTTGCCAAAACGTACAACACCCTTCCAAGGTAATACCTTGAGCATGACACGGTCACCTACTTCAAATTGCATAGGTTTGCGTTTCAGGTCCGCGTAGCTCTTTTGTCGGTCGCGAGCAGCTTGAATCCTTTGCTTGATGAGGACGATCTTGTCAGTAGTCTCCTGGATTAACTCTGGTCCAGTGAGCTGAAATTCACCTACTTCTGCCCAGCACACAGGCGAACAGCATTTGCGACCGTACAGTGCTTCGAAAGGGAAAGCCTTAATACTGGCATGATAACTGTTGTTGTAGGAGAATTCCACTAAAGGAATATGGTCAACCCATCCATTTCCAAAATCAATCACACATGCTCGTAGCATGTCCTCCAGAGTCTGGATGGTTCGTTCACTTTGACCATCAGTCTGCAAATGATAAGCAGTGCTCATATCCAAATTGGTACCTAAGGCTCGTTGGAAAGCCCTCCAAAAGTTTGACGTGAACCTACCATCTCGATCACAGATTATCAACACTGGTATTCCATGTTTGGTCACAATTTCCTTCAGGTACGTCTTTGCTAGTTTGGCAAGGGAATCGTTCTCTCTAATTGGCAGGAAATGAGCGGACTTGGTGAGTCGATCGACGATTACCCATATAGTATCGTAACCGTGAGATGACTTTGGGAGTTTGGTAACAAAGTCCATAGTGATGTTGTCCCACTTCCATTCCGGTATCTTGGGTTGTACAATTAAACCCGATGGTCTCTGATGTTCAGTTTTGACACGAGCACAGGTCAAACATTTCTGAACGTAGGTGGCAATGTTGGCTTTCATATTCGGTCACCAATATAACTTCTTCATATCCTGATACATCTTTTCAGATCCGGGATGTATAGCATATTTAGACTTATGAGATTCGTGCATGATCACGTTCCTCAAATCTCCATAACAAGGCAACCAACTTCGTCCGTGAAGGCATAGGGTTCCGTCTGCTCTAGGTTCTAACTTTTCTTTGCTAAGATCAGTTCTGAGCATTCCCCCGACATCTTCTGTAACACCCCATTTTGGAAATGGAAATATCACAGTAATTAAGGCATGTCATCAAAGCATATAAGGTAAAATGTCTAAACATTACTTGACCATATAAAGGAAAATACCGGAATCAAACATCGGTAGTCCAAAAGTAAAGCTCATCACACACAAACATAGTATAGTAAGGAATAAGGACGAAACAATGTCCAAAGCATAAGTATCATAAAGAAAAGAAATGCATAATGTAAAGAAGGCTAGACAGCTTCCAGTCCATATGCACGTACTCTTAGTGTCTACGAGCGTCCCTGAGTACCTGCCGTTTTGGGAACATAGAAAAGGAAAACGGCTGAGCAATACGCTCAGTGCACGGATGTACAATAAAGCATGAATAGGATAAGCATATAACATAATAACAGCGGAAGAAACTAAGTCCCGAGTAACCTGGTTAAGTCTTAATAAAACTGGTTTTATAGTTTGAAAGTCTTATGTTTATCTTATAAAAACTGTTTGTCATATTTTACCATTAGCCAATATAGGTCATGAATATCCACCGTGCATGAATAATTGGAGGGGTGACCTCATCATACAAATTAGAGGGGCTGCCTCTAATTTAATATACTGGTTTTATGGGTAGGAGGGATCAGCTCCTTGTGAAGGATGCAAGGCACACACCACATTCACCATGTAATCCTGAATAAAAACGTGTAACTAGGATGCACCCATACGCCCCACATGATAAATATAAATAAATGGCCAAAACTGAAGGGACGCCACGAGCAATCACTCCGTCGTGGTGAAGTCATAACATCAGTGCCTCTAATGTTATGGTTATGGTACCTCCATAACTAGGTGAAACTGGTCATGCATGTATATGGCTGTAGGTAATCATATTTAAAACATAAGCAATCAAACTCACTTATACTACGGGAAAACAGTTGACTGCATACGGGGAAATCCTAATAAGGAAAGAATGTCCACACTGAAAGGACGGGAATCTGTACCTTATGTCCAGTGAACGAGAACGATGAACTGCGAGAATCCTACTTCCGAAACACTAGTGCTACATAAATACGTACATGAAATAAGTATATGCTTACTACATACATAGCTGGTTTTATATCATATCTTAGCTTATTTTATATGTTATTACTATTTTACACTGTTTAAGCCTTAAACTGTGTTAAATCTTATATTCTGTTCATTCTGATTAAGTATTTCTGGTATTTCATGTGTTATTATACTTACTGTGTAATAATAAGTAACTTTCCAAAAATAGCAGGTTTCCTAAAATAGAAAGTTTCCAAAAATAGAAAGTTTCCAAAAATAGAAAGTTACCAAAAATAGAAAGTTTCCAAAAATAGAAAGTTTCCAAAAATAGAAAGTTTCCAAAAATAGAAAGTTTCCAAAAATAGAAAGTTTCCAAAAATAGATTTACTGCTTAAAATAGATAAGTTTCTAAAAAATAGAAAGTTTCCATAAATCGATTAGCTGCCTTAATTAAATAAGTTTCCATAAATAGATTAGCTGCCTTAAATAAATAAGTTTCTAAAAATAGCTGGTTTCCATAAATAAAATAGCTGCCTTATTTAATTAAGTTTCTAAAAATAGAAAGTTTCCATAATTAGAAATAAGCTGGTTAAATAAGCTAAGTAAATAAGCCTAAGTATTTTCATGATTATTTCCTAAGTCATATGATATATTATATAGTTTAATAATTATTTCATGAAATTTAATTAAACTATAGGTTATAATATTTAATTAAAGTATGACATGTTTTTAATTAAATATATTAAATACTTAGGTTAAAATATGTATTATTAAATATTAATAATATAACCTAAGTCATGTTTAATTAATTAATTATATCCATGGTTTTTAAATAATTAATTAATTATAAGTCTTAATAATATAAATACTTAGGTTAAAAATAATTTCATGATTATTAATAATTAATTAACCTAAGTCATGTTATTAAATTAATCTCATCTTTTATTAATTTAATTTTTAACATAAGTTTATAACATAAACAACTAACATAATCATGATCCAGATCTAAGCCTAAAAACATGCACCGGATATGAAACAACACCGTACCCCGACCCAAATCGGGGTACCCCTTGCTGCCGTGGGACCCACACGCACCAACCAAGACCAAAAAGGTCTTGGTGGTGGTCGGCTAAAATAAACCGAACCCCCCTTGGGGTCGGTTGTACCTTGCGGCCTAAAACAAACACCCCTTTGATCGACCCTTTGATTAATTAATGATCAAAACATGTTAGATCTATGTTTAATTAATGTGTTTTTATAAAAAAACATCACGTGTTCATAATTAATAAAAGATTAATTAAAAAGAAAAAGGTTAAAAAGGTTTTACCGTATTCGTGGATCAAGAGGGTGAAGAACAAACACGAACAAACAATAAAACTTCAAGATCCGAGATCAATGAATCACCTTGTTGGTGATTTGAAGGTGGCGGCACAAAGAGAGGAGAAAAAGGAGATTTTAGGTTTTCTTGAAATCTTCTGTAAAAGTAATTTTAAGTAGTAAAAATCTATTTAACCCCCTCTTAGTAAAATTGGTAATGGGCTTGGCCCATTACCTTGTTTTGGCCGCGGGTAGGGACTCCCCCGTGGGGTTCCCGTACCTCGTTTCGTGTCTTGTTATTTAGTACTCGTTTATGTTTAATTAAGTTCGTGTTTTAAATGTTCTCGTTACGTAAATACCATACTCTTATATATTTAATTACGCTCGTATT
The DNA here is from genome assembly GCA_025667525.1 of Glebionis coronaria. Taxonomy (NCBI): domain Eukaryota; kingdom Viridiplantae; phylum Streptophyta; class Magnoliopsida; order Asterales; family Asteraceae; genus Glebionis; species Glebionis coronaria. The sequence goes on from CM046874.1 coordinate 163,476,808, forward strand.
AAATATATATACGTAATTAATAATAGCTCGTGTTTTAATTACGCTCGTGATTTCGTGATCGTATGCTCGTGATTAATTATTGCTAAATAATTATTACGTGATCGTGCAAATAAAATACTTATCGTGTTCTAACACGTACATAATACATAAACTCCTAACACGTAATCATAATCATGCTATATTAGGAAAGTTTTTAACTAGTACGTACGATCCTAAGGGTACTATGCATGGTAAAAGCATGCGGGTTTTACAACTCTTCCCCCCTAAAAAGAATAATTCGTCCCCGAATTATAGATAACGTAAACTGGAAAAGAAGAACATACCCGAATTTAAAATATGAAATGAGGGTAAGAAGTCCGGATAGACTCCTCCGTTTCCCAAGTGGCTTCCCGCTCGGTATGATCCCTCCATAGAATTTTGACGAATGGAATCGTCTTCTTTCTCATGACTCGTTCTTGCCTGTCAAGAACTCGTTCGGGTTCTTCTAAAAAAGTGAGATCTTCATGTATCTGTTCCAGTGGATACTGAACCATGTGAAGGGGATGATATTGGTACCCTCTGAGTAAGGACACATGAAACACATTGTGCACATGCGAAAGCTGCGGAGGTAACGCCAATCGGTAAGATACTTCACCGACTCGTTCAATGATATCAAACGGTCCGATGAAACGAGGACTGAGCTTCCCTTTATCCCGAAGCGTCTAACACCACGTGCCGACGAAACCTTAAGGAAGACGTGATCTCCTACGTTAAAGTGTAAATCCCTACGATGCTTGTCGACGTAACTCTTTTGACGTGACCGTGCCTCCTGAATCTTCTGCCTAGCTACTGCGATCCTCTCGTTTGTCATCTCTATGATTTCTGGTCCTTCGAGTGTTCGCTCGCCAACCTGATCCCAACAGATTGGGGCGCGACACTTTCTGCCATACAACATCTCAAATGGAGCACACTAGATGCTCGCGTGCCAGCTGTTGTTGTACGCAAACTCCACCAAACAGATGTATTCGTCCCAATCACCCGTCCATTCCAACGCACATGATCTCAACATATCCTCCAATGTTTGAATGGTTCGCTCCGACTGTCCGTCCGTTTGAGGATGAAAAGCCGTGCTAAGCTTAAGTTGTGTTCCCCAAGCTTTCTGCAGACTTTTCCAAAAGCGCGAAGTGAATCGAGGATCTCTGTCTGAGACGATGCTGGATGGTGCACCGTGTAGTCTCATGATCTCTCGTCTGTACGTATCTGCGAGTTTACTTACCGGATCTTCCTTGCGGATCGGTAAGAAATGAGCTGATTTGGTAAGTCGATCAACGATAACCCAAATTGCATCGTGCTTCCTTTTGGTAGGCGGAAGACCGGTAACAAAATCCATGGTGATTTTATCCCACTTCCACTCTGGAATGTCTAACGGTTGAAGGAGACCGTCAGATCGCTGATGCTCGATCTTAACCTGCTGGCAGGTAAGACATTTGGAGACGTAAGTGGCCACATCCTGTTTCATACCGCTCCACCAAAAGTACTGCTTGATGTCATGGTACATTTTGGTTGAACCAGGATGTATCGAGAATGGGGAGCTATGAGCTTCTGCTAGCAAAGCTTCCCGGAGTTCTTGGTCGTCAGGAACACAAAGTCTAGTTCCCTGCCATACGATACCATCTACATCTACTCTGAATTTCGTCTGCTTCTCCAAATTCTGTACTATCGCCCAAATTTCTCCGTCATCTTTCTGAGCTTCCTTGATCTTAGATAGTAACTCGGGTTCTACTCTAAGATTAGCCCAGTAACCGTGTTGTCCACGTACCATGATCTCGATGTCTAGTCGCTCCAAGTCTCTTATAATTTCCTCTTCGATTCTAATGCTGTTGATCATTCCGGACTTCCTTCTAAGGGCATCTGCTACTACATTTGCCTTTCCGGGATGATACTGTAGATTAATGTCATAATCCTTCAACAGCTCTAACCATCTTCTCTGCCTCATGTTCAATTCACGCTGAGTGAAGATATACTTCAAGCTCTTGTGGTCCGTGAAAATGTCACATGATTCTCCATATAAGTAGTGTCTCCATATCTTTAATGCAAACACGATTGCAGCAAGTTCCAGATCGTGCGTGGGGTAATTCTCTTCATAAGGCTTAAGCTGCCGTGAAGCGTACGCGATCACTTTCCCATGTTGCATGAGAACACAGCCAAGTCCCTTCCCCGATGCATCGCTGTAGATTTGAAATCCACCCGTACCAGATGGTAGAGTAAGAATAGGTGCAGATACTAGCTTCTGCTTCAGGTCTTCAAAGCTCTTCTCTCGATCTTCAGTCCAGACGAATTTCTCCCCTTTCCGCATCAGTTTGGTCAATGGTAGTGCTAGGCGGGAAAAGTTCTCTACGAACCTATGGTAATAGCCAGCTAAGCCTAAGAAACTACGAACTTCCGTCGCTGATGTCGGCCTTGGCCACTTAGTGATGGCCTCAACCTTCGCTGGATCCATAGTGATTCCTTCTGCTGATACAATGTGACCTAAGAATGCCACCTTGTCTAACCAGAACTCACACTTAGAGAATTTAGCATACAGCTGCTTCTGGCGAAGAATCTGTAGTACTGTACGAAGATGGTCTTCGTGTTCCTCCTTGGACTTAGAGAAAATCAGGATGTCATCGATGAAAACAATGACGAATTTGTCCAGAAATTCATGGAAGATTCTGTTCATCAGATCCATGAACACAGCTGGAGCATTTGTCATGCCAAATGGCATAACTACAAACTCGTAGTGGCCATAACGAGTACGAAAGGCAGTCTTAGCAATATCCTGCTCCTTGACTCGTAACTGATGATAGCCTGACCTAAGATCGATCTTGGAGAAGTGTTTGGCCCCTTGGAGTTGGTCAAACAGATCGTCAATGCGTGGCAGTGGATACCTATTCCGAATAGTAATCTTGTTGAGCTCGCGATAGTCTATGCAAAGACGCATACTGCCGTCCTTCTTCTTAACAAACAAGACCGGTGCGCCCTATGGAGATGCGCTCGGTCGAATGAAACCTCGTTCAAGAAGTTCTTACAGTTGATCCTTAAGCTCCTTCAACTCTATGGGAGCCATGCGATAAGGAGCCTTGGAGATTGGTTCAGCTCTTGGAACCAGCTCGATACTGAATTCCACGTCTCGTGCAGGTGGTATGCCCGGAAGTTCTGCTGGAAACACGTCTTGGAATTCCGACACTATTGGTTGATCCTGAATCGATGGAGATTCAGCATCCATGTCGTGAACCGTAGCTAGATAACCCTCGCAGCCATGTGACAGTAGTGCACGCGCTTGCAGGGTGGATATGATTTGTACAGACCGTCCGGGTATGAACCCATTATGAATGTACTCTGGTGCATTGACATCACCGAAGATAACTCGATATGAATGGCAGTCTATGGTAGCATGATATTTGGATAGCCAATCCATGCCCAAAATCATGTCGAAGTCATTCATGTCCAGCGGAAGTGCGTCGAAAGGTCGAACCTTATCATCGAATTCTAAGGGAAGACTCTTGTATACATGGGTGATTAATACAGAGTCCCTCAAAGGCGTGGAAATAGTAAGCCTATTTTCTAGTGGCAAGGGAGGCATCCTAATGTTCTTAGCATAAGTAGTAGAAATAACCGAGTGAGTAGCACCCGTATCGAAAAGAACACATCCTGTAGACTTGTTGGCCTGGTCTCGAGATGTCGTGTAGACACGCCCGGCAGTAGGAGGCGGCTTGGTATCAGCATGTCCCGATGTACCCTCCATCTCGCCCTTACGGCAATCCTTCATAATATGGCCAGGAAGACCACACTTGAAGCACGCATCAGTATTACGGCGACATGGTCCTGGGTGCCTACGGTGGCAAGTAGAGCAAAGAGGATGAGTGTATCCTCCAGCAGGTGCTCTGGCTGGCTGAGGACCTGATAAAACATTTTACATGAGACATAATAGTTGGGTACAAAGGACGAATCAGATAATCGTAAGATTGAATACCAGTAATAGCTGGACGGCTAGGCTGCGAACCTCTCTGGTTCTGGTCCCTACCGTTTCCATGGTTCCTGGTAGAAGTTTGCTAAAGTGTCAGAATATGAGTTATAACATAAAACATAAGAAATTTCGTAAGTATTAGGACCTGCTGTTGCTGGATTGTCCGGCATTGTTACGGTAATTTTCATTACCGCCACGCCTATCCGTAGAAGATCGGTCATTAGTCTGACCATTTCCCTTGGGCTGATGAGGCTGCTGCTGAGTAGCCGGCTAAGACCGGTCCCCAGTTTTCTGCCTGGAAGATACATTTAAAGAGATGAATAATTGACATATGGAAGGTATACGGATTGGTCACCGCTTGAATACGAAGGTTTACCTCTTGTCGGGTCTTTCAGCTTCCCCGAACTTATCCCTCTCCTGCAGCATCTCTAGTTTCCGTGCTGCATCAGCCACTTGTGCTACAGTATTGAACGTAGCACACACCAGATTGTTTTTTACCGATGTACGAAGAGCCCATCTGAAGTGATGTGCCTGCTCTTCCGGAGTACCTGCTGCCGCACCAAGGAAACCAGCCAAACAAAGAAAGCGCTGCATAAACTCGTTGCTATTCTCCCCAGCTCTCTGACGGATCCCATGGTACTCTCTCTTGAGCTTGTCCTGCTCAGCCTTGGGAAAGAACTGCTCCATCACCCTTTCCTTGAACTGAGCCCAAGTCAAACCAGCAACCCACTCATCACCACCTTCAGATTGCATCAAAGCTAACCACCAGTTGAGTACATCGCCTTCGAACCGATAGCATGCCAACCTCGCCTTGTATGCAGGGTCACAGCTCATATCTTCTCAATGTGAGCCAACCAGCTTTCAGCATCGTTGGGGCTATCTGTCTTCTTAAAAGCTCGAGGGCGGAGCTTGTTGAATCTCTCCAGCCATACTGCTAATGTCACTGGAGGGGGAGGATGAGGTGGCTGATTGTGCTGCTGCTGATTGTTGGCAGCTTGAACTTCAGCCCGGATGTCATTCCTCAGTTGAGGAAGCAAGGCTTGCATGGCAGCCTGAATTGCAGCATTGAGCTGCTCCTGTTCGCGTGTGAGAACCATCTGACAGTATAATAATAAAACATATGATTAAACAGTTCAAAACATAAAATATAAAATATATACATGAAAAAAAATTTATACTAAAAATTTCACGAGAAAAATTTTATGCAAGAAAATTTTTGTATGAATGCATGATGCAGTTTTATGAAAACTTTGGATGCTCGAGAGTAAACGCCTCTGGTCAGTTCACTCAAAACAAAAGACATATCGAGGGGACGCCTATGGGTCGGTCCCAAATCTAAAACTTCGATAAAACACATGCGACTAAATAGGGCCAGTCCTGTACCAACCATTACTTAGTCAAAAACCCTGTAACAATGACATATATATGTATGCTTAAAAATGATGAATGCATGAAAACAACTGTCAGTTCTAGGAAGACCGTAGTGACTACCCACTAATCACAGGTCATATTTGAGAGCCTACAGGACGAAGCCTTGGCTCTGATACCATAATTGTAACACCCCATTTTGGAAATGGAAATATCACAGTAATTATGGCGTGTCACCAAAGCATACAAGGTAAAATGTCTAAACATTACTTGACCATATAAAGGAAAATACCGGAATCAAACATCGGTAGTCCAAAAGTAAAGCTCATCACACACAAACATAGTATAGTAAGGAATAAGGACGAAACAATGTCCAAAGCATAAGTATCATAAAGAAAAGAAATGCATAATGTAAAGAAGGCTAGACAGCTTCCAGTCCATATGCACGTACTCTTAGTGTCTACGAGCGTCCCTGAGTACCTGCCGTTTTGGGAACATAGAAAAGGAAAACGGCTGAGCAATACGCTCAGTGCACGTATGTACAATAAAGCATGAATAGGATAAGCATATAACATAATAACAGCGGAAGAAACTAAGTCCCGAGTAACCTGGTTAAGTCTTAATAAAACTGGTTTTATAGTTTGAAAGTCTTATGTTTATCTTATAAAAACTGTTTGTCATATTTTACCATTAGCCAATATAGGTCATGAATATCCACCGTGCATGAATAATTGGAGGGGTGACCTCATCATGCAAATTAGAGGGGCTGCCTCTAATTTAATATATTGGTTTTATAGGTAGGAGGGATCAGCTCCTTGTGAAGGATGCAAGGCACACACCACATTCACCATGTAATCCTGAATAAAAACGTGTAACTAGGATGCACCCATACGCCCCACATGATAAATATAAATAAATGGCCAAAACTGAAGGGACGCCACGAGCAATCACTCCGCCGTGGTGAAGTCATAACATCAGTGCCTCTAATGTTATGGTTATGGTACCTCCATAACTAGGTGAAACTGGTCATGCATGTATATGGCTGTAGGTAATCATATTTAAAACATAAGCAATCAAACTCACTTATACTACGGGAAAACAGTTGGCTGCATACGGGGAAATCCTAATAAGGAAAGAATGTCCATACTGAAAGGACGGGAATCCGTACCTTATGTCCAGTGAACGAGAACGATGAACTGCGAGAATCCTACTTCCGAAACACTAGTGCTACATAAATACGTACATGAAATAAGTATCTGCTTACTACATACATAGCTGGTTTTATATCATGTCTTAGCTTATTTTATATGTTCTTACTATTTTACACTGTTTAAGCCTTAAATTGTGTTAAATCTTATATTCTGTTCATTCTGATTAAGTATTTCTGGTATTTCATGTGTTATTATACTTACTGTGTAATAATAAGTAACTTTCCAAAAATAGCAGGTTTCCTAAAATAGAAAGTTTCCAAAAATAGAAAGTTTCCAAAAATAGAAAGTTACCAAAAATAGAAAGTTTCCAAAATAGAAAGTTTACAAAAATAGAAAGTTTCCAAAAATAGAAAGTTTCCAAAAATAGATTTACTGCTTAAAATAGATAAGTTTCTAAAAAATAGAAAGTTTCCATAAATAGATTAGCTGCCTTAATTAAATAAGTTTCCATAAATAGATTAGCTGCCTTAAATAAATAAGTTTCTAAAAATAGCTGGTTTCCATAAATAAAATAGCTGCCTTATTTAATTAAGTTTCTAAAAATAGAAAGTTTCCATAATTAGAAATAAGTTGGTTAAATAAGCTAAGTAAATAAGCCTAAGTGTTTTCATGATCATTTCCTAAGTCATATGATATATTATATAGTTTAATAATTATTTCATGAAATTTAATTAAACTATAGGTTATAATATTTAATTAAAATATGGCATGTTTTTAATTAAATATATTAAATACTTAGGTTAAAATATGTATTATTAAATATTAATAATATAACCTAAGTCATGTTTAATTAATTAATTATATCCATGGTTTTTAAATAATTAATTAATTATATGTCTTAATAATATAAATACTTAGGTTTAAAATAATTTCATGATTATTAATAATTAATTAACCTAAGTCATGTTATTAAATTAATCTCATCTTTTATTAATTTAATTTTTAACATAAGTTTATAACATAAACAAGTAACATAATCATGATCCGGATCTAAGCCTAAAAACATGCACCGGATATGAAACAACACCGTACCCCGACCCAAATCGGGGTACCCCTTGCTGCCGTGGGACCCACACGCACCAACCAAGACCAAAAAGGTCTTGGTGTTGGTCGGCTAAAACAAACCGAACCCCCCTTGGGGTCGGTTGTACCTTGCGGCCCAAAACAAACACCCCTTTGATCGACCCTTTGATTAATTAATGATCAAAACATGTTAGATCTATGTTTAATTAATGTGTTTTTATAAAAAACATCACGTGTTCATAATTAATAAAAGATTAATTAAAAAGAAAAAGGTTAAAAAGGTTTTACCGTATTCGTGGATCAAGAGGGTGAAGAACAAACACGAACAAACAATAAAACTTCAAGATCCGAGATCAATGAATCACCTTGTTGGTGATTTGAAGGTGGCGGCACAAAGAGAGGAGAAAAAGGAGATTTTAGGTTTTCTTGAAATCTTCTGTAAAAGTAATTTTGAGTAGTAAAAATCTATTTAACCCCCTCTTAGTAAAATTGGTAATGGGCTTGGCCCATTACCTTGTTTTGGCCGCGGGTAGGGACTCCCCCGTGGGGTTCCCGTACCTCGTTTCGTGTCTTGTTATTTAGTACTCGTTTATGTTTAATTAAGTTCGTGTTTTAAATGTTCTCGTTACGTAAATACCATACTCTTATATATTTAATTATGCACGTATTAAATATATATACGTAATTAATAATAGCTCGTGTTTTAATTACGCTCGTGATTTCGTGATCGTATGCTCGTGATTAATTATTGCTAAATAATTATTACGTGATCGTGCAAATAAAATATTTATCGTGTTCTAACACGTACATAATACATAAACTCCTAACACATAATCATAATCATGCTATATTAGGAAAGTTTTTAACTAGTACGTACGATCCTAAGGGTACTATGCATGGTAAAAGCATGCGGGTTTTACATCTTCCTTCACGAGGTTTTCAGGCAATTGGGCTTGAGTCTGAGCTTCCAAAATCTGTTTGGGTAGATCCAAGCTGATTGTCATAACCAATGCCTAAACTCTCATAGGAGGGTCCGTTTCCTTACAACTTAAAGCATCAGCAACCACGTTTGCTTTACCCGGGTGGTATTTGATCTCGCAGTCGTAGTAACTCAGTAACTCAATCCAACGGCGTTGTCTCATGTTCAACTCCTTCTGATCCAATATGTGTTGCAAACTTTTATGGTCAGTATGCACTGTGCACTTTGTTCCGTATAGGTAATGTCTCCAGATTTTGACAGCAAAAACTACGGATCCAAGTTCTAGATCGTGAGTGGTGTAATTCTTCTCATGCTTCTTCAATTGTCTTGAAGCGTAGGCAATCACTTTCATCCTCTGCATCAATACTGCACCTAAGCCTTTGTGTGAGGCATCACAGTATATAACGAAATCATCGTTTCCTTTAGGCAAGGCCAGTATGGGTGCACTACATAACTTCTGCTTGATCAGTTGGAAAGCTGATTCTTCCTTCTCTCCCCAATCAAACTTTATTCCCTTCTGTGTGAGTTTGGTCATCGGTTTGGCTATTTTGGAAAAGTCTTCAATGAATATACGGTAGTATCCGATAAGGCCTAGAAATTGGCGGACCTCCGTCGGTGATTTAGGAGATACCCAATCTTTGACAGATTCGACCTTTGCTGGATCCACGTGAATACCGTCACAATCGATGACATGACCAAGGAATTGCACTCTAGGAATCCAAAATTCACATTTGGAGAACTTAGCATAGAGCTGCTCCTCCTTGAGTACCTTTAGTACTTGTGCAAGATGTTCCCCATGTTCCTGTTCGTTCTTGGAGTAAATGAGTATGTCGTCAATGAAAACTATCACGAAATTATCCAGGTAGGGTCTGCACACACGGTTCATAAGGTCCATGAAAATAGCTGGTGCATTGGTCAACCCAAATGGCATAACCTGGAATTCGTAATGGCCGTAACGGGTTCTAAAAGCTGTCTTTGGAATATCTTTCTCCCTGACTCGTAGCTGATGGTATCCATATCTCAAGTAAATTTTGGAATACACACTTGACCCTTGCAGTTGGTCAAATAGGTCGTCAATGCGAGGAAGCGGATAACGATTCTTCACAGTTAACTTATTCAGCTCTCTGTAATCGATGCACATTTGAAAAGAACCATCTTTCTTCTTGACAAATAACACAGGAGCTCCCCATGGTGAGGAACTGGGTCGAATGAATCCTTTGTCAGATAGTTCTTGAAGTTGTTCGGCTAGTTCTTTCATTTCTGATGGTGCCAACCGGTATGGAGCTTTAGCTACAGATGCTGCTCCGGGAAGCAAATCAATTTGAAATTCCACTTGTCGAGTCAGTGGTAAGCCTGGCAACTCATCAGGAAAGACTTCTGGAAAATCTCGGACGATGGGTACGTCCTCGATTTGCTTCTTCTCGGGCTTGTCTTCTTCATCTGTTTGAGAAATATGGGCCAAGAAGATACGACATCCTCTCAACAGATATTTCTGAGCTTTTGTACAAGAGATAACACTAAGTCTAGTGTCAGCGAGGTCGGTGTTACCGTCACCTCGAATGATTAGAGTTTCATTTCCCCATGGAATACTGACTAGCTTTTCGTCACAAACAATGACTGCGCGGTATCTTGCTAACCAGTCCATGCCGATAATAACATCAAAACTACCAAGGTTTACGGGGATAAGGTCAATGTTGAACGGATGTTTAGAAAGATTTAAGGTACAATCTCTAATGATAGTGTTAGCATCTACAGTTTTACCGTCAGCTAATTCTACGGAGTAACGGTGATCTAAGCTTGTAGGGATAACTTCTAGTACTTGACTAAATTCTGTGGATATAAAACTTTGGTCTGCTCCAGTATCAAACAAAACAGATGCATAACGATTGTTCAATAGAAACGTACCAGTAACGACATTCGAATCGGGGTTGGCTTTTGCATTGCCGACCGCGTACACTCTGGATGAAGCTCCTCCATTATTCTTGTTCTGGTTGGCCCGCTTAGGGCAACTTGGCCTCACGTGTCCTGGTGCTCCACACTCATAGCACACAACTCCCTTCTTGGGTCTATTGTTGTTTCCTCCAGTAGCGTTGTGGTTCCCCTGCTGTCCATTCCTGCTCCCACGGGCATTGTATCCACCCCTGTTGTTGTAGTTCCCTGTGTTTTGAGTGGGTCGGGCCTGAGTGACAGCATTAACTCGACAGGTTTTAGCAAAATGACCAACTTGTCCACATCTGTAACAGGTCTGGCATGGGCTATCAACAGTATGATGATAGTTGCACTTTGGGCACAAAGGTTTGGCGCCCACGTACGAGTTAGCTCCTGCAGAGGTAGCACTGTAAACTTGCCCAACATTCTGCTTCTTAGGATGCTGCTGGTGCTGACTGCGGAAGTACTCGTCTGCCTTTCGCTTGTTGTCAGTCTGCCTCTCGGATATGGTACGGACTCTTTTGTTTATCAACTCAGTAGCGAACTCAATGGCACTCTCGACGGTAGTAGGTCGAGATGTGAGCACACTGTCGTGAATGGCGTCTGGGATTCCACCCACATACTTCTCAATTTTATCATCCTCCTCCACAAACATTTTGGTGCACATTAGGGTCAACTCTTGGAACCTTTGGTTGTACGCAGTGATGTCATTGTTCCTGCATTTGAGATCCTATAACTCGATCTCCAGCTTCTTCATTTCTCCCCTTGGACATTATTTCTCTGTCATCCTCTCCTTCAACTCAGTCCAGTTGAGAGCATAGGCAGCATCGTGTCCAAGAGTAGCAACAATAGAGTTCCACCAAGTAAGAGCACTCTCAAGTAGGGTGCAGGCGGAAAACTTCACTTTGTTCTCTTCTGCACAGTCGCTGATGCGAAAGACCGTTTCCAACCTCTCAAACCACTGCATCAGTTCCACCACTCCTTCCTTGCCCTTGTAATAGGAAGGTTTACATTTCAAGAAGTCGGGGTAAGAGCAACCCCTGGTGGTCTGATTATTCCGGCGGTTGTTGGAATTTTGACTGTCGTCTACGTTCCTGCTGGCAGCCATCGCAGATGCGATGCCTTGATCAATCATTTCCCTTAATTGGGCAGCAGTGACGTTTTGGGTAGTCTCGGCATTGTTGGGGTTCGTTCTAGTGATTACCATTTTTCTATAATTATACACAAAAATGAAATCATTAGTTCAAGGTGTTAGCACAGTTTTATATAATTACACGAAAAGGAATTTCATGCATAGACTTTGCAACAAATTGGATAACCTATTTAAAGTTCATAATATAATACAGTACAGGACATAACAAAAGCTAATGAGTACATGCCATAAGTCTAGAATAGGAATACAGTACAAAATGCACAACCTAATCCAAGACAGAGCACAGCGCGCCTGTCTGGGATGGTGGTACATGAAATCTAAAGTACATCATCTATGAATCCCTAGTCTAAATAGTACAGTACAAGATACAACTGACTAAAGAAAAGTACAAATACAAGAGATCCTATATCATGATAGCCGGGATGCAACCCTTAGGCTTTTCATGATGTACAAAAGATCTAGTACATCTAATCTACTGATGCCTAACTGACTCCTCGGATACGGCTGGCGCCACGGGCGGAGATGAGACAGCCGGTGCCTGCATGGCATCCTGCATCGCGGTCATGGCAGTCCTAGTCTCCTTGATCAGTCGGAGTGTCTCAAGGAACTGGTCTCTGAGAGTCTGCTGAACTCCCCGGAGATGAGCTGTCTCTGACGTCAACCCCTGATGACAGACCTCCTGGAGGTCGAAGAATATAACAAGAGTCTCCTCCATGGTCAAGAGGGCAGTATGAAAGTCTGTCTGCTGGCTTTGGAGCAGGTAGATCTGCTCACGTAGGAACTCATTCTCATCCAGCAACCACTGGAGAGAATGGTAAGTAGTCGACCACACCCCTCGGGCAGCGTGCGCCTCCGAACTCACAGTCCATGATAAAAGGTCCTGGCGCTGCTGTAGAACAGTGCGCTCAGTCTGTCCGGCCGCTAGCAGAGCAAGAATGTCTGCTACGTCCTGGGCCTGGCGTGCGGCCAGTGCCGTGATCTGGGCCTGGACGGGGTCAGCATGTCTGGCCTGGGAACCCTCACCGATCTCATAAGTGGAATCGAGAGGTGCCTCGTACCTCCTCTTACGAGGTGGCAGAGACTCGGGTGCATGCTCCCGTAGTGAAGTCACAAGTGGTACAGGTGGTATAGCAGCAGCAAGCTGGACCTCTTCCCCAGCGGGGGAAACAGGTGGAGTAGAAATAAGTGCCTCAATGGATGCGGCGTCGGCAGAAACGTGACTATCACCGGAGTCACTAGCAGATAACCATCCACATAAGACGGTCGTCGGAGATACGGCAGCAGGTGTATCGGTAGGTGAAGTCATGATAAATCTGAAAGTAATATAGTTTTAATTGATATAAGTATAAACTTACTCAAGTTAAAAGTTTTGGGAAATATAATTAAAATTATATAATAGTGCCGTTTAACACTCGCCATGCTAACGGTTACGTTAATACTTATAAGATTAATCAACCGGATGTTAATAATCAATGCACAGGCAATCACACAATCGATGTATGCTCTACAATCTATATGGTTAACTATTCTAGTCCCGAAAATCCCAAGAGATTTTTAAAGCAGTTATAGTTCAGATTATATATAAATTTTATTTTTATATTCATTTTAATTTTTGCTCTGATTCTCTATAACTATCTCTCTGATACCATTCTGTGACACCCCCAAATTGAGTCAAACGCAACGGAAATAATATTTGAGTGTCACGTAGGTGGATCAATAGCAGACAGAATGTAGAGCAACAGATAAAAGATTATCCTTAAATTTATTACATGATTGAAAGTGCAAATAGTATTACAGTAGTCTTTAACATTGTTTGAAAGTTTGAATTTATTCCCAATTTATAAAACCCCAGATGAGCTCTATAAATGCAGCCTATCATGATGCTTGAATCCATGCACACCAATACCTGCTTCAGTTTCCTGAGAAAACATGCTTAGAGAGTCAACATAAAGTTGGTGAATTCACAGGTTTAATTAAAATAAGTTTGGACATTAAATATTCACTGAAGTAGTAATGCACAAAGCATCAATACTTTAAAAGTAATTACATTTCCATATTGCTCGAAACTGAAACTTGACAGTTAAGTCCTTAACAAATAAGGACCCTTCGCCTTATCTTTATCAAGGCACCCATAACAAAAATAAGTGCTGACATGTGAAACATCTGTTGTCCTGGCCTAGGCACAGTGAGCATGAGTCACCCAGATGGGGACGGTCAATCCCAAATAGATCTAATTATAACATTCAGGTAATTCAATAATTCTAACAGTTTCGGATGCACGGGTCATGCGGGTTCATCTACAATAGGCAATGTAATCAAAAGTTTCACAGTTCAATCCATGTCCATAAAATCAAATATGTTGCATGTTTTCTTCCCAATTAAAAAGTTTAAAAGTTTGTCAATATATAAAGTAGGGCCATGAACTCACCTTAGTAGTACCGCAATAAGTCAGTAGATAAATCTGATAAGGATGCTCACGATACAATCAACGACCTAAATAATTATAAGGTCTCAGTAAATGCATAACATAATGCATAAAAGTTCCAGAATAAATCTGTACAAGCTTAAACTGGTTTTAAGCATTTAATTACAATACTTGTATTTTGTTCATCGTAGTACAAGTTCTAATAGTATTTATTTTAGGTATAAATAAATAATAAGGTTTAATTAATTAATTCATTTAATTAATATTTTTTACTTACGTTGTTAATAAAACACTTTAAATATTTATATAGGATAGTTTTATATACATTTAAAGTAATAGGAAATAAATATAATTAATATATTTATTTTTATAAGTTAATCATTTTCAATTCATATTTAATATATAAATAAGGTTTATAAATGTATAACATTTTATTTAAAATCCATGTTTACGTAAGGTTTATATTTATTAAGTTATAGGTTTGGAAAAATAACAATTATTACATTTATTTAAGTTTTACGTTTTAAATAACGGTTTAAATATATAGGATTTTAAGGTTCGTAATACTTTGTATAAAATACGTTTTAGTCCTTTTAATTAAACAAATACTCGCGATTATATTACTTTTATACCCCTAGGGTTTCTAAATCTTTCAAGTAATTACAGTTTTGGTCCCTCCCTAGTTACACGTGTAACTAGGGTTTCTTTAAGTTTCATTAATTGGCGAAAACAGTCCCTAAGGTATACGGCTCATATTAGGGCTTAATTAAGTTTCACATATTGGCAGTTTTAGTCCTCTAACTTGTGGTTTACATTTAAGTTTAATACAAGTTACATTATTGCCCCCTAGGGCTTGTATGGGTTTCGGCAAAGGGCAAGTTTAGTCCCTAGGGTTACTTAGGGCTTTATTAAGTTTAGTACCTTGGCACATTTGGTCCCTAATGTTTATATTAAGTCTCGGCTTGTGTCCAAAACAATCCCTAGGTTTTCCAAAGTTTACACAACTTACCCTAATATTATATTAATCTCTTTTTAGTCCTTTTTAACCCTATAAAGTTTCGGATATGTTCAAAACACACCCTTATACTCTCGGCAATAATTAAAAAGTGGTCCAAAGTTTATGTTTATGAAATATAAGTTTCTACACTTATTCATTTAGATCCCTTTTACTTTGTAAATTTATAAATCCACCCCAAAAGTTTATACTTGTTATATTTAATCCAAAAATTTAGTAGATCTATTATTTAAATCCAAAATAATTATAGATTTATATTTTTAACATGAAACTTTATAAAATCATATTTTTGATACTAAAGTTTTATAAAAACATTTATTTAATGAAAATGATTATTTATCTAGGCAAAGTATTATAGTGAGCTTAAACTAATCTTACGAGGCATAGTAGTGATCTTAACATTTTAGGGCACCTAAAAACATAAATCTAATGTTTCTAGTTATATCTAAACATTACAAGATTACCCAAAATAATATTATGAGCTTATAGCTCTCGTCCAAAATACATGCATGGTTAGGTTTTCATGGTTTTTCAAGTTAAACAAGATCATGTTGATGTGTTCTTCAAGGTTGACAAGTTTTTACATCATTTCATGTTATATTTAAAATTAAGCCGTGGGTTTCATTAGGTTTTTAGGGTTTCAATACTTGTTTAAAATGTTAACTTTACCAAGAATAATCATGTACACATTAATATGCATGAAAGTAATGTATTAGAAAAGATAGGTTTTAACTTGGACTTACTTGTTTAGATAGGTTTAGAAATGATATGAGAATGAGTAGAAACAAGTGACAAGCTTTCAACAATGGAGGTCTAGGAGATCAAAACAAGCCGTGGGCTTCACAAAGCTTCTAGGGTTCTTGTTCTTGCTTCAAGGATCAAGGTTTCTTGTAGGATGAGCTTAGGATTAACCTTTAGATAGTAGAAGACATAGTATAGGAGTAGTAGTTAAACTTGAAGGTTTGAAAATGGTGGATGTTGATATATAGCCGTGAGTTTGAGAAGGAGAGTGAAGTGAGATTGGGAAATGTTTTGTGTTGTGTGGGAAGTGTATGTTTCGGCTTAAGACAAGGAAGAGAGAGATATATCCAATCAAATCATGTACCTTGTACCTAAAGATCAAACTAAGATATGTCATATCTAGTTGGGATATGGTTTGGTTGATTTCCACATGTGGTAAAACTAGCAAGTTACTTCCTTTCCTACTTTGGTGTTGTAACCGTGGGTTTGCACAAGGTCAAAGGGGGACAAAGTCTTACATAGCATAGTAGAATGCATGAGGCTTGAGTGTGTAAGTGTATAAGTATGCTTTGTGTAAGCAAAAGTATGGTTAGGGTAGTGTGTTAGTGGAATAAACATGATTACTTGTAGGTTAGATAGCAAATGATGGTAGTGCATGCATGCATACACCCACACGTTTTATATATGCATGGGAAAGGGTTTTGGTAATTTTTGCCAAGTGTTGTATGATAATAATAGTCTTTGTATGTTATTATAGGTACTTGTTGTGTTGTAGGTATTTTTGTTAAAGCTTTTAGGTAACTTAGTGAAAGGGTATATTAAATACATCACTAAAATTAGTTTACTTAAATAAAGTAAATAAGTGACAATGTAAATTAATATACATTGTTTTTAAAGTGTTTAGGTATTTATTCCTTTTAAGTAATATATGTAAATATGTACATATAAAAATAATTCAAGTACTTAATAAATAAATTAAGTAAGGTTACAGTTTATCTCAAAATATGTACTGAGGTGATGAATTTCATTATTCAATCAAGTGGCCAGTCAGTTGCTAGAGTAGTCAGTAAATGACTAAAGGTTCATATAAATGTAAAATAAATATGAAAGGTAGTATGACAATAGGTATATGATAATTAATAAGTCATATAAAAGTGAAATTATATAAATTCCAAATATAAATAGTACTACAGTTGACAAAGTCAATAAGGTAAAATCAGAGGTTTTACAGTTAATTGGTCTATGTCAAGATGCTTATATAGATAAGATTTTGAAGAAATATAATACGTATAATTCCAAGAAAGGTTTTCAACCTATGGACGTTAAGCATAATCTGAGTCATGAGATGGATGCATCAACTCATGAAGAAGAGGCATACATGCATAAGGCGCCTTATGTTTCGACTGTATGATTTATAATGTATGTTGTTAGATGCACAAGGCATGATGTGGCGTTTGCTCAGAACTTGGTCAGTAGATACCAACAAAATCCAAGAAAGCTCCACTGGATTGTTGTTAAACGTTTTCTGCATTATTCGAGGAATACGAAAAGAAATGTTTTGGTATTCGAAGGGTATCCATATAGATAACTAAATTTGGTTTGGATTAGGAATTTTATTAGAGATCTTGGGATGATGCTTGCATTAAAAACCTAATAAATATATATTGGGACAATTCTGCCGCAATAATATTTGCCAATGACCCTGGAGTCATGAAAGGCGCCAGACACTTTATGCGTAGACATCACTACGTCCGAGAACAAGTTGAAGCTTGTGAAATCAAATTGATAAAAGTTCACACAGATGATAACGTAGTTGATCCTTTAACTAAGGCTTTACCTAGACCAAAGGTAGTTAAGTATGCCAAGGCGATTGGGCTGCAACTAGCTAGCGAACTCATGCAATAAATCTGTGATTAGTATTTAGATAAATGATGTTATGACATTATTATATAATGAAATAAAGATTGGGTTTTGTTTATATTTATTATTTAATAAGTGTATCCTATTTTACATGTTTTAATCCAAGAATAAAAGTTATGCTAAATGTGCGTTGTCGATTAATAATATGGGATTATTATTAAACTAAGACAAATCAAAATAGCGATAGAGTATACTTGAAAGTATATTGATCGATTTTGGATGATATTCGATAAATCGAATATAGGACTTATCCCAACTATATGTTATTACTTTAGGGATCTTTGTCATTAAGTAAAACATAAATAGTTATCCTTAGACTTGAGATACCAGAAAACTGTTATGAATCTAGTGCATCTCTATGGAATAATCTAACGTTAAACGTAACCGGTAGCTATAAGGATTATTTTCGGAAGTGTTGCAAAATTCATATGTTTTTCTCGTAGTCAATATGGAATTTATTTCCTCCAATTCCGTTTTGGAGTTTAATACAGTTGGGCCCCTCGTGGGATTAGTAAGATGTTTGTGTGGTCACACCCAAATTTGTTTTGGTAATGCTGAATCTGTGAACGAGAAATAAAATGGTTAATGAAAGAAATGACTGAGATCCATATCCTTATTAACGTTGTATTAGAAATAAAAGGATAATAATAACGATGCAGAATCGTTAAAAGGTTTTGTAGTCGTGTGATAGGATCGAACTCGAGATTACGAGATTGCACAAAATACATAAAGAGTTAATTTAATTAATAAATATATTTTTTGTATTTAATTTATTTAATAAATATATTTATGTATTTATTAATTTAACCGAGCAAGTAACTATATAACCTTAACGATCGTTAATTAATTAATAGTTAAGTTATAACGAGCGTTAAATAAATATATAGTATGTACACTAAAGGAAAGAAGGACGGAAGGTTCCGGAACACCCCCTAAGGGGTGTTTCGACCGTCGGTTATGGCTAGGGGGGGGGGCAATTGTTGCCTTTTATTTATCTTGGGCTATAAGGTGTTTAGGCCTATAAATACACCTCCTAACTCCTCATAATTCACACAACAATAATCTTTCCCCTCCTTCTCTCCTTTGTTCGATCGCAAGCCCCACCACGGAAGAGTTTTAGTTGGTTTTCTTGGTTGATCGATTGTATACGTAATCTAGTCTTAACCCCTCTCTAGGGTTGTTGGGAAGATTAATTACAAACGTTGTAGCTCAATTTTCACGTGCTAGAATCACGGTTAACTCGTTGTATTACGTGTGTACAAGAACGTAATATAGTCTTACTTTAGACTATATATTGGTGTAGACGGTATAAACCCGAATTGGTGATTCGTTCTTAGTCTTGTGGAATTGCTTTAGCGTAAAGGTATGTAACCCTAATTCGATTAATTATAATTGTGTTATTAATTATGATCTTGTTAAATCGCTTCCGCTATATGTGCTTTGATCTCGTTTAAGGTTTTATATAATTGTTATGATATTAATAAACCATCCTAAATTATCAAATATAAAGTGTATATGTTGAGTTAAATGAGTAAAAGTTATGTAATGACTAATGACCAATATATGGTCTCATTAGTACTTCAGGTTTAGTGACTGACCCTTATTATGGTGTTAAAGATGGGTTGATAACGCGTTCAAGTATTGAAATAAAAGTATGTATATGTAAAGGTAATATGATATGTCATAGCCAGACGTGATGAAAGTAAGATATATAAAATTGACACATTACTTGTTATGTCTCAGATAACATAATATATGAAAGCTTAAGGCCTAATGAATTGATTAAGTTATAGAATACGTTAAAGTATGAAAGTATGTAAAAGATGGATTTCTTAAATGCAATTACCTAAACCGTAAAGAGGTTAAAATACTTAAAGGTGATGAAATCATGTTGCATAGAAAACATGATAATTAATCATAATGACTAAAATGACGAATAAAGGTCATACGTGTAAAATGATCTCGCTGAAAACTATATGAAATGTATAATGCGCTAGAATGAAATGGTAAAACATTATTTGAAACATGCTAATATTATGAAATGAGTTATACGGGATTAAAGAGTATGCTATAGGATAAACCCATGAGAGGTTTACATATGCGAAAGAGTTGGTAAAGTAAAGTAAGATGTATTATAAAGAATGAAATAAATGATCAACTTGGGGTTGGCGAGAAGATGACAAATGTATTAGGGAGATGCATATAAAAATTTGTCATGGCTAAAATCGACAAGCATCGTATAAATCTTGTATAAAATATTGAGAAAATGGGAATGAGAGATAATTGCGCAAAGCAATAAGAAATGAGATTAGAAGGGTACTTGATTAAAAGTACAAGAATGATGAGATGTATATGAATGTAAAATGTAATATATGTTAATAGCTTGGATCTAAAATTATGATATGTGTTACAGAAATGGATACAATGATGTTATAGTATCCTCCAGAGGAATGTGTTATAGGGCGAATCCTTTTAAGAAATTGCCAATTGATGTTACAATGACGGATTACCACGGGAAAGGGCCAACTGATATTAGAAATACCTTTCGGGAAATGTTATAATAAGAAGTGGATCCAAGCATAAAAGATGGAGAGTCAATATGAGAAATAAAAAGGGTAATGTGAAAATTGAAGCGTTAAAGGTAAAAAAGATAATGACGTATGACCGATGAATGTATAAGTTATCGAAAGTTTGAAAGTTATAACGTGTAATAGTAATGTAATGTTATGACAAAGACATATAAGTAGAATGTTTCATAATCTCTTTATTTAAATGAATTGGGACGCCTCTTAATTTAAATAAAGAAATTGAGAATCACCGAACCATAAGTTTATATTTCCTTATGTACGTTGATTCGGACGCTTCTCGATGCTGATAAAGGAGTATAAATGAGTGGCCTTATATGATCCCGACATGGCATGAGTAAAATAGTAGAAGATAAAAATCTAAAAAAATGATATAAAGACTGAGATAATTGAAATCTTATATGGGGTGAATGCTTATGATGTCTAGAGTATGAAAGGATAAATTTGAAGATTTGAATTAATGTTATAATATGCCTTACTGTGTGAATAGTGATCATGGTGATCACTAGAATGTATAGAACTCTTTTGGAAAATGCGATGATAATAGTAAATATTTGACTTTGAAAAAAATTTCAAGTGACTTATACTCGTTGACGTGAAATATCGAAATAGAGAGAGAAAGTAAATTATAATAACAAAGCATTATAGAAGTAATAAAATTATAATAGTAAAGTTGATTGAATGAGATGTTAGTTTGATCAAGTTATGTATCGTAGGACATGATGAATTACTGAAGAATAATATTGCTATAGAAATATGTGCGTAATAGGATGTATTAAAACCTCGATTTGAGTTATAGTACGCTTAGAATTTGCAAAATTAAATGGATTGTCGTAACTAGCTTTATGAACATGGAAAGCATTAATAATGGGTTATTAATGTAACCAAATATATGGTTAGTAATAAATGAGTGATTTTGGGGACAAAATCCAACTAAGGGGATAGATTTGTAACATCCAAAAACCAGTTTTTAAGTATTTAAATACGAGGATGTCATCGGGTGAGTTTGACTATGACTTTATAAGTTTGAATGTCTTACGTGATTGGTTTGTCAAACTCATAAGTCAAAGTATATGTAAAATGGGTTTAGAAAGTATTAGGTGTCACTTATATGAAGTAATAACGTCTAAGGGACCATTATTGCCAAAGAGGTAAAGTATTAATTTACTTATACAAAATCCTTACAAAAAATCCAAACACTTCTATGTCTTTATGTATGTTGTGATGGGACGAAAGAAAGAAGAAAAGAGAGAGAACAATAAGCTAGGTAGATCCATGGTTGGTGAATTAAGGTCCCAAATAAAGAAATAAGCCTTAACAATGATTTCTGTTAGTGCAAATATTACGATATTTAATCTATACATCATTGTTTGTTTTGTTGTTGAAAAACATGTAACTTGTTCCCACTAGGTGCAAACAACCTTGAAGTGGCCACGCCAACCTCCAGCAAAGGGAGGGCTTTACCTAGTTTGAGTCTGTGTGGAGGTGGGCTCAAACCCCGTGGATTAGTTGGCCAATGAGTCGGAAATCACGGTTACCAAAAAACCCGTGTAACTTGTAACACATAAAGTAAAATGTGCAAGCAACTTGTAATCATATTTTGTCTCAACATACTTTTCACATTACTACAAGTCTTTTCTAAACTCGTGTATTTTTGCATAATGTTACAAACAAAAAAATGGTACATGAACACTCTAATAAATCTGATTAAGAAAGTCAACTAGAAGGTAGTAATAACTTTGAGTGTAATCTTGGACAAAAGATTTGGTATTTATGGCAAAACCAAAGGCAACTCCCACAGACCCCTTCGTAAAGGGACGGGCCCCTTTCTGAAAAGGGTCCACGGGGTCAGTAAACTGCTGAGCTTGGTGCCTATAAATACTAAGCATTCTTCAAGCTTACACCTCACCCTTTCTATCATAATCTCTATATTCTTCTCTCTATATCTTATCTTCTATCACTCACTTCTTTTCTCTAACATGTAGATCTTAGATCTGTACTTGTTCTTCTTTTAGTGTTTCTCTTTGTAGATATGAAGATCTTCTATCTTTTCTATAACTTTGTTGAGTATGGAAATGTGTGCATGTGTGTCTAAGCCTAACGACAAAATCATTTTACAATAAAGTGCTTTACATGTCTTTCTCTTTCTAAACATGATTCTTTGTCTTGATGTTATCTTATTACGTGGGGCTTTCTATTAAATGTTTGTTGTCACATTATTTCCGCCATATTGACATCTTTGCCACTAACTTATTTGTAAAATAGGTTTATGACAAATCATTTATTTCTTGTCTTAATGCTTATTTCTCATTACCTTAATCCCTTTATGGCTAATAAAGTAAAAATAGGTTTTAGGGGATCCTCGCCTTACATGAATGATGCTATATTGCTATGTGGTAATCTTGTGTCTTATTGATGAATGTGTTGTCATCTTATGACATCTTTTAGCCTACTTGCTTTATAGGTTTATAACAAATTACTTGTTATCACTCTATAATAATCATAACTTTTATCGTGAAGATCATTGTTAGTACAAACGATATTTTGACTAAACCAACATTCCCAACACTTGCTTAACACGTTGGTGTATCCGATACCTCTCTAGTATGACACTAAGTTAAGTTGTGCCGTATTTTCACCTCTATGCCTAATATGAGAGTCTTTCTATTTGTGTGTCTACTTGAGAACATATTGTGTTCGTATGTGCCTACTTCCGCCACTTCTAGGAAATTTGCATGCATGTCTATGCTCATATTTGTTAGGACAAATTGTTGTACTATCATGATAATTTTGCTTGTATCATGTGATAGACTAAATTATTTCAACTTGTGTAGGACGATAAATCGCATCATCAAGTTTAATTGTGCTCGTTTAAACATTTATCTTTTTCATATCTTTTATTATCATCACCACTTCTCTTACCCGCTAAACCACAAACCAAAAACCCTTGGAGCTCTTATTCACATCTTCAGCATCACCTCGCATGTTAAGGACTTGCCTTCTCTTTCTTTCATCTCATCACCAAATTCTGCTTTCGCTCTAAATGTCATCGTGTCCAACACTTGAAGTGTTTTCATCAGTTCTCTTTGTCTTATGAAACATTGAGTCATGAACAAGGTCATATTTTCAAACAAAATAACCATAAAACTCTCCAAAATATCCACAACCCAACATACAATAACACACTTTTCTATGATGTCAAAAGCCAAGTGAATTTCATGATGAAATACGTCTTGTTCCCAAATACATCACTTCAACCGTGAACATATCCACTACTAAACCTCTTCTCATTCTTATCTTAGCAATATTAAGGTCTTACCACCTCGGACTATAGCTCCATTACCTCAGTCTCTACCACCTCCAGTAGGGATCAATGCCCTCCTACACCCACCCTCTAAGTGGGAACCTTGATCACGAAATCCCGGGATCTACTCTCTTTTTCCTTTGTCTGTCTCACAGATCTACGGACCCCGCGGACCCTTTCTCATTTGGGTTCGCCACCCTAAAAAAGGTGTGTGGGTCCTCTGACTTATTTATAGTTTTCTTTTTCCTTTCAATCCTGTACCAATGTTCCACATACTTTGCATCATAACATTCCACAAACATCTTCTTCCTTTCACGACCTCATATGGACCAACCATGAAACCTTCTCCACAACACTCATCCTCTAGTGTCATTCCATATCGTTCTAGGCAACGTCGCCTCAAATAACTTGATCAACTTTATGCACTTACCGACATGATACAAATGCACATTCATAAAGCCCAATTGCTTCAATCATCTATGAGACGTCCACTTTCACATCAGTTTGAGTCAAGTCATTAGGATCCCGTACTCCTATTCTTCATTATTTTCTCTCTTTTTGCCTGCATCAGGGACTGACGGACCCCTATGGACCCAATTCAAAAAGGGTCCGCCCCTTATGAAAAAGGTTTATGTTCTCCTGTAAGTCTTTCTAAATTTTCTATTTATGTTTACATCTCTTCCTCTCATTTTTAAAGTTCATTTAAGTGCTCCAAACATTCTTCCACCAATATAACCATTCATTCATACTTATAAATCTAATTATTGCTTTCAAATCTTTCTAAAACCCCTATATCTAAACCCATTTATTCGTTCTTTCATCACCATCACAATCTAAGTCCCTCAAATATTTAGAAATCATCTCCATACCTAAAGCTTCTTAATCCTCTCCCAACCCCGCTACAAAACACATAATCCAAATTCATGTCAAACCTTGTTGCCTTGTGTAAAACCCAAAATTTGAATACCATTTCATCTCATATGATTTTGATTAATGAGATATAACATAAAGTTTATTTAGAAGTATTTAAAATTTAAAGTCTTAAGTTATAACTTTTGAAAATAAAAGAAATATTATATCAAGTATAAAAAAATTATAACGTCATTCATAAATTTGACGTGTGTGGGAAAGAATAAGCAAAGATGACTTAGTCATATTAATTAAAGTTAATAATGGTAGTAATTGGCTCATTTAAATGTGGTGCTTAATATTTACTAGTATAATGGGCCTAGTATAAAGTAACGTAATCTCATGATCTTAAGTTGATCACCATCACAAAGAAATTAAGTTGATCACTGATGTGCGTTCCGATGTTGGTTTTATGATATTGAAACAAATAGTTCAAGAACACAATTCCAACAAAGAAATAAAAGAAGCCAAAAACTTGATGCGTTCTTTCCACACTAGGTTTTAAATTTATAAACAAGAATTATCGATTTTAATTAGGAACACAAATTTGGACAAGTATACCCTAGTCATGTTGCAATTAGGTTGGTAAGTCAAGGTTATCCCATGGGACTTGGTTATACTCAAGTGTAGTTTATTTGTAACAAATGGTAAGTATGATTGTCACGATCAAACCACCATGAGAATCGTTTATAAGGACAAGCACACAAAGAACATACATGTATGGTCAAATGATCACATGGACATTAGGATGTTTAGTTTGGAAAATATATTATCAATGGTAATACTTTCGACCTATAAAACCAATGATAAGAAATTAGTGCTTTATAAATCAAGTATACATAAGTCTCAATCAAATGGTCACTCATGAGCCTTATGCCTAAACCAATAACAACAAGAATCCTTTCGACCTATAGACTTGGTTATTAATTTGATAAGTTCCATTTACTTGAAATATGATTAGAACAATATATTCAAAAGACTCCTTTCGATCTATAATCTAGATTAAACCTTTACTTGTTATGTTTATTAAGTCTCTTGCACAATCTTCACAAAGCACGAGACCAAATCATTTGTCGATTAACGAATTGAAATAAACCATATTGAGAATAATTTTGACATATAGACTCAACAATGATTAACCAAAATGACAAACAAGAACAAGTTCCAATTCAACCAAATATAATGTTATCATCATAATCCAATGACAAGCACTGATAGAATCCAAAAATCCATTTATCACAAGTTTTCATATGAACAATACAAGTATCACAACATTCACAATATCACAAAACACATGAATCACCATAGACATGAACATAAACAACATTGAATAATAAAGAAGAAGTTACCAAACATTAGAGTTCATGGTACCAAAATGCAATGCATTCTACCCATAACCTTCTTGGGTTTTGTATGGAGAATGGATTTCTTCTCTACTCTCCTATGGTTATTACATGAACATGGCTACCAATCCCACCCCTCACCACTTAGGTGAGGGGTGATATCAAAACCACAGAAATATGATAGAGATGGTAGATAGATTGATGATTTAAGGATAGATTATATAACCCCATGGGTCTTATTTATACTTAAATTAGCCTTGGACACCAAGTAGTTTCCTTGGAGCCAAATATGTGTAATAATGAGAGTAATGAAGCTTGGAGGAGTTATAATGGAGTTATGGCCGAACTTGGTGAGCAAGGTGAAGTAATTGAGGTGTTTAAGATTACTTGGAGAAGTGGCAGCAGAAGAGTTGTCGGCGGCAGAATTGAAAGTTGCCGACGACAACTTGGGCCAGTTTCGCCGGTGGCAACTGTGCCATTTTACCCTATTTTTCCCTTTAGTCCTTTTACTTTGTTTCTTCCTCTTTGTTTCTTCTAAACTTTCCAAGACTCTTATTCTTTGTATTATTTATCATACGAGAGCTACACTTTCATGTCTCGTTCATCCTTTCACCTCCAATACTCGTCTTTTCTTCATTTCTCGTGATGTAACCATTGCTGAACCTACAATAACAAATAAGCTTCATTAAGTATCATAAGTTCATAATAATCACATAAATACATGCATAAACACCACGAATACGCTCCTAGAAATATGTTAGATTTGAGTGTTATCAAATCCCCTAACACTTAAGTTTTGCTCGTCCTTGAGCAAGGAAAATAAAACTTTGTTTGCCCTTAAGCAAATAAAAGTAAAATAAAGTTCTAAACAAAATAATTGAGAACCGATTAGTAATGCACATGGAGTGCGGTAACTAGAATACACCTGGATTATGATACATGAAGTATACATGGAATATGATACATAGGGTACACATGGAACATGGTACATGGGGTACACATGGAATATGGTACATGGAGTACACATGGATTTCACATGAGATGATCGATACGGTGTCAATCATCTGTTAGTATCAAAGGAAGGTAAATGATTGAATGGTTGTAAACCAAACTGAAAAGGACAACGTAATAGCCTAGCTAACTCCGCATAGACATAACTCCACTTGCATGAAGAAGTACAAAAACATAAATAAACGATATTCAACAATGATCCGCATGAAAGCATGATTAATGAAAAACAACCATGACTATCATAAAAGTATGATTAAATGTAATTCATCCATGTCTAGCATGAAAGCGTAAGCAACATGAAGTGTAACACCCCACTTGGATAAATGGACCGTTACGTGTATTTATGGCGTCTCATCAAAGCATAAGGTAAATGTCCTAGAACATTAACTGACCATAAAGGAAATACCGGAATCAAACTTCGGCAATCCAAACATAAGCCCAAAACATGAAAATAAAATACTGAATGAAAGGACTAAACAATGTCCAAATAAGCAGAATAATAAAAGAAATGCATAAAGTAAGAAGTCTGGATAGCTTCCATCCAAATGCACATGCTCTTATAATCCTAAAAGCGTCCTGGTGTACCTGCCGTTAGAACATGAAAGGAACTACGGCTGAGCATAACGCTCAGTGAATGGATATAAAGCATGATAAGGAACTACTGAAATGAAACAGATGGTAAAATACTGGAGCTGTAAGACTGATAAGTAAAGTTGTAGCGGAAATCTGTGTATAATCTGTAAAGCCTGATTTATAAAATAATAAAGCTGAACTGTTATCTATTAAAACTGAAACATGCATTTACTGTATTTTAATTGCCAGAGCTTATATAGGTCATGTACTGTAACAACGTTGCATGAATAACTGGAGGGGTGACCTCGTCATGCTGTAGAGGGGTGACCTCTAAATAACTGTGCTGGGTGGAGGGATCAGCTCCAATGTGAAGGATGTAGAGCACACACCACATTCACCTGCTAAACAGTAAATTGTAGCCTAGGATGCATCCATACGCCCCACTAATAATACTGATAAAAAAAATGGCCAAGCTGAGCTGAATGGGACGATGCAGGATATCACTCTCCTGCATGTGAGTCACGACACCGGTGCCTCTAGTGTCGTGGTTACGGTACCTCCGTAACTAGTACATAAACTAATCATGCTTGTATATAATGCTCAGGCAATTTATTTTATTATTAACATGATTACTGATAAGCTTAAACATATACTGGGGAAAACATTTGGCTGAAGATGGGGAATCCTAATCATGCATAGAAAGAAAAATCCTTACTGAAAGGACGGAAAATCCGTACCTTGTGTCCAGTAATGAAATGAGAATGAAAGCTGAAGGATCGACTCTGACTTCATGGTTACTACATAAATAACGTACGCGAAAATAAGTTAACTGATTACTGTTTACTATTATCTATTTTCATATGTTCTTAGTTTAATTTGTTTTATTCTTACTACTGTTTATATATAATCTGATTAATCTGCTTGTCTGGTGTATAATCTGATAACCCGACTGATCTTTAAATGTTTACTGATTAGTATATACTTATTGATGGTTACTGTGTATTATACTGTGTTCCAATGATCCTGATATTACTATAAATAGTAGCCTGTTGTAAACGGAAAGTTTCCTAAAATAGAAAGATTTCCAATTTAGTTTTCTTGAAACAAATTATTAACTAAATCATAAATTAAATCTGACTTTTAATTAGTTAAAAGACAAAGTTAAAATCAATGTAGTCTTACTAATTATATAAATAAAATAACAATATTTTTAACTCTATTTTTTTAAAAAAAACTTATTTATAAAATGATTTAACCATACTTAAATAATTCCCACTGTTTTCTTAAGTTCCCACTGCTTGCGTTTTATTCCCACTGTTTGCTTAAGTTCCCACTGCTAGCATTTTATTCCCACTGCTAGTGCTTCTGACAGACCCAAACACACCCTTATTGCTGAATTAATCCCAAACACCCATGGTGGTTTGTTTTTGCTGTTCGAAACGCCCAACACCCCCCTGTTGGGTCATGGCTGATCAAAAGGGCACCCACCGAGACTTGGTGTCTCGGTATTTGTGCCATAAACCAAACCCGACACCCCTGCTTGGGGTTTGTTTCGGGCTGTCACAAAAAGAAACACCACCGAGAGCTTATTCTCTCGGTTTCCCTGAATCAACAACCACACGCCCCCCCTTAAATCAGTTCTTTGCTTGAAGAATAAAGGTTCGTGATTGGCAAGAGAAGAGAAAAAGAAAGGATAAAGGCTTTACCAATATTTCGTGATTAGGAGTCAAAACCAACGCCTGAAATCAAAATGAGAAATCAACTCGTCTTTTCTTGTTTTTTGTTCTCAGCGGCGGATATCAAAAGACAGAACCCCTTTTCTTTTTTTTCTTTCTTCCCGGCGGCCCAAAACAAAGAAACCCTAATCTTCTATTTTTTTTAACCGCTTGAATGAAAAAAAAGAGGGTTAAGTCCCGTTTCTTTTTTTTTGTAACCCAAGATGGGCTAAAGCCCATAATCTCTTTTTTTTGTTTTCTTTTAAACCGGGCCTAAGCCCTTTTATAATATTTCGTGTTTTCGTTTCACTTCGTTTATACACATTTAATTTGCGTGTTCGTTTTTTTTTTTTAAATCTCGTCACGTAATAATTTACATACGTAATGCTGAATAATTGTTACTTACATAATACTTGACTGATTACTATTAATTATTTTTTCTGAAATAAATAACTACGTAACGTTTTAAATAAAACCGAGGCTGCGCAATTACGTTTAATTACTTTTGTATAAAAAACCATACATACGTAATATTTTCTGGAACTTAATAATTATTTTATGAATAAACTGTAATATTTATAGTATTTAAATAAACTGGGGTTGCGTATTTAATTTCTGCGTTTATATCTATGTCTATCAATTAAACTTAAATAGTTTATTAAAATTAGACTACGTATTTAAATATCCTGATTTTGAAATTTGGGTTTTACAATTCTTCCCCTCTAAAAACAATAATTCGTCCCCGAATTAAAGGTACGACCATACTGGGTTTTACAATTCTTCCCCTCTAAAAAGGAGAAATTCGTCCTCGAATTAAAGGTAATAAGCTGATGAAGTTATAAGGACTGAAAGAACACGTAGACTGAAAAGACAATTAAGCTGAAGGATAAATTGTCTTCTAATTAAGACATAATGCTGTTGATAGGTATAAACATGACATGACTGAAATGATCATGTAACGTGACATGACTGAAAGAACTTAACAGGATTTATTGAAGGAAAGTGAATGAGAGGTCCGGATGGACTCCTCTGTTTCGAGTGGCCTCCCGCTCGAAACGATTCCTTCAAAGGTCTAAGCATAATAATAAAAAAATCTTGGTCCTGATGACCCTTTCCTGATGATGCTGAATACCTTCAGGTTCCATACTTAGGATGGATTTTCTGAACCTGAATGAATAAGCTATAGCATGTAGTAGACATGCAACGGTACGTAGAATTATCCTGAAAAGATAACATTTATATCTCTGAGCAAACTGTTGAGAATATATATAGGGACGAACTACGTGAATAATTGCGAACATGCTAAGTGAGTAATTGTAAGCGTGGTTCATAATTATATGAGGAGCGCTGGCATGGAATTAGAATATGATAAGTGAATCATACTGTGAACGTGATACTAGAATATATCATGAACGTATGCTGACTGGGGAATGAATGCCAAACGCTACGGCCTGAGATGTGAAACGTCTGCTTGGTTATGGAATGTTGTGCTAAACTTGAGTCTAATTTCTCAAGCTTTCTGTAACCGTATACGGTAATACTGAGAAATGTGTATCGTGAAGTGGCACACGAACTTGAATGTGAACAATGTTATGAACACAAACGTGAGCTTAAATCAAGAGATAGCATAAAGATGAACTAAAACAGCATCATTCTGCGAATGAGACGTATACGTGAAAGTGAAAATAAACGTAAGCGTAAACATCCACGTGATCGTGAACATGAATTCTGTCTGATATAATTGTTGCCGGAATACCTGAAATCGTACGATTTACTACTAAATTTAAAAATTTTCTGCAGATCTGCTACTGCGTGATCCTTTCGGTTGAAAGCAACGCGCAGGCTGATTACACATTTGATGGTAACTTAGATAGTATCATACTTTCTCTGAGCCTGTGGTAGCTGATAACAATTTCATGGAATTTCGTCTCCTTTCTGTTCAGAAATTTCTAAGGGTTGTAGTAACTCACTAACATGACGGCGTTCTATCTTGAACCTGCAGTAGGTCAGGCATCTAGATATGAACATAGCTGCATTAATGTGTGATGCGGATTCTATTAAAGTTTTGTCCGGGATTATGGAACATTCTGGTGGAAATCTGGTTGAATAGTCATAAAACAATTTTAGTGAGAAATATCGACAATTTCTGCGGTAGTAGTTAGTTGAGTTCTAGAAAATTTTGTGCTTCGTTCACCGTCGTCAGTCGGGACCATCAGGTGATGGCCTTCACCGGCGCAGGATTGTCTGACATTTCTTTCTGTTGAAATGTGGTGGCTCAGAAATGCCACTTTGTTCAAGTGAGATTTATATCTGGATAGCTGTGTATAAAATTTTCTCCTGTCGAAGATTCTGTACAAGTGTGAGAAGATGATTCTCGTGTTCTCTAGAATTTAGCACATCAAAATGTGATCAGTGAATATACTGACGACTTTGTCTGAGAACTATGGGAAAATTTTATTCATAAATTTCATAATATAACTGGAGCATTAAGGAGCTCAGAAGTATAAAGTCAAAATTTTTAGAGAGACTGTAATATGTGCAACAGAAGTCTGGAAGCGTCATGTTCTTTCTTTCACCACTGATGGTAGCATGATCGGAAATTTGTTCTGGAAAATGTTTGAGACATCGTAGCAGATCGGATAAACTGCTATTTATGGAATGAACATAAATTAAGAATGATGGTATTGTCAAAATTTTTAGTGGGCAATACATGATCTCATGTTACCGACCTTCTTTCTGATAGACAGATCGGTGCACTTCCTGGTGGTGCGCTAGGGAAAATAAGGCCTCGTTCCGGTAACTTTTTGCAGCAATTGCTGCAACTCTTTAACTTAGCTGAAGCCTTGCAATAAAGAGTTTTGAAAACAAGTTCCGTTCTTGAGACTAACTCGATGTTAAATTCTGTCTTGTGGTCAGGAATGAATTTCTGAGAAACTTCCTGAATTACATCTGAAAATTTGGGATAATCTGTTGATCATGAATTTAAGAAATTTCGAAAGTTGGTTTATAACTAGTAGTTAAAAAGTCTTCTTAGTTGTGGACTGATAAGCCACGTGCTTGTAAGGCAGAAATAATTTGTACTGATTTTTTTTCTGTCAGAAAGTAAAATGAATAAGTTCGGGGTTGGTAAGACGGATCTCGTCATTAACTGACAATACAACTTTAATAAATATGGTGATACTGTTGAGTCCTTTCTGGCTGAGAGGCAGGTGACCACCTGATTTAAGATAAAGCTGCCATAGGAATACGTGAAGTAAACATGGCGACTTTTCACTGAATGTGTTCGTCTGTAACCTCACAGAGTGAATACTGTGTGTTTAACCTGAATAATACTCCAGTGGTGGTGACTGAATTTTTCCAATGATCTAATTTATGCGTGGCATAATAAAGCGAGTGTATCCCCCTTGGAGGGTGCCCTGAATCATTGAGGGTCTGGTTTAGAAACATACGGAGTTATGAGTTCTGACTCGTAATTTGAGAAAAGATTCGTATGACGTGTACCATGACTGGTGTCCTGATATGTGTTTTCCGAAATAATACTTGAGACCCGTGTCTTGACTGATGTCTTGACATGTATTTTGGTGGATTGAATCTGGATAAGGCTGGAAATTTTGGTAACTGTTAGGATCGGCAGACCGGTTAGATTACTGACCTCCGTAATTCTGATCACGTCCGTACCGGAGTTCCGATGGTTACTGACTGACTAATAATAAGTACAATGGTTGTCACTACTGCTTTGTCTGTCACTTTATGACGGTCATTATCATGACCGTGATTCATGTAAATATTCTGCTGAGTGGTCGGCTGGTTACCGGTTCCCACTCTTCTGAATGAAAGTTAGCTGGGTGAAGCGTGACATCTAACTGAGAAAGTAAAAGCATAAAATAGAATGGTAATGTCTGATGGTTGAATTTATTCTTGTCAGAAATTTCAAATTTATAGTTTTCTTCCTCGATCCGTAGTCTTCATAGTATAAATGGAATCAGCATCTTGAGAAATCTCCAAGGTTCAGCAGCATCCGCATTTGTGAGGTCTTCAAAGTGTTAGCGGCATCAACATCTAGCAAAATCTTCAACTCACGAGCAGCATCAACATTTGGTAGAATATCGACAAGTGGAAACGCCTGAGATGATTGAGGATCTATTAACAATATCCATGGAGTAGGGTACCTGGAGTACACCTGGACTACTGTACATGAAGTACAAAATGAATATTGCACATGGATTATATCTGAGACACTGTACGTGGAGTACACATGAAGTACTGTATATGGAGTATAACTGAGACACTGTACATGCGGTACATATGGAATACTGTTCATGGCACTAGTGGAAATTTTATGAGATGATGGATACTGGTGTCGCTTGTCTAACATGATCAGGGAAATAAATTGATTTAAACGGTAGTAAACTGATCTGAAATAAATAACATGATAGGCTGACAATTCCTGCGTCGACTTACTGCTGGTTGTTTCGAGGCTGAAAAGTATGATATAATCGAAGTCCCAACAGTGGTCAGCATGAAGCATGATTAATGAAGGTCAATCATGATTTATCATGAAAACGGCTTTACTGAAGTTCTTGTGTATCTTAACATGAAAACATCATTACTTTGCTGAAAACATAATCCTCGTAAGGAGACATGAAACTGAATCATCATGTAGATGGCATCAACGTGAGGGTCTGATAATTTGACTGTTACAAGGAGCATAACAAGTCAAGTCAACTGAGGTATAATATCAACTGATGTGGATGACTATGGTTCAATCCACAGGATTCAAAGAAGAAAACATGAGACTAAGTATGGGCTATTCTGGTTCGATCCATACTGGTCAAAATTTGCTGAGAACTGTCGGGTATAGAAATTTATAATCTCGGACTAAATATGGATGGCTGTAGTCCAATCTATACTTGTCAAAATTTATGAAATGTCCTGATATGACAAAGGTGAACAACTGTGGATCGTTTCACAACACATCATTTGACTGAAAAACACGAAATTTGACTAGAGAAATGGTGAACGTTTATGGCTGGTTCACCTGAAAACATGAATCTGTCATGAGTAAGGGTAAACGTCTATGGTCGGCTTACCAATACAAAATCTGAACGGGCAAGGGTGAACGCCTATGGTTAGCTCACCAAAACGAAAATTCAACTAAAAGAAACACATGCGACTAAATATGGCTAGTTATGTACCAACCTTTTACTTAGTCAAAACTTTAAGAAAACTGACTGATAAATGAAGAAAACTGACTGAATATTCCATGAGAAACCTGAAAGATAACAACGCCAAAATCTGGGAAGTTTCCTGGTGACTACCCACTAGTCACAGGTCAAGTTTTAGAGCCTACAGGTCGAACCTTGCTCTCTGATACCATAATTGTAACACCCCACTTGGATAAATGGACCGTTACGTGTATTTATGGCGTCTCATCAAAGCATAAGGTAAATGTCCTAGAACATTAACTGACCATAAAGGAAATACCGGAATCAAACTTCGGCAATCCAAACATAAGCCCAAAACATGAAAATAAAATACTGAATGAAAGGACTAAACAATGTCCAAATAAGCAGAATAATAAAAGAAATGCATAAAGTAAGAAGTCTGGATAGCTTCCATCCAAATGCACATGCTCTTAGAATCCTAAAAGCGTCCTGGTGTACCTGCCGTTAGAACATGAAAGGAACTACGGCTGAGCATAACGCTCAGTGAATGGATATAAAGCATGATAAGGAACTACTGAAATGAAACAGATGGTAAAATACTGGAGCTGTAAGACTGATAAGTAAAGTTGCAGCGGAAATCTGTGTATAATCTGTAAAGCCTGATTTATAAAATAATAAAGCTGAACTGTTATCTATTAAAACTGAAACATGCATTTACTGTATTTTAATTGCCAGAGCTTATATAGGTCATGTACTGTAACAACGTTGCATGAATAACTGGAGGGGTGACCTCGTCATGCTGTAGAGGGGTGACCTCTAAATAACTGTGCTGGGTGGAGGGATCAGCTCCAATGTGAAGGATGTAGAGCACACACCACATTCACCTGCTAAACTGTAAACTGTAGCCTAGGATGCATCCATACGCCCCACTAATAATACTGATAAAAAAAATGGCCAAGCTGAGCTGAGTGGGACGATGCAGGATATCACTCTCCTGCATGTGAGTCACGACACCGGTGCCTCTAGTGTCGTGGTTACGGTACCTCCGTAACTAGTACATAAACTAATCATGCTTGTATATAATGCTCATGCAATTTATTTTATTATTAACATGATTACTGATAAGCTTAAACATATACTGGGGAAAACATTTGGCTGAAGATGGGGAATCCTAATCATGCATAGAAAGAAAAATCCTTACTGAAAGGACGGAAAATCCGTACCTTGTGTCCAGTAATGAAATGAGAATGAAAGCTGAAGGATCGACTCTGACTTCATGGTTACTACATAAATAACGTACGTGAAAATAAGTTAACTGATTACTGTTTACTATTATCTATTTTCATATGTTCTTAGTTTAATTTGTTTTATTCTTACTACTGTTTATATATAATCTGATTAATCTGCTTGTCTGGTGTATAATCTGATAACCCGACTGATCTTTAAATGTTTACTGATTAGTATATACTTATTGATGGTTACTGTGTATTATACTGTGTTCCAATGATCCTGATATTACTATAAATAGTAGCCTGTTGTAAACGGAAAGTTTCCTAAAATAGAAAGATTTCCAATTTAGTTTTCTTGAAACAAATTATTAACTAAATCATAAATTAAATCCGACTTTTAATTAGTTAAAAGACAAAGTTAAAATCAATGTAGTCTTACTAATTATATAAATAAAATAACAATATTTTTAACTCTATTTTTTTAAAAAAAACTTATTTATAAAATGATTTAACCATACTTAAATAATTCCCACT
Organism: Glebionis coronaria; assembly: GCA_025667525.1. Lineage (NCBI taxonomy): Eukaryota > Viridiplantae > Streptophyta > Magnoliopsida > Asterales > Asteraceae > Glebionis > Glebionis coronaria. Next base: position 163,512,925 of record CM046874.1, read on the forward strand.
GTTTTCTTAAGTTCCCACTGCTTGCGTTTTATTCCCACTGTTTGCTTAAGTTCCCACTGCTAGCATTTTATTCCCACTGCTAGTGCTTCTGACAGACCCAAACACACCCTTATTGCTGAATTAATCCCAAACACCCCTGGTGGTTTGTTTTTGCTGTTCGAAACGCCCAACACCCCCCTGTTGGGTCACGGCTGATCAAAAGGGCACCCACCGAGACTTGGTGTCTCGGTATTTGTGCCATAAACCAAACCCGACACCCCTGCTTGGGGTTTGTTTCGGGCTGTCACAAAAAGAAACACCACCGAGAGCTTATTCTCTCGGTTTCCCTGAATCAACAACCACACGCCCCCCCTTAAATCAGTTCTTTGCTTGAAGAATAAAGGTTCGTGATTGGCAAGAGAAGAGAAAAAGAAAGGATAAAGGCTTTACCAATATTTCGTGATTAGGAGTCAAAACCAACGCCTGAAATCAAAATGAGAAATCAACTCGTCTTTTCTTGTTTTTTGTTCTCAGCGGCGGATATCAAAAGACAGAACCCCTTTTCTTTTTTTTCTTTCTTCCCGGCGGCCCAAAACAAAGAAACCCTAATCTTCTATTTTTTTTAACCGCTTGAATGAAAAAAAAGAGGGTTAAGTCCCGTTTCTTTTTTTTTGTAACCCAAGATGGGCTAAAGCCCATAATCTCTTTTTTTTTTGTTTTCTTTTAAACCGGGCCTAAGCCCTTTTATAATATTTCGTGTTTTCGTTTCACTTCGTTTATACACATTTCATTTGCGTGTTCGTTTTTTTTTTTTAAATCTCGTCACGTAATAATTTACATACGTAATGCTGAATAATTGTTACTTACATAATACTTGACTAATTACTATTAATTATTTTTTCTGAAATAAATAACTACGTAACGTTTTAAATAAAACCGAGGCTGCGCAATTACGTTTAATTATTTCTGTATAAAAAACCATACATACGTAATATTTTCTGGAACTTAATAATTATTTTATGAATAAACTGTAATATTTATAGTATTTAAATAAACTGGGGTTGCGTATTTAATTTCTACGTTTATATCTATGTCTATCAATTAAACTTAAATAGTTTATTAAAATTAGACTGCGTATTTAAATATCCTGATTTTGAAATACGGGTTTTACATGAAGAACCATTAAAACATAATCGACATAAGGGAGCATAGCTTACAAAGCTGTGTTGACAACTGCAACTAGTTCCTCATTGTTGCGTGTGTTAACCCTCTGACAGTTTAAAACAATTAACATAAATGATTAATCTGACATAACATGAAATAAACATTAAAAGATGCATGGAATCGTTTATGAAGGCATAGCCAACGAAATTGACATGAGCAATGGTGAACGCCTATGGGTCGGTTCACAAAATAAGACTGACTTGAGCAAAGGTGAACACATATGGGTCGGTTCACAAAATAAGATTGACATGAGCAAGGGTGAACGCCTATGGGTCGGTTCATAACACAAAATTCGAATGAAAAGCACATGCGACTAAATATGGCCAGTCTGTACCAGCTATTACTTAGTCAAAAACTTAGCATGAAACAATGATACATGAAATGAAAATAAAACCAACTGTCAGTTTAGGAAGATCCTGGTGACTACCCATTAGTCACAGGTCAAGTTTTTAGAGCCTACAGGTAGAAACCTTGGGCTCTGATACCATAACTGTAACACCCCACTTTGATAAGTGGACCGTTACGTTTATTTATGGCGTGTCATCAAAGCATGCAAGGTAATATGTCCTAAAACATACATGACCAAAAAGGAAAAACCGGAATCAAACTTCGGTTCCCAAACATAAACCTAAAACTTAAATAACATAAATGAAATGAGAAGGACAGACAAGTGTCCAAACAAGCATAAGTATATGAAGGCAAAAGGAGAAGAAGTCTAAGGTAACTTCCATCCTATGCACGTCCTCCAAATTCTCAAGTATGTCCTTGGGTACTTGCCGTTTTGAAACATGGAAAGGAAAGTAACGACTGAGCAATACGCTCAGTGAACGGATATATATATATATATATATATATATATATATATATATATATATATATATATATATATATAACATGATATGATTGACTGAAACATAAGTAAAGACTGAAAAGCAGCAGAATAAGTGTAAGTCCTGGAAAACCCGGAACATGTTTATAAACTGATTTATATTTATGAAAACTTATGTTTATATCTGAAAATTATATTTTAATTTGCCAAGAGCCCATATATGTCATGAAGGTATCATCTGGCATGAATACATAAAGGGGTGACCTCATCATGCATCAGAGGGGTGACTTCTAATTATACTGGTCTGGGTAGGAGGGATCAACTCCTTGTGAAGGATGTAGAGCACACACCACATTCACCTGATAACTGTAAGTTGTAAACTAAGATGCACCCATACGCCCCACATGATAATACTGATAATGGCCAAACTGAAACTGAAGGGACGCTATGAGAAATCACTCCCTCGCAGAGGAGTCATAACACCGGTGCCTTAAGTGTTATGGTTACGGTACCTCCGTAACTAGATGACATGGTCATGCATGCATATAGCTCAGGCATTTTAAAATAAACATAAGTATTACTGGAAAGCTTAATAACATAAAAGTACTGGGGAAAACCAATGGTTGCAAACGGGGAATCCTAATCATGCATACGAAGGAAATGTCCATACTGAAGGACGGAATATCCGTACCTTATGTCCAGTAGTGAAATGAAGAATAAAGTTGGGGGATCTACTCCGACTTCACGGATACTACATAAATAAGGGACGTGAATGAGTTGTTTGATTACTGTATACTTTACTGTTTCTGAGTGTTCTTAGCTTGTTTTACATGTTCTTATCATATTTTACTGTTTCATGTATTATCTTGTAAATATTCATGGTTCCATGTATTCTGATAACTGTATTTCATGTATTCATGTGTTATTATACTTGTTGTATTATAATAAGTAACTTTCTAAACATAGAAGGTTTCTAAAAATAGTAAGTTTCCAAAAATAGAAATTTTCCAAAATTAGTAAGTTTCCCAAAGTAGAAAGTTTCCATATTTAGTAAGTTTCTAAAATTAGAAAGTTTCCATATATAATTATAAGCTTGATTAATAAGTCCAAAATATAAGCTAGAGCTTAAATAAGCATACTCTTATAAGTCATGGTGTCATAATAATAAAGTTTATAGAATAAATACCTTAGGCTAAACTGATTATTAATTAAAAATAATGCATGGTTTTATTTGGTATTATCAATTAATAATAAGGTATGGTTTTATTTAATAAAACTTTACTTTATCTTATAATAATATAATTAAATTAAAGTATGGTAATAATCTAATTATGTCCAAATAAAAAAAAATACTTAGGATATCTCATGAATTATTATATCTAATAATTATAACATAAGTTCATGGTTAATTTAATTATAACTTGTATTTCCAATTAATTAAATTAACAAAAGGGAATGCATTCATGAATTCTCGAGCCCCGAACCGGAGCCTACCGAGACCCCGTGTCTCGGTCGCACTTAACAAATCAAACAAACACTAAACCAAACACCACAGCCTGATTAGCGACATAAATTTCTGTCGCTGTTTTGTCGCGAATCTGCGACAAAAATTCTGTCACAGAATATGTCGCAAATATGGAAAACAAACCAAACGAGCCACTATTGTGTGTTTGGTGCACCCCTGATCGGCCTGAATACCCACCGAGAGCCATGGGGCTCTCGGTTTGCCACTGATCTAACCAAACAACCCTGCGGCAAAACAAACACCCCCGCCTGTTTCTGTTTTGCTGTCGTCTTCATAAAACTACCACCGTACCCCTGTGGGTTGCGGCTGGTTTACAACAGCCAACACCGAGACCCTAGAGGTCTCGGTTTACATGAAATCCAAACCCAACACCCGTTTTGATTATGATTATAACATGTTTTAATCATATAAACATCATGTGTTCTTGATTCTTAATCCATTGATTCGTTTTTATAAAGAACATGAAGGGAAAAGAATGCTTACCTTTACAAGATGATCCATGGGTAACCAAAAACAACAAGCACGAATTAAACAACACCAAAAACCAAAAATCTCGTCCCCCCTTTTGATTCCTGCCGGCGGCTACATGAGTAGTGGCTAGGGTTTTCTTGTTTTTGCTAAGTGTGATAAAATGGAACAGAAACTAACTCCCTGACATGTATATACTAAATGGGCTGGGCCAAAGGCCCATTTCCTTTCTTTTCTTTTGTTTCACACGCCCGCCTAATACACATACATACAATGTTTTCAATTTTCGTATTTTAACTAATTATCGTATAGGTTCGTGTTTCATTCTCGTGTTTTAATTCTTGTCATGACTTAAGTATTATACATAAATACTAATCGTAATTATTTAATAAACGTAGTACTTGTAATAAATGTTCTTTGGTATTTTATGCGGATTTTACAACTCTTCCCCTCTAAAAAGGATAATTCGTCCTCGAATTAGAGATACGATAAGCTGAAAGAACATGGACGTGACGTGACTGAAAGAACATATGTGAATTATGGAAGGAAAAGGATAAGAAATCCGGATGGACTCCTCCGTTTCCCAGTGGTTTCCCGCTTGGAAGGTCCCTACAAAAGATCTAGACGCAAAAGATAATATTGGTCTTCATGACCCTGACTTGACGATACTGAAAAGTTTTTGTTTCATCAACGTAAGATAGGTCCTCATGAATCTGATCAAGTGGATAAGAAATAACGTGCAAAGATAATTGAAGCGTTACGATGCAAAATAATCTGGAATAAATGATTTTAGTAATGTCTGAGCAATGATGCGCGAGACATATTTAAACGTAGTACGTGAACAATCGTGAACGTGATACGTGAACAATTGTGAACATGATACGTGGAAATATGGTGAATGTAATATGAGAAACATATGGTGGACGTGATACGTGCGACATATCGTGAACGTGATATGAGAAACATGGAATGAACATGATATGTGAAACATATCGTGAATGGGAGATCACTAAGGAGGTAACGCCAAACGATATGAGGCGAGACGTGGGATGTGACATGAAACGTATGTCTGAGGATGGAAAGTTTATTAAACTTGAGTATGGTTTCCCAAACTTTCTGCAAACTTCCTAAAACGAAATGTGAAACGTAAATCGTAAGTTTGAATACGATCATGAATGTGAGCAGCGTCATGAACGTGAGTGCGAAAGCAAATCATAAAATTAAACAAGTACGTGAACGTAGATAATGAACATGAACGTGGACCTTTATTTGATTTGATAGCTGAAGGAGTGTCGTGTAATCATACGATATTTGACTGGAAAATGTCTGATAATTTGCTAATCCGTGAAATTCTTGCAGATGGAGGGGTATGAAGACATGGTCAAACTGTTGACGACAACCCATATAGCATCATGCTTCTTCTGAGCCTGCGGTAGCCCGATGACAAAATCCATGGGGATCTTGTCCTATTTCTATTTGAAAATTCATGCTTGTTGAAATGAACTACTAGCATGTTGGCGTTCTATCTTAACCTGCTGGTACGTTAGGTACTCATATATGGACATAACTGCATCTTGTTTCATGCTGCTCCACCAAGATGTGGTTTGAGATCATGATACATTCGTAGAAATTGGATATATAGAATCAGAAGACTATGAGTCTGTGTAAGGTAAACCTCTCTTAGCGTAGGATTTTCTAAAACACATAAATTTAGTGTAGGATTTCCTCCTTTACGCGTAAGCTGAGTTAGGGCAAGATTAACCGTGAACAATATGATTTAGAGTGTCACTGTAATCAACCAAAATTCATACTTGAAAAGGATTCAGTGTACTATTTCTCCTGTCGTAGAATTTGTAACATAGTGTGAATATGATCTTCGTGTTCTTCTCTAGGCTTGGATAAAAATCAAGATATCATCAATGAAAACAATACAAATTTGTCTGTGAGTTCATGGAAAACTCAATTCATTAAATACATAAATGCCGCTGGAGCATTCGCGAGACCAAACAAAATCACGAATCTAGCATGACCAAATCGTGTACGGATAGCAGTCATGGAAATGTCCTGCTATTTCACTCGGCACTATTGACAACATGATCATAAATTGATCTTGGAAAAATGCTTAGCACCCTGTATTCGATCAGACCTCATGTCAATACGTAGAGGAGGATGACGGTTATGAACGGTGATTTGTTTTAACTCGACTGTAGTCGATACATAATCTCATGTTACCGTCCTTCTCCTCTATAAACACAACCGGTGCACACCATGGTGATACACCAGGGCGAATGAACTTCGTTCGAGCATCTCCTGTATCTGATCCTTCAACTCTTTTAGCTCAAGGAAGCCATGCGATAAAGAGTCTTAGAAACTGGTCTTGCCTCTAACATGCTCGATATTAAGTTCCACCTTGTAGATAGAAAGTATACTCATAGGTCCTTATGAAATATATCTAGGAAAACTCTAAAATAGTTAGTTGATTATAAATAAAAGGAACTTCAAGAGTCGTGCCATAAATAATAGCTAGAAAATTTTCGCAGCCATGAGGCTCTCGGTTTGCCACTGATCTAACCAAACAGCCTTGCGACAAAACAAACACCCCCCGCCTGTTTCTGTTTTGATGTCGTCTTCACAAAACCACCACCGTACCCCTGTGGGTTGCGGTGGTCTACAATAGCTAGAAAATTTTCGTAGCCATGAGGCTCTCGGTTTACCACTGATCTAACCAAACAGCCCATGCGACAATACAAACACCCCTTGTTTCTGTTTTGTTGTCGTCTTCACAAAACCACCACCGTACCCCTGTGGGTTGCGGCTGGTCTACAACAGCCAACACCGAGACCCTAGAGGTTTCGGTTTCCGTGAAAGGCAAACCCAACACCCGCTTTGATTACGATTATAACATGTTTTAAACATATAAACATCATGTGTTCTTAATTCTTAATCCATTGATTCGTTTTTATAAAGAACAAAAAGGGAAAATAATGCTTACCTTTACAAGATGATCTAGGGATAACCAAAAACAACAAGCACGAATTAAACAACACCAAAAACCAAATATCCCGCCCCCCCTTTTGATTCTTGCCGACAGCTACAAGAGTAGTGGCTAGGGTTTTCTTGTTTTTGCTAAATGTGATAAAATGGAACAGAAACTAACTCCGTGACATGTCTTTACTAAATGGGCTGGGCCAAAGGCCCATTTACTTTCTTTCTTTTGTTTCACACGCCAGCCCAATACACATACATACAATGTTTTCAATTTTCGTGTTTTAACTAATTATCGTATAGGTTCGTGTTTCATTCTCGTGTTTTAATTCTTGTCATGACTTAAGTATTATACATAAATACTTATCGTAATTATTTAATATACGTAGTACTTGTAATAAATGTTCTTAGGTATTTTATGCGGGTTTTACAGATACCAAGAGTTTTTATTTTTGCGCGAAAATTAATTTCAGGGATAATGTTTCGAGGACGTTTTTGCTTGACCGAAAGGTGGGTTTACAACACTCAATTATCGAAATCTATTCGAAGACATTTTTTTGCTTGCACGAAAGGTGGGTTTAGGCTGGGAACCACGGGAAATGTCGAATATACCCTCACGTGTCAGGGCACGTGTGGGAGTTAATAGAGGAAAACGACCAAAATTGAAAAATCGTCAACTCAAGGTAAAAAATACACGAGACTTTGAAGTATAGTGTCAATATTTTTGAGTTTGCTCTCAATGGCAAATTTGCGAAAATGAGAAAGTTTAGGGACGTTTTTTTTCAAGTTTATCCTAAATCTCAACTAATAGATTATTTTTAATTATAATCTAACTCTAAATCAAAGATGCATTCTTAATTCATTTCTTTTGTAATAAACTTTTAGAAAAAATTTCATGTTTAGTCCCTATCGTTTACACAGAACATCAAGTTTGGTCCCTATCTCAAAATAACTCCATCGATCGTCCCTATCGTTTACAATTACGATAAAAAATCGTCCCTATATTGGATGGGGGTTAGTTTTGCCTGTTAACTCTTATGACTAAAGGGGTATTTTAGTCTTTTACTTATTTCTTTTAATTTTTTTTCATTCTTATCTCTCTCTCTCTCTCACACACACCTTAAATGGAGAAAAAACATACAAATCCATCTTAGATACAGATCCATACACTAAATCAAAAACAGATTCAAAACCCCACAAACACAAAAGTATCACCGTCTCATAACAAATCCAAATCATATTCACAAAACATCATCACCAAAAATCCAGTCACATCAAAAAATCCAAGTCATATTCACAAAACATCATCACCATACTCATCAGCTTTTGTAGCTGACACGTCATCATCTTCATCTCCATTTGCTTCATCCACTAGCTCCAACTTCTACTCGTCTCCATCTCCATCGCTAACCCATGTGTACTCCAGATCGTCATCTCCCACGCGCTTGATTCGGTACCGTCGTACGGAAACAAAACGCGAATACCAAATTCAGATCTCCTAACATATCCATGGTGGCTGGTTTGAGCTCAGTGGATTCGAAATCTGCTAAAAATAAAACTTCTGGTGATTCAAGCAAGAAGAAAAGGAGAGATAAAGACAAGACGGGCTCATATGCTGCATAAAAACCGTATCATTTATCTCAAGTGGTAACATGGTGACTGAGCCAACAAAGACTGATGTAGAAGTCCGAATTATATGAGAATCTTCTCGAGACAAACATGAACAATTAGATGCTAAACAAGATATTGATACTCTCGATCGAAATCTTAAACATTTGTTTATCAAATCTATAACAAATATCACGACACAAAGAAAACCAACATCCATCACCAACCTAGTTTCACTAAAAAACGAATCACGAAGGTTGAAGGTTTCGGAGATTGTTGGGTTCTTGCGATGAAGTTATAGTTTGGGGATTGCTATTACTTTGTGAAACTAAATAATGAAAATAATTGGGTTCGTGATGTTGGTGGGTGGTTATCAAGACTGAGATTAAAATAGTTGGGATATGTTTGTTCAGAATAATGTGGATATGATCAAAAGAATACATAAAAGTTAAAAAAAAATCAAAAGAATAAATAATACTACGTAAATGTATTGGAGTGAATTTATTTGGGCCAAAAGGTAAAAAAGTGGCAAAAGAAAAAAGCTCACGTTGCAGATATTGAACTGCTGTAGACAGTAGGGATTATTTCCCCAATAAATATTACTGTAGTATTTAATTTGTGACAAGTTGAGTACATGGCTTTATTTTGGATCTTTAATTTTTGGGTTTATTTTGGATCTTGTTTAATTTTTGGATCTTTAATTTCTGGGTTTATTTTGATAAAGAGTTTATTTGTGAGATGAAAAGGGTGTATGTTTGATCATGTGAGATGAAAATGGTGGGTGTTTGTATTAAATGAAGTCAAAATAAGGAAAGAACCAAAATATCCCTCATTTATTTGGAGTTAACTGCCAAAACTAACGCCCATCCAAAATAGGGACGACTTTTGATCGTAGTTATAAACGATAGGGACGACCCGTGGAGTTATTTTGAGATAGGGACCAAACTTGATATTTTGTGTAAATGATAGGGACCAAACATGAAACTTTTTCAAACTTTTATAAAATTTTGATCTTTTTAATTCAACACCCATTTTGATATATTTACAAATTTTTTGTTTTTTTATTTTACTAATTTTATTTATTTTAATTCAATTTTTTTATACTTGAATATTAATTTAATTGAAAAAACAATGAACGGGTATTCGTTACTGCATTGTGCGAATGCTACTCCTTCCGTCCCAATTTACTTGTCAATTTTAGATTTTTCAAGTCTTTTTTTTCTTCAAATTTGACTATAAATTAATTTTTTTGTATAGTGTAATATTTGATAAAAAATACGGAGTATATCAATAAAAATATATTTAAAGCTTAATTCTTTTATATAATTTTTATTAAGTATTATATAAAACAAAATTTTTAATTTAAAATCAAAATTGATAAATAAAAATTTAAAAAATAAAAAGTGAACAAATAAATTGAGAGAATGGAGTATTAAATAAAAAGCGTGTTACGTAGTAGTAGTTCACTTTTTAAGCAAAACAGAAATTTAATACTGTAATGTTATAAAATCATAAATACGCCACAACAACACATAGTTAAATAAAGAAGAAAACAGAAGCAGTAAACACCACGCACACTCAACAGCGAGTAAACACACAAAAACACACACACTGGCCTACAGTCCGAAACGAGCAATGGCGGAGCTCCGCCACTCCAGCTCACTAGGCGGCAGAGCAACACCGTCACCTAGAAAACGCGATGACGTCACTTCACCTCTATCATCATCATCATTAGACAATAACACTCACGACGATGACGGCGGTCGAGATCGGCACCCTAGAGATCGATTCAAATCACTTTTTTCAAATCAGTATCAGTTATTAGATGAAACTGCGAGAAATCACAAGAAGATCTTTATGTTTTTCGTTACTTTGCTCGCTTTTGCTGGACTTTATTCCGTTTATTCTCTCATTACTCATCTGGTTAGTATTTCTTTTTAATTAGTTTTTCAATTGAACTGCGCGTTATTAGGATTAGTTTGTTAGGTTAGAAATGAGTTCATATTGCGCGCGTATCAGATCTATTTGATTAGTTTGTTAAATGTATGTCGAATTGAACTGCATTATATTAGGATTAGTTTGTTAGGTGAGAAATGAGTTCATATTGCGTGCACATTAGATCTACACTAGGTCCGATTAGCTCAAAGCTGTACATTGTGATTTATTTGTTAGGTGATAGTTTATATAATATTGCAATTTGCAAGCGGATTATCGATCTATCTTAATGCGGTATTAGATCGATCCCAATGATCACTTTTTTCGGATCATTATCAGTTACATTGTGATTAATTTGTTAGGTGAGAGTTTATTAGTATTTGTTTCAATTAGTTTGTTAAATGTGTGTTTAATTGAATTGCACTATATTAGGATAAGTTTGTTAGGTGAGAAATGAGTTAGTATTGCGCGCGTATTAGACCCTTTCAATTAGTTTGATTGAACTACACTTGGACTGATTAGTGTAAAGATGTTCATTGTGGTTAATTTGTTAGGTGAGAGTGAGCGGATTATATTAGTTTGATAAGTCAATTGCACTACATTATGATTAGTTTGTTAGCTCACAGTCAAGCTGCGTATTAGATCTATTGTAACGCGATAGCTATACCCTTTTTCTTGTATTAGTTTGTTAGTTAGGTAGTTTAGCTGATATTGTTAGAGTATTGGATCTGTTATAACGATTGCGTAAGTTCGGCTATAATGTAATGGAGTTGAGATGTATTATTCTGTTATTAGTCATCTGCTTAGTATTTATAATGCTAATGCATTGGTTTAACATGTGTGTTGATGTATTGTGATACAGGTTTAATATTAGATCAGTATGTGATGTTGTGTATTAGGTTTAGTTTGTTGCAAGAGTTTTGGATCTGTTATGACGTGCGGAACTGTGAGGTGATGTTGATGGTAGTTTATTGGAGTTGACGTTTTACTTGGCTAATTCGATGGTTTAAAGCAACTTTGAAAGCACATTTTGCAATGTGTGTATATATAGTGTCATATTAGGATCAGTTTGTTGTTTAGAGAGTTTGGTTGATATTGTTAAGAGTGCTGGATCTGTTAAACTCAAATTAAGCTGATTTGGAAGGATGTTACTTGTTAGGTTTACATATGATCTATAATGCTGATGCACTGATTTAAAATGTGTGCAAGTATATTGGTGTATTTGTTTAATGTAGATTAGTATGTGATGTCGCACATTAGGATCAGCTTGTTAGCTGAGAGTTAACTGTGAGGTCGTGTTGACGGTAGTTTATTGGAGCTGACATTTTACAAAGTTAATCTAATTTGAAAGGTCATTTTACAATGTATATATATTGGAATATTTGGATTAGTTTGTTAGTTAGAGAGTTTAGTCAATGTTGTTGGATCTGTTATAACGAGCTAAAATCACGAGGTCGACTGCGTATGCTTGGCTGTAGTTAACTGGAGTTAAGATGTGCTACATGTTGGAGTAATATATTCGGTTTAGTCTGTTATTAGTCATATGGTGAGTCATCTGATCTTAATATTTTAATCAGTATTTGAAGTAATTTGTAATGGACCTTGATAGTTAGATTAACTCCAGCAGGACTGATTACTCTAGGGTTATATTGTAATAATATAGTTGCCAATGCATTGATTTAAACTGCATTTGTAATTTGTGTGAAATATGTTGGCCTATTTGTGTTAGGTTTGATATAGATCAGTGAGTGATGATTTTGTTGACTTGGGTTAGTTTGTTTGCGAGAGTGTACTATTGCGAATTTGCGAGAGTACTGGATCTATCACAACGAGGAAAAGTGTGAGGTGTTGTTGACGATAGTTAATTGTAGCTGACATTTTACATAGTTGAGCATAGTTTTGCGGATGATCTCATAAATTTGATTTTTAATGTCTTATAATAATTATGATAAGGCTGATTAATTTAAAGAAATTTAGGTTCATTTTATGATGTTAGTCATAAGACACTGATGTATACTTCTTACTTTTGGCTAGAATCAGAGTTTTTGTATGTCGGTGATATGGAATAATGTATATATGTATGTATATGTGGTATCATTATACTTGCTTTAGGTTGAGCATAGATGATAGATGATATTAGCATTTGCTGTTGCAATACAGAATTAAGGTTTTAGGTGGGAATTTCATCGATATTGCAAGAGTGAAGAGTAGATTTGCCAAACGAGGATAACCGGCAAGTGGTGCTCACAAGTCACCAAGCGAATTGCATATGCTTAGTCATAGATATATGAAGTTGATGTCTTTCGTAGTTGACCATCATTGCTTATGCTTACATTTAGGGATAGTCTAATGTAAAATTTGTTTGACGTTCGTGGGTTGAACAACTTCTCAGTATCTTTAGTGTTGTAATGTTGTTTGATCCTAATGGTTATTGCATACGATAAATGAGATGCTTGCGACTTTAGCTTGTACATTTATTTATCTTGCTCTGATGCTCTTTTGTTATAGCAAGTATTTTGTATCGTGCAATAAGTAATTGAACTTATGTTGTTTTATTTTATTTAATTATCTGTAGAATGCTCCGTACTTGTGCACGAAAGATGGGATTACACTTCATTGTCCTCGAGTAAGTTATACTGGACTATCTTGGTTATCATAGTTTATGCGGCCATGATCGTCTATTGATTTCAAAGACGTGTTTTTGTTGCCATTAGGTCAAGGAGACCCCTTCTTTATGGGAGAATCCGTTATCAGCTACCACTTCTTGGAAGTCATGTGCTGAAAGACGCGTTGGTGCCATTTCAGGTAACGCTCTCAAAATATACAGAACTCTATATGGACCCTTTAATCATAAAATGATAATGATATGGAAGAGAAATGAGAATTTAGGTAGAAAAATAATGTACTTGCATAAAGTATGGATCTGATGTTGATAAGGAACATAATGAAAATTTGGGTTGAGATAATAGAAGTTATTCAAAGTATAACTGGCATACATACTCTCAGAAAAATTAAATTGTGTAGCCTGTTATGAAATCTATGTTTAACATAATAATATTTGGTAGATATAGTTTTCTTTAAATCACTTTGTAATTACTTGGGCAATGATACTTTTGGGTTGGATATTTTGCTGAAACTTCCCGATTACATTTGATTAATACGAGGATACCCGACTAGATTGGTTTTATTACTTAATGAGAATATCCTTATAACTTCATACACCTTAGTAAGTTCATCTATGCTTTAGTAAGTCGTCAGTTCCTACTCCTAGCTTGTTAGTACGTTTGGAAGTCCTATTTTGAATATGTTTTTGATCAGGTCAGTTCCAATGAGAACATACCACTACATTATATATTTTACTTGATATGTGTTCAGATGGGTTTACATGATACTTTTGGTTGAACTAACACAAAACCGAGCGAGGTTAGTTAGTAGGGTCTTTCATAGTGCAGGGATTTTATATTAGAAAGCATTTCTAGTTCCCTTATTCTTGATCTTCTTGCCTACTTTAATCAAACAAAATTATGGCATTTCCACTGATCGTTATGAATTCGGCTTTTGGTTCTGTGCAGGTCTTCCTGAGGCAAATGAAACAAATGGATATATATTTATACATGCAGAGGGTGGGCTTAATCAGCAAAGAATCGCTGTATGTTATACTCTTTATAACTTTTTAAATAAAAGCTATGGGCTGCTTTATTGCAGTTTTCTGCATCGTTGTAACTTGTAAAATTGTAGTGATATGCTTCCACTATTTCTGCTTTTTGGTAATCTAATCTTTAAACCTGTAAGCGTATTTAAACCTGAGTGTATGCCTGTATTTTCTTTACTTCTGGTAATTCTATAAATAGATACAAAATCCATTTTAGATACAATGTAGCAAAAGCATACATTTGTCATGATGCAAAAAACTTTGAGTTGTTACTCCATACCACTTGTATTAGCAGTTGTGTCATCCACTTGGCGAGTGTAATCCCAGACACATCTACAATTTACCTTCTAGTTTCATTTTTTCTTGCGACCATGCAGTCAGTTTGCTAGTATAAAAACATGTAAAATACAAACTGTGTAATGATGTCTTTTCATCATTATGATGTTACTGGTTGCGGCAAACTGCTAATTGATTTACATGTCTTTTCCCGCAGATATGCAATGCTGTTGCTGTGGCCAAAATCATGAATGCCACTCTTATCCTGCCTGTGTTAAAGCAAGACCAGATCTGGAAAGACCAAACGTGAGTAATCTACTAGACAACTTTATGCTTTGTGTGGATCTAAAAAAAGTTTGACAATTGGATATCCTCATTTTATATATACTGCGTGGAAGCAAAGTTGTGTATATTGGTTATGCATGTTACCAAAAAAAGCACCATGCACTTTTGTGTTTTTCTATATCGTTATTATACCTGTGCTTGCTGCATGTTTGAACACTCCAATCAGTTAGCATGATCTTGATTCATATACTGTATTTGCTTATAATTTTAACCTTTTTTTCCAGAAAATTTGAGGACATATTCGATGTGGACCATTTCATCGATTACTTGAAGGATGATGTGCAAATTGTGCGTGATATTCCATCATGGTTTACTGACAAGTCAGAGCTGTTCACGAGCATAAGGTTCTCATTCATTCTCCCTTTACGGACTGTACTTGAACAAATATGACAGAGGAACCTATCTTTAGGGGGTGTGTGGTGTGGGTAAGCTTAAGCTTAATAACGTATGCATCCTCAAAAAGCTTCACACTTGTAGCTCAAGTTTATTGGCTTTCATCCTCGCAAATAAGTTGATAAGCTTTTAACATGAGTTTTACTCACCCTACTATATTGAGCTTATTGTGCCTTGATCACACAATAACCATGAGTTAGCTTTTTCAAACACCACCTTAATGTTTCTTCTAAGCTGATGAAGTTAAAACAGTCGTCTGAATGCCATTGCTGAAGTTCCAAACTATTTAAATAGGGATACCAATCTTATCCCTATTACATATGAATGGGTATATCTGGGTTGTGTTTTATCTCAAACGTAGCACAACAGTAGGTAACATTTGAAGGATGAATGGGTTGGTTTGGGTTGAAATTCGACCAACGTCTTTCTAGTGCGTATGACCTCCCAGATTGTTCGATTATAGTAGAATTTTGTAGATTATATTTGTATTAATATTGTTTTTTATATCATAATTATCATAATAGTTATCTATAAGAAGTTTAACCCGGTCTGCTATGACCCGCACTGAAAGTGTCCATTTTTATTAATGCATGTATACTACTTTTTGATAACAAATTGTTTTAATGGATGCTAGACGGACGGTGAAAAACATCCCTAAGTATGCCCCGGCACAATTTTACATTGACAACGTCTTGCCCCGGATCAAAGAGAAGAAGATAATGGCGTTGAAGCCTTTTGTAGATCGGCTTGGGTATGTTATGGGAAATTTATTTTATCATGAATTAAAAATTCTTTCATTGATTCTTAATCTTTGTACGTGTTCTTGTCTAGGTATGATAATGTCCCTCAAGAAATCAACAGGCTTAGGTGCAGGGTTAACTATCATGCTCTCAAGTTTCTTCCTGAAATTGATGAAATGGCTAATCGGCTGGTAGAAAGGATGAGAAATCGAACCGACAGTCCAAAACCTTTTATGTAAGTGTGTTTGAGTGGTTTGACGAATTAAATATGAAAAGTTTGCTACAAGAGTAACTGGTCAAACCGTTTGTTCATTAAAAAGAAAAGAAAAGATTATTTGAAATAACATTGTTAATACTCTACCTTTCAACAGCACATACATAGAAATACCTTGTTTCAACCTGAACCCTTTTTAATTTGTTACGCAACTCGCCTTAGTTTGGTCCATCTTGTTCCTTTAGGCTCCATAATTAAATTTGGTTTTGACTTGATATTCCATGTTCCAAACTCGGTATAGACTGATAACAATCTTTTCTTCATCAGGGCTCTTCATCTAAGGTTTGAGAAAGGGATGGTTGGACTTTCATTTTGTGACTTTGTGGGGACAAGAGCAGAGAAAGCTCTGATGGGATTGTACAGGCTAAAAGAATGGCCTAGGCGTTTTAAGGTCAGCTGTCATGTTTCCGGTATCAAAATACTTGTACAAGTTGCCAATTTTTATCTATCTATGGTCCAGTGCAGGATGGTTCACATGTATAAGTTACCCACTTGTTACGAACACATATCCACCATTTTTTCTACCGATGCAATAATCAAATCCATTATACCTATTGAACATACGTTTCTTATAAGTACCTGCCATTGTGTGTTTTGTTGATGTTGAATATATGTTTTGTTAGAGCAACTTGAACTAACATAATGTTATCTTAATGCAGGATGGTTCACATTTATGGCCACTAGCCCTACAGAAAAGGAAAGAAGGACGATGCCCCCTTGAGCCCGGAGAAGTGGCAGTGATGCTCCGGGCAATGGGTTACCCAAAAGAAACTCAAATATATGTTGCTTCTGGCCAGGTCTACGGTGGACAGAACCGGATGGCTCCTCTTAGGAACATGTTCCCTAATCTTGTAAGGACCTCTTTTCATTATACACCTAAAATTACGTCCAAATTTAATACAAAAATGACACTTGCTTATCTTACAATGTGGCAAGTAGCAGGTCAAAACGGTATCTACTGTCAGATTGGTATTACCTTACGAATATCAACTGTCAAATTTAATTGAGTAAATACGCCGTACTACTTTAAAAATGATAGACGTTTAGATATAACATGATCCAAGCTGACCATTATTAAGTACATGTTCAAAAGTAAATGGGTCAAAATTGGTATTGTACAGTTTGTCTGATTGTTATGGGGGTCGGTCTGTAACAGGTAACAAAGGAGGAATTAACTACAAAAGATGAATTAGATGGCTTTAGAAAGCATGTCACAAGCTTGGCTGCCTTAGATTTCTTAGTGTGCTTAAAGTCGGACGTTTTTGTGATGACTCATGGAGGCAACTTTGCAAAACTGATTATTGGTGCAAGAAGGTACATGGGTCACCGCCAAAAATCTATAAAACCCGATAAGGGCCTGCTTTCCAAATCTTTAGGGGATCCCTACATGGGTTGGGCTACCTTTGTTGAAGATGTTGTCATCACCCATCAAACACGCACTGGACTTCCAGAGGCAACGTTTCCCAACTATGACATCTGGGAGAACCCTTTAACACCTTGCATGTGCAAAGCTTGATCAAAATGTATTTTCGTCTAAAGGTAAGATCTTGATCTTAGTGGTTTCAGGTTCTTCTTAACTACATTCTTAAAATCGAAAAGATCCTATTGATGCACATATGATAAGACAAAGATAAGAATGACCAGTTGGGGATATAGATAAATTGCTGTCTTTTTGTAATCTTTGGAGCTCGAATATTGTGGATTAGTGACGCTGGTGTAAATTAAGATAGGAAAAAGAACAAACAAATTACCCCCCTTAAAGTTATTTTGGGGATTAACTTTTTGAATCTTCCTACTTGAGGCTTCATTGCGAATTGACCACTACTTGTGATAATGTCAAAAAGACGCCACAGTTTGCAAGAGGTCAGTGCTTTCGGATAAATGTTGCAAATGCAAAAGTTGAACCATGCTACACGTTGTTCAAATCACCAGTTGTGCAATGTTATAAATAGCAAGGAAGAGAGCAAGTTTGGTAGTTTAAAGAGTCAATCACCCATGTTTGTTGTATCTTGACTTGTGTTTTGGTAAACCGTTAGTTAGCAACCATTTTTATCAAGGCATATCTATTTTTCTTATTCGAATTTGGTATCTTCGTACTATGTATTTTATCACGAGTTACAAAACGAAAAATGGTTATTACGTCCTTTTTGGTAAAAAACCGAAAGCTCTCAAAGAGATTAATGACGGCGTTCTCAAATAGATTATGACTTATGAGTGTTAATGACGTATTTAGGTACATGTCGTTTATACCTGTTTCACTGTTTGTCAAAGATCAATGTATCATTCAAAAGAACATATAACGACAAACAAAGACAACCATATAAAAGTAACAAAATAATTATATGAAACTCTTAAATTATTACTGTATATTATAAAACCTTTTTGTTTTAAGGGCGACTAAGTAACAATTACTATTATTTTTGCATTCTCCATCACGATAAACCCGGGAAATGGCAAACTTGAATGATGAATTATGTCGGTTAAAATGGGGTGAACAAAATCAAATAATTAAAAAACATAAAGTAAAAGTAAAAACATATATGAAGACGTACCCGTATAACATATTTGAAACGATTTAACTAACATGAAAGAACAGGGAGGATATATTTGATATATGTAATTTATGAAGTTTTAGTGGGGATATATGTAAATACCCTTATATAAGTGCCCCTATATATGTAAAGTGACTTTGGATGCAAAAATAATAAAATATACACTTGCCTCTCGGAAGAGAGGTCAAGGGTTCGATCTTCACTCCTTGCAAGGCCGGAGGTCCTTTTTTATCTTTGATAAAACCGGAACCAAAGATAAAAATGGACCTAGTACTAGGCATGGTAGTAGGAGGGATAAATGGGGGTGCAGGAGGTGTAGATGGAGTAACTCGGGGAGGGATAGAAGGTCCTACTAGAGTTGATCCACTGTGTGTAGTAATAGCACTCACATTAGCTCTAGGGTTGGTTTTAGTTGTTGAAGGAAGAGCACCTGGGGGACGAAGGACTTGAAACATTTGAACGAATTTCCTATCCGTGAACTCTTGCATTTCTTTCATGGTTCGCTCATGATCGGTTAATTTTTGTAGAACCAAGTCCATTTGCGGATGAGGTAAATTGAACCCTTGTTGTTGAAAACCTTGGTTTGGCTATTTGTTGTATGGTTGAAAACCTTGGTTTGGAAAGCCTTGATTTTGCATTTGATAAGTCCCTTGGTTTGCATTGCATCCCCTCACATTTGCATTTTGTTGAAATTTGCTCGTGGTGGCCCTTGGTTGTTTTGGGTGGGTGGGTGTGGTCTTTGTTGAAAACCAGGTGGAGCCAAGTAATTAGTCGAGTTATAGGACAAGTGATTAACATCGACATTAGGCTTGAAATGAACCCTCTCCGTGTTGTTGTAAGCATACACTTCCCCGTGAGATTGATCATAAGCCTTATCATAATTAGCATAAGAGTGTGGCCCGCCACAAGTTTCACAAGTTATATTAAGAGCATGGGCATGTTTAGTGGGAGGGTTATCTCTTAAAGCAAGTTGTTTTACTACTGAAGTAAGTTCCTTAATTTGATTAGTCAACTCACTCTCACTAGAACTAGCCATAGTAGTCCTAACACTCTTGGTTTGGACTTTGGCTTTGTTCTCAATGATTGTCCAAGCCTCATTCATTGATTTAACAAAAATATTACTCCCCGAAGCACTATTTAGTGAATCTTGGTCATTCAAACTTAATCCATTACAAAAAGTATTAATTTAATGCACCTTTGTAAAACCGTGTTGTGGACACTTTCTTAGAAGTTCCTTATAACGATCCCAAGATTCACTAAACGTCTCACCGTACTTTTGTTCAAAGTTAATGATATCATTCCGCAAAGCGGTAGTACGTGAGGGTGGGAAGAAATAATTGATAAATTTGGTCTCTAAGTCCGCCCATGTTGTAATACTTTGGGGTGGTTCCTTATCAAGCCAAGTCCGGGCTTGTCCCTCGAGAGAGAAAGGAAAGAGGAGCAAACGAATTGCCTCTTGTGAAATTATATTTAACGGTATTGGATAAGTGTACGGACCTCTTGATGTGATCGTGATGATCATCATGAGTGCGGCCCAAGAAAGGTGTTGCGGAAACCATTTGTATAAAACCGGTTTTGAGCTCGAGGTTATTTGCATCAGTAGCCGGCACCACAATCGTATCTTCATTGCCTTCAACGTGTGATTGCAGGAGCTCGATCATAGGACGGTTATCCATTGTGTTGACAACAGGAGGCTCGATGATAGCGGCTTGAATAGATTTTCTTTTGCGTGAACGGGTACGCATGCACCTACAAAAGAAAAATATAGCAAAGAAATAGAAGAAATAAAGTTAACGTGAAAAGAAAATATTTTTGGTGCAAAATTTTTGAAAAAGAAATGCTTTTTATGATATTTTTAAATGTTTTTGGATTTTTAGAAAATTTTAATTTTTTTTTGATTTTTTGAAAAATTTAGAAAATTTTGCAAGAAAAATAACGTTTAAAAGTGAACGGATCCCAAAATCCAACGCGTCTCTCACAAAATACCGTTAATCTTTACGAAAAGAGCCGGCAACGGCGCCATTTTAATAACTAGATTTTATTAAATTTCGTTTCTCACGACTCGATTCGAATTGACAAAAGGTTTTAAGTGTGACTCAGTCGTTCTTGGTAAAAAGAAAATGTCGTTGATTATCTATTTTAAAATAAAAATGAAAATTTTAAAGTTATAAACTAAAAATAAAGACTTTAAAAATAAATGACAAAAGATTAAAACTTGATGAAAAGTAAATTTGAAAATAAACTAAGACAAAACAATTTAAAACAAAGCTTAATAAAAATGACAAGAAAATAAAAACTTTGAAAATTAATTAAAAAGAAAATTAATTCGGGATAAATTTAAAACATAAGTCGGAATACCAAATTCTTATCCTAATTCGGAATTCTAAAATTGAGTGTAATTCGGAAAAGGCAATGAGACTTAACCCGAAATCTTAATTAGAGAACTAATCCGGAATGTGTAATCTAGACGTAATCCGGAACACATCTAGTAAGTAATCCGGAATCGAGTAAACGCAAGTCTAATTCGGAATCTATAGTTCTATAACTATTCGGAATGCATGATTAAGAAGCAATCCGGAATGTTAGGTTAAAGCCTAATTCGGAATAGGCTGATTTAATATTAACTCGGAATAAGCAACTAATAAACAATCCGGAATAAGTATTTAAGTATCTAGTTAGGAATGAAGAGTAAAACACTATTCGAAATAATGTAATATTGTTAATTCAGAATAAAACGAAGGAAGTAATTCGGGAAAAATTTAAAGAGACTAGTTCGGAACAAGGGTTTATGATCCCGGATTATAAAAATAAGCAAAATTCAAATAAGCACTTAACCAAAAATAAGACCAAACTAATTTTAGCAAAAGCTAAATAAGCCACAAATTAAAAACTCTAAAAACAACAAATAAGCAAATTATTTAAAATCAACTTTTAAAAGATAAATCTATCAAATCAACTTAATGAAATATAAGCTAAACACAAAATAAACAATAAGCACTAACCATCAAACACATGAAAACAATAAGAACAATCAGATAAGAACATCAATAATCAAACAAGCATACAGATGAAACAAACTACATGATTAATCAAACCAAAACAATAGATTTAAAAAACAAGAAAGGAAGAATGAGAATAATTATGAAAAGCTTGAAATTAATATGAAGATTAAGATTCAAAATTACAAGATTAAATTTAAAAGCTTGAAAACATTAAAGAAAAGCTAGAGAGAGAAAGTAATTAATCTACTCCTAAAACTTAATTAAACTAACTAATGATACAAAATAAAGGAATAAAAGACTATTTATAGGAGGAGGGGATGTGATGTGTTGCTTCCTTCTTTCACTTTGTTTTCTCGTCTTTTTGATTAAGTCGTCTTTCTCGACTTTGTCTCGGGATTTGTCGATAAAATGAACTCGTCTTCTAATTTTCTTCTTTTATTAGACTTGGTTCTTCGACTTCGTTAAACTTCCTTCTTTAGACTTTTTCTTCGATAAATATTCAGAATAGGCGTTTGACTTCCGTTCTTTTTGCACTCTTGATCTTTTGACTTCGTCTTTTGTCTTTTTCTTCGATAAAAGCCCGTGTTTTTTTTTCCTTTTTCATATTTTGGTCCTAAAACACAATAAAAACACAAACCACACATAATTCCGACTTTTACGACATTAAGTACACGTTTTAGTCTCGTTTTTGATTGTTTTAAGTGGTAAAAGGATAAACGTTTTAACACTTATTAAATCCCATACACTTGATCATTACAATGCCCTCATGTAATGCATTAGTTACAAAGTAAGATTTTACATTCTCCATAATAATTAACCCACCTTGGCCTTTATTAAATGCTAGACACTAAGGAAACTAAAGAGATAGAAAATTTCAAAATATTGAAGGAAGAAACTTGTAAAAAAATCTAAGACTTATATTATGGCTTTTGGTGTCATGAATAAAAATCACCCTCAAGTTTCACGTTTCCCATACCAAGCTTAAAAACGAGATCATTGTTATTATAAGTTAGTAAAGCTAACACTCACTCATGTGACTCAATTATTCACTTAGACCCCCTTATTCCTAGGTGTATCTCTTATATTTTATTATTGTCTTGAATGATCACGAGGATGCATTGTTGACTTATTTTGATAGTTTATTTAGGCAAAAAACAAAGTAGGACGATTTAATCAACAGTTAGCTAAAGGACAACATCTTTTAAAACTGCTTCTCGAAACCTCATAAAGTTCATATCTTGGCATAACTCGTTTCACGATTTGAGACCTTTCTCGGATCGATATTTGGCATTGACTTCATACTTCGAATCTTGAGAGACGTTCTTGAAATAATGGTCTTCTCTTCATAATAGGAATTTCTTCACTTGAAGTTTTTGAGAGATTCTTCAAACTTAGACCACGACTTCTTCATTTTTATCCAATCATTATTTAGGATTTTGATATACAACGATCCGCCTCCTTTTTAGGACTTGGATCTATTTATCCTCATACCTTGTTATGGTCTTTTCAGATAGACTTCTCCATGATCTTATGGGAGTAATTGCTTCTCGTCGTGTGTCTCAATCCTTCATATTGTTTTTTGAATAATGATTTTTCACATCACTTTGGATCTTTAGCAACAAAATAGAAACCTCATGCCTTAGGGCCTTTTTGGACTCGCCAATCTTCGCATCCCGCTTCAATAAGTTATGCCTTGGCTATAAACTCTAGTTAATCCCGAGCAACTTTTAAACGATCTTGTGCTAGAAGCTAAGTAACTTTTCAAATCGTACGACCTTATTTATTGCAATTATTTATTAACAAGCGATGGGAGAAAAAGCTCATAATTAACTCACATAAATTCATGAAAAAATAAAAAACTTATAATTGACTCTATCATCTCTCGTTCTCCACAATTTAAAATCTCAAGGAATGAGACTCGTGGATGCTTAGCCTAATAAACCAATTAAGGTCCACATAGTTAAGGATACTAGCTAGAGTAAACTTGGATAAGTAAAACTCGGGTTGAGTCAAAATATTCACCACGAGCCTAATACATCAAAGACATCTAAACTTATTAAAACCATTTTATTAAATTATTACGAACAAAGAAAATAACAATAACAAAGGAAAATACTACTAGGCCAAAATAGATCAAAATTTTTGAAAAATGTCAAAAAATCAATTTTTCGGTTAAAATAAGGACATATTCATGGAAAAGCCCACTTAACTTCGATAGAAGTCCCCCTATACTTAATATAAAAATTGTCCTCAATGTTTAAGCATGTGAGAGTAAACTCCCCTACACTTAGGACATTATGCACGTTGTTTAAATCTTGCTGAGGAAGAGACAATTAAAGTGATTCCTATCTGAACATAAATGATAAAATAGTGAATCAAAAGAGTTTAGGATAGAACCGGGAAGACGGGTACACGGAATCACGGATCGTCAAAAGTCATCAAAAATTGATCTTTGAAAGCTCGCCTGCACATCATAAGAAAGAAAACCACAAACACATACTAAGGTCTCCCCTACACTTATTATGAAAAAGGATAAAAAGGATAGATCATCGGGTTGTCTCCTGAGAAGTGCTTGTTTTTGTTAACCGAGTCACGAGCCTGACTCGACCTTGGGTACTATGGTAAGAACCTTGAAGAACATCCGTCGGGGTCAAATACATGGTTCTCATCCAACAAGTAGCATAAACCTAAGGTGAACAACACAAGCCAAAGAAGAGTAGGCGAGGTTCCCTTAAGCAAAAGTGGAGCACGGTGGTAGAATGTATGGTGAAGTGAAAGCATAGCTCCATATTGTCCAAAAGTCTTTCTTTTTATTTCATCAGATGGATACTGAGATGGCTTAAAAACTGTGATACCCGGATCGAACACCTTTTCCTTTAGGGGAAAATAAGACTAACACTCAGTAGACCTTGAAGATTCGCCCATAAACCGCACAATCTCATCCGAAGAAGGTGGAAAGAGAGGTGTCAAAACATAAGTACTACGGATGTTGGCGTCGTCCGATTTCTTCTCCTTTAAAACGGGTTTATTGACATCCGAAGGAGGGTAGAGACCATAATCAAAGTCCAAAGGAGGAGAATCATGCTCATTAGGAAAGTATTGTCACACCCCACCATGGCGGAACATGGGACGCGACGTATGGATATCATCACAACATGGCGTGTCTATAGAGATAACTATATGAAATAAGAAATGTCGTAAAAATGGTGACACGAAGGTCATGACAATATCTCAATAATGCAGGAGTATAGGTAAGTAGGTAACAGTCCTACCTCTTACCCAAGACAATCAAATATCACAAACAAAACAAACATATAGGTGCCAACAATATCACTTATTAAAAGAACAATCAAATAAAACTAAGAAGGAAACGGGGATTCTCCTTCTATATGCAATCCTATGCTTCTCCCATCCTAGCCACTTATTTTCTCATGTTTAACCATAGTATCACCTGAAAGAGACACTAAAACACGTCAACATAAAGTTGGTGAGAGTCATAGGTTTAGACTCCAACGCTAAATCAGTTACAAGCTGTGATTAACAATCATCAACAAAAGAACATATGGACAATGTGTTACAATTATGTATTAACAACTATCAATCAAGACCAATCATACCAAACCAATCCAAGGCTCCTACCTTGCCAAACAACATCATGGTACCTTAGATGATCACCCTATGTACCTATCCCAAGGCCACTACCTTGGCAAACCACAAGGCCACTACCTTGTCAAACCACAAGGCCACTACCTTGTCAAACCACAATAACTGAGACGGCACGTGTCCCCCCATCCAAATCATACACAATCAAAAATCACATAGCATTTAATCACATAATGTACACACAAGTCCATCACAAACCATAAAAACATTCACAGCAACAATTTAGAAATAACTCAACACAGTGTCTCTTCCATCCCATCTGGAAGTCAAAATCAATATTAAACATGGGACTATGAAACTCACCTGATAGCTCCTTCACACGTCCTTGCACTAGCAACAAGCTAACAAACCAAAAACACGAAATCAATAAACGAACCAATCACTAAGATGGCTCATTAACCTATGATGGACATCTAGCATATTCTCACATATATACCTCATTAATAAGCTCAAATTACCCCAATACCCTTCCTTAACAAGTCCTTAACTTGGTTAAGTTTAATAACTAACCCGTTCGTATTTTACCCAAAACAGTCCCAGTTTTAGGTCTCAAAACGTTAGGTCAAACGCCCACTTAAACCTACCCATGGTTTCTGTAAAAGGAATATTCATATCCTTACATATGTTGGCTAACACCTCCCACTTGCCCTAACCTTAAAGCTACTGTTAAGGCCCCGATATATATATATCTACTTTTGTCATTCCAGATTTCCTGATTTTAAACGTACTAAAAGTTTGTTACCATTAAGGGGTCTTACCCTAAACCACCACCTTAGCCCAAGTGCAGATATTAAGTACAATATATAAAACGTCTCTCACGTTCGTGAGAAGATCCCAATGCAACCCTAAGTGCCCCAAACAACCCAAAACTTAAAAAGAAAACAGGCTGAATTCAAAACTGTTTTGACCTCCGACTGTTGTAACCTGTTTTTGACCCACTTCCCGACCTCCAATTTAGTTCTCGTTTCTTGCATTGGAAAGCCACTTCAAATATCTTTCCAGGGGTACTTGGATCGTAAAATAAGAGTTTATAGAACTCCCGATATGATCAAAACAATTGACTGAAAATCTGCCCAGTTTTTAAAAACGGGTTTAAACAAATTGAACTAATTAATTACCCATAACCCCATCTAATACAAGCCCTAGATTATATGATCATCATATTATGATTATAACATCATTAATTTACTGATTTTATATAAACCTTAACCCTAATCCATCATAAGAATGATTAAGAAATCATTAAAACAATTAAATTAAAAAGGGATTAAAGACTTTACCTTCGATTTATGAAAACCCCAAAAAAATATGAAGAACCCTAATTTTTGTGAAACCCACGAATTTAATTTGTCTCCAAGGGACAAATAATGAATTTTGGTTGTGTACAAAATAATATATAGGGTATGGGTGAATCCTAGTCCAACCCAAAGCCCACTTTCCTTTTTTTTTCTTTTTTCCTTTTTTTTCTCTTCTAAACCGACCCAAACACCCCTAATTTCGTTTTTTCCTTTATTTTTTTTTCTTTTTATTGTTAATTAATACCTTATTAATATTACCTTAATTTACCTTAATTTATTACAGCTCCTAAAGCTTCCAAAACCCCAAAACCGTAAAACTAGTCAATTTTACGCGTTTTATCGTAAAAGACGTAAAATATACCCTTTTAAAAAAAATCTCAAAAATAAACTTTATAACTATGTCCTAAATGACTTAAAACCATCCCAAAAAATATTCATATGGCTAATTACCTTATCCGAGACCTCTAAATGCTAAACCGTAAATCCTAAAAAAAAATACACTATTACTATAATACTTATACGTATACGTAACCACCAAAATATCACCATTTCATTTCATAGTCACTAATTGTGATCTCATGAACATGAATTAACCGTTTCTCGATTTACTTATGAGTACTCTATACTCATAAACGATAATCACACCAACCTCGTTCACACAAAGTAAACACGTAAGCACAAAAATCAAGTAGTCACACATAAAATAACCTAAAAGTAAGACCAAGTGACGAACCTCAAAACCACGGTTGTCACATCACTCCCTCCTAATAGAAATCTCGTCCCGAGATTTACTCCTTAGGATCAACACACAAACAACAAATCACACGAGGATACTTGTTCTAAATGAACTCCCCTCATTTCCACGTGAACTTTAGTTCAAGTTTCAAGATACCACATGTACAAACCAAAAATAATTAAACCCATTGCCAAACTCTTGACCTCACAGTCAATAAATCTCGCAAATGACTCTTCGATAAAACAAAGACTCTTATTAGCACAAAACCCGAATAACCGGACATGCAAATATGCATCCTCAAACAACATTTACCAATCCCAATACATGAAATGTATCATGTATACAACTCATTTCCCCAGGTAATTCTATGCTCATAAGCTAATGGTTCGATCTTTCCAAAGATCTTATATGGACCTACAAAAATCTACATCAACTCTTCTATTTTACCAAAACATACCACCCGTTACTATGGGTGAAACTTCATACATAACTCTGTCACTAACTCTAGTGGTTTCCTCCTTTATTCCCTACATCCTCATTAATAGGGAACATGCCCCTCTCACCGGTGACTCTCTCCTTGTAGGAGACTTCTTGCTGATGTAACACGTTCTTCAACTATCTCCAAACCTCACGCCAATGCTCTAGGCGTCTTTCTCAATTACCCCTATAATATACTCATACCAACCATTAGTCTATCAACGGTATACTACGCTTGCTTTCCATCGTTTCTTCCCTTGCCGTAATCCTTCATAAGGCATTCCATACATATTAGGCTAACTTTTACACAAAACTTCCTATCCCATCGCATCTGTACGCAATCCTTACAATTTCTCGACTATGTGACTTCTCATCCCTCTTGAAATATGTGATGAATTAGGCAGTCTATCGACTATCACCCTACTCTCATCGTACTTATTCCTCCACCCAATTATGCATCCCTTTCACCAACTTCGTCCTTACATCGCCCTGTCTAAGCTACTCCTATCTATGTAGGAAGTATAGTCTACGTCCCTTTTCTCCATATGATTATCCAAGCCACGCAACATACGTGTTGACGCGTTCTCTGCTTTAGACAACTCAACTCGTGCAACCTACATCCTTCATCCAAACCACCCTATTACGTCATCCATATAGTTCAAGTTCGTCTCAGCTTCACTTCATTCTTCTTATTCCATGTCTCATCAACCATGCTTGCCTTTCCCAGATGGTACTTGGCCTTGCAATTTTCTTTCATCACTTAACTCCACCCATCACCTTTGCCAAATGTTCAATCAACATGACTGAATATGTGTTGGAGACGTTATGATCCGTATAGATCATTCTCCACGTCTCGTACACCAAATGCCTCTAGCATTCTAGGCAGATATAACAGTCTAGCTCCACTAACTAAGTCTATCCAGTTCTTCCAAATCTTCAGTTCCTGCAACGTATAAGCGATCGCCTTTCTTTGTCGTCCTCGTACGCGTCCAAATCCCTGCTCCACGTATTGTCATGCTTCGCGAATTCATCCAGTCCTTCCGATAATGCCAAGATCTGCTCATCATCCAATCCACCTCTTCAGCCTCCAAAATGCTTCCTCGTCCTTCTTCACTTCGCCCCTTGCTGGTTCCACGATATGCCATCATCTCTGACTACTAGTCCTGGCCAACTAAATCCTAAAACTCACACTTGAAAATCTCACGTTTCATTCCCTTTACTAACAACTCCAAAACCAACAAATAATTCGCCTCATCCTCCTTCTAAGATTTGAGTAGATCAAGATGTCGTCGATGCTCCCGATGACAACTCGTTTATATACGTTCATGCACACTCGGTTCATTGACTCCATGAAAACCGCTAGTGCTTTGGCGAAGCCAAATGCATAACCGTAACCCAAAGCGTTCATACAACATCCTTAGCAATTTCAACTATGTCCTCCTCACACCCTCTCTTAGCGGCAATACGAATAAATTCCTTGCAATTTCTAACAGCTCTTGTTCTTAATTCACTCCATCAACGATTTGCCTTGGAAGACACTAACTACAACTCCTCTCACTTTTCCTACTTGCTCTATTCATGGTTCTACCTCAACGCTCCTAAACCATACAAAACCAAAACTACATCCTGAATACACCAGATACGATCGACGAATTAAACCCACGGATAACTAACGACATTTCACGTGCACCAATTAAAACAAATCAAAAACCACGAGACTCCAAAGAAAACTCAAACCCAAAACATGTATCAATTCCAAATGACCCATGACAACGAAAAATAATCCAAGAAACACCCATTGGTAACCAAACATATTACGCCCCGCGACATATTATTTAAACCGTGCAAAAGATCGACTTTTCCAAAAGAATTTATATCTTCTTTTTTTTATTATTACCTCCCACATCTATGTGACTCAAACAATCTACAAATAACCTTCTAGACGATCTCAAAACTCAACTCAAAGACTAGGTATCCCGTGCATCCAAAATCATAAAAAAAAAAAAACTACTATTCAAACTCAACCTTTAACCCGACACTTGTACAATAATTTCGGCCAAGATACTGACCTCCCATGACTATACATTCTGAATATTTGAAAAGTACGTTCCGAGTACATAATTTTTGGCTTTTGAATCACCCAAAAAGCTTTAAAAATGAACAAGTTACGACCAAAACAGTTTTATGCTAGTTGTTTTAAAAACTAAAGAATAGACTTAGTGATCAATGCAATCCTTTTCAAGGTAAGATATAATTGTATGTGAAATATTCATAAACTCCTTTTAACCTTGTATTAATAACTATAAATGACATGAATCAGTTAAATCCAATTATATAAACTATGTAAGTAGAAAGAAATTTTACTTCGCTTTATTTTAAAGAAAGTCTTTTAGAATTTGAAATAAATAAGTGTTGATAAAAAAAAACTTATGTTACATCTTGTTTCAAACATGACTCCAACACCTTACCCTTATTTTACCGAATACAACCAACTATCTACCTCTACAGTAGATTTCCAAGTCCCCCCCTTTTTCCATATACCAACCAAAAGAAATGTAAGAATCAACCCAAAAGATTTCATTATCCCAAAAGAAATTTCCATTTATTTCAACGGACTTAAAACCCAGAACAACATTTTAAAACGTACACGTGAAATATGAACTCAAAGAATACGCTACAAGACACAGTTCAAAAAAATTCGAAACGTTGTTGAAACTCCATCAACTCCAGCACCATAAAACACGAACAAACACAAGGTACGTTCAAGTTATAATAACTAGTGAATGACCATATACCATAACTTAACACATAGTAGTATATATACATTCGCATATATATACCTATTAAACCACCCAAAACATACTCGTTACTATACATATCAGATCAACCAATCGCGTCATACACTCGTTTTTCCATACGAGTAATCACCTTCTCACCGTGCCACAACAAGGCAATAAGCCCACCTCGAAAACCAAACCATATCGTGTGACCCCATAATCACACAACACAACTATAACCCAAAAGAACAATAGCCATATCATAGGCAGCCATTACATAAACCCATATATTATACGTATACCCAAATTCTACATCTCATCATATACAAGCATGTACTAACCCTCTTTCATGCAATCATACTTGAGAACCCATTGAAGTTGTGGTACTTGTATAACTATGTTGGCCACCATACTTATACAATTACCCTTTCCCCAATGCACTCCCTCCTATGATGACACTTATAAGAATCAATACAACATATAACACATAAACCCATATACTCACATAAGCTCATAACCACATAACCATGGTCCAAAACTCCAACTATAAAAATAACATAATAAAACTCTTGGAATACCGAAATCCATAGTCTAGCTAAAACAGCCTAGACTAAATCCAAAACAAAAATATAATCAGTTATAAGTCATGTCGCCCGTAAGAGTGGAAAACAGCTTAAAACCCTTCCTATCCACCTACTCCTAGTAACTCGAACCACCACACGATTCTTAGGGAACATGACTTAAACATCAAAAGAAAAATAACATACCTCAGGTATGTAGAATAACTCGATAAAAGATAGAAACTACCTTGTACTAAATTATGTACTATAATGTACCATTTAAGCAAAATACAACAGTGACTAGCGTGGACGATTATGGTTCAACCCGCACTAGTCACAAACCCGAAAAGAAAATAACATGTGACTAAGTATGAACATACTACCGTTCAATTCATACTAGCCAAAACATCGCAATAAATAACATCCAAACACATCAATTAATATAAAATGCACACATACTCCTATGACGCCTATATGCAGGGACCCTTAAGCTATAGACTAGGCTACGCAACTAGGCAACCTAATTCTCTATAACCATTGTCTCTGATACCATTCTGTCACACCCCACCATGGCGGAACATGGGACGCGACGTATGGATATCATCACAACATGGCGTGTCTATAGAGATAACTATATGAAATAAGAAATGTCGTAAAAATGGTGACACGAAGGTCATGACAATATCTCAACAATGCAGGAGTCTAGGTAAGTAGGTAACAGTCCTACCTCTTACCCAAGACAATCAAATATCACAAACAAAACAAACATATAGGTGCCAACAATATCACTTATTAAAAGAACAATCAAATAAAACTAAGAAGGAAACGGGGATTCTCCTTCTATATGCAATCCTATGCTTCTCCCATCCTAGCCACTTATTTTCTCATGTTTAACCATAGTATCACCTGAAAGAGACACTAAAACACGTCAACATAAAGTTGGTGAGAGTCATAGGTTTAGACTCCAACGCTAAATCAGTTACAAGCTGTGAATAACAATCATCAACAAAAGAACATATGGACAATGTGTTACAATTATGTATTAACAACTATCAATCAAGACCAATCATACCAAACCAATCCAAGGCTCCTACCTTGCCAAACAACATCATGGTACCTTAGATGATCACCCTATGTACCTATCCCAAGGCCACTACCTTGGCAAACCACAAGGCCACTACCTTGTCAAACCACAAGGCCACTACCTTGTCAAACCACAATAACTGAGACGGCACGTGTCCCCCCCATCCAAATCATACACAATCAAAAATCACATAGCATTTAATCACATAATGTACACACAAGTCCATCACAAACCATAAAAACATTCACAGCAACAATTTAGAAATAACTCAACACAGTGTCTCTTCCATCCCATCTGGAAGTCAAAATCAATATTAAACATGGGACTATGAAACTCACCTGATAGCTCCTTCACACGTCCTTGCACTAGCAACAAGCTAACAAACCAAAAACACGAAATCAATAAACGAACCAATCACTAAGATGGCTCATTAACCTATGATGGACATCTAGCATATTCTCACATATATACCTCATTAATAAGCTCAAATTACCCCAATACCCTTCCTTAACAAGTCCTTAACTTGGTTAAGTTTAATAACTAACCCGTTCGTATTTTACCCAAAACAGTCCCAGTTTTAGGTCTCAAAACGTTAGGTCAAACGCCCACTTAAACCTACCCATGGTTTCTGTAAAAGGAATATTCATACCCTTACATATGTTGGCTAACACCTCCCACTTGCCCTAACCTTAAATCTACTGTTAAGGCCCCGATATATATATATCTACTTTTGTCATTCCAGATTTCCTGATTTTAAACGTACTAAAAGTTTGTTACCATTAAGGGGTCTTACCCTAAACCACCACCTTAGCCCAAGTGCAGATATTAACTACAATATATAAACCGTCTCTCACGTTCGTGAGAAGATCCCAATGCAACCCTAAGTGCCCCAAACAACCCAAAACTTAAAAAGAAAACAGGCTGAATTCAAAACTGTTTTGACCTCCGACTGTTGTAACCTGTTTTTGACCCACTTCCCGACCTCCAATTTAGTTCTCGTTTCTTGCATTGGAAAGCCACTTCAAATATCTTTCCAGGGGTACTTGGATCGTAAAATAAGAGTTTATAGAACTCCCGATATGATCAAAACAATTGACTGAAAATCTGCCTAGTTTTTAAAAACGGGTTTAAACAAATTGAACTAATTAATTACCCATAACCCCATCTAATACAAGCCCTAGATTATATGATCATCATATTATGATTATAACATCATTAATTTACTGATTTTATATAAACCTTAACCCTAATCCATCATAAGAATGATTAAGAAATCATTAAAACAATTAAATTAAAAAGGGATTAAAGACTTTACCTTCGATTTATGAAAACCCCAAAAACATATGAAGAACCCTAATTTTTGTGAAACCCACGAATTTAATTTGTCTCCAGGGGATAGATAATGAATTTTGGTTGTGTACAAAATAATATATAGGGTATGGGTGAATCCTAATCCAACCCAAAGCCCACTTTCCTTTTTTTTTCCTTTTTTCCTTTTTTTTTTCTCTTCTAAACCGACCCAAACACCCCTAATTTCGTTTTTTCCTTTATTTTTTTTCTTTTTATTGTTAATTAATACCTTATTAATATTACCTTAATTTACCTTAATTTATTACAGCTCCTAAAGCTTCCAAAACCCCAAAACCGTAAAACTAGTCAATTTTACGCGTTTTATCGTAAAAGACGTAAAATATACACTTTTAAAAAAAATCTCAAATTTTTAAATAAACTTTATAACTATGTCCTAAATGACTTAAAACCATCCCAAAAAATATTCATATGGCTAATTACCTTATCCGAGACCTCTAAATGCTAAACCGTAAATCCTAAAAAAAAATACACTATTACTATAATACTTATACGTATACGTAACCACCAAAATATCACCATTTCATTTCATAGTCACTAATTGTGATCTCATGAACATGAATTAACCGTTTCTCGATTTACTTATGAGTACTCTATACTCATAAACGATAATCACACCAACCTCGTTCACACAAAGTAAACACGTAAGCACAAAAATCAAGTAGTCACACATAAAATAACCTAAAAGTAAGACCAAGTGACGAACCTCAAAACCACGGTTGTCACATCACTCCCTCCTAATAGAAATCTCGTCCCGAGATTTACTCCTTAGGATCAACACACAAACAACAAATCACACGAGGATACTTGTTCTAAATGAACTCCCCTCATTTCCACGTGACGCGACGTATGGATATCATCACAACATGGCGTGTCTATAGAGATAACTATATGAAATAAGAAATGTCGTAAAAATGGTGACACGAAGGTCATGACAATATCTCAACAATGCAGGAGTCTAGGTAAGTAGGTAACAGTCCTACCTCTTACCCAAGACAATCAAATATCACAAACAAAACAAACATATAGGTGCCAACAATATCACTTATTAAAAGAACAATCAAATAAAACTAAGAAGGAAACGGGGATTCTCCTTCTATATGCAATCCTATGCTTCTCCCATCCTAGCCACTTATTTTCTTATGTTTAACCATAGTATCACCTGAAAGAGACACTAAAACACGTCAACATAAAGTTGGTGAGAGTCATAGGTTTAGACTCCAACGCTAAATCAGTTACAAGCTGTGAATAACAATCATCAACAAAAGAACATATGGACAATGTGTTACAAT
Organism: Glebionis coronaria; assembly: GCA_025667525.1. Taxonomy (NCBI): domain Eukaryota; kingdom Viridiplantae; phylum Streptophyta; class Magnoliopsida; order Asterales; family Asteraceae; genus Glebionis; species Glebionis coronaria. The sequence goes on from CM046874.1 coordinate 163,547,967, forward strand.
TATGTATTAACAACTATCAATCAAGACCAATCATACCAAACCAATCCAAGGCTCCTACCTTGCCAAACAACATCATGGTACCTTAGATGATCACCCTATGTACCTATCCCAAGGCCACTACCTTGGCAAACCACAAGGCCACTACCTTGTCAAACTACAAGGCCACTACCTTGTCAAACCACAATAACTGAGACGGCACGTGTCCCCCCATCCAAATCATACACAATCAAAAATCACATAGCATTTAATCACATAATGTACACACAAGTCCATCACAAACCATAAAAACATTCACAGCAACAATTTAGAAATAACTCAACACAGTGTCTCTTCCATCCCATCTGGAAGTCAAAATCAATATTAAACATGGGACTATGAAACTCACCTGATAGCTCCTTCACACGTCCTTGCACTAGCAACAAGCTAACAAACCAAAAACACGAAATCAATAAACGAACCAATCACTAAGATGGCTCATTAACCTATGATGGACATCTAGCATATTCTCACATATATACCTCATTAATAAGCTCAAATTACCCCAATACCCTTCCTTAACAAGTCCTTAACTTGGTTAAGTTTAATAACTAACCCGTTCGTATTTTACCCAAAACAGTCCCAGTTTTAGGTCTCAAAACGTTAGGTCAAACGCCCACTTAAACCTACCCATGGTTTCTGTAAAAGGAATATTCATACCCTTACATATGTTGGCTAACACCTCCCACTTTCCCTAACCTTAAAGCTACTGTTAAGGCCCCGATATATATATATCTACTTTTGTCATTCCAGATTTCCTGATTTTAAACGTACTAAAAGTTTGTTACCATTAAGGGGTCTTACCCTAAACCACCACCTTAGCCCAAGTGCAGATATTAACTACAATATATAAACCGTCTCTCACGTTCGTGAGAAGATCCCAATGCAACCCTAAGTGCCCCAAACAACCCAAAACTTAAAAAGAAAACAGGCTGAATTCAAAACTGTTTTGACCTCTGACTGTTGTAACCTGTTTTTGACCCACTTCCCGACCTCCAATTTAGTTCTCGTTTCTTGCATTGGAAATCCACTTCAAATATCTTTCCAGGGGTACTTGGATCGTAAAATAAGAGTTTATATAACTCCCGATATGATCAAAACAATTGACTGAAAATCTGCCCAGTTTTTAAAAACGGGTTTAAACAAATTGAACTAATTAATTACCCATAACCCCATCTAATACAAGCCCTAGATTATATGATCATCATATTATGATTATAACATCATTAATTTACTGATTTTATATAAACCCTAACCCTAATCCATCATAAGAATGATTAAGAAATCATTAAAACAATTAAATTAAAAAGGGATTAAAGACTTTACCTTCGATTTATGAAAACCCCAAAAAAATATGAAGAACCCTAATTTTTGTGAAACCCACGAATTTAATTTGTCTCCAGGGGATAGATAATGAATTTTGGTTGTGTACAAAATAATATATAGGGTATGGGTGAATCCTAGTCCAACCCAAAGCCCACTTTCCTTTTTTTTTTCCTTTTTTCCTTTTTTTTCTCTTCTAAACCGACCCAAACACCCCTAATTTCGTTTTTTCCTTTATTTTTTTTTCTTTTTATTGTTAATTAATACCTTATTAATATTACCTTAATTTACCTTAATTTATTACAGCTCCTAAAGCTTCCAAAACCCCAAAACCGTAAAACTAGTCAATTTTACGCGTTTTATCGTAAAAGACGTAAAATATACACTTTTAAAAAAAATCTCAAATTTTTAAATAAACTTTATAACTATGTCCTAAATGACTTAAAACCATCCCAAAAAATATTCATATGGCTAATTACCTTATCCGAGACCTCTAAATGCTAAACCGTAAATCCTAAAAAAAAAATACACTATTACTATAATACTTATACGTATACGTAACCACCAAAATATCACCATTTCATTTCATAGTCACTAATTGTGATCTCATGAACATGAATTAACCGTTTCTCGATTTACTTATGAGTACTCTATACTCATAAACGATAATCACACCAACCTCGTTCACACAAAGTAAACACGTAAGCACAAAAATCAAGTAGTCACACATAAAATAACCTAAAAGTAAGACCAAGTGACGAACCTCAAAACCACGGTTGTCACAAGTATGTATTGAGAAAGGTGGCGAAATCTTCCTCAAATGAGTAATCCTCTAAAGTATTATCAAGCGTTGTTGATGGAGGATCCTCGTCAAAGATAGGAGCAAAATCATCATTAGAAGACACGACACTTGAAGAATCACTCGAAAGAGTGTCAACATCATCAAAGTCATCATAAGTCGGCATGTCTTCATACTCGAAAGTAAAGTCATCATAATCATCATAAATTGGTAGATCACCCAAATCGGAAAGAGAATAATCATCATATTCATCATAGATTGGTGGAGTGTCCAAATCAAAGAGAGAATCATTAGGATCTTCCACATGGTCTTGAAAAAGTGGATTATCATATAAAGTCTCGAAAAGAGGATTGTTGTGTAGCACAAAATCATCAAGCTTTGTACTTTCCAAAGGAGTTGTAACAAGCTCGTCTTGAAGCACATCAATCATTTTCGCCGATTCTTTTCCATTTGATTTGCTTGTAATCTTTCACATCTTAAAAACTTGTTGATCATTCCCGACCCTTAGAATTAGTTTGCCTTCGGCAACATCGACTAAAGCTTTTCCGGTTCTCAAGAATGGCCGTCCAAGTATTAACGGAATACGAGGATCCATCTCATAATCAACAACAACAAAGTCAACCAGAAAAGTGAAGGTACCAACTTTAACAAAAACATCTTCGGCAATACCAATGGGGTAACCGAGAGTTCGATTTGCTAGTTCAAGAGTCGTCCGTGTTGGTGTAAGATCGGTTAATGATAACTTCTTACAAACACTTAATGGCATTAAATTTATACTTGCCCCGAGATCGACTAAGACAATAAATTCTTCGATTTGGGAAAATGTACAAGGTAGCACAAAACGATCGGGATCTCCAAGTTTCTCTAGAAATTCTTTAAGAAGGACTGCAGAACAATTTTCATTTAAGCGGGTGTTGACAAACTCAGCCATCTTCTCCTTCTTACTAAGCAACTCCTTGAATGCTTTCACAAATTTTGGCATTTGGACAAGTGTTTCAACAAGGCTAATGTTAAAGTTAATTTGGGAGATGATCTTCAAATAGGAAGTAATTTGAGAATCATATTTAGTGAGCAATTTGCACTTGTCTAACCGAGAAGGATAAGGGATATTGGGTTTAGGTGGTGTAGGTGTAGAAGGTGAAGGTTGAGATGTTGAAGGTTGAGAGGTTGAAGGTTGAGAGGAGGAAGGTGGGGATGGTGAAGGGGTTTTCTTTGGTATTTCTAATTAGTAAGAGGTTGAGACGATAATGGAGAATTAGTACTAGGCGTGGTAGTAGGAGGGATAAATGGGGGTGGAGGAAGTGTAGATGGAGTAACTGAGGGAGGGATAAAAGGTCCTACTAGAGTTGCTCCACTGCGTGTAGTAATAGCACTCACATTAGCTCTATGGTTGGTTTCAATTGTTGAAGGAAGAACACCTTAGGGACGAAGGGCTTGAAACATTTGAACGAATTTCCTATCCGTGGACTCTTGCATTTATTTCATGGTTTGCTCATGATCGGTTAATTTTTGTAGAACCAAGTCCATTTGTGGATGAGGTAAATTGAACCCTTGTTGTTGAAAACCTTGGTTTGGGTATTGGTTGTATGGTTGAAAACCTTGAGGATTGAAACCTTGGTTTGGAAAGCCTTGATTTTGCATTTGATAAGTCCATTGGTTTGCATTTTATCCCCTCACATTTGCATTTTGTTGAAAATTTGCTCGTGGTGGCCCTTGGTTGTTTTGGGTGGGTGGGTGTGGTCTTTGTTGAAAACCAGGTGGAGCCAAGTAATTAGTCGAGTTATAGGACAAGTGATTAACATCGACATTAGGCTTGAAATGAACCCTCTCCGTGTTGTTATAAGCATACACTTCCCCGTGAGATTGATCATAAGCCTTATCATAATTAGCATAAGAGTGTGGCCCGCCACAAGTTTCACAAGTTATATTAAGAGCATGGGCATGTGTAGTGGGAGGGTTATCTCTTAAAGCAAGTTGTTTTACTACTGAAGTAAGTTCCTTAATTTGATTAGTCAACTCACTCTTACTAGAACTAGCCATAGTAGCCCTAACACTCTTGGTTTGGACTTTGGCTTTGTTCTCAATGATTGTCCAAGCCTCATTCATTGATTTAACAAGAATATTACTCCCCGAAGCACTATTTAGTGAATCTTGGTCATTCAAACTTAATCCATTACAAAAAGTATTAATTTGATGCACCTTTGTAAAACCGTGTTGTGGACACTTTCTTAAAAGTTCCTTAAAACGATCCCAAGATTCACTAAACGTCTCACCGTACTTTTGTTCAAAGTTAATGATATCATTCCGCAAAGCGGTAGTACTGAGAGTGGGAAGAAATAATTGATAAATTTGGTCTCTAAGTCCGCCCATGTTGTAATACTTTGGGGTGGTTCCTTATCAAGCCAAGTCCGGGCTTGTCCCTCGAGAGAGAAAGGAAAGAGGAGCAAACGAATTGCCTCTTATGAAACCCTATTGTATTTCACGGTATTGCATAAGTGTAGGAACCTCTTGATGTGATCGTGAGGATCATCATGAGTGCGGCCCAAGAAAGGTGTTGCGGAAACCATTTGTATAAAACCGGTTTTGAGCTCGAAGTTATTTGCATCAATAGCCGGCACCACAATCGCATCTTCATTGCCTTCAACGTGTGATTGCAAGAGCTCGATCATAGGACGGTTATCCATTATGTTGACAATAGGAGGCTCGATGATAGCGGCTTGAATGGGTTTCCTTCTGCGTGAACGGGTACGCATGCACCTACAAAAGAAAAATATAGCAAAGAAATAGAAGAAATAAAGTTAACGTGAAAAGAAAATATTTTTGGTGCAAAACTTTTGAAAAAGAAATGCTTTTTTATGATTTTTTAAATGTTTTTGGATTTTTTGAAATTTTTGATTTTTTTTTATTTTGAAAAATTTTGAAAATTTTGCAAGAAAAATAACGTTCAAAAGTGAACGGATCCCAAAATCCAACGCGCCTCTCACAAAAAACCGTTAATCTTTACGAAAAGAGCCGGCAGCGGCGCCATTTTAATAACTAGATTTTATTAAATTTCGTTTCTCACGAATCGATTCGAATTGACAAAAGGTTTTAAGTGTGGCTCAGTCGTTCTTGGTAAAAAGAAAATGTCGTTGATTATATATTTTAAAATAAAAATGAAAACTTTAAAGTTATAAACTAAAAATAAAGACTTTAAAAATAAATGACAAAATATTAAAACTTGATGAAAAGTAAATTTGAAAATAAAATAAGACAAAACAATATAAATAAATCTTAATAAAAATAGCGGGAAAATAAAAACTTTAAAAATTAATTAAGAAGAAAATTAATTCGGGATAAAATTTAAAACATAAGTCGGAATACCAAATTCTTATCCTAATTCGGAATTCTAAAATTGAGAGTAATTCGGAAAATGCAATGAGACTTAATCCGGAATCTTAATTAGAGAACTAATCCTGAATGTGTAATCTACACGTAATCCGGAATACATCTAGTAAAGTAATTCGGAATCCAGTAAATGCAAGTCTAATTCGGAATCTATAGTTCTATAACTATTCGGAATGCATGATTAAGCAATCCGGAATGTTAGGTTAAAACCTAATTAGGAATAGGCTGATTTAATATTAATTCGGAATAAGCAACTAATAAACAATCCGGAATAAGTATTTAAGTATCTAGTTCAGAATGAAGAGTAAAACACTATTCAAAATACTGTAATATTGGTAATTCGGAACATGTTAATTCGGAATAAAACAAAGGAAGTAATTCGGGAAAAATTTAATGAGACTAGTTCGGAACAAGGGTTTATGATCCCGGATTATAAAAATAAGCAAAATTCAAATAAGCACTTAACCAAAAATAAAACCAAACTAATTTTAGAAAAAGCTAAATAAGCCACAAATTAAAAACTTTAAAAACAACAAATAAGCAAATTATTTAAAATCAACTTTTAAAAGATAAATCTACCAAATCAACTTAATGAAAAATAAGCTAAACACAATATAAACAATAAGCACAATAAGCACTAACCATCAAACACATGAAAACAATAAGAACAATCAAATAAGAACATCAATAATCAAACAAGCATAAATATGAAACAAACTACATGATTAATCAAACCAAAACAATAGATTTAAAAAAACAAGAAAGGAAGAATGAGAATGATTATGAAAAGCTTGAAATTAAGATGAAGATTAAGATTAAAAATTACAAGATTAAATTTAAAAACTTGAAAATATTAAAGAAAAGCTAGAGAGAGAGTAATTAATCTACTCCTAAAACTTAATTAAACTAACTAATGATACAAAATGAAAGAATAAAAGACTATTTATAGGAGGAGGGGATGTGATGTGTTGCTTTCTTCTTTCACTTTATCTTCTCGTCTTTTTGATTAAGTCGTCTTTCTCGACTTTGTCTCGGGATTTGTCGATAAAATGAACTCGTCTTCTAATTTTTTTCTTTTATTAGACTTGGTTCTTCGACTTCGTTAAACTTCCGTCTTTAGACTTTTTCTTCGATAAATCTTCAGAATAGGCCTTTGACTTTCGTTCTTTTTGCAATCTTGATCTTTTGACTTCGTCGTTTGTCTTTTTCTTCGATAAAAGCCCGTGAAAGCCCGTGTTTTCTTCCTTTTTCATATTTTGGTCCTAAAACACAATAAAAACACAAACCACGCATAATTCCGACTTTTACGACATTAATTACACGTTTTGGTCTCGTTTTTTTTATTGTTTTAAGTGGTAAAGGATAAGTGTTTTCACACTTATTAAAATGAAAGGATAATAATAAATGATGAATCATTTAAAAGGTTTCCAGGAGACCTTACTCGAGTTGTACTAGTGACATTGCTAGTGTAACTAGACGCTAGTCAATGTAATCACGATATTCGAATTTTGTCCAAGTGGGAGCTGAAAGTTTATGGACTTAAAATTAATAGTCGTGTGATAGGATCGAACTCGGGATTACGGGAATGCACACAATACGTAAAGGGTTAATTTTATTTATTAAATATATTATATATATATTTATTAAATCAAACCGAACTTAACTAAATGATCGTTAAATAAATTAAGAGTTAAGTTAAACGAACGTTATGGAATTAAATAGAAGAAAAGAAGTTAACGGAAAGTTCCGGAAACACCCCTTGGGTGTGGTTCGACTGTCGGCTACAAAGGGGGCAAATGGAAAGATTTTGTTTACTAATTTGTGTGTTACATGGAAATAAGGTTTTGCCAAGCCTATTACATATCCTTTATAATTTTTCTCATCCTTTCTCCTTCTCTCTCTTTTGCGATCGGCGACCAAACACCCCTAGGGTTCTTTGATTTTCGATTTAGCTAAAATTCCACAAGTGTTGAAGTTCCGGTTTGCAAGTGTTAGACTCACGGTTAGCCCGTTGCATTACGTGTGTACAAGAGCGTAATATAGTTTTGCTTTAAACTATATCTTGGTATTGTTCTTCACAAACCCTAATTGATGATTCGTTGGTGATCTTGTGGATATTTGCTAAGGATAAAGGTATGTAACCCTAATCGATTAATCATAATTGTGTTATTATGGTCTTGTTAAATCGCTTCCGCTATTACATGCTTTGATCTTTGTTATGATTATATAATTGTTACTAATGTCATAAACCATAAAAGGAAACGACCTATTCTGTTGGTACAGCTCCTAGTCAATTTGTTAGTTGTATTTTTATAACAAGTTGTATGTCCTTTTTGTCAAAATCTGAATGGCGGTGATAAGGCTCTTGAAGAGATTCACAATTATAATTGCATGATTGTTCTTTTTTACTTGTGGTATACTATACGCACTACAAAATTTATGACATTTGCTTACTAAATTAAATATGAAAGAATAAGTAATAGAGGGAAGCACTAACAGTTTATACTTACTCAATATTAAGTAAGCAAAAGTATTTTCTAGTAACTTCTATTAAAAAAGAGTTATCAAAAATTAATTTTTATCAACTCCTACTCTTAAGAAAAGAGTAAGTAATAGATGGGAGCACTAAAGGTCATTACTTACTCAATATTGAGTAAGCAAAAGTGTAGAACTTTTAAAGACTCTTTTTTTTAGTAGGGAAAAGAGTAGACAAATGTTGTGGGTTACTTTTGCTTACTTTTATATTAATTGTGTTTTATTAAGGAAAAGTTATAGTGACTTAAATAATTATAAATATTATTAGTAAGTAAAACTTTTAGTAAGTAAATGTCATTTATTTTGTAGTGACGTAAGTCATAGACGAAAACGCTAGCTTATAATACTACACATCACACCGTGTGCGGCGTTATGGTATCCGAAGCCATACTGACGAGCTCAATATATTGATTATTACAACAAAAAAAAGTTAATCGAGAAAAAGATACGTCCGACTCCGGAATCTTTTCCCATGCTCGTCGGAATTGTCGGATAATGACTCAATATCTTTGTAGGTGTACAAATCAAAGAAATACTCCGTAATGTTTCTCATAGGAAAATGACTTTTTTTGTCCTTTTATTTTGGCTTGCACGTCTGCGATATGGAGGAGGCTTACACTCAATCTTTACGTGGTCACATAAGTTTTCTAGGTCTTCGTACCGGAGTCAAAAAATTTATCAAAATTATCAGAATCCATAGAATTAGTTTTGTAAACTAAAAAAAACTTATAATTTATTGATCGCTTGCATTCTACGACTACGAGTATGTAAATAATATAACTTAAATTAAAAATAAATCACTTATTAAAACTAAAAAAAAATGAAAAACATATTATAATAACGTAGTTACAAACAAATAATTTTCTTATTTATTAATAATTTTTATTTTTTTTCATATTAAGCTAATTAAATTATAACCAAATATCACGTTAAATAAGATTTTTTAAACATGATAGATTAGTAAAATCTATTTAACATATACCAACCAATTGAGCATTTAGAATCGTCGTGTTTTTGTTTTGCGCGAGAAAATGGTATGACGCAAGATTTCGTGGGTTTGAATCGTGGCTACCAGCTCACGCGGTGGGATTTTTTTTTGGATTAAATGGTATATATACTTTATGGCACCAAAAATACTTTTATTATATCAAAAATCACCACTATTTTTAAAAAGTGGTGTTATAACATTTCTCGTGTCATAACTTATTTTACTGACATAACACTACTTTTTAACTATAACGTCATTTATACGACTTCACCGTTTCTTATGCTCTAAATAATTAGATATAAATAGTAAAATAAACTAAACATATTATTTTAAACAGTTCAAAAGAAAACATTAAATACTAGCGATATGGGATTATAATGTAAGCAATGACGATATAATGAAGCCAAATGTGCATTCAACTTGGACACTTTGTCTAGAAAGGCAACCAAAATTGGATTCACCAATCATTACCATCATGCGTATATCACATACTATCATTGAATCATCTTGATTATTTTTCATTCATTTTTTTAGAGAGAATTGCAAAAATCATCCTTGTGTATGTCGAAAAATCGAATTACATCATTCGTTAACTTTTTGGACAACAGTCATCCATCTGTTAGTGCGCGGGGCACAATACATCCCTTATGGACTAACGGTGCAAATGTTTTCTCGTTAAAGATTAACAAAATCTAAAAGAGAGGGTATTCTTGTCTTTTTCCTTTCCCAGGGATGTATTGTGAACCTTATTATAAATAGTTTCAAAAAAAAATTTATTTTTGAAAAAAAAAATGATTTTCAGAAAAAATAAGTTTTATTTTCGGAAAAAAAAGTTTTATTTTCTAAAAAATAAGTTTTATTTTGAAAAAAAAAGTTTTATTTTCGAAAAAATATGTTTTATTTTCGGAAAAAAAAGTTTTATTTTCGGGCAATAATTTTTTTTTTCGAAAATAAAACTTTTTTTTGAAAATAATTTTTTTTTTTGAAAATAATCTTTTTTTAGAAAATAATTTTTTTTTCGAAAATAATATTTTTTTGAAAATAATTTTTTTTTTCGAAAATAAATTTTTTTTCGAAAATGAAATTTTTTTTCGAAAATAATTTTTTTTAGAAAATAAAACTTTTTTTTCTGAAAATAATTTTTTTTTCAAAAATAAATTTTTTTTTTGAAACTATTTATGATAAGGTTCACAATACATCTCTGGGAAAGGAAAAAGACAAGAATACCCTCTCTTTTAGATTTTGTTAATTTCTAACGAGAAAACATTTGCACCGTTAGTCCATGAGGGATGTATTGTGCCCCGCGCACTAACGGAGGGATGGCTGTTGTCCAAAAGTTAACGAAGGATGTAATTCGAATTTTCGACATACCACAGGGATGATTTTTGCACTTCTCTTTTTTTTTAAGTAACTATCTCACAACATATAAGACTCAATTTATCAGTGTCCGTAAAAGAGCGCGAGAGGTTTTAAAACCGTCACGTAGGATTTTAGCACAAAAAACCCTTTGACACCATATTTATGAGTAAACGGTTAGCACGAGAAAAAGTGGTGTCAAAAAAGTATAATGGGACCACAAATACTCACTTTATAACTAAAAACAAAAATGAAGTCTTTGGCGCCGACTGGTATGATTGGCGCGAGAACTGCTGACGCCAGTCGGGGTACGGTGCGCCAAGGAAGGGGCGACACCAAAAGGGTTCCAGCCCACTTCCCAGGTTCTACCCCCCCCCCCCCCCCCCCCCCCCCCACTCTAAAAGACATGTAGTGAAAAAAAAACATGCTCGCGCGTGACCTTGCTGCGAGAGAACCCACTCGCGCGTGACCTGCATGTTGTGAAACAAAAAGCACTGGAAAGTGGTGAGGCTTTGGGTTTTCGTAGAGTGTATAATAATGGGCCTCATATTATATAATAACTAACTTTATTAAAAAAATAAAAATTTTAAACCCTATTTATCCTTTATAAATACATTTCAAACCAAACTACTTTTCACATAAAAAAATATAACTTCTACCCACTAACACCACTCTTAATCACAAAATGTCTAACTCACGTACTCCCTGTAACCCGAACCGTCAACAATCAAGAACTATACCTCCGACATCGGCCGAAACCTTCGATCTCCGTAATACAGAACAACAACGAATAAACTCCGCACCACCCCAAATGGTTTACCCGGACCAATTTTACAACCAACCATACAATAACACGATATTTGCACCACCAAAAATGGTTTACTTGAACTATGGCCAATATGGCGTTGGCGGTTCTTCAAGTAAACCTAACTTTGGCGTCGACGGTTCTTCATCTCAACCTAATGTCGGCGGTCCTTCATCTCCGATCAATCATTTTAATTTATAAGACGAGGATATGTATCCCCCTCAATATTCAGAAACAAATCCTCCTGAATTTTCCGAGAATGCCGAAGACGTAGACGAGGAGATACCGACGCCGAAGGCGAAGCCAAGAAGGAAACCAAACATAAGACGACAACTGACCATAAAGAAGGCGTAACCCGATAACTAGTGTTGTATTCCATGGACCATTGAAGAAGAGTGAGCCTTATGTTAAGCTTGGGTGCGTACTTCTGAGGACAACAACATTGGCAACGCGAGAAAGGCATACAATTTTTGGTGTGACGTCTTGAAACACATGCACAAGATTTGTCCCATCAGCCAGCGACAGACTTACGACATGATCAACGAAAAATGGAAGACCATGTGTCCGAAGGTTTGTCAATTTTGCCGTGTTTATGATAACGCTTTTCAGACATACAACAGTGGAGCCAATGATAGTGATTATATCAAATGCGCATTGGCAGATTATAATATTGAGTATGATGTCCTGTTTACACTAATTCATTGTTGGAAGGAGTTAAAGAACTGTGAGAAATAGAATAACGGAGAAATGGCAGAATTTCAGGATGAAATGGAGGAGAAAAAGAACAAAAGGCATAAGTCTATCGGGTCAAGTTCTTTTTCCACAAGAGAATCCGGTGAGCGTGGTATCAGTTTGAATACCGATGATGCTGAAGAGGATGTGAAGGTAGTTTTACGCCTTCGCCCAATGGGTAGAGACAAGGCAAAAGGAATAGGAAATCGGTGTCATCGTCTGGAAGCGTTGATGTGGAATAATTGGCGAAACTAATGGACCTTGAGTATTTAATGGCTACCAACCCAATGCAGTCTCAAAAGAATCAGAAATGTCCGAGATGACGCATATCAAACATGAGGAGCTGAAACTCAGGCGCGCCGAGTTAGAAATTCAAAAATTGTAAAACTGACAAAGACACGAACAAACATACTTGATGACTATTGATGAAGAGTTGAAGACTCTACTCCGAAAGAGGCTATTCGATTAAGTTAAAATGTGTTTTTTTATTAATATACTTTTTTATTTTCGTAACGTTTTTTTAATTCCGTAATTGTACGTTTTTTTTATTTCTATAATGTTTTTATGTTTTTAATAAAGTGTTTTTATTTTAATTAAAATGTATTATTGGTGTGAGGGTGTTATTAAAGGTGTGATTGATAAGAGTAAAATGTGAGTGAGGGTGAAGGTGAAAAATAAGAGAGAGAAAACTAATGTGGCGCTGAGATAGAAGGTGTGAGGAGAAAGTAGCTTAAGTACCTATCTTACAATATATATACAACGAATTCCCACACGATTTAAACCCGCATTCATTTACAAAACATGAGATATCATAAGCAACGTTACAGATAGCATAGATGTAACGCGATAGCATGACAAAAGTCTCAAGCTTTAGCGGTTAAGACGAAATTTTTGTGTTTTTAAGACGTGAAGTAAGACGGCTGAAATTGAAAAATATTTATAAATTATTATATTTATATTATATTTCAAATATATTAAGTTTACAAAGCCAAAAACTATATTTGCCCGTAATCATTTTAATTTCTATATAAAAATATCTATTTTATCGAATTAAAATTAAAAAACTTTTATGCATAATGAGTTATCACGTCTTATCACGTTTTTCACTTTTCATCCCACGTTAAACTTTAAATATCGACTTGATGTGTTTAGGAAACATTTACGAGCGTTTTAGATCACCGATTATAAGAGACAATCAATTTGACATGTGCAAACAAATACCCTTATATGTTCATTAAAAATTAAACCACTTAACAAATCTCGTATTGGATCCTTGTATCATCACTTTTTAGAATATTCTTCACCCTCCTACAATACTTTTTCATAGTATTATATTGTTCCATGAAAATAGAAAACTTACTATAAATAAACACTCAAAATCCACTTATCTAGATATCTTTAAGGATCACTCTCCCACACATCCAACTTTCCGGCCACCGTCGGAGATGAACTCCACCGCCGCCACCTTCCGACCACCACCACCACGCACCACCATGACATCACCACATCTATCACATCCAACACACATGACGTCACCAACAACAGTCACAAAAAAACTCAACCATCTAGTAACCGAATTCAAAACACTTCATCAACCTGTAGACAGAGTAAAAAAGCTCCTCCACTACGCATCACTCCTACCAGAACTCAACCCGTCTCTAAAAACCGAGTCGAATAGAGTCACAGGATGCACAGCACAAGTATGGCTCGATGCAGCAATGAATGACGTAAATGGTACGATGAGTTTTCGTGTCGATAGTGATTCGGAGATAACGAAAGGATTCTGTTACTGTTTGATTTGGTTATTAGATGGAGCTGATGGAAGAGAAGTTGTGGAGTTTAGAATAGATGGTTTGGAGGAAATGAACGTTGGAATATTGCCAATTAGGGCAAGTTCTAGGGTTAATACATGGCATAATGTGTTAATTGGCATGCAAAATAGAACTCGAGATTTGATGCTCATGCAAGAATATGGTGCTGGTCATAATAATGTGTCTAATTATCCTTCCTTGTAATACTTAGATCAATTAATTTCATATATCGTATTACTTTTAAAATTAATTTTATACAGTATATAGTTAAATTGCAATTATTGAACGTATAATGTATATACGGAATTAATTTTAAAAGTAAAATGATATATAAAATTGCCCCGACGGTTTGTATCCTGCTACCTTTTTATACTTTGTTTGATTAGGTTGAATTTGTTGTTCTTGTTGACTTCTTGTTATTGTAAGTAAATTTGGATACGTTATGTAAAAGATTATGACATGGTTGATGAGTAAATGATCCTATGGTTGGAAAATCTTTGTTTTTCATAACAATATATAACACGAGTTCAATGTTCGCTAGCAGTGGAGGGATGATAATTTGGATGTTACAAGGGGAGTAAAACGTAAGCTTGAAGTCTGATCACAAAGTTTTGTGAACAAAAGTTTTTACTTTTTTTCGTTTGAGTATTGATGATATCTATGTTTTATTATGTTCAGTATGGATGGAGTCACGGGTGTCTCGCGAGTGCATGAGACACTTATAAATTTTTTGAAGTTAGTGTTAGTTTTTGAAAAAAAACATAGATTATTCCTAAATAAATTTAAAATGCACTCAGTGTATTGAAACGTGTGTTTACTCTTCCGTCTTAATTTGTTTTTTTAACTATGTTATATTACAGCAAAAAATATTTGTGCACCCTATCATACTATTTCATATATGCGATACTGAGATCTACTGATTTTGTTTTGAATTGATTCCACGTGTTTTTATTACTCGTTGAAAAATATGTGCTTGTTAAAAAAGTACAAAACTGTTTCGTTGTTAAGGTGAGATCTGTAGGTAAACTATAACACTTTTATTTATAAATCAAATAAATAAAATTAATTAAATTAACATAAACTAAATAACAGAAATACAATCACAGACATAATTATAAACGATAATTAAATAAAACAATAAAATAAACAAAAGACTTACTAAATCACCAGCAAGTCGAGATACGTGTTAGACACGCTTAGCATTAAAGAGCTGAGACACGTGTTTGACACGCTTTCCTTAAAACAGATTCGCCGTCTGTTTCCCAGGGTACAACAACCGAAAGAGTAAAATGTACTGTCGGACTTAACAAAACTGCCCGAAATTTCACCTTTACAGATGCGTACTCCATATGTTGGAAATCATTAATAATACTTATTGATTTGATGTGTGAAAAAACTATGGAATTAAGCCTCTATTTGTACACAATAGACTCCCTTCCAGTTTACTCATCCCACCGATGTGGGACAAAAAATAAACTATTTTTACTCTTTAAGCATGGTACAAAATGCCTAACTTTGAGACACGATATCTCATTCACATCACCTTCATTTTGGACACATAAAGTCTCATTGTGAAGCTCTCTTCAAGGAGAACGCGAACCTATAAAGTATCACTAATATATATGATACATACATATACATAATTGTGTCCAAAGTTGGTCAAAAGTTATTTTACCAACATTATTTTCCAACAATCCCCCACATGAATAGATATCGGTTGTAATACACAAAAGTTTCAATAAAATTCCAATAGTTGAATCTTGCATATGATAGGTAGGTGTGACCCTTTGAACCTTCCCTTGTGAGATGCACTTAGTCTCCTATATCTAAGTAGACGCGATGTCTTTGAACTTAGCCTCTGTTTACGTAGACGACAATACACACTCACATAAGACTCTCCCTGACATTGTCAAGTCCTTATAGTCGTGTTCGTTATGGTCATGAACACTAGCCGGAATCTGCAAGAGCTCTTAGAAATTACGCCCCCACAATTTCCTTTGAAGCGACCCCTACTTCTCTCTTACATAGGTGATTTCATCCTGAATCATTTAAGCCATATGTTTAACCTCTAAATAAGTCACATTGTTCTAGGAATGGACTAGGAAAGTTACTTTATTAAGTAACTCCCCCAAATTGACGTGACTTCCCCCACATGTCTATGATTAGGTTGTCCTATTGAACCCAGATCTTGGGATCTCCAGTCAAGTGGGTTAGGTTTTCCTTCATAGAAACTCATTCATTCAAGGGCTTTAGTCTCATTCCTTTAGACGACTCACTAACTAACTCTCTGCTTAAGCCTTTCGTAAGCGGATGCGATGTTATCCTTTGATGTTACGTAGTCAATTGTGATAACTCTAGTTGAGAGTAGTTGTCTCAACAATCACAATCTATGACAGATATGTCTTGACTTACCGTTTTACATTTGTGATATGAGCTCTGTCAAATTCTATTGACTTTCACACTTTATAAATATGGCCGTTACCGGTATACGCCATCTTGGTATGTCCTTTACGAATTAACGTAAACTATCCTGCATATTCTATAAATTTATCTTAAATAATAAGTTCATATTTCATCATAGATTTAGCTATAATTGTCTCTTTGAAATACTTTCAAGATTTCTAAGACATAGCTTTCCACTTAGGATAAATACATCTCCTCTAGTGGATCTAGATTCTTATATGTAAGAATCCATATTTGCATTACTCTATCACTTGATAGTAGTAGGATATCTTCCATAATGCAATATTATTAGTATCATAGTACTCAAGTAATACTTATTAAAATGGTCCCCACTTGAATTACTAATATATCTGCTTGCTTGATTATAAGTTCTAAATCAGATCATACACATGTCATTAGACACATAAGATACCCAATATTCTTTGAGTATTGAAAATGGGAAACAATTTTACCTATATTTTAAATAGATTTAAATTATGTCATTGGACTCTAGCTAGGTCGGAATCCCCCACATTGAACCTCTCAATAATATTTTTTTTCTTAATGTTTGACTTCAAAACAAATCCGTATGGGTTCAACAAACCCAACAACTAATGAAATTCATGCCAAATATTGACTCCAACAGATCATTAGTGGATTTATTCATCTTGTTATCACTTCTAGTGATAAGTATATTCATGTATAAACACAAGAGTACATATTTACTTTTGATCACACGTAAATACATCAATTTTGAATCCACATTTAGACATGATATGGTCAAAAAGTTTGATGTCATTGTTTGGTAGCTTGCCTTAACCATATAATGACTTAATTAGTCTACAAACTTTTCTCTCTACCATAGGAACTATGAAACCCTCAGGCTGGTTCATGTATAGTTCCTTTTTCTAAATCCCTGTTTAGAAATATTGTTTTCACATCCACATAAGAAACTTCCAAAATTTCTTAATGCGGCAATAAAGTAACATCATAATTGAGGTTATTCGTGTAACATGCGAATAAGCATCAAAGGAAGATAGACCTTCTCGCTTTTTAAATTCTTTGATTACCAATCTTTCTTTGCATATGTCAATGGTGACGTCGACTTTTATCTGCTTTTTGAAGATCCATTTATAGCCTAGTGGTTTACAACTTAAGGTACATCCACGAGCTTCTAATTTTATTTTTGTAAAATAGAATCTATTTTACTTTTAATGGCTTCTTTCTATTGATACCCTTCTAAAGAAGTTACTGCTTCTCAGTAAGAAGTAGACTCATTTTTCCATTTTTTACCAAAAAAGAAACAAAAACCGAATCTAACCAATTCTCGGTTCATGCCATTTTGTTTCTTATAGGTTTAACCTCTTCTTGGGTCAATCTTGTCTCTCTTCTAAGAGATCAATATCATCTCGTTGTCCCTGACCTTGGACAACCTCGTCATCTATTCTAGATGATCTTTCAATTTCCTTCGTAAACAAGGAATATATTTCCGAAGGATGAATCATTCCTTAATTCCATTACTATGTCTATTTTCGATTCATGTACGATGAAACGATAACCACTGCTATTCATAACAAATCCTGTGAACATACAATCCATAGGTTTAGGTCCAATCTTTTGAACCATGAATTTCATACGGATATCTTAGCCAGATATCCCCCACATTCGTAAGTACTTATAAGATAGTTTTCTTCTCAAACATAGTTCGTAAGAAGTATCTTATTTTATTTACAAGGGATCTTATCTAAAAGATAAGTAATCGATATAATCGCTTTCCCCACTTAAACCCGGACTTAGGAACATGTCATTAACCCTTTCTTCGAAGGCACGATTCTTTTCTATATCAAGAGCAATGAATTTGTGTCTTACTCTAAGTTTAGCATAAAAATTTAGAAATTGAGACACATATTCACCTCCAATAACTTCAAATCACCTTATTATCGATAATAAGTTGGTTCTCAACTTATGTATATAGATCAAGCTTGTCTATATCCTTACTCTCAAGTAAGTGTAAATATAAATATTTTGTACCATATTTAGCCAATATGATGAAGTACACGATACTCTATACCTTAGTAGGTATCATTTCCAAATCACATAAAACCATGTGAATCATATCAAGGTTTTTGGTTATTTCTGTTCAACCAAGAGAAAAGACTTATCAATTTGGCTTCAACCTAAGTTTTGATTTTGTAATCCGTGTCAATACAAAAATGGGTATCCAATTTGGTTTAATTGGACAACATGTTGGTTAAAAATTTAAAACATGTCAAAGTAAGTCATAACATACATTTAAAAATATAATCAACTTAACCATTTTAAAGGCATAACCCGTATGCACTAAATTTATGTTATTCGTTAAATCGATTTTTATTTGATTCAAACACATATGAAACCCAAATTTCATTACGCAACCATCCGGACATAAGATTTTTACGAATCTCCAACACACACAACATTGGTTAACTTAGTGTCTTTTCCAAATGTGAATCACATCTTTTTTCCTTGATATTCGCAGTTGGAGAGTTGCTCAAACTCGTTCTTTCCATTCTCAACTGCATTATATGAGTTAATCAAACTCTTATCACCATATACATGACATGATACTTAAGTGTGAATGCACCATTAGCTATGGTTGGATTTCATCATGGCCTCAGTTTTCATGTCATTCAGACCATATAACGCATAGTTATGGCACAACAAAATTTCTGAATGCTTCAAAGCATCTACCGTACAAGTAAGTATCGGTTTCCCTTTTGATGTCACTCGTGACATTCCGAATGTTATTAAGAGGTCCCATGATTTAGTTGACACTAATTTTAGTTTTATTAACAACGTGTTAAATCACTTAGTGTTTCTTAACCAAAAGCGAATTACATCGACTTTTGTTTAAAACGCAAACAATTTGGTATCTAATAAACTCGAAATGGTTTATTCAAACTTGTACCAAATCTGATTCAAAGAAACTCAATCATGACTTCATTAAATCTAGGTTAAAATTATAAAATATGTAATAAACAACTAAACGATCAGTTTGAAAATACACTCATCATGATTTCAACACAAACTAATACGATAAACTGTTTTAAAAAAAAATCGTTTATAGATCTGTAACACCAGATCTGTTAATTAAAATTCTGTTTACGTGAAAACTGATTTCTCAAAGAAACACAATCTTAGTTTCGAGAGAATACAGTTTGTATAAAAATTTGTTAATTAAATTAATATGATTTTAGCAAAAAAGTGTTTAATTATGTTACACAGAATCTGTTTTAAGACGATAGGTAAACTATAACACTTTTATTTATAAACCAAATAAATAAAATTAACTAAATTAACATAAACTAAAAAAAAGAATATAAATAACAGAAAAATAAACACAGACATAATTATAAACGATAATTAAATAAAACAATAAAATAAACAAAAGACTTACTAAATCACCAGCTAGTCGAGATACGTGTTAGACATGATTAGCATTAAAGATCTGAGACACGTGTTTGACACGCTTCCCTTAAAACAGATTCGCCGTCTGTTTCCCAGGGTACAACAGCCGAAACAGTAAGATATACTGTCGGACTTAACAAAACTGCCCGGAATTTCACCTTTACAGATGCGTACTCCATATGTTGGAAATCAATAATAATACTTATTGATTTGATGTGTGAAAAAACTATGGAATTAGGCCTCTATTTATACACAATAGACTCCCTTCCAGTTTACTCATCCCACCGATGTGGGACAAAAAATAAACTATTTTTTCTCTTTAAGCATGGTACCAGATGCCTAAATTTGAGACACGATATCTCATTCACATCACCTTCATTTTAGACACATAAAGGCTCATTGTGAAGCTCTTTTCAAGGAGAACGCGAACCTATAAAGTATCACTAATATATATGATACATACATATTCATAATTGTGTCCAAAGTTGGCAAAAGTTATTTTACCAACATTATTTTCCAACAAGATCTACCACAAACGTATCACTGTTTATGACGATTGGCGATAGAGGCCGTCATGCACCATAATACCGCATTGTAACTAGGTTCAACGTTGATGGTTTAATATGAAACTGACATATTGGACTATACTGTATATGCTTTATTTAAACTTTTATAATCGCGAATCACGGAATTATGGATATATGGGTTGAGTTGTGAAACTAGTTATCACCGAAAGGAGCCAAAACTGGGATCACTGGTCACTTGAATTACCAGGTCTGTGTGTGTTTTTAGATTTAGGGTCATAATCTTATAATATAAGTCACCCTTGTTAACCAAGTTACTTTTGAGTAAATCTTTTATATAATAAAAGAATTTTTTTTTATTAAAATTTTAATGAAAAGTGTGTTAACCATAAGATTCAAAGCTATTTAGGGGTGATCCGAAGGTCGGAGAGGATAAAAGAGATGGTTAGACATTTTAGAGAGAGAAAGATAACAAGGAAGAAGGAGTGTGTTTATTTCAAGAGAGAGAAAGTGAAATAAAACAATGGGAATCCTCACCCCTCCATGGAAGTATGGAGGGGTATATATAGCCTAGACACACATGAACTATTCTAACTTAACAAAACTAGTCCCTGCGTGTGTGGCTATATTAAACCAATGTAATTCTGTAAATGGCGCTCACATTTTAGGGCTAACAATCTTCCCCCAATGTGGAGACATACGGAATTACTCACAATGTTCCTAACAAGTAAAAATACAACAAAATAAAGTCTTCCAAGGCGCTTCCAATGCTGACGATGTCTTTTAATTCTTCTTGTCTTCATAACTTGTACCTCAGATTGAATCCTCTTTGTCTTTGCTTGTTGTGGAACAATTGTAATATGCATGATTTGGATTAACTTCCCCCCAATTCATGCAACATGTATTAAAAAACTTTCTTCATAGACTTCTTTTTGACGAAGTTTCTGAATCAGCTTCCCCCCAAACCAATATCTGTATCTTAAGCAGATTTTGACACTTTGATGTAGTTTGAACAATCTTCTAGCTCATCGGTTTAAGTGCACAACGGAAATTTGTAGAAGAACCACACCAAATAATACTGCTTCTATAATGTTTCATGTCGTTTAGTTTTTTGGTGATAATCCGTTTGGGGTAACATGCAGGAAATCAACAACAATTCTTCTCACGCCTGCAGAATACTTCATAAAAATCATATAAAGTGAAGTAGATACCATTCCATGTACACTACTTCCCCCTGGAAGTTGATCTGATTACTTTAAAGTACACGATCTTCCCCCATGATGATTTCAAACTCTCGGAAGCATTATTATCGTGGACGTCCATATACTCGAGAAGTTCTTAGTCTTAAGCAAATGTATTGAAAAGTTTTGAAAGTCACTGAGAAACTTTGAATTTTTTTGCTTAGACTATGAAGTACCATTGTCATTGTGTAGCTCAAAAATATCCCGTGAGAATTGATTGCTGATTCCATCTCTCTCTGTCTAACTTACCAACCTCGAATTTATTCGGCTATTTGCCGTGACCACATGTGAAGTAAACCCGATATTCAAAACTTGAAACTGAAGTACAATCCCCCAAATTTGTTACTTAAGCTTGCACTTATGTCGACTGAAGAACGATGCAGAAACAAGTCTCTTATACCACTTGAAGTTATCCACACGAGTAACTACGTGTGACACTGAGAACTGAAACAAAGCTCCAAAAAATGATAGTTATCCATGTTGTCGACCATCCACCCCTTGAAAGTGGAAACTAGATAATTAAAGTCTCAGTCATAAATTTTATCGCCCAAGCAAGTCATCAATCGATAGACTGGGTTTAATTAAAAGGGAAAGAAAAATAGAAGGAAGGCTCGATGATGAAATAAGTATACGCCTTCGTGAAATCCCACTTCAACTTCAAATAAAGAATACCAAATCCACTACGTGATCACTTGTCGTTGAAAGAATCAAAACTAGTCGTTGTCATTTAAGTGAATCTTATATCAGATCGTTTTAGTGTTAAGTATTTTGTTTGCTTTGGTGTTGTGTTTGTGAATGTCGCTATCTAGAAAAAATTATGAAATGAATTGTCATTGAGGGACAAAATTTGTCTAGATAACTTGTCGTTTAAGCCCAACGTAAATCACATGCCCAACTGATGCGCGGATTTCAAAAATATTAGGTTTAAAACCTAGAATTTTCGTTGTCGTTGAAGCACTTTCGATCGAAACATACCGAATCCCCGACATCAAAATGAATGTCATCATATCCCGATAAATGAACCCGGTTCACTATCATCATTATTTGTCCCACGAGAGATAATAACAAAAACCAAATGATCAGCCCAAAAATTTTGGTAAGAGAAACTAAAAAACTAGTTCAATCACACATCATTATGCCCGTTGAAGCGTGAACCCATGTCCATCTCATACATGTGGGCCGGTTTAAGTCCTTAGGATATATAACACCATTTGTACCCTAATAAGTCTCATAGTAACCTCAATCTCAAGTTTATCAGCCTCCTTTTCTTTCGATGCTTCCAAAGCAATCACCAACCAACATAACCCTAATCTCACACATAGAGATCTCCGCATCTCTTTTCAATCCCATTACGAAATTATCAATCTAATCTCAGTTCTCAAACCATCATATACGAATCAATCTCATGAGATCCCCCATCTTAATCTTTTAATCAAATCATAAACACCCATCTGACATCTTATGCTTAGATCGAAAAAACCATGAAGAACAAAGAGTTGTTTCAGTCTTCAAGATCATTGATATGATCTCAGGTAGGTTATTCATCTTTCATGTGGTTGATTAAATGAAACTAAGTTCGTTCATAACAGATTTGTTATGAAACTAGCTTTATGTTCGAAAATTAATTGATTGCATGTCCACAGTTTGTTGATTAAACAAATCGAAAGATGATTCTAACATAATTGTTATTGTCATCCTTCAGTGAGA
This sequence comes from Glebionis coronaria, assembly GCA_025667525.1. NCBI lineage: Eukaryota > Viridiplantae > Streptophyta > Magnoliopsida > Asterales > Asteraceae > Glebionis > Glebionis coronaria. The sequence continues at coordinate 163,571,100 of CM046874.1, forward strand.
TCGAATATCAAAGAAGGTTAATCCTTAACAATCGATCTATGATGAGTTCATTTCGGGTTAGATAGATCAATAAAAGGTCTTGACAATCATGAACAACCGAAATATATTCTGGGATCGCTTTTTTATATATTTTTTTATGTTTTAGAGAGTCTAGATTGGGATTAGGTGTCGATGGGTTAGTATATTTACTCCCATTTCGAGGAGCACCCATAAAGTATCTAAGGACACTCAAGGCACAATTGACATGGGACTTAAGAAGAGAATGCATGTGCGGGGCAAGGCTGTGAACAAAGTATGAGATGTCAGGTATGGTATGGGTCAGATAGATAAACTTACCAAAGAAGTTGTTGATACCCAATAATACTTTCAAGTAAAGGGTCAGAGTCAGTAGGAAAATATGGAAGCACGAAGTTAGGTTCCATTGGAGTAGAAACGGGTTTACAACCAAGGATAGCATACTACTTAAGTAATTCAAGACAATATTTCCTTTCATTCCAACAAAAATCACCGCCAGTCTTAATAACTTCCATTACCAGAAAGTACTTGGGACTACCCAAATCTTTAATGTTGAGATTAGTTTTAAAGTAAGTCTTTAACTCATTAATTTCATCAAAACAATTACCAGTAATGACAATGTCGTCAACATAGACAAAAAGAGCAATAAACTTTTCACTTTTTGTTAAGGTGAATAGTAAATAATCATTAAGTAAATGTATGAAACCAGGATCTTTACTAACCTCAACAAGTTTTTTACTCTACATTCTAGGGGCTTGTTTAAGACCATAAAAGGACTTAACCATTTTGCACACTTTTCCTTAATTATCCTTATTTGAAAAACCTTGAGGAATGGTCATGCCGATTTCCTCATCTAAATCTCTATAGAGAAAGGCAATTCACATCCAATTAAAACAAAAGCTACTTATTTGTAACAAATAAAGCAATAACACATTTAACAGTGGTCATTTTAACATCATGGGAAAATGTTTCATTAAAATCAGTGCCCTCCCTTTGACTATGCCCCTTGGCTACAAGCCTCGCTTTGTATCTTTTAATATCACCACTTTGTATTTAATCTTATAAATCATTTACATTTAATGAGTTTCCTATTAGGAGGAAGGCCAGTGAAGATCCAAGTGTGATTCTTGTTAAGAGCTTTAATTTCAGAGTTCATATCAATTGAGTTAGTATCAAGAATAACATGCTCATAACAAGAGGGGTCAACACTTTTATTAAGTCTAGAGGCAAAGCAAATACTATCATGATCAAGATTAGAATAGTTAACAACTTTTTCAACACCATACTTAACCTTACCATTAATAACAAAATCATTGAGACTAGAGGGCAACTTGGCTTGCCTAATGAACATCCTCACAATATTGATTGTCAAGTCACTGATCTCGTAGATACACTACAAGAAAAATGGGTATTTGGGATGGGGCAAAACTGTGCCGAATACTAAAAAACCGTGCCAAATGCTATTTGGCACGGTTTTAATTTCTTCCTAAATATGAGGGTGCCAAATACATTTGGGTCGGGTTAAAACTGTACTAAATAGTATTTGGCACGGTTCATGAGACGGTTTAACCTTGGGGTGCCATGAGTGAGGTATTTGGCACGAGTGATAATACTTCGTTCCAAACTGGTCATTTGTTACACTTTTATATCTCATGCCAAATGCTTATTTGATACCAACTCATTTTTCGTTTTAAATGCGTAGTTGAAAACTTTTTTACTTACCGTGCCAAAATTATATAAGACGGTTTGATCTACCGTGCCAAATGCAATAGACACGTTTTTTTGTTTGTCGTAAAAATCAATTGGCACGGGTTTGCATTCTTTTATCAGTTATTTGGCACGGTTTGTGTGATCATTGGTTACGTGTATCAGTATCATTTTTTGCTACAAATACGTACTAGTACACCATTGTGTCAACTAACCGTATGATATATGAGTAAATATAGTCCAATGGAAGATTAAAAAAAATTGAACTTAATTTATATGATTCATTGATAAAATGTAATCAATATTTGAATACAATAAAATAAAAAAACATGTACAACATCATTGTAAACCATGTCCTTTACTAACGGACTCAAATAAAGTTCGTTGCATCATGTCTTCATCGTAGGCCTTGCGTAATATTCCAAGCATTAGAAATCTAAAAAAAAGAAAATTTTCAATTTAGAAAATAGCAATAGAAATGTTCTGATGATGTAATCATCTTACTATAAAATCTAATCATAAAAGTGTAAACATTGAAAAAAAAACAGTAATTATCTTACACTATTAACCAGGCCGTCGTTGTTCTAATCCTTTATGCAACCTCATGTTTGTGATTATCACATCATGTCTCTCATCAATATATAACAAAGCCAAATAACAGACTAAAAAGTTTAGGATGAAATTATAATCATAAATTGTTAAGAAAAATGATAAATACTATGTGTAACTTTAGACTCCTCTAAATTTGCCCAATAAGTTGGCGTCATGACTGATAAGAAGTACGAGTAAGAAGTAAAAAATCAACCCAATCACAGTTTGTTTAAGAATAAACAAATCTGAATCTCAAAATAATATAAGTAATTTACCTGCAATTCAATACTTGTAGATCTGAAACTTTATTTTTTTTCTTAATAAAAGAGAAGTAATTAATTACACAATAAAAAGTTTAACAAAAAGTAATTAAGAAGGTTCAAGAACCATATCCGACTTTGATATATTTGGAGGAGCCAAAAACTCTGGAACTTTAAAGATGATTGAGATTCTAGCGTGAAACTCGGTGGGTAGTTTCAATTTTTATTCGCAAAATTTGTTTTGCCGCTCATCAATTTTTTTGCCGCCTAATAGAACCTCCAAAATTTTCGTTGTATTCTCTTAAGTCTCAACCATTAAATATTGAGAGAAAAGTTCTATAAGGAACATGCATCCAAAAAAGAACAAAGGAAACAATCTCCACCATCCAATATTAATCTTTTTAAATTTAATTAAAAAAACACATTTTCATCCTATTTCTTAAAAATTAAATATCTCTCAAACCGTTAATCGTTATGAAAAAATAATTATACCGTCACGACGGGAATTAAATTATCTTTCCATAGATATGCACTTCTATATACTTTCGGCGAACTTTTTTTAAAAAATTTCGTAAAAAAATCACATGTAATTCTCGAAAAATTACATGTAATTCTCGAAAACTCATGTTTGATTAATTATTTTAAAAATCACATTTGAATTTGTAACGTCACATGCGATTTGTGAAATCACGTGTATTTTTTTTGACGAGAATTTCAACATTGTAAAATCGTTAAAAGTATATGAAAATAACCGTATATTAAATGACAAAAATATTTTCGTTATTATTTTAAAACCACACGTGATTTATGTGAATTACATTAAAATGTTTGAATCACATGTAATTTTGTTAATATATTAAAATGTTTGTTGCCATTAATATAAAATATGTTCATTTTACCGGGGTGGAGTCCATTTTACCCAAAAAAATATATGTAAAACAAATTGGCTTCTGAATTACATGTGATTCGGTGATAATTACATGTGATTTTGCTTGCATTACATATGATTCAAGCATACCGAAACCGTAACTTTTTCTAACAAACCCACATTAGATGAATCACATGTGATTTTTTTAATCACGTATTATGTTTTCATTTATGTAAAATATATAAAACAAATTGGCTTCTAAATTACATGTGATTTTGTTTGAATCACGTGTAATTCTGCTTGAATTGCATGTGATTCGGTGATAATTACATATGATTTTTCTTGCATTACATGTGATTCAAGCATTCCGAAACCTTAACTTTTTCTAACAAACCCACTTTAGATGAATCACATGTGATTTTTTTAATCACATGTAATCTTGTTAATATATTAAATTGTATGCTTGAATTACATGTAATTCGATGATAATTACATGTGATTTTGCTTGCGTTGGATCACATGTAATTCGATGATAATTACATGTGAATTTGCTTGCATTACATGTGATTCAAACATTTCAAAACTTTAACTTCTTCTAACAAACCCACTTTAGATGAATCACATGTGCTTTTGTTTGAATCACATGTAATTTACCATGAATTACATGTAATGCAAGCAAATTCACATGTAATTATCATACATGGATCACAAGATAGCATACATGGATCACAAGACCACTTTAGATAACATACATGGATCACAAGACCACTTCGGAAGGATGGATGATGTGAGGAATGGAGAGAAAATGTTATTTACCATGAATCACATGTGATTTACCACGAATTACATGTGATTTATCACGAATCACATGTGATTTACTTGGTTTCTAGATTATTGGTATTAAAGTTAAAAATAAAAATCTATGAAAACATGTAACTTAAAAAAAAGACTAACGCGTCAAATGGGACGAAAGTTAGATGTAAAGTTATGTGAGTCTACATGAATCACATGTGATTTAAAGCAAAATTACATGTAATTATTTATAAAATCACATGTGATTTAAAGCAAAATTACATGTAATTTTGTATAAAATCACATGTAATTTGAGCAAAATTACATGTAATTATTTATAAAATCACATGTGATTTGAGCAAAATTACATGTAATTTTCATTCAACACTAACTAACCACTTTATTACAAAAATCACATGTAATTCACACATAATTACATGTGATTTGCATTTAATACTAATAAACTATTTTATTACAAAAATTACATGTAATTCACACATAATTACATGTAATTCACACAAAAGTTAACGATTTACAGTGTTAAAAATTCTCGCCAAAAAAATTACACGTAATTTTCAAAAATTACATGTAATTTTTCGAGAATCACATGTAATTTTTTATACGTAAATTTAAAAAAAAAGTTTGCCGAAAGTGTATAGAAGTGCCTATCTATAGAAAGATAACTTAATTCCCGTCGCGATGGTATAATTAGTTTTTCGTAACGATTAACGGTTTGAGAGATATTTAATTTTTAAGAAATAGGATGAAAATAGGGTTTTAAATTAAATTTAAAAAGATTAATATAGACCATTAGATGGAACTTGAATGGATGGTTGAGATTGTTTCCTTTCTTCTTTTTTTGATGCATATTCTATAAGGATCTCATCTCTAAATATTGATTTAGCCTATTTTAATATATTAGGAAAAAGCGTGAAGGCTGGCATTTATTTTGGCGTTTCACTGATTTTTTGAAATGTCATAATTTTCTAACAAAGTGGTCAATAAATAATAATAATAATAATAATTTTTAATAAAATAATGATATAATAATAATAAAATAATTTTTAAAAGAGATGCTCAAATATTTTTTTTAATTTATTGTAAATCTATTGAGTTCCTTAATAAGTCGATTTATAATAATAATAATAATAGAGGAGGATGCGGTTGTTTTACTAAAATGAATCCAAAAGTTCTCCGTGGCTCAAGACATTGGGGCACGTGCTGCCTTTCATATTTTTAATAAGATTAGTTTCACTATTGTTAAAGGAGTGGGAGCCTAGATTGTATCTCGGCTTCCCACTAATTTCTTACAAAACATATTATTTTAATGAAATGATATTTATAAAAAAATTAAAAACAAAAATAAATAAATAAATAAATAAATAAATAATAATAATAATCGTAAGACTTATCGTTGTGTGTGTTATGTTATCAGTTAGGTGTCTCTTTATTTTCTGTTTCGAGGCCTTGTTCAGCTTGTTCTATAGTTTTCGTTGGGGATATTTATGGAGATCATGCTATATCATGTGCTGATATTATTGGTATCAAGCATCGACATAACGTTGTGCGTGATACCCTTGTTGTAATATGTTATCGATCAAGGATTTCAGCCGGTAAGGAGGTTGACATTGGCTTGGAGAGGGTGCGTGACAAACCATTACGTTCAGCAGATATGTTGCTTTATTCATAGGATAGAGGGCTTGATGTGTGTGTGGATTTGATTGGATCTTCACCCTTAACGCAGACTAGGTTGGCTAATTTTGTGCCCGGTCGTGCGGTGAGTGATGCGACACATCATAAACGTGTGAAGTATGAGACTAATTGCGCGGGTATTGGATATGGTTTTCTCTCTTGTTCATTCTCTTCTTTGGGGGAATTAGAGGAGGATGCAGCTATTTTGCTCAGGCGGATCCGGAAGTTCTCTTTGACTCAAGACATTGAAGCACGTGCCGCTGTATATATTATTAATAGGATTGGTTTTGCTATAGCTAAAGGAGTGGGAGCCAGTTAGTATCTCGGCTTTCCACTAACTTTTTGTAAATCCTTTTATTCTAATAAACTAATGCTGTTATAAAAAACAGTAATAATAGTAACGATATTATGTTATAATAAAAATATCATTATTATTATTAAAAAATAAAAAAAAATAATAGTAATAATAAAAGAGTGGGAACTCAAATATTATCTCGAATTCTCTTTAATTTCGCTTTATCTGCTCGTCAGTTGGCTTTATGGGCATCTCAGAGGGAGGATCATACGTCTGACTGGCTTAGGACGGTTCCTATCCCCGGATTAGGTCAGACTATGAATGGGAGGTCTTATCGATGTGTTTTGTGCTATCGCTTAGGTATTCCCTTGTTCTCTGTTTTGAAGCCCTGTTCAGCTTGTTCTAGGGTTTTTGATGGGGATATATTTGGGGATCATGCCGTATCGTGTGCTGGCATCGTTGGGATTAAGCATCGTCACAATTTGGTTCGTGATACTCTTGCTGACATATGTTACCGTTCAGGGATATCTGTCGGAAAGGAAGTTAATATTGGATTAGATGGTGGACCTGATAATGTCCTACGTCCGGCAGATATTTTGTTTTATTCCTGGGATGGAGGTAAAGATGTGTGTGTTGATCTGACTGGTTCTTCTCCTTTGCCTCGTACGGGGATGAATGACTTTGTACCTGGCCGAGCTGTGATTGATGCTGCACAACGTAAACGATGCAAGTATTTGGCTAAGTGTGCAGCTCTCGGATATGGGTTTCTTCCTTTCTCCTTTTCTTCTTTAGGGGAGTTACAGGAAGATGCAGTTGCGTTGCTGAAGCGGATTCAGAGATTTTCAAAGGCTCAAGACATTGGAGCGCGCGTTGCTGTACATATTTTTCATAGAATAGGTTTTACCATTGCTAAAGGGGTGGGAGCGCAGATAGTATCTCGAATCCCATCTAATTTGTTGTAAATCCCTTTTTGTTTCTAATAAAAGTGATGGTTTATAATAAAAAAAAAATAAAAAAAATAATACTAATACTAATAATAATAATAATAATAAACCATTGCTAAAGGGGTGGGAGCGCAGATAGTATCTCGACTCCCATCCAATTTGTTGTAAATCCCTTTTTGTTTCTACATGTTTCGATTGATTGATTGGTTTTTTTATTTGACGCCTTGTTGATCCATTTTTCTTAGAAACACCCATTTGTAGCAGCTCTTCATCCTTGCTATACGTCTTGTGATGGTTTTTTTTTGTGGGGTTGAGATAAGGTTGGTTTTTCCCTCGCCCTGTGATGGTTTTGTGGTGGGTTAAGGTAAAGCTTGTATTTCGATCTTCGGTTGCTTCTTTGTTGGTTGGTTGTTGAAATTTTCAACTTGTATTGTGGTGATTTTGAGGTTCTCGATTGGTTTGTTGTTGTTTGTTTGGTTGTTGATAGTTTGCGGCTACTGGTTTGTTTGCGGCGTTGGGTTTGTTTGTTTTGGACAGGTTGTTTGAGGTGACTGGTGGTGTTCGTTATAGATTAGGTTAGGGTTGTTGTTTTGTGTGCGGCTAGGGGTTGTTCGTTTGATTGGCGATTGGCGAGTGGCGACTGGTGGGGTTCGTTATAGACTAGGTTGTCGTGTGGCGACTGGTGGTGTTCTTTATAGATTAGGTTTGGTGGTGTCATGGCGGTTGTTCGGTTCCATTGCCCGTTTGTTGGTCTTAACGGTTGTCGAGATGGTAGTGGGAATGGGCTTACTAAGTCGTCTTTGATTATTCATCTTCGTGATAAACATTTTAGAGGCGATGCGCTAGCTTGTACTAAACATTCTATTCTATCCGATTTGGTTGTTTATGAGAGGGCCGAGTTAACTTTTAAGAGTATGGGGATTTGGTTATGTGGTGGTTGTTTCACTACGCACACGTTTCGGTCTAAGTGTCGGCATGGTAAGGGTTCGGATTTTGTACCACCTCCTGATTGTGGTGATGGTATTGTTCACTTTGTTCTTATGACCTCCCTAAGCCTCCTGTTCCATCTTGTACTTTACATCTTGTTAGTGGTGGTGATGAAGTTCGTGACTCGCATTGTGGTTTTGATTTGGGGACTCTTGATAGCTTATTTTCAAAAGGGTTGCGTACTGTTAAATCTATCCCTCCAAAGTGTCGTTTGGGTTTTTCTCGCGCTTTAAAAGGGGCCATTGACAGGGTGGTTAACAAGCCTGATGACATCTCTTCTTGGGTTCGTTTGCTTGTTTTGCCTCTTTGTCTTCTTAAAACCTTTCGTCCGAGAAGTAATATGGAGTGTAGGTCCGTTATCAAGAGGCAAAGACAAGAGGAGTATATTATTAATGCTATTCGTTCTTGGGAGACGTTGGATGGTAGTTTACAGCTTCTTAGAGAGTGTTTGGCTGAACCTTCCCCCGCTTTGTCTAATGTTCTTAGTGAGGATAGTGGGTTGGTTGAGCAGAATATTAAGCAGTGTAGACGGAAGATTTCTGATGGGCATTATTCTGCTGCTGTTGAGTTCTTTCCTCATCTGGTGTGGCTCCTTATAATGATACTACTCTTGAAGACCTAAAAAATAAACATCCTTTTGTTCATGCTCCTTCTTTGCCAGATATTTCTCTTAACCATCATCTCCTGGTTGCTTCTCGATCTAGGGTTCTTGACATGATCAAGAGTTTTCCCCGAGGTACATCTTGTGGGCGGGATGGGTTGCGGGCCCAACACCTTTTAGATTGTTTGAGTGGTTCCGCGGTTGCTATTTCTGATGATTTAGTTTCTTCTATCACCCTAGTAGTGAACCTTTTTCTTGATGGGCGGTGTCCCAAGGTGTTGGGTGAGTTTATCGCCAGTGCTCCCCTCACTCCGTTGGTTAAGCCGGGTGGTGGGATTCGTCCCATTGCTGTTGGTACCGTTTGGAGACGGCTTGTCTCCAAGGTATGTGCTTATGAGGTTGGTCCTTCTTTGGATGGGTATTTTGGTGATTTGCAGTTTGGGGTGGGAGTGTCGAAAGGGAGTGAGGCTATTCTTCATGCTGTGAATCGTTTTCTTGAGAGATATGGTGATGATGTCGGTTGATCGAGAGGTTATGTTGCGAGAGGTTCGTCTTCGTTGTCCCTCTATCTCGTCTTGGGTGGAGTTTTGTTATTCTAGTCCGGCAAGGTTGTATTACGGGGAACATGTATTAAGGTCATGTCAGGGGGTACAACAGGGTGACCCTCTTGGTCCGTTACTCTTTGCTCTTGTACTTAAACCATTGATATGTAAGATTAGGGACTCCTTCTCTCTTTCTCTACATGCCTGGTATTTGGATGATGGCACTATTATTGGGGATACTTTGGTTGTGGGGAAAGTTTTGGAGTGCATCATGGAGGAGGTTCCAGTGTATGGACTGCATCTGAATATTGATAAGACTGAAGTTTTTTGGCCGACCGAGGATCCTCGCAGCAAGTTTATTGGTGTGTTCCCAGATAATATTGCTCGACCTACGAGTGGTGTTAAGTTACTTGGGGGGCCTGCGAGTGTAGATCTTGATTTTTGTAATAAGCTTGTGTTGAAGCGTGCGGTTAAGACTATTGAGCTTATGGATGTTGTGGCCAAAATTAATGACCCCCAATGTGAGTTGCTGCTTCTTCGTTCATGTGCCGGTATTTCCAAGTTATATTTTGCTATGCGTACTTGTTCACCTTGTGCTTTCAAGTCTGCCCAAAGTTCTTTTGATTTGGCACTCCGTTCTTCTTTGGAGCGTATCGTTGTTGCTTCTGGACCGGGATTTGGTGATTGGCAGTGGAGACTTGCTACGTTGCCCTTTTCCTTTGGAGGGTTGGGTGTTTATTCTGCGGGTGACGTATTGCATTATGCTTTTCTTGCTTCTCGGTTACAGTTAGCTGATTTACAGTCTAAGTTACTTCAACGCACTGATATTAGATCTTATGGACTCCAGTTTGATGATGCCTTACGTGTGTTTAACTCGGTTATGGAGATTGATTTTCTAAGTAATCCGAGTGAGGTCGTTGCCCCCAAACTCATGAAGAAAATGGCAGATATATATTTTGCTCGGGTTATTAAGAATGCTGAATCCACTTTCGCTTTATCTGCTCGTCAGTTGGCTTTATGGGCATCTCAGAGGGAGGATCATACGTCTGACTGGCTTAGGACGGTTCCTATCCCCGGATTAGGTCAGACTATGAATGGGAGGTCTTATCGATGTGTTTTGTGCTATCGCTTAGGTATTCCCTTGTTCTCTGTTTTGAAGCCCTGTTCAGCTTGTTCTAGGGTTTTTGATGGGGATATATTTGGGGATCATGCCGTATCGTGTGCTGGCATCGTTGGGATTAAGCATCGTCACAATTTAGTTCGTGATACTCTTGTTGACATATGTTATCGTTCAGGGATATCTGTCGGAAAGGAAGTTAATATTGGATTAGATGGTGGACCTGATAATGTCCTTCGTCCGGCAGATATTTTGTTTTATTCTTGGGATGGAGGTAAAGATGTGTGTGTTGATCTGACTGGTTCTTCTCCTTTGACTCGTACGGGGATGAATGACTTTGTACCTGGCCGAGCTGTGATTGATGCTGCACAACGTAAACGATGCAAGTATTTGGCTAAGTGTGCAGCTCTCGGATATGGGTTTCTTCCTTTCTCCTTTTCTTCTTTAGGGGGGTTACAGGAAGATGCAATTGCGTTGCTAAAGCGGATTCAGAGATTTTCAAAGGCTGAAGACACTGGAGCGCGCGCTGCTGTACATATTTTTCATAGAATAGGTTTTACCATTGCTAAAGGGGTGGGAGCGCAGATAGTATCTCGACTCCCATCCAATTTGTTGTAAATCCTTTTTTGTTTTTAATAAAAGTGAAAATAATAATAATAATAATAATAATAATAAAAGTGAGGGTTTGTCGATTCCTTTATTTCCTGATGGTTCTTTGTGCTCGGGTTGCCATGTACATCGGATGGATCTGTGGGGTGATCATGCAGTTCATTGCGCTAGTGATTTGGGGGTTAAGTTTCGGCACAATCTTGTTCGTGATGTGTTGTTTGATATTTGTTCTAAGGTTGGTGTGTCGGTGAGGAAAGAAGCTGATATGGGTTTTGTTTCTGATGGTGGGCGTGATCTTCGGCCAGCAGATTTATTACTACACAATTGGTCCCAGGGCAAAGATGCGTGTTTAGATGTTACAGGGGTTTCTCCGTTTGCAGGGACGGGGTTGGATTCGTGGGTTCCTGGGAGTGCTTTGCAGTCGGCTGTTCAGAAGAAGAAGAGGAAGTATTCTTCTATTTGTGCTGAGCATGGTTACTCGTTTATTCCATTCGCCTTCTCGACTTTTGGGGAGTTTGAGGAGGAGGCGATGGGTACTCTCTCGCGTCTTAAGCGGTTAGCTGGTTGTCATTCTAATGACGCGAGGAGTGGCGGTTTTTTGATGTCTAGGCTTAGTTTTTGTATTCAAAAAGGGGTGGGCGCGCAGCTTGTTTCGCGGCTCCCTTCCAATTTTGTGTGATTAATAAAATTGGAATTTCGATAAAAAAAAAAAAAAAAAAATAATAATAATAATAATAATAATAATAATAATCACTGTTATATTATTATAATAAAGTGATGTTATAAATAATAATAATAATAATAATAATCACTGCACAACGTAAACGTTGCAAGTATTTGGCTAAGTGTGCAGCTCTCGGATATGGGTTTCTTCCTTTCTCCTTTTCTTCTTTAGGGGAGTTACAGGAAGATGCAGTTGCGTTGCTGAAGCGGATCCCGAGATTTTCTAAGGCTCAAGACATTGGAGCGCGCGCTGCTGTACATATTTTCCATAGAATAGGTTTTACCATTGCTAAAGGGGTGGGAGCGCATATAGTATCTCGACTCCCATCCAATTTGTTGTAAATCCCTTTTTGTTTCTAATAAAGTGATGGTTTAAAAAATAAATAAATAAAATCATAATAAAATAATAATAATAATAATAATAATAATAATAATAATAATAATAAGACATCGTGGCTTCATGCTAATTTTCTAATAAATTGATGCATAATGACATTAAGATGGATTAGAGGCGTGACAAACCATTAGATAGCGTTCTAAATATGTATACAGATTTGGCACCAATAGTACCAACCGTGCCAAATACATAAGTATTTGGAACCCGAAACTGAAAACGTTCCAAATACATAAGTAATTGGCACCATTATTAGAAAGTGTCCCAACTGCATATATATTTTGGACGGGTTTTTGACAACTGTCTCAAATACCTACTTTGTTGGCACGGTAAGCTACAAGGTGTCAAATACGGGTATTTGGCACGATTTTTTGACCGTTCCAAAAAGTTTCGTCCTAAAAACTACCTTTTCTTGTAGTGATAGGTTCGAAACTATCGTTAATATCACCAACAGAATCAGTTTCACTAGAAACATAGGTGTCATTGGAAACATTGCCCCAATGGTGTGTATTTTCACGCATAGAAGTTTCTTCATAGTCATCATGAAACTCGGGATTAAACTATGTGCCATCATCATCGAGGGACACTTTCCCTTCATCAATGGGTCTTTTAGGGTCAAGGTTATAAAAAATTATGGTTTAAGTCATTTGACACACCAGAATCAAAGACAATTTTGCAAGGAATATTTTACATTTTGAAGAAAAAAACAAGTTTCATAAAATTTGGCATCTCTTGAATAAAAATGGATTTGTTTTCTAGACTTAGAAGTTTATAACCTTTTTTTGAATTTGAGTACCCAATAAAGACATTTTTCAGACCTGCTACTAAACTTGTCATGATTATTCAAGATGGTAGCATAACAAAGATGACAAAAACCCTAAGGTGAGAAAGTGATGGCCATGCCCATACATAAGGTGGAAAAGAGACTTGTGAGACAACACAGAAAAGGGATTCTTGTTGATAAGATATGTTAGCCTTATATTTTATATAGTCGAACAAGAATGTAATAGGTCATCTTAGTCGTTATTGGTCTTGTAATGTAATAGGTTAGTCGGGTTAAGCGGGCTTGGTATTTAAGCTAATATTGTATAAGTTTGGGGCTCTAAGCCCAAAGAACCAAGCCTGGCCCATGAACAAGCCCACTAAAGCCTTTAAGGCGTGGGGTATATATACCCTCTTCCATGTGTGGAAGAGGGTGTTGGTTACATTTACTTTCTCTCTCTAATACTAAAAACCTTCCACCATCTCTCTAATTTCTCTCTCTACCTTCATATATTTCTCTCCCTAAGTATCATCTTTATATTGTGTTATGAATTAAAGTAGGATTAACATTTGGTATCAAGAGCCTATAGTGGATAGGTGATTGAAGATTTGTGGTTATTGCTTTTTGATTCGTGTGATTTTATAAACAAATCATCTCGTCTCAATTTTTTTTTGTATTTTCGAGCTCTAAATCTTCATACAAATTGCCTACAAAGTTGTGGTAGGAATTTGTGTTATTCTTTTTGGTGATCTTTTCGAAAAAATTGGTAGTTTTGGTTTGATTATTGGGCAAAAAGTTTGAGAAATCAAGTTTTTGGGAAGTTTCGTTATTCGGAATTTAAGGGCTTTGTTGTTCGGAATAAGAGGGTTTGTGATATTCCGAACTGTGTATTAATCTCAGTATTCCGAATTATACATAGTTTTGGGATTCCGAATTATGTTAAGCATAACACATTCCAAACAGTTACATTTGGATTCCGAATTATCATCAATTTCACAGATTCCGAATTAATTGAAGAGCCATATTCCGAATAGATCAAAGATTTCTTATTCTGAATTAGAATCTTGGTGCATTCTGAATTAGAAGCAGTTTAGTATTTCGACTTGTGTACTGGTCATCATTCCGACTTGTGTTTAGTACTCAAATTCCGGATTAGATTACGATATCGGATTCCGGATTAGATTACGACATCAAATTCCGGATTAGGTTACGACATCAGATTCCAGATAAGATTAAGATTCTCACATACCGAATTAGCTTCTCAACACGGATTCCGAATTACTTCCTGAAGTTTGGATTCCGAATTACATCCTGAATTTTGATTCCGAATTATCTTCTGAAGTTGGATTCCGAGTTATCTTCTGAAGATTGGATTCTGAATTATAAAAAAAGTAGTATTCCGACTTGTGTTCCAAGAGGTATTCCGAGTTATTCCAATTTTTGTTTGAAGTGTTTTTAGACCTAGTCACCCTCTAGACTAGTCCCGGATCATAGTTTACCAAAAAAAAGTTAAAAATTTTATGTCAAGTAAAATCAAATTTTTTCCCTACTAGTTTTTGGCTATTTCTAACTCAATTTCAAAATTTGGCGATACAAATTTTTTTCGGCTTACCATTTTGTTGGACTGAGGAATTTATTGTCGGACTGAAGATTCTCGGAACACTACAAAATTTTAACTACACCTCATCATAACAAATCTACTAAGATTTGTAATCCATTCACACGAAGTTATCATGTCTAACAACAACATCAGCAATGCAACTGCCAATCAAATTCGTTTGGAACAAGGTGGAAACGGTAATCCACCTGTGCTCACTGCTGGTTACTACGTTCAATGGAGATCTCGTTTTCTCAGATTTCTCGACGAAAAAGAAAACCGAACTGCTCTTCGTCACTGCCTTGAGAATCCACCTCCAGTTTTTGAATTCAGACCCATTACCACACAAGCAGAGGATGGCACTTCATCAGCTACACGAGCTATGGAGAATTTCGATACATGTCCTGCTAAGAAAAAGAAACTCCTCCAAGCTGAAGCTGATGTTGTGAACTACATACTCACTGGGATTGATAACGATATCTATTCCACGGTTGATGCATGTCTTAATGCTATGGAAATGTGGTATGCAATTCATCGTTTGAAGCAAGGTGAGTCAATCAAAGTTCAAGATCTCGAGACTAATTTACTTTGGGAGTTTGGAAAATTCACATCCGAAGATGGTGAATCCATTGACTCATTAATAAGTGTGAAAACACTTATCCTCTTACCACTTAATTATAATAATAACCAAGCCAAAACGTGTATTTAATGTCGTAAATGTCGGAATTATGTGTGGTTTGTGTTTTTGTTGTGATTTAGGACCAAAATGTGAAAAAGGAATAAAACACAGGCTTTCACGGGCTTTTATCGAAGAAAAAGACAAAAGACGAAGTCGAAAGATCAAGAGTGCAAAAAGAACGGAAGTCCAAGGCGTATTCTGAAGATTTATCGAAGAAAAAGTCTAAAGACGGAAGTTTAATGAAGTCGAAGAACTAAAGTCTAATAAATGAAGAAATTATAAGACGAGTTCAATTAATCCCGAGACAAAGTCGATAAAGTCGAAGAATTTATAAAGACGAAAAGACGAGAAAAGGAAGAAAGCATCAAGACATATAATCTCCCTATAAATACCCTCCTAATTGTCATTAGGAGGTGTTATCTAAATTGACAACTTAGTCTTTTCATTTTATTTTTCATGCACTTTCATATTGTCATTTAATTTCTTGCCTTTAATTTCAAGTAAGTTTTAATTTTGTGTTGTTTAATCTTTAATTTTAATCAAGTTTTTAATTAATCTCTCATTCTATCTTTCTTGTTTTGCTTAATCTTTATGCTTATTTACTTATTGTCATGCTTATTTGATTGCTTCTTTATGTTTTTATGTATTTGATTGTTTAGCTTATTGTTATTATAGCTTATTGTGTGCTTTTCTTAATTTTAATCAAGTGTTTTTAAAAGTTATTTTATAAAAAGTTGATTTTGATATATTTTGATTATTTAGTGTTGTTAAAAGTTTTTAAATTTTGGCTTATTTAGTTTTTCCTAAAATTAATTTGGTTTAAGTTTTGGTTAAGTGCTTATTAGTTTATAGCTTATTTTTACTTTTTGCTTAATTTTTATGTTATCCGGGTTTTCCAAAACCCTTGTATTCCGGATTGTGGCAAGAATCTTAGTATTCCGGATAAACAGTTCAACACATTCTGAATAGTGGCATCAAGCTTCATTCCGGATAACACCCAAAAAGTTGTTATTCAGGATAAGCAAAAAAGTGCAAAACCCGGATAAGAAGAATAAATCTGATTTCCCGGATAAAGACACAAAGTCAAAACCCGGATATGCAAAAGTTATACTACCCGGATAAGACACAAGTTTTTTTTCCGGATAGACACAAAAACAAAAACCCGGATAAGACACCAAATTTATTTTCCGGATAACCAAAAGAATAAACATTCCTTATAAACATTAAAACTTTAACATGCTAGCCTAGTAGCTTACTTCCCAATTTCCCCCAAATTCAGCTGCTAGCCTGGGTGCTTGAACTACTAAGCTTGCCAAGCTTGTTTATTATTTAGTATTGATTCGTAATCGTTTAGTTTAATCTGAAAGTTACTCCGATTTTTATTCTGAAAGTCACGTATTTTTAGTTGAATTTTTCGTCAATTTTTAGTATTAGTATTTTTTCGAAAAGTTTAAGTTTTATCTTTTATTTAGTACCCGCTTTAGCTTTAGCCTCGTTCAGTTTTAAAGTAGCCACTTAGTTTTATTTCCTCCATTTTCATTAGGTAAACTTTATTTTCAAGTCGAAAGTTAATTTCTTCTTTTAGTTTTATTTTTATTAATTGTTTTGCTTTAATTTTCGTTTTATTATTTGTTTCGCTCCTTTATTATTAGTTATTTATTTTTGGCTTATTTTTATTACTTTTCGCATTTACCTTTCAAGTAGAAATAGATAATCAAACTTCCCTTTTTCTTAACCAAAAACAATTGAGCTCCACTTTGAACCGTGATCAATTCGTTAAGATAACGAGAACGAACAAAGATTTAATTTTTAATATACTAAAAACAGTTACTAAAATGGCGCCGCTGCCTCTTTTCGTGAAGATTAACGGTTTTCTGTGAGAGACGCGTTGGATTTTGGGACCCGTTCACTCGTGAACGTTATTTTTCGTGTAAAAAATTTTCAAAAATCCTAAAAATAAAAATTTCAAAAATCCAAAAACATTTAAAAATCATAAAAAGCATTTCTTTTTCAAAACGTTTTGCACCAAAAAGATTATATTTTTACCATAACCATTATTTGTCTATTTCTTTGTTATCTTTTTCTTTTGCAGGTATATGCGTACTCGCTCATCGTCTTATTCTGAGCCCGATACTCTTGAAGACTTAGACATGGCCGGTGTACACAATAATAATCCACCTCACCCCAACATGAATAATAACAACCATGGCCCTCAACCAGACCTTCGAACGATGGAGGAGCTTTGTCAACCAATAATGAATGGACGCGGAGGACCAATTGCGCCGATGAAAATTACGGCTCCAGAGTTTTCGTTGAAGCATCACATGATCCAACAAGTTCAAAACACTTGTCCATTTCGCGGATTGTCGGATGATGATGCCAACAAACATCTCGACAAATTCATTACCGTTACTCAAAGCATGAAGTTGCCCGGTGTTACTATGGATTTTCTTCGCCTTCATCTATTTCCACACATTTTATCCCACCATGCCGAAAAATGGTTTGATCGTCTTCCTAAGAATTCAATTCATACATGGGACGAGATGACTCAACGATTTTTGTCGCGCTACTTTCCACCATCCCTGGTACGAGCCTTCAGAATCAAATAAGTGGTTTCACGCAAGAACCTGATGAATCACTTTTCGATGCTTGGGAACGTTATAATGTTTTGATCGATCGATGTCCGAACCACAATATGCTCCCCGTCACCTTAATTGATACTTTCTACAACAGTTTAACTTTTCGTGATCGTGATACGATTAATGCAGCCGCCGGTGGCACATTTATGAAAATAAGTCATGAGGAGTGTAGAGAGCTTATAGAGAACATGACTACTCATCACAAAAATTGGGATTCATCCGCATCTTCAAGGAATAACCCGAGAGTCAATGTTTCTTCTACTTTATCACACACCGAGATGACCGAATTCACCCGCATGATGGCCAAAATGAACAAAAATATCCTTCTCATAGCTACAAATCAACAACAACAAGTTAAAGCTGTAGCACTTTCTTGTGAGACTTGCGGCGGTCCTCATTCATACACTGATTGTCCTTCTACTCATGACAATCCGGGAAACGTGTATGCGGCTGATGGTAACTATTCAACGGAAAGCTATCAAGCCCGACCTCAAGGTGATCGTAACTTGCTAAGTTACCGTTCTAACAACTTTCTTTCACCCGGTTTTTCTTCTCAAAACCACAACCTCAAAAACTACAATAGAAGCAATCCAAACCCACCTCGAGCTTCAAATCCTTATCACCCACCCGCTCAGCAAGCACCACCCATCACTCCACCCACGACTTATAATCATGATGTTGAAGCTTTCATGAGGACCCAAGGAGAGGTAGTTAAGAATCTTCAAATCCAAATCATCAACTTGAAAGGAGATATCACTAAGCAAGGGAATGATATTAGAACCGAGCTTCGACATGATATGCAAACTTCTTTGAGCAATCAAACAAATGATTTGAAGATTATGATGGCTAGTTTCTTTCAAGGTAATCAACCCTCTACTTCGGGCTCTCTTCCTTCCAATACTGTCACCAACCCAAAAGTGAATGTGAGTGCTATTACTACACGCAGTGGAGCAACTTTAGTAGGACCATATATCCCTCCCCCAGTTACTCCATCTACACCTCCTCCACCACCATTTATCCCACCCACTTCCACGCCTAGTATTAGTTCTCCATTACCGTCTCCACCTCTTAATGAAGAAGTACCCAAGAAACACCCTTCACCAACCCCACCTTCCACCTTTAAACTTTCAACATCTCAACCTTCACCTTCTACACCTACACCACCTAAACCTAATATTCCCTATCCATCTCGCTTAGACAAGTTCAAATTGCTCACCAAGGATGACATTCAAGTGTCAAACTTTTTGAAGAAGATTTCGGGAGTGACCATCACCATTAGCCTTGTTGAAGCTCTTGCCCAAATGCCAACATTCGTTAAAATGTTTAAGGAATTGCTTAATAAGAAGGAAAAGATGGCCGAGTTTGTTAATACTCGATTGAATGAAAACTGTTCTGCAGTCCTTCTTAAAGAACTTCCGGAAAAACTTGGAGATCCCGGTCGTTTTGTGCTACCATGCACTTTTAACCAAACCGAAGAATTTACTGCCTTAGCCGATCTCGGAGTAAGTATAAATTTGATGCCTTTAAGTGTTTGGAAAAAGTTATCAATACCCGATCTTACACCAACAAAGATGACTCTTGAGCAAGCAAATCAAACTCTCGCTTACCCCGTTGGTATTGCCGAAGATGTGTTTGTTAAAGTTGGTACCTTCACTTTTCCGGTCGACTTTGTTGTTGTTGATTATGAAATGGACCCTCGTATTCCGTTAATACTTGGACGGCCATTCTTGAGAACCGGAAAAGCCTTAGTCGATGTTGTCGAAGGTGAACTAATCTTAAGGGTCAGAAATGATGCACACGTGTTTAAAATGGGGAAGATTACAAACAAATTCAATGGAAGAGAATCGGCGAATATGATTGATGTGCTTCAAGACGAGCTTGATACAACTACTTGTGAAAGTACAAAGCTTGATGATTTTGTCGTCTACAACAATCCTCTTTTCGATTCTTGCTATGATAATCTACTTTTCCAAGATGATGTGGATGATTCTATCTCGAATTTGGATGCCCCACCAATTCATGAGTCTCCACCAATTTATGATGACTATGATGATGATTCTAGTTCCGATGTGGACGATTATGATGATTTTACTTCAGAGTATAAAGACATGCCAACATATGATGATTTTGATGATGTTGATACTCTTTCAAGTGATTCTTTACATGATGCCCTTGTTCATACTTTTGATGAAGATCCTCCACCAACAATGCTTGATCCTACTTTGGATGACTACTCATTTGAGGAAGATTTTGCTACTTTTCTCAATACCTACTTCCCTAATGAGAATGATTCTCCTCCTTTGGACTTTGATTATGGTCTTTATCCTCCTTCGGATATGCAGAAACCCGTTTCAAAGGAGAAGAAGCCGGACGACACCGATATCCGTAGTACCTATGTCTTGACACCTCTTTATCCACCTTCTGAGGATGTGATTGTGAGATTTATGAGCGGATCTTCTTCAAGGTCTACTGAGCCTGAGTGTTATTTTCCCCTAAAGGAAAAGGTGTTCGATCCCGGTATCGCACTTTTTAAGCCATCTCAGTATCCATCTGATGAAATAAAAGGAAAGATTTTTGGAACTTGTGGAGATATGCTTGCACTTCATCCTACTTTCTACCACCGTGCTCAATCTCTGCTTAAGGGAACCTTGCCTACTTTTCTTTGGCTTGCCTTGTTTGCCTTAAGCTTGTGCTATTTGATGGATGAAAACCATGTATTTGATCCCGATGGATGTTCTCCAAGTTTCTTCCCATGCTAATCAAGGTCGAGTCAGGCTCACGACTCGGTGAACAAAAACAAGCGCTTCTCGGGAGGCAACCCGTGTATCTATCCTTTTTATTCCGTTTTTATAATAAGTGTAGGAGGAGACCCTAGTATGTGTTTGTTCTTTTCTTTCTTATCATGTGCAGGGATTCGAGCTTTCAAAGATACATTCTTGATGACTTTTGACGACCCGTGATTCCGTGTACCCGTCTTTCCGGTTCTATCCTAAACTCTTTTGATTCATTATTTTATCAATTATGATTGAAATAGGAATCACTTTACTTGTCCTTTCTTTAGCAAGATTTAAACAAAGTGCACAATGTCCTAAGTGTATGGGAGGTTACTTCCACATGCTTAAACATTTAGGAAAATGTTTATATTGAGTGTATGGGGGGACTTCTATCGAAGTTAAGTGGGCTTTTCCTTGTATTTGTCCTCATTTTAACCGGAAAATTGATTTTTCGACATTTTTCAAAATTTTTGATCTATTTTGGCCTATTTGTATTTACCTTTGTTATAGTTATTTTCTTTCTTTGCTAGAATAAATTTTAATAAATTGGTTTTAATTTGTAAACGTTGTGAATCTTTTGACTCAACCCGAGTTTACTTATCCAAGTTTACTCTAGCTAGTATCCTTAACGTGTTTAATTCAAGTTTTGCTAGGCTTTTATATAGGGAACTTTAAAACACGAAAGTCGTAACCCTTACGGGTTAAGAACAAAAACTTTTCGTAAGTTCCTATAATTGATCCTAGAAAGTCGTTTATCAAGGGAACTTTAAAATGCGAATTCTAAACTTGAAAAAGTCTAAGAAGTTGCAAGATCCTATAGATGACTTGAAAACCCAAAACATTGATTTAATTGGCCAAGCATCCACGAGTCTCATTCCCTGAGATTTTAAATTGTGGAGAACGAGAGATGATAGAGTCAATTATTAGTTTGGTATTCTTTCATGAATTTATATGAGTTAATTATGAGCTTTTTCTCCCATCGCTTGCTAATAAATTTAATTGCAATAAATAAGGTTGTACGATTTGAAAAGTTACTTAGCTTCTAGCCCAAGATCATTTAAAAGTTTCTCGGTATTAATTAGAGTTCATAGCCAAGGCATAACTTATTGAAGCGGGATGCGAAGATTGGCGAGTCCGAAAAGGCCCTAACAAGGCATGAGGGCTACATTTTGTTGCTAAAGATCCTAAGTGATGTGAAGAATCATTTATCAAAAATCAATATGAATGATCGAGACACACGACGAAAAGCAAATACTCCCCAAAATATCATGGAGAAGTCTATCCAAAAAGACCATAGCAAGGTATGAGGACAAATAGATCCAAGTCTTAAAAGGAGGCGGATCGTTGTATATCAAAATCCCAAATATAGATTGGAGAAAAATGAAAAAGTCGTGGTCCAAGTATGAAGAATCTCTCAAAAAGTTCAAGTGAAGAAATTCCTATTATGAAGAGAAGAACATTATTTCATGAACGTCTCTCAAGATTCGAAGTATGAAGTCACTGCCAAATATCGGTCCGAGAAAGGTCTCAAATCGTGAAGCGAGTTGATACAAAGCTTTTGTGTGGTTCAATTTAATTCGTTTTCTCGGTATCTTAACGAATTGATTTCCGGTTCAAAGTACGACTCAGTTGTTTTTGGTGAAACAAATATTTTTGGTTGTTTATAAAATAAAATGTGCAAAGACTTAAAAGTAAATGACTTTAAAGTAAATCTATCTAATTTAAAATAAAAGGCGAGTATTTAAAAGCGTGACGAAAATTAAAAGGCACTAAAAGTAAATAACGCAAACTTAAATTTATCTAAGGCAAACTTAAAACGCAACTAAAACTTATACTTAAACTAAGGCAAGGCTAAATTAAATCTAAGGCAAATAAACTTAAAGTGCGACTAAGTAAAAAGGCGGGAAAAATAAAGCTTGAAAATTAAAAAACAGAAACTTAAAAACTGAAATTAAAAGAACCTGAAAAATAGCTCATCCGGAATAATACCCTCATGCGGAATAAACATTCATCCGGAATGTCACCTTCGTTCGGAATGTTCTTCTTTATTCGGAATATCAACCAAAACTCTGATCCGGAATAAATCGCTTACACGGAATATGTCACCTATCCGGAATAAACTTCTCTATTCGGAATAAAGCTTTGATGCGGAATATTGCCCTTGATCCGGAATATATCTTGATCCGGAATAATATTCCGAATAGAACTCCTTGATCCGGAATATGTCACTTATTCCGGATGGAAGCCCTTGATCCGGAATATTCTTCTGATTCAGAATGTTTGCTGATCCGGAATATTGCCCTTGATCCGGAATATCTCTGGATCCGGAATAATATTTCGAATAGAACTCCTTGATCCGGAATATGTCACTTATTCCGGATGGAAGCCCTTGATCCGGAATATTCTTCTGATTCGGAATGTTTGCAGATCCGGAATATTATCCCGAATAAAGCACCTTGATTCGGAGTGTTTTAATATTCCGAATAAAGCACCTTGATTCGGAATATACTGTTGATCCGGAATGAGAGGTTTATCCGGAACTTTTGGTTGATCCGGAATAATTGATTATTCCGGATGAAGAACCTTGATGCGGAATAATAATTATTCCGAATAAACTCAATTGATCCGGAATATCCAATATTCCGGATGAACACCCTTTGAAATCCTTCACTCGGAATATCTGGGGAAGAACAGTACCTGGGATTACAGTAACAAACACACGAAGAACAAGGAACAAGATATACATGAATCTAATAAAAACTAAACAAAATCAACCACAAGATTAAATCAAACTAATCACAAAACATCTACTAATGATAATCAAACAAATCAAAACAATCAAACTAACAAATATAACCAAAATAATCAAAACCCACTAAATAAATTTAACAAAAACTCAAGAACATGAACATGAACAATAAACATAAAGATCAAAGATTATAGAAAGGTGGAATGAGAGATAAACAATAATAATAAAGATTTGAAAAGAATTAAAAGAAAACTTACTTGAAATTAAAGGTGTTTAAGGTGCAAGACAAGGTATTTAAATTGGACAAGTAATTAAATGGACATGAATTTAAATGTGCAGGTAAGTAAAATGGAAGAAATAGTGTGTCAAACTATCCAACAAAATGAAAATGATTATCCTAATGACTATTTATAGGGGAGGATTAGGGAGTGCTTAGGAAGCTTCCTCCCCTCCTTCATTTTTCCTTAATTGCACTCTTAAGTCCTTAAGCCTTTTAATCTTTTTAATCTTGGACTTCAATGACTTTGTCACGGGATTTCTTCAAACTCGTCTTGTAATTCTTCAATAAATTAGACTTGAGTTTTTCGGCTTTTGATAAACTTCCGTCTTTCAACTTTTTCTTCAATAAATCTTCAGAATTGGTCTTGGACTTCCGTTCTTTTTGCACTCTTGACTTCTTGACTTCGTCTTTCGTCTTTTTCTTCGATAAAAGCCCGTAAATGCCCGTGTTTTCTCCCCTTTTCACAATTTCGTCCTAAATCACAACAAAAACACAAACCACGCATAATTCCGACATAAATGACATAAAATACACGCTTTGGCTCGGTTATTATTGCAATTAAGTGGTAAAAAAGATGGTTGTTTACACACCTATCAAATACCCTACACTTGACCATTACAATGTCCTCATGCAACGCATTAGTTACAAAGCACGTTTACATTTTTCATCAACATCAATCCACCTTGGCCTTTATTAAAGAGATAGAAAATTACAAACATTCAAAGTAAAGAAATCAAAAGCATACCTTGGGTTTTGGAAATGTCATGAATAATCATCATCCTCAAGTTTTCACTTTCTCCAAACCAAGCTTAAAAATGAGATCATTGTTATTATAAGTTAGCAAACTAACACGAACTCATGTGGGCCAATTATTCACTTAGACTCCCTTATTCCTAGGTGTATCTCTTATATTTTATTGTTGTCTTGAATGATCACGAGGATGCATTGTTGACTTATTTCGATAGTTATTTAGGCCGAAAATAAAGTGAACGATTTAATCAATAGTTAGCTAAAGGACAAAATCTTTTAAAACTGCTTCTCGGGACCTCATAAAGTTCATATCTTGGCATAACTCGCTTCGCGATTTGAGACCTTTCTCGGACCGATATTTGGCAGCGACTTCATACTTCAAACCTTGAGAGACGTTCATGAAATAATGGTCTTCTCTTCATAATAGGAATTTCTTCACTTGGAATTTTGAGAGATTCTTCATATATGGACCACGACTTCTTCACTTTTCTCCAATCTTTATTTTGGACTTTGATATACAACGATCCGCCTCTTTTTGGACTTGGATCTATTTATCCTCATACCTTGTTAGGGCCTTTTTGGATAGACTTCTCCATGACTTTTGGGGAGTTTTTGCTTTTCGCCGTGTGTCTCGATCCTTCATATTGATTTTCGATAAATGATTCTTCACATCACTTTGGATCTTTAGCAACAAAATATAGCCCTCATGTCTTGTTAGGACCTTTTTGGACTCGCAAATCTTCGCATCCCGCTTCAATAAGTTATGACTTGGCTATGAACTCTAATCCATACCGAGCAACTTTTAAACGATCTTGGGCTAGAAGCTAAGTAACTTTTCGAATCGTACAACCTTATTTATTGCAGATAAATTTATTAGCAAGCGATGGGAGAATAGGCTTATAATTAACTCACATAAATTCACGAAAGAATACCGAACTTATAATTGGCTCTATCATCTCCCGTTCTCCATAGTTTAAAATCTCAAGGAATGAGACTCGTGGATGCTTAGCCTATTAAATCAAAGTTTTGGGTTTTCGAGTCGCCTATAGGATCTTGCAAACTCTTAGACTTTTTCAAGTTTAGAAATCGCATTTTAAAGTTCCCTTGATAAACGACTCTCTAGGATCAATTGTAGGAACTTGCGAAAAGTTCTTGTTCTTAACCCGTGAGAGTTAAGACTTTCGCGTTTTATAGCTCCCTATATAAAAGCCTAGCAAAACTTGACTTAAACACGTTAAGGATACTAGCTAGAGTAAACTTAGATAAGTAAACTCGGGTTGAGTCAAAAGATTCACAACGTTTGAAAATTAAAACCACTTTATTCAAAATTTATTCTAGTAAAGAAAGAAAATAACTATACAAAGGGAAAAACTAATCGGCCAAAATAGATCAAAAATTTTGAAAAATATCAAAAAATTGATTTTCCGGTTAAAATGAGGACAAATACAAGGAAAAGGAAACTTAACTTCGATAGAAGTCCCTCCTACACTTAACATAAACATTGTCCTGAATGTTTAAGCATGTGGGAGTAAACTCCCCTACACTTAGGACATTGTGCACTTTGTTTAAATCTTTCTAAGGAAAGGACAACTAAAGTGAGTCCTATTTTAATATTGGAAAATATAAAATAGTGAATCGAAAAGAGTTTAGGATAGAACCAGGAAGAAGGGAACACGGAATCACGGGTCGTCAAAAATCATCAAGAGTGTGTCTTTGAAGCTCGAATCCCTGAATAGAAGAAGAGAGGAAATACACCAACGGGTCTCCCCCTACACTTATGGTAAAAACAAAGAAAAGATAGATAATTGGGTTGCCTCTCAAAAAGCGCTTGTTTTTGTTAACCGAGTCACGAGCCTGACTCGTCCCCGAATTAATTGGTCCATGGGGAAGCCTCAAATGTAATACCGGGATCAAAGACATTGTCCTCGTTCCCGGAGGAATATAATAAAGGAGAGGCAGGAGGATAAGTCTTAAATGGTAGAAAGGTCCTTTCAACATACGAGAAGTATGTGAAATCTTGATCCTCGGGAGGTGGGGTGGGTATAGGAATCACATTGTCATCCTCTAAAGACAATGGATGCGGACCAATTGGCAAAGCCGTAAGGTTATTAAACATAGAATGGTCAGTGTCACCCCCCGGGTCAAAGCACTCATCCTCATTTCCCGGTACGAAACGAGGAGAGTAAAAGCGATACATCACCCGCTGGGGTGTGCACGTGGTAGGAGGAGGTGGTAATATAATATGAGAAGTATGAGAACAATTACCTTCCACCTGCGTCACCTTTTCAGTAGAGTCAAATTTCTCCACCTCTGCGATAGAAGGGGGCATGGCTAACAAAGTATGCTCATCAATCCCTTCGTCAAAGAGAGGATTCACCTCACTAGATATGTAATCGTCATCAAAATCAAATAAAGGGTTCGAATAAATCTTGAAAATTTCCTTCAGAACGTCTTCATCGGATAGTGACTCGTCATCACTAGAAGTAAAATCATCATCTTGATCAAAAAGAGGATTAGAGAAAGCCAAATAATCCTCTCCCAAAGTGTTGGTGGAAGGAACATCATCAGAAGAAAGTGCATCATACTCATCGTCACTGTCGGATGTCAACTCAGATTCACTTGGAGATGGAACAAGGTTATCAGCACTAGACTTATGGAATTCGTCGGATTCCTTTGCAGGAATTGTGCTAAGATCCTCATCCCCTAGGATGGGTGAATCCGTAGGCTCCAGAGCCGGCAAGTTGGGAGAAGGAATAGCATTCTCATCGTTCCAAGAAATAGGACTCTCATCGTCATCACTGTCATAATAATATGAAGGAACAAGAGGAGGAGTATAAGCATTAAGTTTAAATACATGCTCTCGTTGCTGATCCGCTTGACATTTCTCCATCATCTTGTTGCAAGCTTCTTGAACTTTGTGAAAGTTGTCAAAAATTGTGGCAAGTTGATCAGGAGGAAGTGCACAAAAGGGTTGATGATTGACAGTGTGACGTGGGGGCTCAAAGTTATACACGCTGGGATGATAGCAGGGAACTTTCTCAAAGACCTTCGACGGATCACAAGAAGAAGCATCGTGAGGGCCCCCACAAATATAGCACCACAGGTATGGAGAAAAACCCGGTGCATCTTGAGGATAGGGATTGTCATAAATGGGAGAGGGTGGGAAAGTATTGTAAGAGTTGAAGTATGAATTTGTTGAATTGCAAAATGGACAAAATCCAAATTGTGTATCGTCGATATCAAAACCACACCGCTCATAAGTATACCATTGACATGTTTGAAAACCATGCCATGGTCTCCCACACCGTACACAAGACGAATCCATGAAGAATTATAAATAAGAGGGGTAAAGAAAAGAATTAAACATAATAGAGGATAAAGAGGAATATTTTTGGTGAAAAACTTCGAAAAAGAAATGCTTTTTATGATTTTTCAAATGTTTTTGGGATTTTTTGAAAATTTTAGACACAAAAAATAACGTTCACGAGTGAACGGATCCCAAAAAACAACGCGTGTCTCACAGAAAACCGTTAATCTTTACGAAAAGAGCCGGCAGCGGCGCCATTTGATACAAAGCTTTTGTGTGGTTCAATTTAATTCGTTTTCTCAGTATCTTAACGAATTGATTTCCGGTTCAAAGTACGACTCAGTTGTTTTTGGTGAAATAAATATTTTTGGTTGTTTTTAAAATAAAATGTGCAAAGACTTAAAAGTAAATGACTTTAAAGTAAATCTAAGTCTAATTTAAAATAAAAGGCGAGTATTTAAAAGCGTGAAAAAAATTAAAAGGCACTAAAAGTAAATAACGCAAACTTAAATTTATTTAAGGCAAACTTAAAACGCAACTAAAACTAAAACTTAAACTAAGGCAAGGCTAAAATAAATCTAAGGCAAATAAACTTAAAGTGCGACTAAGTAAAAAGGCGGGAAAAATAAAGCTTGAAAATTAAAAAACAGAAACTTAAAAACTGAAATTAAAAGAACCTGAAAAATAGCTCATCCAGAATAATATCCTCATGCGAAATAAACATTCATCCGAAATGTCACCTTCATTCGAAATGTTCTTCTTTATTAGAAATATCAACCAAAACTCTGATCCAGAATAAATCGCTTACACGGAATATGTCACCTATCCGGAATAAACGTCTCTATTCGGAATAAAGCTTTGATGCGGAATATTTCCCTTGATCCGGAATATCTCTTGATCCGGAATAATATTCCGAATAGAACTCCTTGATCCGGAATATGTCACTTATTCCGGATGGAAGCCCTTGATCCGGAATATTCTTCTGATTCAGAATGTTTGCTGATCCGGAATATTGCCCTTGATCCGGAATATCTCTTGATCCGGAATATTATTCTGAATAGAACTCCTTGATCCGGAATATGTCACTTATTCCGGATGGAAGCCCTTGATCCAGAATATTCTTCTGATTCGGAATGTTTGCTGATCCGGAATATTATTCCGAATAAAGCACCTTGATTCGGAATGTTTTAATATTCCGAATAAAGCACCTTGATTCGGAATATACTGTTGATCCGGAATGAGAGGTTTATCCGAAACTTTTGGTTGATCCGGAATAATTGATTATTCCGGATGAAGAACCTTGATGCGGAATAATAATTATTCCGAATAAACTCAATTGATCCGGAATATCCAATATTCCGGATGAACACCCTTTGAAATCCTTCACTCGGAATATCTGGGGAAGAACAGTACCTGGGATTACAGTAACAAACACACGAAGAACAAGGAACAAGATATACACGAATCTAATAAAAACTAAACAAAATCAACCACATGATTAAATCAAACTAATCACAAAACATCTACTAATGATAATCAAACAAATCAAAACAATCAAACTAACAAATATAACCAAAATAATCAAAACCCACTAAATAAATTTAACAAAAACTCAAGAACATGAACATGAACAATAAACATAAAGATCAAAGATTAGAGAAAGGTAGAATGAGAGATAAACAATAATAATAAAGATTTGACAAGAATTAAAAGAAAACTTACTTCAAATTAAAGGTATTTAAGGTGCAAGACAAGGTATTTAAATTGGACAAGTAATTAAATGGACATGAATTTAAATGTGCAGGTAAGTAAAATGGAAGAAATAGTGTGTCAAACTATCCAACAAAATGAAAATGATTATCCTAATGACTATTTATAGGGGAGGATTAGGGAGTGCTTAGGAAGCTTCCTCCCCTCCTTTATTTTTCCTTATTTGCACTCTTAAGTCCTTAAGCCTTTTAATCTTCTTAATCTTGGACTTTAATGACTTTGTCTCGGGATTTCTTCAAACTCGTCTTGTAATTCTTCAATAAATTAGACTTGAGTTTTTCGGCTTTTGATAAACTTCCGTCTTTCGACTTTTTCTTCGATAAATCTTCAGAATTGGTCTTGGACTTCCGTTCTTTTTGCACTCTTGACTTCTTGACTTCGTCTTTCGTCTTTTTCTTCGATAAAAGCCCGTAAATGCCCGTGTTTTCTCCCCTTTTCACAATTTCATCCTAAATCATAACAAAAACACAAACCACGCATAATTCCGACATAAATGACATAAAATACACGTTTTGGCTCGGTTATTATTGCAATTAAGTGGTAAAAAGTATGGGTGTTTACACACCTATCACGAGTTATGCCAAGATATAAACTTTATGAGGTCCCGAGAAGCAGTTTTAAAAGATTTTGTCCTTTAGGTAACTATTGATTAAATCGTCCTACTTTACTTTCAGCCTAAATAACTATCGAAATAAGTCAACATTGCATCCTCGTGATCATTCAAGACAACAATAAAATATAAGAGATACACCTAAGAATAAGGGAGTCTAAGTGAATAATTGGGCCACATGAGTGCGTGTTAGCTTACTAACTTATAATAGCAATGATATCGTTTTTAAGCTTGGTTTGGGGAACGTGAAACTTGAGGGTGATAAATATTCATGACAACCAAAGCCCTAATGTAAGTCTTCGATTTCTTTACTTGTTTTCTTCCTTCAAATATTTTCTAATTTTCTATCTCTTTAAATTTCCTTAATGTCTTATGTTTAATAAAGGCCAAGGTGGGTTAATTATGATGGAAAATGTAAATCTTGTTTTGTAATTGATGCATTGCATGAGGGCATTGCAATGGTCAATTGTAGGGGATTTAATAAGTGTGAAAACACTTATCCTTTTACCACTTAATTATAATAATAACCAAGCCAAAACGTGTATTTAATGTCGTAAATGTCGGAATTATGCGTGGTTTGTGTTTTTGTTGTGATTTAGGACCAAAATGTGAAAAGGGAAGAAAAGACGGGCTTTCACGGGCTTTTATCGAAGAAAAAGACAAAAGACGAAGTCAAAAGATCAAGAGTGCAAAAAGAACGGAAGTCCAAGGCCTATTCTGAAGATTTATCGAAGAAAAAGTCTAAAGACGGAAGTTTAATGAAGTCGAAGAACTCAAGTCTAATAAATGAAGAAATTATAAGACGAGTTCAATTAATCCCGAGACAAAGTCGAGAAAGTCGAAGAATTTATAAAGACGAAAAGACGAGAAAAGGAAGAAAGCATCAAGACATCTAATCTCCCTATAAATACCCTCCTAATGTGTCATTAGGAGGTGTTAGCTAAATTGACAACTTAGTCTTTCCATTTTATTTTTCATGCACTTTCATATTGTCATTTAATTTCTTGCCTTTAATTTCAAGTAAGTTTTAATTTTGTATTGTTGAATCTTCAATTTTAATCAAGTTTTTAATTAATCTCTCATTCTACCTTTCTTGTTTTGCTTAATCTTTATGCTTATTTGCTTATTGTCATGCTTATTTGATTGCTTCTTTATGTTTTTATGTATTTGATTGTTTAGCTTATTGTTATTATAGCTTATTGTATGATTTTCTTAATTTTAGTTAAGTGTTTTTAAAAGTTATTTTATAAAAAGTTGATTTTTATATATTTTGATTATTTAGTGTTTTTAAAAGTTTTTAAATTTTGGCTTATTTAGTTTTTCCTAAAATTAATTTGGTTTAAGTTTTGGTTAAGTGCTTATTAGTTTTTAGCTTATTTTTAATTTTTGCTTAATTTTTATGTTATCCGGGTTTTCCAAAACCTTTGTATTCCGGATTGTGGCAAGAATCTTAGTATTCCGGAGAAACAGTTCAACACATTCCGAATAGTGGCATCAAGCTTCATTCCGGATAACACCCAAAAAGTTGTTATTCCGGATAAGCAAAAAAGTGCAAAACCTGGATAAGAAGAATAAATCTGATTTCCCGGATAAAGACACAAAGTCAAAACCCGGTGCAAAAGTTATAAAACCCGGATAAGACACAAGTTTTTTTTTCGGATAGACACAAAACAAAAACCCAGATAAGACACCAAACTTTATTTCCCGGATAACCAAAAGAATAAACATTCCGTATAAACATTTAAAACTTTGACATGCTAGCCTAGTAGCTTGCTTCCCAATTTCCCGTCAAATTCAGCTGCTAGCTGCTTGACCTACTAGCTTGCCTGCTTGTTTATTATTTAGTATTGTTCCGTAATCGTTTAGTTTAATCTGAAAGTTATTCCGATTTTTAAAATTGAAAGTCACGTATTTTTAGTTGAATTTTTCGTCAATTTTTAGTATTAGTATTTTTTCGAAAAGTTTAAGTTTTATCTTTTATTTAGTGCCCGCTTTAGCTTTTGCCTCGTTCAGTTTTAAAGTAGCCACTTAGTTTTATTTCCTCCTTTTTTATTAGGTAAACTTTATTTATAAGTCGAAAGTTAATTTCTTCTTTTAGTTTTATTTTTATTAATTGTTTTGCTTTAATTTTTGTTTTATTATTTGTTTCGCTCCTTTATTATTAGTTATTTATTTTTTGCTTATTTTTATTACTTTTCGCATTTACCTTTCAAGTAGAAATAGATAACCAAACTTCCCTTTTTCTTAACCAAAAACAATTGAGCTCCACTTTGAACCGTGATCAATTCGTTAAGATACCGAGAACGAACAAAGATTTAATTTTTAATATACTAAAAAACAGTTATTACTCATATTACTCGGATTCTACAAAATGATGAATGAGCTTGTCAGAAATCAGTGCACCATCTCCAATCATCATGCCAATGTTCAGTTTCTACTTCAACTCAAACCAGAATGGCAAAGGTTTGTGACTTTGGTCAAACAAAGGGAGGATATCAAGACTATATCTTACCACAAACTCTATGATATATTGAAACAACATCATAATGAAGTGAATAAACTTAGGGCTAAAAAGGCAGAACGATCTGCAAACTCTATTGCTTTTGTGGTTGCTACTTCAACAAAACCCGTTCCCCGTCAACAACCACCTACACATTCCTCAAGGTCATCAAGCTCATCCACCAAACCTCTAGCTACTGCTAGAAACAAAGCAAAAGCAATTGTCCCCACTCCACCTCCAAAGTATGACACCGAGTCAGATGGAGACAGTGATGATGAACAAACTTCAAGGGACAAGAAGATTAAAGAACTCATGTCTTTACTCACCACAACTTATACGAAGATCTACAAACCTACCAACAAAAACCTCAGATCATCATCCAATGCTAGATATAAGGAAGTTGATCATGCACCTAGGTATGATCGTGATGTTAGGTATGATAATCAGAGGATGCCGAATCAAGTTGGGGTTAGAGATACTGTAGGCACTCCGGTTGTGCAGAAGACTGGGATTCAATGATTTAATTTCAAGGGTTTTGGGCACATGGCTAGGGAATGTAAGAAGCCAAAACGGGTTAAGGATTCGGGATATCACAAGGAAAAGATGCTGATGTGTAAGAAAGAAGAAGCAGGAATTCCACTCACAACAGATGAAGTTAACTGGCGTGATGACACTGATGATGAAGCCGATGATCAAGAGTTGGAGGCACATTATGTGTACATGGCAAAGATTCAAGAAGTGATTCCAGAGACTGCTGATACTTATGGACCTATCTTTGATACTGAGCCAATTGAAAAGGTACCATCATATGATAACTATAATGTGTTTGCTAATGAACGACGACATCCTGAGCAACCCGAAAGCATCAATGACAAATATGTAATATAGACGGAGAATAGCAATATCTCTACAGATTCACATGATGACGGTAATGATGCTCAGGATACTGACTCGGATGAGGACCGTTATTTGCTTGCGTCTATTATTGATTCTTTAAAACATGAAATTGAGGAAAACAAAGAGGCTAATAAACGTTTGAAGCAAGCAAACACATCCTTAGCCGAGGAGATAGATAGGCTTAAAGAGTGTGATTATGTAAAAGAAGTTGATCGACGAGTTGCAATAGCTAATGGTTTGGTATATGAACGTAAGGTGCTCAACGAACAATATTGTTCTGAAGTAACACACAAAATTCATATGTCAAAACAAAAGATATCAGAACTTGAAGAACAACTGCTGCTACATAAACTCCAGATTCCTGAGTTAGAGTCGGTTAACAAAGAACAAACTGAGCTTTATAAAAATCGTGAAGAAAAGGATATTGAAAAAATTCTAGCTTTGGAAAAGAGAGTCGAAACGTTAAACAACATTGTTTACAAAACGGGTCAGTCTATTCAAACTATGAATATGCTCAATAGAAATATGAAAACGAGTTTTGCTAAGCCTGAATATCTCAAGAACGTTCAAGCCATCAAGCCTGTCCTTTATGATATTGGTTGTTATGTTGATAATCTTGCTCTTATGCTTTCCCCTGGCTGCGATGAAATTATTCGTCATCAAGAAGAAAGTCGATCGAACTTAAGTGATTTAATAAACCTTTCTGATTCTGATCATTATATTAAGTTTGTTCCTTAAAAAGAAGTTTTCAAAGAACAAAAGATGTATAATAGTGTTCCACCACCAAGTGATGAACCTCAAAAGAAAGTTTCTTTAAAAAGGAGTTTCAAAAAGCAATCAATTTTGTTAGAATTTCGGATGAAAAACGTAAATGGGATAAGAAAAGTAAAAGTGTTCAGAAATTTGAGTTTATAAAACAAGGGGTTTTAAATTTATACAAAGGTGTTGTCGATTATGAAAAAGTTTCTAGAGATACCGTTTGGAATATTAAACCTAACCCACAAGTAGAAGTCGTCATTCAACAATGTATTGTTCCAACCATCGATGATCTTTCAAATAATGTGGAAATGTTTATAAAGCTCTCACTGAGGAAATGACAACTGATTTAAGATATGTTAAATCTCTTGAAAATGAAGTTGATTTACTTCAAATTAAATTAAAGACACAAGAACACCAACTTTCTAACGAAATTGATCGACTTTCTAAGGAATACTTTTATGCTGACAATATGAATTCTATACTTGGTGTGTATACCGATCTTGATCAATATTGTCATGTAGCATGTCTAGTGTCAGAAACGGACGAGAAATGTCGCAATCTTGAAGTAGAGCTTTCGAAACAAATTCGGTCATATAACAAACTTTCGAAAAGTTTTTCCCAACTTGAGAAACACTCAATTTCTCTTGAACTTGCTTTACAAAAAGGTGAAAAATCTCATAATCATAAAAAGTGTCAAGAAATGGTAGCTTTTTCGGTTCGACAAATAAATGAAAAAGGTTTCGAAATAAATGATTTGAAAGCTCAGCTACAAGAAAAGGGACATATCCATCAGTGAGCTACAAAAACTCATTGAGAAAATAAAAGGAAAGTCTAAATTGGGTAAATCATCTGCCGTTCGTCAACCGAATGCGGTTAAATTCCCTAAATCATCTATTTTGGGCAAACCCCAACAGACTTTGCCTAAGCTAGGAACTGATAAGAGCACAAATGTGATAGCACTTGGAATGTATAAGATGAACACTAGGTCCACTCAAACTGGAACATCGCGGTTACCTCAGAATACTAGGAAAACTAATCAATGTGTGTCTTCTTCTACAGGAGTAACTCCCACTACTAGCGTTAGCGGACCACATCTTAAGAGCACTATAATTTAAGATAGAGTCATGCCTAACAATAGTCAAGGGAAGAAGATGGAAGTAGAAGACCACCGTAGGAATTTTAAATTTTATAAGAATAAAACGTCTGTAGCTGCATGTAATGACAGTTTGAATGTTATGACTTCGAATGTTGAATTTGTTTGTGTTAAATGTGGAAAATATGCTCGTACTTTCAATCATGATGCTTGTGCTTTTAATCATAATGGCGTGAATGTTAGAACTAGAAGCCTATTCCTGTGCCCACTAGTACTAGAAAACCCACAAGAACTTTGAACCAATCCACTGCTCAACCACTTAAGAAACTAAGTGCGTTAGAATCCACTACTCTGCGAAACAAAACATGTTAAAGAAGCTTTATGAGAACATGAGTAGGACATGTACACGGGGGTACTCAAGATTTACACCACCCGGATACAAATGGGTACCTAAGACAACCACTATTCTAATTGGGTCTATGAATGTTAGCTTGCCTTTAGAATCTAGGCCTACTAATATTTTGGAACCCACTTCTATCAAGGGCTCCCATTTGTCAAAATCTACATTGTCTTTTAATTCTTATGCAGCTCGTCGAGATCATTCTCTTCATAATGGACTCTGGGTGCACAAAACACATGACGGGAAATCTCAAGCTTCTTATTAACTTCGTGGAGAAGTTTCTGGGTACGGTACCGTTTGGAAATGATCAGTTTGCACCGATACTCGGATATGGAGATTTGGTTCAAGGGAATATCACTATAAAACGGGTTTATTACGTCGAGGGACTGAATCACAATTTATTCTCGGTTGGTCAATTTTGTGATGCGGATTTGGAAGTGGCTTTTCGGAAAACTACTTGTGATGTTAGAGACTACGATAGGAATGAACTTCTTACAGGTTCTCGTGATTCTCATCTCTACACAGTAACTCTTCAAGACACCTCTTCATCAAATCCAATTTGCTTAATGGTGAAAGCTTCATCCTCTCAAGCATGGTTATGGCATCAACGATTGTCACATCTCAACATTGACACCATCAACTTGCTTTCAAAGAATGATATTGTGACCAGTCTTCCTAAGTTAAAATTCGTCAAAGACCATATTTGTTCTTCTTGTGAGTTGGGGAATGCAAAACGGAAGTCTTTTAAAACAAAGACAACCCCAAGCTCAAAAGGACGATTGGAACTTCTACACATGGATTTATGTGGTCCCATGCGTGTAGAGAGTATTAACGGGAAAAAGTATATTCTCGTGATTGTTGATGATTACTATAGATACACATGGAATTTCTTCTTAAGGTCCAAAGATGAAACACCAGAGGTTCTCAAAAACTTTCTCAAGATGATACAACGCAATCTTCAAGCTCAAGTCTTAACCGTAAGAACGGATAGGGGTACTGAATTTTTGAACAAGACTTTGCAATCTTACTTTCACGAAGAAGGCATCGAACATCAAACGTCTATTGCTCGAACTCCTAACCAAAACGGCGTTTTCGAAAGACGGAACCACACTTTGGTTGAGGCAGCTCGAACAATGCTTTCTGCTTCAAAATTACCACTATTCTTCTGGGCTGAAGCAATTGCAACTGCCTGTTATACTCAGAATCGTTCTCTCGTAATCCCTAGACATGAAAAGACACCTTACCACATCATCAACGGCAGGAAACCCACTGTTAAATTCTTTCACGTATTTGGATCTTTATGCTACATTCTTAAAGACGGTGAGAATCTTGACAAGATGAAAGAAAAAGGTGATGAATGTATTTTTGTGGGGTATGCTACATTGTCGAAAGGATATCGAGTTTACAACAAGAGGACAAAGATTATTGTCGAAACAATTCATGTGAACTTTGACGAATTGCCACATATGGTACTTGAACAAAACAGCTCAAGTCCCACACCTCAATGTCCATCAATGGCACCTACACAAAACAGTGTACGTCCCGTGCAAGAATGTCAAGAAAGTACTCCTACAGCAGACTCGACGGATACAACACAAATGAATGAGTTGGTTGATTTATATGATCCAATGTTTGATGAATATTACCATGGAAACAATCAAGTTGTGTCAAAGCCTTCCGTTGTCAATACTGCTGATGCACCCGCATAAAGTCAACAAGACACAACTACATCTACTTCAGCAATCATTGCTCAAGAGACAATTCCATTGGATACTCAACAAACTCAAGAAGCTGTCATACAACCAACATCACACACCGTCAATGCTGAAGGATGAAACAACAATCAAGCAATCGATGCACAATCTGACGAAGAAGAATTTATCAACCCGTCCGGTACACCGGTACGCAAAGTCGGAGAGTCTTATACTCAACATGTTGATCCGTCCAACATGCATACATTCTACCAACAATATCCATCCACTCACCATTGGGCACATGATCATCCATTGGAGCAAGTCATTGGAAATCCTTCACAACCAGTTCGAACACGCAGACAACTCGAAAACGATGGCGATGTGTGTATGTATGCACTCATCGTGAGTTCAACTGTACCTACAAACATCAAGCAAGCCATGACTGATCATGCATAGATTAAATCAATGCAAGACGAAATTCATCAGTTTGAACGCCTAAATGTTTGGGAACTTGTTGACAAACCCTATGGAATTTCATTCTTAGATTTCAAATGGATCTGGAAAAGCAAACTGGATGAAGAACAAACCATCATCAAAAACAAATCTCGTCTTGTGGTTAAGGGATATCGTCAACAAGAAGGGATAGATTTCGATGAATCATTTGCTCTAGTTGCTCGTTTGGAAGCTGTCAGGATATTCCTTGCTTATGCTGCACATAAAGGCTTCACGGTTTATCAGGTGGATGTGAAAACTGCTTTTCTCAACGGTCATTTGAAGGAAGAAGTATATGTGAATCAGTCGGAAGGGTTCATTGATCCTCATCATCCTGACAAAGTCTACCGTCTCAAGAAGGCAGTATATGGACTCAAACAAGCTCCAAGGGCGTGGTACGATGACTATCAAACTTCTTGGTATCCAAAGGATTCTCCAAAGGTTCCATTGATCCTACTCTCTTTATTAATAAATATGGGGATGACATATTGCTTGTGCAAGTTTATGTTGATGACATCCTTTTTGGTTCTACGAACCCAAAACTTTTATTACGTTTTGAAAAATTAATGCACAACAAATTTGAAATGTCAATGATGGGGGAGCTAAAATTCTTTTTAGGCCTCCAGATTCATCAATCCCCACCTGGTATCTTTATTAACCAAGCTAAGTATGCTCAAGAGATACTTAAAAATCATGGTATGGAATCATGTGCTCGCGTTGGTACACCATTGTCGACCAAATCCCTAGACGCTGACTTGTACTCATATCCCGTAGATCAAATGCGATATCGCGGTATGATCGGGTCACTTATGTACCTTACAGCCAGCAGGCCTGATATTCATCATGCCAAATGCTATTGTGCACGATATCAAGCCGGACCTACTCAAAAGCACCTCAAAGAGGTTAAACGGATCTTTCGGTACCTTAAGAATACCATTCACATGGGACTCTGGTATCCGAGGGAAACCGGTTTTCATCTAACAGCTTTTTCAGATTCTGATCACGCAGGTTGCCTTGATAGTCGAAAAAACACTTATGGTAGCATACAATTTCTAGGGGAAGACAAGCTTGTGAGCTGGTCGTCAAAGAAGCAGGATTGCACTTCGCTCTCATCAGTTGAAGCAGAATATGTGGCTCTATCCGCGTGTTGTGCTCAAGTCCTCTGGATGAGAACTCAACTCACGGATTATGGCTTCCACTTTGATAAAATACCTATGTATGTGACTCAAAGTCAGCCATAGCCATCTCTTGCAATCCGGTTCAACACTCCCGTACCAAGCACATCACAGTCAGATATCACTTCATCAAGGAACAAGTGGAACGTGCTATCGTGGAATTATACTTTGTCAAAACTGAGTGCTAGATAGCAGACTTGTTTACTAAAGCCCTATTCCAAAATAGGTTTCAGTATCTCGTTGGCCGTCTTGGTATGAAGAATATGACTCTAGAAGACTTGGAGGTTTTGGCAAATGAAGTTGCTTGATATTCTCTCATAATGACTTCTAAGCGCATCACAGCTTAGGACTCGGATCTCAAATAAGGAAAGTTTATCAAGGACGATAACTTATTCTTCTCAACGAGAAATTCATATTTCTCGCTCTTGAGCTTCTCCTAAAAAATTCAAAGTTTTTAAGTTTATGAAAAACGGACCCGCAAGGGAAGTGTACGTTTCAGTGCGCTTTCCGAAAGCAATAGAAGAGAAGTCTTCTATCATGACTATTCTAAAACCGTTGAACACAATTTTTCAAGAATTTCTCGAAAGGTTTTTCTAAATCTTTCAAAATTGTATGTTCAACACTCCCTTCCTCATAATATGGTTTTTATATCTTAAAAATGTCATATGCTATTTTGATCAATTTTTGAGGGGGAGCGTTTTAAAATCAAGCCTTTAATGTTGTTGGGTACATCTCAAAGTTGTCATATTTTATGTATCCAACACATTCCGAAAATGAGATATAAAATTGTCAGATGTAATATATTATATCAGAAAAGGCATCTTATCTCCGTATCTCAACATATTTTGTGGTGTCGTTTTTCCAATATTTTGTCAAATTTTTTCCTCAAGAACCACATATATTGTTGAGGGGGAGCGACCCGACTACAAAAGTTCCATATTCATGCATGCACACATGTTTCTCTCCCTTTGATTTTCAGAAATTGTCACATTTTAATAAATTGGCATCTCTAATATTATGTTTTTATATTAGAGATAGGGGAGAAAATGTGATTAAAATGTAATATATTACAACATGTGATCTTAAAGACTCAAGTGCAACTCTTTCCTTCACATGCTAAACTATTTCGAATATCGATGCATGTGTGTAGGGGGAGCTTTTCGAAAATGTAAAACTTTCAACGTGTTAATAGTTTTGATTTTTATCAAGCACTTTGAATGGTTTTCAATGGTTTTATGGTTACGATCTTTACCTAAAACAACCTACTATCCACGACGGAACGATGGAGTCAAAATGTGGTTTAGGATAGCAAACTACGTCCTATGATCCAACCAAAACCGGAGGGATCTATCCAAGGACATTCCATAACTAGAAATAGTTGTCCTTAGGAAATATGGAGTGGAATGAAGCTGAATGCGGACTAATTACTTAAGTTAGCACTGGAACAATCACAACAAGGTGCTAGTGATGACGTATTGGTAAGCATTGAAGGAGTTGAATATTCTATGCAACTTAGGCAGAAACCGGGTCAATACATC
The DNA here is from genome assembly GCA_025667525.1 of Glebionis coronaria. NCBI lineage: Eukaryota > Viridiplantae > Streptophyta > Magnoliopsida > Asterales > Asteraceae > Glebionis > Glebionis coronaria. The sequence goes on from CM046874.1 coordinate 163,611,703, forward strand.
TATTGAAGACAAGTCGTCATGGACCTAGTGATGCAATGCACAACCTTTCCCCAGCCATTCGAGTTTCTCTCAAAAGAAACTTGTCTCATTGTCATGGAGATCAACACGTTTCTATTCACTTTCTCACTCCGAGTTAGTTAATATTGAAAAGGTGGCAGTCTGCTCCAGCCTCCGTTTACCTAAATGCACTTATTGAGTCTAGAGCCAAAAGAGATCTATCTATTATCTCATTAGGACACAATCGAGTCCTACACATTATCCTTGTGATATTGCTAGAACATCTGAGTGATACGATTCACAATGAAGATGGAAATCCTGCTTGAGCCAGCATCAAACAAGCTCATGGTAGGTAACTTGTGCGATTCTACACGAATCAAACTTGTGAGAACTGGAATGCAACTAAGTTTGGATTCTTAATTGATTCAAACTTGATTCCAGGTTTCTTCGCAAAATTAGTGTGATCTTGCCAGAACATTCAGAGTGACACTTTTTAGTGTTCACAGTGACGAATGGAAATCCTTCCAGTGTCAACATCAAACAACACTGCGGTAGGTGACTCACAATATTCTCTATGAATCAAGCTTGTGACAAACTGGAAAGCAACAATGGTGCGATTCTTTTAGAATCAAACTTGTTCCAGAAATTATGAATTGACGACTCTAATCAGACGGATAATTTATCCTTATGATTCACTCTTTATGTTCGCAGTCTGCTTTGAGACGGTCGAGTAAAGAAAACTGGATATTATCGTCGGGAAACCCTGTCAAGGAGGTTCTTAATCGAATCTACCCGATCACAGGTACGGTATCTAATACCGTCTAACGGTCTTCACCGACCGAAGGTAAAACGCTATCGAGTTAGGATGAAATGTTCAAAGCCATTTCGTCCGTGTCTATATATGTTGCTGCATATCAAGAAGGTGGCGTAGCTGTGCACTAACCGTTGTTGATTCAGAAGTCATAATAGCACAAGATGGCGATAATCAAGATACTTAAGAATGTAAGAATGTAATAGGTCATCTAGTCACAAGGAGCACAAGATGAAGATCTCATACACTCAAAGTCAAATGACAAAGGTTCAAGATAAAGATCACAAAAGCATGAAGGAACAAAACCGTTACAAACAAGATCAAGACCAAGATACAAGACCAAAAGAAGGAAGATCACCTCCACAAGAATGTATTCACTCAATCATCTTATGCATTTAAAGATGACCGATACATTGGGGGAAATTGTTAGCCCTATAGTTTATATAGTCGAACAAGAATGTAATAGGTCATCTTAGTCGTTATTGGTCTTGTAATGTAATAGGTTAGTTGGGTTAAGCGGGCTTGGTATTTAAGCTAATATTGTATAAGTTAGGGGCTCTAAGCCCAAAGAACCAAGCCCGACCCATGAACAAGCCCACTAAAGCCTTTAAGGCGTGGGGTATATATAACATCTTCCATGTGTGGAAGAGGGTGTTGGTTACATTTACTTTCTCTCTCTAATAGTAAAAACCTTCCACCATCTCTCTACTTTCTCTCTTTACCTTTATCTATTTCTCTCTCTAAATATCATCTTTATACTGTGTTATGGATTAAAGTAGGATTAACAAGATACACAATAGTTAAAATGCATTCAGAGGATAGATATAAAGGTAACTCCCTTTCTACAATACCACATTAACGAGATCTCTATGTTTCCTTTGTGCAATACCATTCTTATGTAGTGTGTAAACACAAGAGGTTTAATTTAAAATTCCTTGTTTCATTAAACAAATTCCGTAGTCTCTTATTAACGAACTCAGAGCCATATCACTTCTTAAAACTTTCACATTGGTTTCAAATCGGTTTGAAAGCATATTAACAAAGTTGACAATGGAATATAGACATCATACTTCCCCTTAAGCATGTAGGTTCAAACAACTCTATAAAAATCATCTACAACAGTCAAGAAGTATCTAAAGCCATCTTTGCTTCTGATTATATAAGGTCTTGAAACATCAAGATGGACTAATTGCCTATTTTTTGTTGATTCGTGACCACTTAAAGAGAATGGTTCTCTTGTTTGTTTAGATTTATTACAAGTGTCAAAGAGATGTTCAAAAGTAGAATGACTATCAAGATCAAGACTTTTGTTCAAGACACTAAGAACTTAGTCAAGAGGGTGGCCAAGTCTTTGATGCCACAAAGATCTAGACAAATAACAAGTACTCAAGTAGCAATGTAGTGATTAGAGATAACCTTACATGTTGTATCCATACCAAACAAGTATAAGTCATTGCATTGTCTACGAGTCCTCACAATCTTGTTTTCCTTTAAATCATGGAAGTAACATTTGTTCTCATCGAATCCCACAAACAATTTCCTATCCTTAGCAAGTTTGTGCACAGATAAAAAGCTAATAGTGTATCCAGGCACAACAAGGACATCATTGTCATTGTTGATTTTCAAATCTTCAATTTTAGTTATTAAAGATTGGGTTCCATTAGGATGTCCCACGTTAGAATGATTTTCCGGGTTCTTATGTCACGATTGGTACAGGAAATTTTCCTTTGAATGTTCATGTTTCTCCTGTATCTTCTTGGTTTGGTTTTAGACGATTCTTGTGTTACCATGTGTGATCTTTATTGAAATGTTATGGGGAAGGTGAAAGATATTAATTCCATACCGAACTTACGGACTCTTTTACCTTTAAGGAAGGATTTCCAAAGGCTAAAGTGTCTTTTCTTGGAGGTTTATGGGTTATGATAGAATTGGACAACAAGGCTACTAAAATCAGTTTGTTCATGTTGGTGTAAGTCCTGGTTTCATTTTCTTCAGGTTGCCTCTCATGATTTTGTAAGCGAAGAGCGTGTTGTTTGGGTGGATATTGAGGGTGTCCCTCTTAATGTGTGGTCACGTGAAACGTTTATGAAAATTGGTAATAAATGGGGCGAGGCTTTGGATATGGAAGATAGTGGTTCCTCGTTTGCCCGTAAGCGCTGGACTATCTAACGTTGGTTGCTCGTTTTAAAAAAAACTAATTCTCAATTATCGGTTAACTGTTTCAAAAACGTAGACTGTATATTTGTGGCAAAGTAGCCCTTATTTTTGTGTCATACCATCTGCCAGGTACCATATTCGAAAGCTAACTTATTTCCATCAGTTTGACCGTTTGCTGAGTTCTGTTTGTTATATATTTGAATGGCCTTTTTAATTTGTTTATATGCTACGGGAATATCTAAAAACAAATCCGTGTGCTTGTTTTGATGACTATGTTGCTATTTACCGATCCCCTTCATGCTGTAACTCAGTTCTAGGTGGCTTATATCATATTCGAAGTACGCTTATTTGAACCTATGGCTATGGATATACTTTATCCATCTGGAAGGAACTATCTTAGTTGGTAACTAATTTATAAGAAACAGAATACGGATTTGTTTTTAGATATTCACCGTAGCAATAAGCTTGAAGGTTTCTGTTCATGGCTGGAAAGGAATAAGCTTAAAGGTTTCTTTATGTTAGACTTACTTTAATTCCCACAACAGAAACAGAACACGGAGTAGTTGATTAGAAACTTTTTATCTAAGACGCGCAGAGTGGAATCACTATTTTCACCAAGTGCGGCCGTTAACCCAAACACTCCACTTTTACCCAGAACTAAATCACTTGTTCATTAACATTCATATACAAAATCCTACATAACTACTTGAGAATCTGACACAAACGTTTTGTTTATACTACCAAAGATTTTGGCGCACAACAACTTAACTAGCAAGAGTCGTGTGCATGAGATGCTCGTCAACCTATTCCACAAGAAATACTGTTTACCCTTCAAAATCACAATCTCTACCATGTCATAGTCCTATGAATCTTGTCTTCTAGTTTTTCTAATGTCTTAGCAACACAATCTCGAGTTTCCTGCAAAAACAAGTTATCTATCATGTCAAATAAGCCTTACCAATTAGCCAGAGCACTATCTTTTGAAACATAGAACAAGAAAGAGTTGCAAAGTTCAAAAAACTAAATGAAGAACTTGAAGAAAGACTAGCCAAGATATGCGTACTTGGAGAATAAATTCACCATCCAGCAGCTTTTGTATACAGCCAAATCTTATAAGATCAGCAGCAATATCCTAAAAAGTTTTCTCATTGGAAATTATGGCGCATACACATATAGAAGTATTTGAATCTTGATGATTTATTCTAAATAATTTCACATTACCTCATTTTTAGCAAGAAGATAGAGTGCAAATGCAGCATTGTGTTGATGGCTACCATTTCTAGAATCAAGAAGTTTCAACAATGGAGGTATACCACCACAATGTGCAATACCAGCTTGATTGTAACTATCCTGGAAAATAAAAATAAAAATTAGCAGGCCATACGTGAATATATAACTGATTACATAATCCAATTTAAGAACGACCATCTAAAGATATCAACTCACGAGCAATATAAATAATAGACTAATCATGCAAAGCTAGATTCTTACGGACAAAGGTTACTGAGCATTCTAATACATAGTGTTACTACTCGTTTACAGAGAGATGTGTACATGGGTAATTATGATCGTCACTATTTAGATTTTCAAACCCATAATGATGTAACACGTGTGTGTGTAGTGGTGATGGGGGTTACCCAGGCATAAGCTTTATCTAAAAAAAAAATTTGGTAGGGGAAAACACGCGCAAAGCCCCAGCAAACCAAATAGTATGACGTTTAATAAGGTATGGAACACGTAGAGCCAAGAACTTATGATATTAACACTGTCAGAGTTTTAATCAATAAAATACTAGATAATTAAATACCTGCTGGGCCAACAACCTTCCTAGAGCATAAGCTGACATTCCCCTTACTTGAGCATTTGGTGACTGCAACATCTCAATTAGTGGACGGACAGCATCTCTAAGGACTATATCGGCCTACAGAAGAAATTGCCTGCCTCATCAGAGTTGATAATCCCAGGACAATTATAGAATGAACATTGAATGATAAATGAATTTAGATTTCAATCAACCATGGGATATGTATCAGCAGCAGCAAATTGCCCAACTATTAAGGCAGCTTCCCCTTGGCTTTTTAAACAGGTTGAGCTGTCCACAAAAAGATGAGAATTTAAGAGGCATGAAGAATATAATAATAATGAAGCTGTGCATGAATCAACCATAATTAAGAGTAAACAACTCTATTTATTTGATAAGAGGGTCAAAATATTCAAATTCACCCGAGTGGAAGTATTTTGTTTAGATTATAAAATCAAAAATGTCGGTTAAAAAATCACCACTTTCACCAGTATAGTTAAATTTGATAACAAACACATTATTATCTAAAAGCTTGAAGGTTTATATATAATATTTGAACGACCTATTATGTAAGCAACAAATACAGATTCCAATTTCCAATGGGTACTTGTAGGCGTAGCCGGGAGTTTCAATCTTTTATTCATAAAAGACTTGAGTGCATATCCAGTAATTTTATATTCCATACATAGCTTGTATTAATTCAACAATTCAGGGAAAAAGTGTGTATCGCAATTTCCATGATGGTTTGTGTAATTCCAACATCTGAGGGCAAAGTGGTAGCTATAGATCCTATCATCAGTTTGCACCATTCTAACGGTTTAATGCATACGCAACCTAGTATATAACATTTCAACCCTGACGAGATATGTAAAGGCGCGTATCTTATTACCTAAGCAATTTGATTACTCGTTGCAATGCTCCAGCCATAAGAACTTCCTTCTTTATGTTAGGGGATGCGTGGACAAGAATCCCAATCACACCAACCTGAGATATTATTCAGAAATCATTCCTCACTACACGTAATCTTACAAGCTGAACAGAAGTGCAAGATTCAATCATTAATTGAACAAATAAACGAACTAACCGCTCTACAGTGTATTGCAACATCTTTGGACCGAAGCATTAAGATTAGCCTAGGCAAAGCATTACAGTCCACTATCTGCATATATTGAAGGGTTTTAAAGTTAAATAACTTGGCCGTCCTCAAAACACATTCTGCTAATCTACAAAGTTGGCAACCTGAGTTTTGTTCTCGTCGTTCTCGAAAGCTAGAGTATGCAGGGCCCCCGCAGCAGCTGTCTGCACCTTTGCATCAGTGGATTCAAGCAATTCAACAAGAGGAGGGATTCCCCCTTCAGCCCTGAACATGGGATTTTGCTGTCAAACAATCTGAAATACCAACATTGTAACGGCATATGGTGCATATAAACTGACCTAACACGGGTCTTGATACTGCTATCATGAGCTAGTTTCGTGATTGCAACTGCTGCTTTTCTTATGACACCGTTGACTGCTGGAGAGTTTTGACCATCCCTATGCCGCTTAAGAAGAGCAACAAGATGAGGCAGGGCTCCAGCATCCACAATTAGTTGTCGGTGCTCAGGCTGCCAAAAAAAGAAATCACCAACATCATCTCAGTGATGGTATAGTTATCTCAAACTGCGAATATAATTTTAAGACTATGCAAATCAATGGTTTAAAGTGCAATTTTAAAAAGTATAAAAAGAATGCATGTTCAAGAAAGATCTTCGAAATCTGGTTAATAAGAAAATTAGTAATATATATCAGCTTGGTGGCAAGAGGATGACCTCGTAACAACGACAAGATAACCACTATGTAACTAAAGAAACAGGATGGTAACGAACCATGTGGCCCCGAACACTTTAATTGATTGTAATTAAGTGAGCACATTGAATCATAATGGCTAATGCTCTTCAGAAGGGGAAATAGATAATCATTAAAAGTAATTTGATCTCCACTAGAACCAACAAATATAAAATATCTACTTCTAATATTAATTTCAGTGGACAGCAAATATAAAATCTTGGATATTTCACTGGTGTTTTGTGGTAACATCATATATTCAATAGAACATCGAATGGTAATGCCCGGGCAGGGAGCTTACAGAACCACGCATGACATGTAATATAGAAGACATAAGTTACATGATCAATGCATTAATTTATATGTCTGGCTCACATAAAATAGTTTATTACTCTACTAGCAGCAAAACACAACTAATATCAAACGTGCAAGAATAAGAAAGAGCCTATTTACGACAGATAATCACCTTTTTAGCAAGAAGTCCAAGAGCAAAAGCACTCCACTCCTCCACTTTATGTTCATGCGGCCTTCGTTCTTTAACGTCATCTTTCCACTGTGGCGCTTGAAGATGCCGTACGAGCGCTCGAACGGCCCCAGATTCAACAATTAAATTCACAAAATCCTCTGCAATCATACAAAATAATTAAGTCAAAAGTCCCGCCAACATCAAACACAAAACAAAAGTCAAAGAAGAGAAGAATGGTACAAATTTCAATTCTCATGAATATAGTCATCCACCACAACTCACTTTAGAATTAAACTAGTAAAAAAATGGTTCAACAACAAAAACAAAAACAAAACAAGAGCTACAAAAGACACTTTAGAATAACCAAAACCCACAACCATAATCTTCCATCACTACTCAGGCGATACACTAGTCGAACTAACCTATATTTTTACAACTAGTCACTCAAAACATCAGATTTCACTACGTTGGATCACTAACCACATCACATCTTCAAAAACCTAACATATGTGTACAAAATAGATAAAAAAATCCGCATCATAGTTGGCAGATTAACCTTCTTTCCACAACAACTCACTTACATTGTCGACTTAACAATTAACATGATACAATTTATTGCTACTGTGTTGTCTTCTGTGCAAATGTACTGGGCCTGAGTGTTTATGCTTCCTACAACTGTTAATAATGAGTTGGAAAAATTGTTCAAAAGGTTTCTATGGAATGCTGGTGATTCTGCTAAAGGGAAGGCTAAATTTGCTTGGAAAGTTGTGTGCAGGCCAAATATCAAGGTGGTTTGGAGATTAAATCTCTAAAGGAATGGAATGAAGTGCTATTAATTGGCCATCAGTGAACTGGATGAAAATTGTTTGGTTTCCTCAGTTAATTCCTAAACAAGCATTCATCTTGTGGTTGGCTGTCCAAGATAAGTTGCTTACACAAGATAAAGTTGAGAAGTGGCAAAAAAAAACATTGACTTGAAATGTGCTTTCTGTAAGATGGAAGCAGATTCTTCGAAGCACTTATTTTCCCAGTGTGATATGCCTGATAAGATTTCGAAAGAGGCAAGAAAGTTAGCTCATAACTTGGGGAATTTTGATACTATAACTCATGTTGTGAACAGTTTGGTGAGTAATAACTGTGATAAGAGCCTTGGGATGGTGGTGAATAAGTTGATTTTATCAGCTGTTGTCTACTATATTTGGCAAGAGAGGAATTGGAGGCTTTTCGAGAATGAGAGAAGAAATGTTGATGATATTATCAGGACTATTCAAGACACTGCGAGATGCAAGCTAATGACCATAAGAGTTAAGAAGTCTCCAAGAGTTGACGTAATTGCTAAAAACTGAGATTTGCAGTGGCAAAACCAATTTTTGGTAGCTATCTGATATGCATCTTTGTGCATAAAGGAGTGTTTGGCTTAAGGATAAATCTGGTTACCTTTACTTCTTGGCAAAATAAATATGCTGAGTTGTTCTATGCAAACCATTACAATGGTTAAGGTTTTGTATACTGGGAGTTTTTCTAGGTAGGTGATCCTGTTGACCCTTATAGATTTGATCGCCTTGGGAGGGTCTGATTGACTACTTGTGGTCAACTTGGGTACTTTACTAGTTAAACGTACCATAAGGTAGGACTTGCCATTGTAAAGGGTAAATGGTTTGGGCGGATAATGCATGGTTTGGTGGAATATAGAATGATGAAAGATGGCATTTCTTGGTCCACCGGTGCATTGTCAAGGAGGATGGCTAGTTATACGTGAGGGTGGGTGTTTGTGTTCTACTGATGCCTTGGTCTCTGTGTCCTTTCTGTCCTTTTTATCAGCTAGTCAGGTTTGCGCTGCTAGTTGGTCTAAGGGGCATAAGCTAGGGAAATGTAGCTAGAAGGGAAGAGTCCTCATTTATCGTGAATGGGTGCTTTACTCCACATGATGATGCCTGGTATAATGCAGCATAGGTCATTGTGGTGGCAGGTTGAATGATCTATGCGTGCATTGTTCCAGGAAATGTAGTCATCTAGTCATGGGAGTAAGGTGTGGTGAATTAAGGTGAACACTGAAGGTGAATTGGATGTTGTCACGGGAGAATTGTTGTTGTCTGAGAAAGTACTAAGGACTGCATTGCCAGAGTTATTGTGGCATGGTATCCAATATATCATTGTATGTCTTTGTATGTTGTTTCTTGTATCGTTTCTGTATTGAGGGAGTTAGGCATGTTCAAGGACGGACCTTCATAGGGGCAGGGGAGGGCGTCGGGGCCCATAAATGTTGTGAGGAGTAGTGTAAATATTACTACTTCCGTCTTAAAGTTATTGTGTATTTTTTTTTATTTTGGTATGTCTAAAATAATTCGGCCCTCCTAAAATAAATGTTCAAGTTCCGTCATTGGGCATGTCTACTCCTCTCTATTTGATGTAATAACTCGTTCTTTATTAATACAAAAGTTCATCGTTCACAAAAAAAAACAATTAACATGATACAAACCACAAAAGGGCTTGTGATTATCACTATAAAAATGTGCGTGAGATATCTCAAGTTCAATTCCTGTTAGGTGCAAACAACCATGAAGTGGTCACGCCAACCCTCGACAAAGAAGGGTTGGTTTTACCCGGTTTGAGTCTTTGTGGCGAAGGTTCAAACCCCGTGGATTAGACCGCCAAAAGGTCGGAAACCATGATTACCCAAACAAAAAACATATGATACTAAGAGCACTAGGTCAGGTACAGAGCCGTGGGCTCGTATTGTGGAAAAAGTGCATGCCACGTCAATCAACCAACTAATCTATAACACCAGAATCATCATAACACCATAAAAGTGTCGTAGTGGTTAACACCGGAATTCTGAAGTTATAGTGGCCTCACCTTTAATACTTTCATAAAAAAAATTGAAAAAAAACACGGCCCAACAAGACATCCTACAAGGTTAACTTGAACGAGGATGATGTCTCTGCCCTCATTTTTGAATCCAGATCAAAGTTTAAAATTCAGCTCAACTACTTGTTCCAAAACATGATTAATCTCGAAACTAAGCAGGAGATTAAAGACTTTGTTCTTGACTTTAAACAAGGGGATATTTCCAAACATGCTCACATTTGGGTACTACTTTTTCTTCTTAACGATAACTAGTCTAATTCATTCATTCGGTGATCATCATTTATTACTAATACTAATACTTATGTGGTCTTCAAATCTTCTTGTTCATAGGATTTTTCATATCGCGGTGCACGAGGTTCTCGTATCTACGGCAACAACAACAAACGTATGTTTTCTTATTATTAGCTTTCCCACACAATATACTACTGTATTAGCCAGACCATTATATACTAATTTGAGCTTATCTCCATTTTGAAAATGAAATAAGTAGTTAGAAAAACCTAGCTGCTAAAACTAGAAAATTGAGCAAAACGGAACAAGCTAACTTAAAAAGGGTAAATCAGAAGTCAAATGGACCTATTAAAATTAAAAAAAAAAGAACCGTTTTTAGCAAGGTCAGATAAGACATGAATGGCTCTTTGAACACGAAAGCGAGAATGATTTTGTTGTTCAAGTATTTCAACTTGACTAGCCACTTGAGATACTGGATCTTGAGTGACGTCATCATCTGTTGGTTGTTCTTCCTGACATTGATCTTCAAGCTGCTGGGACTCCTCCTCCATTAGAAGAACAAGTAATGATGGATGGATACAAGTTGGGAGGGACTATTTGGTTAAGCTGATGAATGTGGCTTGTTTATATGTCAAAATTCACCCTCTCAATTGCTCAAAATATTAAAATTCTAGAATTCTAAATTTAGGTGCCGTTTGGTTGGGGCATTTTGGAGGATATTGGGGATATTCAAAATTTTGACATTTTAATTTCCCCCAAATATTATGTTTGGTATGACTAAGGAAGGAATTTACAATTCCCCGAATTCCTAAAATGAAGGATATTGAAATTACTCCAAAAAGTGAGGAATTTTAATTTACTTGAAAATTTTATTTTATAAACTTTTTTTCTAATCATTTTTATTCGGGTTTGTATGTTTATATAAAAAACTATAAAATTTAAAAAATTTATATAAAAATTATTTTTTCGATTTTTACTCTTTTAAATAGCAAAAAAATAAATTTATATTAAAAATTTATAGAAATTGTTTATAAAATTTATAGAAATTTTTAATAAAATTTATAGGAATTTTTTACAAAATTTATATAAATTCTATAAAAAAATTATTGAAATTTTTTATAAAATTTATAAAACTTTAAAAAAAATTAATATAAGTTTTTATAAAGTTTATTGAATTTTTTTATAAAACTTATATAACAAATTTATAAACTTTATATAAATTTTTTATAAATTTATTATAAATTTTTTATAAACTTTATATAAATTTTTTATAAACTTTATATAAATTTTTTATAAAATTTATATAAATTTTTTATAAAAAATTTATAAAAAAACTATATAAATTTTTTTATAAAATATTTATAAAAAGTTAAAATTCGATTTTTAGTTTTCAATAAAATTTTTATAAAAAATATTTATTCGTTAATTGGTTTAATACAAATTCAAGAGTTCAAAATATTACAAATTTCTGTCAACCAAACAGGATTAGGTATTTTAAATTCTAGAATTTTAAATTCCTAGGAATTTTAATTTACTAGATATTAGAATTCTAGAATTTTAAAATCTTGAACCAAACGGCCCCTTAGTATATTAAAATTCCTCAGAATTTAATAGAATTTAAAATGCGTAAACCTGTTTGGTTGGCATAATTTAGAATTTTTTAAAATCTTGATTTTAGGCTGAACCGATTAACGGATAAATATTTTTTTATATATATTTTCTATTTAAAAGATTAAAATTCGAATTTTCACATTTTATATAAATTTTAAAAAAATTATATAAATTTTATAAAAAATATATAATAATTTTATTTAAAATTTATAAAAATATTATAAGAACTTATATAAATTTTATAAAAGCATTATATAAATTTTTTAAATTCTTATACAAAATTTATAAAAAGTTTATATAAATTTTATAAAAATATATATATAAACCTTATAAAAAGTTTATATATTATAAAAAAATCATAAATTTTATAAAAAAATTATATAAATGTTATAAAAGAATTCATTAAGTTTTATAAAAATTTAATAAAATTTCAAAAAACAATTTATATAAATTTTATAAAAATCTTATAAAAAATTTATATAAATTTTATATAAGTTTTATAAAAAAAATCATTAAAATTTTTTAAAAAAAATCATTTAATTTTATAAAAAAATTATATATATTTTATAAAAAATTCATTAATTTTATAAAAAAAGTATTTAAATTTTTTAAGAAATTTCAATAAATTTTATAAAAGTTATATATATATATTTCATAAAAAAATTCTATATAAATATTTACTTGAATTTATATAAATTTTATAAATTTTATATAAATTTTTAAAATTTTATAATTTTTTATTTAAAGATAAAAACCGAAATAATAACGACAAGAAATTTTTTTTATGAAAAATAATTTTCAAGTAAATTAAAATTTCTCACTTTTTGGGGAAATTCTAATATCCCTCATTTTGGAAATTCAAGGAATTTTAAATTCCTTCTTTGGTTATACCAAACATAATATTTGGGGGATATTAAAATGCAAAAATTTTGAATATCCCCCAATATCCTTGAATATCCCCGAACCAAACGGCACCATATAGTTTTTTAAACAATGTCCGGTCAAACCGCTCAACTATCAAATGATAACTTATCAGTATTTTTTCAATTTTTAATAAAAAAAATACACTGACAAGTTAAGCATTTGATGTTTAAGCACCATTTTTAATCATTTAAAAAGTAGTTCACATTATAGATAATGATGACCAAATCTGTCAAATTCTTTCCATGTGGCCAAAGATTGATTATAGGATGCTCAAAATGACTAAATACGTCTTTTTTTCTAAGTTATATGAGTTGGGTAAAATTAAACAGATTTTATATTAAAATAAGTGAGGTGAAACCACAAACTGTCATGAGTATTTTCAACTAGTTTTTATCTTTTTCTTTTAAAGTCAGGAGTATTTTCATACTTTATCCTAAACTTTAAGGACTTTTTTGTATATTTATTCTAACCCTATATAATTTGTTATATTTCACACACATGTCATAACCCACAACGTGTTTTCACCTGACAATCTCTAATCATCTCTGTTAGTGCAAACATTACGATGTTTTGTCGATATAATCTCTTTGTGTTTTGTTGATGACAAACGAATAAATCGCAATACATTATGTAAAATGTTAAGGTACTCGTAATCACTCAAGAATACATTTGTATACTTCTCTCGATACCTCCAAGATCGCATTCGGCATGAATCACTCAAGGTATGAATAAACATGTCATTAACCTAACTAAGTGATCAAGGATTAATATTTTTCTTAAAACTCACATTTAATCAAATGTGACAAAAGATTTTTATAAACTTTATTTTTAAGAAAATGTTTTATTAAAAAGAAAATAGAAATTTGAATTTGGAATATTCCAAAGAATATTCCTTAAGGTATATTCCAAAGAATATTCTTTAATTTGAATTTGGCATATTCCAAATGACAAAGGAATATCCTTTGAGGGTATAAATGACATTTTCCTACTAAAGGACAAAAATGCACGGTCTCCAAGCCGGATGTTCCTTAAAGGAACCTGCGGTTCTTTATTGATAAGGAACCGCGGGGGCATTTAAGGAACTGCGGGTCTTTATAGCCGTTGCATTGTTGCCCTATAAATAGTGGATCATTTCAAGCTTTTCTTTCAACCCTTTTTGCACAGTTTCTTCAAAAACATCTTTAAAATCCTTGATTAGTTAGTTTTGATTAATCTTGTTTAAGATGTGATTCTATCCTCCATCCTCTCATCCTCTCAAATGCAAAGAGAAGAACATTTTCATTACCATGAAGTGTTGGGTTCATAACATGATAAAGATCTCTCCTTCTAGATTAAGTCATTGTTTTCCTACTATGTATATGTAGAAGATCCAAGTGTTGGGTTCATTTGGATATGTTTGTAAGGGTAGAAGATTCAAGTGATGGGTATCCTTGGATCAGGTGTTAGTTGTGTAGATCCAAGTTTGTTAATACTTGGATATAGTGTTAGAGTCATAGATCTAAGTGTTGAGTGCTTAGATCTATATGGTTTATGTGTTTAGGCCATAAAACATAAGGTTTGTTATGTTGAGCCATAAAACATAACTTGTGTGAAGATCGGTGTAGATGGGTGTAGATTTGGTCCTACCTAAGATTAAGACTCGACATCTAGCCTTGTGTCGGAAAATGGTGAAGTAGGTGACGTGTATAGATTGGTCCTACCTAAGATTAGGACTCGACTTTTAGCTTAGAGTCGGAAATTGGATAAGCGACGTTGTGTATGGTTTCTCCACCTTAAGGAGTTTGTTGACTAGTGAAGTAACTCTCGAGTAAGGTGTACTCGAGGAGTGGAGTAGGGCGAAGAGGAGCTTTGTGACCGAACCACTATAAATCATCGTGTCGGTACTTTCCTTTACATTTATGTCTTTACTCTTAGTGATGCATTTATATGTTGTTGTGTGTTGTGTGCATCTCATAATCTAAACATCTAAGTTGCGGAAAGTTGAGGCTTAGTACGTGTGTGTTTCATGTTTAGATTATGGTCAAGTGTACATCACTTAGTCTAAACATCTTAGTTGCAGAAAAGCTTATGCTTAGTACGTGTGTGCTTAGTGTTTAGACTATTGCTTGATGTACTCTTGAGTTGATGTGTTTATGTGTTTTCTTACTTGTAGTATTTATCTTTCAATCAAGCACATCTCATATCTAGTCAAGCTTGATCGAGAATTTGATACCAAGGATTGTTTAAGATTAACATTCAATAAATGGTTTCGTCCATTGTCGGCGGTTCCCTAAATGGACCGGCGGTTCTTTATTGATAAAGAACCACGGGTACAATAAAGAACCGCGCACAGTGGATTAAGCTGAAATGTTTTGAAAATGAACTAGAAACTATTCAACCCCCCCCCCCCCCCTTCTGGTTTCTACAATTGGTATCAGGGCGTGGTTATTCAAGATCTTTGAAGTATATGGTGCTTTAAAGCTTGGATCGATCTTTGCTCTCGTTTTCAAAACAAACGGTTTTTAAAAATGGAAACGGTTTTTAAAAATAGAGACGATCTTTGTATCGAATTGTTCATGAAGAGTGATTACTTATGAAATGTGTTTTGTTGTTTTATTCGTACAAGTTTTGGTGTTAAATAAACTTTGCATAATAGCTTGATAATAAATTTTTTCATGTTTGGAAGTATATAAATCTTTTGCGTCATAATTAACTCTAAAATACGAGTTCTATGTGTCTATAATGATTTTTTTGAGTCCTAAGTCCTTCCAAAATGTTTCTAAATAATTTTGGTCAAAACCCCACTTTTTTTCCTCTGACCGCGGTTCTTTAATTGTTCCACGCGGTTCCTTATCAATAAGGAACCGCAGTCAGTCCGACACAGATTTTTGTAATCTTTGAAATATCATATAAAATCAACCGTAAGTTTGTAGAAGTCGTGCCACCCGTCGTTTCGAATGTAACTGAATTTATTTTCTATTAAAAATGCTTTCAAACCTTTATTAAAACTTTAAAATTTGGATGTTTTCTAAGTTCCATACTTTGTCCAAAGTATTGAGCGTCGGTTTGTCGTAAAACTTGTGTTTTACTGTTTTCTATTAAGTTGGACATCTCCTGTTGATATATCTTTGAAAATTGATATATTTATAAAGTGTTGAAAATAATTAAGTTTTGAAATGGGTCGAAAACTATTTTCAAATAAAATCAAGCTATGTATACTTTGGTGTATCTAACACTCAAAACAAAGACAAATACTTTTGTGTTTTTTTTCTTTTGTCTTTGGACATTCTTAAGTGATCATTACTATTGGTAGTAGTGTTACTTAGCTGTCTATTTATGTGTGCATTGCATATAGGATTAACATCTCTTGGTTTACAAATGTTACATAAACATCTTGTACATATTGGCATGTTCTTTAACACTCTTAGGTTTGAAAGCTTTAGGAGCTTGTCAAATCTATTGATGTGGGTCGTCTTACACGATCATTGTGTTATTAGCTCAAGTAGATTAATGTCTCACTATAAAACATGAAACACCCTTTGAAAATCTTAGCTATTTTCTCTTTAAGGAGTGTTAGTGGGAATCAAGAAAGATTTCGAACATATATCAATTCATTATTCAAGTTATGATTGGTATCATTATCAAATCTAATTGACATGTTTTTTAGTGTAGACATGAATGTGGATTTTTAGTAATATACATCGGATCATAACTCACTCTTGTGTTGATGATGGTATATTGAATCTACTTGTTTAAATTGTTAGACTATTTTTGTTGATAAAAAAGTTGGATGATCCTAGCTTGACCCAAATTAGCCTTAATTCGGGTGCTTGGGCTCCGGCTCCTGCACCAAGTAAACTTCGGGTTGGGATCCTGCACACTAAAAGTAATACGCTTTTAGGCTTACCGTGGGAATGTATCCCACGATTAGACTCCGGAGTGAGAGTAAGTAATCGGTTTAGGGTTAGAAATTGGTTGTAGTATGAAAGTATGGAGAATGTGATACCTTTGTGGAACCCTTGGGAGTTCCTTATATAAGCGGTGAAACCCTAGTGGGCTTTCACCAATACTTCGGCCCCAAGTATAAGATAATCACCATAATTAGCTTGATTGTTATCTTCTAATTATAGTTAGTGTATATCCTATACTTTAGGGTAAATCACAATCCTAATTGGGTTGTGACTCTGTCTAACCCTGTACCGACTGTGTCGGGCCGTGGGCCGCACACATCTATGCGGCCACTATTCATTTGAAGCCCATAAGCTTAAATGAAATTAATCTAACCCATCCGTGACGGGCCGGATGCGGGTAGTACCCGTGGGATAGGTCCATGACCCGGTTTGGGACTATACGTCATCATGTCTCCCCAGTCTAGTTGTTACAGCCGTAGGCGTAACCTCTAGACTAACCAATGTCCCTTACTCTTTCGTTACGAAAACGGCCGCACACACATACTGTTGACTGGGACAACATTAATGAATGCATTAATGGTAGGCGAGGTCGAGAGGACGGTTCAGATATATCTCTGTAAAAGTGCACCACATGGGCCCACCCTCGAGTTACGCAAGACTGTTTAAGAGGTGACCCGTGGGCCCCTCTAACGTTTCAACTATGTCAGTAACCCCATCCGTTAGATGGGCGTAGTAGATTACACGTGGCAATCATCCAGGCCACCTCGTAAACTGAGGCAACCCTATAAAAAGCCTGTGTGTGTGACTGTGCACACACACAGTTCATACCTTCTACCACCATTGTTGCACTTTCCTTCATTCCTTCTACTTTCTTTCCACGGAAATCCGTCGTACCAGGTTAGATCACCGCGCCCTTCTCCACATATTTATAAATCATGGTGAAAGACAACCCCACAATCACGACCGTACTCAATGTGATGTCAGCGGAGAAATTTATGGATTTTCTGTCTGACTATTACATTCCTAAAAGCGTACATCCCACCTATCCGGGCGACGGTGAAGCTATCACGGATGCTCTGGCTGGGAAGATAAGTGTGTATACACGCCTATTTAATAACTGGATTTTTGATTGGTTAAAAAGGTTTTTGCTTGCAAGATCTCTCTTTGCGTTGCTCGTACCCAATTGATATATGTCGTTGTTTCGTTCTCGGTATCTTCTCGAATTGATCACGGTCAAAAGTGGAATAGTTGTAATTGGTGACAAAAAAGGGGAGCTTTGATCTAAATCTACTAAAATGAGAAACGCTAGAAATAATAAAATTAAACTAGAAACAAGAAATGAAAATAAATCCAGAATTTAAATGAAACAGTAAGTAAATACCTTTATGAAGAATAAAAATGGAAGTCTCTATTCGGAATGTATGCTCTTACTCGGAATAATATTGCTATGCGGAATATAGTGCTCTACTCGGAATAATAACCTTACTCGGAATAATCAAGACCATGCGGAACTTTGTGCTATGCGGAATATTGGGTGATGCGGAATAAAAACCCTACGAGGAATAATTTCCCTATGCGGAATAATATCCTATTCTGAATAATAGTTCTACTCGGAAAAACTCCCTATCCGGAATATGTGGACATTCTGAATAATTAACAAAATCCAATCCCTACGCGGAATGTTTATACTATGCGGAATGTTTGGAAATTCCGAGTAACCAAGAAGATTTCACCCTACTCGGAATATTTGATATTCCGAATAACCAAAACAATCAAGAACTTCTATACGGAATCTGGCAAACACAATGGAGAACACGAAGAACAGGGGATCCTTATGAACACGAATTTGACCCAAAAATCACCAAGTTTTTAACCAAAACTAAAACCAATTTCACCACTAATCATTTACCTAAGGTAAACATCAATCCAAAACAACAAAATCATAAAACCCACTTACTTTTTAAGATCAAACCAATAAAATAAAACTTAAGAACTTAGAATAAAAAAGAGATGAAGAACAAGATGATGAAAAGATTAAAAGTAGACTTGTATTAATGATTTTAGATTCAACAACAAGTGGAAAAATTAAACTTACAAGATTGGGAGAATCAAAGAAAAAAAGGAAACCACTCCTTAAGGGAGATGGTTTCTTCCTAAGAACTCGGAAAGAAAAATAACTGAAAGAAAAAACTTGTGGAGTCTTGAATGGGAGGAGTATTTATAGGCTTCTCCCTTGGTTGGTGAGTGGGATTTCTTCCTTCCTTTTTGTCTTCTCGTCTTTTTCAGAAAAGTTGACATTTTCGATTTCGATTCGGGATTTGTCGACGAATAATTTCAACTCGTCTTTTAATTTCTTCATTTAATAGACTTGAGTTTCTTCGACATAGGTAAATCTTCCGTCTTTGGTCCTTTTCTTCGATAAATCTTCAAATAGGCCCATTGACTTCAAATCCTTTGCATCTCTTGGACTATAGACTTCATCTTTTCGTCTTTTTCCTCGATAAAACCCGTGCAATCCCATGTTTTCTCCAATATTTATCCGGTTGGCTCTGAAAACACAACAAACACACAAACCATGCATAATTCCAAACAAATGACATTAAATACGCGTTTTGGTCTTGTTTTAGCAAGAAATAAGTGGTAAAAGGATGGGTGTTTTCACACCTATCAAATCCCCTACACTTTAACCATTGCCATGCCCTCATGCAATGCTTAGTGATAAAGCAAATTTACATTTTTCTCATAATTAATCAACCTTGGCCTTATTAACATACTACTAAACAAAAATTAAAGTACTAAGAGGAATTAAAACTTTAAAATAAACTAAAGGATAGAAAACCATTTTCACTTGAAAATAGCTTCATGGAAATAACTTGCAAAGAGATCAAGGACTTACATTAGGGCTTTGGTGCTGCGAAGATTTATCATCCTCAAGTTTCACGTTCCCCAAACTAAGCTTAAAAACGAGATCATTGTTATTATAAGTTAGCAATTCCAACACTTACACACATGGCTTAATTATATGCTTAAACTCCCTTATTCCTAGGTGTATCTCTTATATTTTATTTTTGTCTTAGAATGATCATGAAGATGCATTTTTGGACTTATTTCGATAGTTTATTTAGACTGAAAGCAAAGTAGGACGATTTGATCAATAGTTAGCTAAAGGACAAAATCTCTTAAAACTACTTCTCGAGATATCAAAAAGTTCATATCTTGGCATAACTTGGTTCATGATTTGAGACCTTTCTCGGGCCGATATTTGGCATGTACTTCATACTTCATATCTTCGAGAGACGTGCTTGAGATAATGGTCTTCTCTTCGTTAATAGAGTTCTTCACTTGGAGACTTTTGAGGGGTACTCCAACATTGTTGACCACGACTTCATGATTATTTCTTCAATCTCTAATTGGGATTTTGAGATACAACGATCCGCCTCCTTTTCGGACTTGGATCTATTTATCCTCATACCTTGTTAGGGTCTTTTCGGATAGACTTCTCCATGATCTTTATGGGAGTTGATTGCTTTTCGTCGTGAGTCTTGATCCTTCATATCGATTTTGGGAATAATGCTTTTCACATCACCTTGGATCTTTAGCAATAAAATGGAATCCTCATGCCTTGTTAGGGCCTTTTCGGACTCGCCAATCTTCGCGCCCCGCTTCATAAGTTATGCCTTGGCTATGAACTCTTATCATTACCGAGCAACTTTTAAACGATCTTGGGCTAGAAGCTAAGTAACCTTTCAAATCGTACGACCTTACTTATTGCAGATAAATTATTAGCAAGTGATGGGAGAATAGGCAAATAATTACACCAAGTGAGCTTGTGCAAGAGTACCGACTTATAATTGACTCTATCATTTCTCGTCCTCCACAATTTAAAATCTCAAGTAATGAGACTCGTGGATGCTTAGCCTAATAAACCAATTAAGGTCTATATGGTTAAGGATACTAGCTAGAATAAACTTGAATAAGTCTATTCGGGTTGAGTCAAAATAATCGCAACGGGCCTAATATGTCAAAGATTTCAAAACTAGCTACACCATTTTATTAATATTTTTGACTTTATTGCGGGATATATACGTATGAAAGCAACGATAAAAATTTAAAAATTACGACAAAATGGCCAAAGTTAATTAAAAATTTGAAAGATGCTGAAAAAGATGATTTTTCCGGTTAATGAAGGCATTTTCATGGAAATGTCCACTTAAAACTTCGATAGAAGTCTCCCCTACACTTAAGATAAACATTGTCCTCAATGTTTAAGCATGTGGGAAAAAGTCTCCCCTACACTTATGACATTGTACACGTTGGTTAAATTAAGCTAAGGAAGAGACGACTAAAGTGATCAATTTCAAATGTGAATATGAGGATAATTGAATCACGATAGTTAAGAGATAGAACCGGTATTGTGGATAACATGGGAGCACGGTTCTTCAAAGATTCCAAGAGTGCAATTATCCCTGTTATCACATCACCATCCAAAAACAAGCAACCTATATAGCTCCCCCTACACTTAGGATAAAAACGGGAAATGGGGATAGATACTCGGGTTGCCTCCCGAGGAGCGCTTGTTTTTGTTCACCGAGTCGCGAGCCTGACTCGGTCCCGAACTAATTCAAGGGAAACGTGGTGAGGGATGGAATCATCTCTTGAGAGATGTCCTCACCAAAGTACAATTTCAAACGCTGGCCATTCACCTTGAAGTTGGGCCCATTTGGCTGAGAAAGCTCAATGGTACCATATGGAAAAATATTGGCGATGGTGAATGGACCAGACCAGCGGCTCTTCAACTTGCCTGAGAAGATTTTCAACCGAGAGTTAAAGAGTAAGACTTGATCACCAACGTGTAACTCTCGGTTCTTGATTTTTGCATCGTGGATAATCTTGGTCTTCTCCTTGTAGATCAATGAGTTCTCGTAAGCTTGATTCCTCAATTCTTGTAGCTCGTTGAGTTGAATCTTGCGAAAATCACCGGCTTTGTTGATGTCGAAGTTAGCCCACTTCAAGGCCCAGTATGCCTTATGTTCTAGCTCGATAGGGAGGTGGCAAGCTTTCCCGTACACAAGACGATAAGGTGTACAACCAATCGATGTCTTATACGCGGTACAGAAAGCCCACAGAGCATCATCAAGTTTATCGGCCCACGAGGCACGATGCTCTCCCACAGTACGTTCCAAAATTCTCTTCAATCCACGGTTGGATATCTCGGCTTGACCGTTGGTTTGAGGATGATAAGCGGTGGAAAGACGGTGATTGACACCATACTTAGCCATGACTCTTGCAAATTGATCATTGCAAAAATGAGTCCCGCGGTCACTGATAATAGCACGAGGAACACCGAATCGAGCAAACAATTGTTTCAAGAAGTTACAAACCACCCTCGCGTCGTTAGTGGGTAAAGCTTTGGCTTCAACCCATTTAGAAACGTAGTCGACAGCGACAAGGATGTATTTGTTGCCTTTAGAAGAAGGGAATGGCCCCATAAAGTCGATGCCCCATACATCAAAGATTTCACATTCTTGTATGAAATTTTGAGGCATCTCATCTTTATGTGTGATCGTGCCTTGTTTTTGGCAAGCATCACAATGTTTAACCATCTCGTGAGCATCACGATAAATGGTGGGCCAATAGAATCCCGAGTCAAACACTTTTTTGGCGGTGTAGTTGGGACCAAAGTGACCACCAGTGGGTCCTTTGTGGCAAGCCTGGAGAATGTCCAAAGCGGCCGGTCCGTCAACACATCGGCGAATAATCAAGTCAGCGCATTGTTTGAATAGAAAAGGGTCATCCCAAAAGTAAGTCTTAACATCGTTCAAGAACTTCTTCTTTTGTTGGGATGTTAACCCTTGAATGAGAATACTACCCGCTAAGTAGTTTGCAATATCAACAAACCACGGGGTGCCATCAATATTGAGATTGATAGACATTAAGGTCTCAAGGGGGAAAGAATCATTGATCTATTTGTTCGGATGATCCCCTTGATATGGATCCTCAAGTCTGCTCAGATGATCCGCGGCTAGGTTTTCAGCACCCTTCTTGTCATGAATTTCAATGTTGAATTCTTGAAGGAGTAAAACCCAGCGGAGAAGTCTTGGCTTAGAGTCGTGTTTAGTCATCAAGTACTTCAACGCGGAATGGTCCGTGTATACGATGGTGGTGGATAAAACAAGATAGGGCGGAATTTTTCAAAAGCATAGACAACAGCTAAAAGCTCTTTTTCGGTTGTCGTATAATGCAATTGAGCCCCCGTCATTGTTTTGCTAGCATAGTGGATTGGTTGGAAATGTTTGTTGATCCTTTGTCCCAAAACCGCACCAATAGCGAAGTCGCTAGCATCGCACATCAATTCAAAGGGTAGCTCCCAATTAGGGGTAACCAAGACCGGTGCCTTAGTTAGTTTATCCTTAAGAAGATTGAAGGCTTCGATACACTCTTTAGAAAAGATAAAAGGAGTATCTTTTTCCAAGAGGTGGGTCATCGGGCGAGCGATTTTAGAGAAATCCTGAATGAATCGACGATAGAAGCCCGCATGACCCAGAAAACTTCTCACACCCTTCACGGTTGAAGGTGGAGGTAATTTGGCTATGACATCTACTTTAGCACGGTCGAATTCAAGACCGGCTTTAGAGATTTTGTGTCCTAGCACAATGCCTTCTTTTACAATAAAATGGCATTTTTCCCAATTCAGAACAAGGCGAGTGTCTTCGCACCGCTTAAGCATACGTTCCAAATTGGCAAGGCAAGAAGAGAAGGAATCCCCAAAGACCGAGAAATCATCCATGAAGACTTCCATGGTTTGCTCAACCATGTCATGGAAGATAGCCAACATGCACCTTTGGAAAGTCCCGGGGGCATTGCATAAGCCAAAAGGCATTCTTTTATAAGCAAAAGTGCCATAGGGACAAGTGAATGTTGTCTTCTCTTGATCTTGGGGATCGATGGATATTTGGAAATAACCCGAGAAACCATCCAGAAAGCAGTAATATTCATTACCCGCTAAACGTTCAAGCATTTGGTCCATAAAAGGTAGAGGGAAATGATCCTTTCTCGTGGCATCATTGAGTTTGCGGTAGTCTATACAAACTCTCCACCCAGTAACGAGACGGGTAGGAATCAACTCGTTGTTCGCATTGGGCACAACGATAATTCCGCCTTTCTTAGGCACACAATGGACTGGACTAACCCATGGTGAATCCTAAATAGGGTAAATCATACCCGTATCAAGAAGTTTGATAACCTCTTTTTTGATGACTTCATGGATTTTAGGATTCACCCTTCGTTGGCTTTGAATTGTGGGCTTAAAGTCGTCCTCCATGAGAATTTTATGTGTGCAAAAGTGAGGATCAATTCCGCGAATGTCGGAGATTTTCCAAGCGATAGCTCGTTTATGCTTCTTCAACACGGCGACAAGTCGGGCTTTTTCGTCTTCTTTCAGATCCTTTGCGATGATGACCGGTAACTTCTCGTTGTCTTCCAGAAAAACGTACTCAAGATGAGGAGGTAGGTCCTTAAGCTCAAGAGTAGGAGGATCCCCAATAGATGGTGTAACTAACGATGGATCATCATTAGTCACCTCTTTAGGAGAGGGAGGAGGAAACGGGTCTTTATTGAGAAGTCTCTCAATAGTACGAATGTCTTCATCCCAATCAGTGGAAGAATCATCATACTTAATATCGAGAGGACCCAGGCTAGCTTCGAAATCATCCAAGTCACTTTCTCCAAAAAGAGTCAATGCCGGAGCAATTGAGGCAACGGTCTCAACATTGGGTAGAGAAGAGAGAGTATTTTTGCAAGCATCATGAAAATGTTCTTCACAAGCCTCATCGAGAACATTAATAGCATTAACACTCTCATAAGAATAAGGTTGCTTAGAAATCTTACCCATGTTGAAGACAATTTTGTCGTCACCACTCTCATGATTATTTCGCCCGCGGCTACATCAATGAGAGTGCGACCGGTCCTCAGGAATGGACGTCCAACGATTAATGGAACACGAGGATCCATCTCGTAGTCAACGACAACAAAATCCGCTGGGAAGGTGAATTTGTCAACGCCAACAAAGACATCTTCGGCTATCCCCACTGGATAAGCAACCGTACGGTTGGCTAATTCCAAAGTCATTTTGGTGGGGACTAGCTCGGGGAGAGATAATTGCTTCCAAACACTTAAAGGCATTAAGTTTATACTGGCTGTTGGGAATAAATTAAGGCCAGATCACTTGAGCGCTGACAAGAGTAAACCAAGCGTTGACAAGAACAAAACAAGCGCTGACAGACCAAGCGTTGACAAGATAAAGTCAAGCGTTGATACATTGAAGACAAGCAATGATGGAAGATATATTCTACGCGTGTATTATATTCTAGAATAGTTCTAGTAAAGATAGGAACAACAATGTATTTTCTATATTTATCTTTACCTAGAATAGCTGATACGTAGATTATTGTACAAGGCTTCTTATGTCTATAAAAGAAGACCTTTAGGTTAATGTTTGATATAAGTTTTCATTCGTAAACTACTTTCATTGTAAGCAAGTTTGATATTGATAATCAAAGTGAAAGTTTGTTTATATCATTGTGTGTTCTTGTTTAAGTGTTAAATTCCGCATAACACTTAGATTCATAAACATATACAAAGGTTTCTCTACGTGTATTACTTGATCTAATCTCGTATACACAAAGCTAATCGATCTAAGTTTGGGATCAACAAGTGGTATCAGAGCTTGTTGAGGAACTTTTGATCTTAAAGAACACTAGAACCCTAAAAATCACCAAAACCCTAATTTTCTCAGAAACCCTAACAACATCATGTCTGAAGCAATAACCTCCTCTTCCTCAGCCTTACCAAACATCAAGATTCCCATGCTTGATGCAACCAACTTTGACTTGCGGAAGTTCAACTTTGAGCAATATCTGAGGATCTATGACTACACACTCTGGGAGATTATTGAATATGGAAACACATTCAATAAGGCTCAAAAGATTCTTGATGTCATTGCTCAAAGATCAGCTGTTGCTGGATGTTCTGAAGAGGATAAGTGAGAAAAACCTGGAGATGGTAGAGCTGTGGCTGCTGATGACATAGCAAAGAAAAGGGTTGACATGAAAGCCCTAAATATTCTGAAAGTCTCTTTGGGACAAGAAAACCAGCATAAATATAGAGGCTATGAATCTGCTAAGGATCTTTGGGAAGCTCTTGAAGTTGAATATGGTGGCAATGCAGACACTAAGGAAGAAAAGAAAAAGCAACTTCTGCATGATTATGCTGTCTTCAAATCTCAACCCAATGAGAAACTGAGTAGTGTGAGAAGCAGATTGCTTGACATTACAAGCAAGTTGTCCTTCATAGGGACACAAGTTGGTGATGTTGACATCAATGCTACCTTTCTTAAAAGTCTTGGTGAGGCATGGAAGATTGAGGCAAGATCTATTCTTGCCAACAATACTTACAAAAGCTCCTCGTTTGATGACATCTACAACAAACTAAGGCTGTTGGAAGATGAAACCCTTTTAGAACATGGAAGCAAATCTACCAACAGCAACATGGCCTTCTTCTCTCATAGTGAAGGTCAATTCAATCAGAAGGACTCTTATATGCATCCAGTTACTGGATCATCAAATGTCAGAGCTGGAACAAGTCCTGTCAACGTCTCCTATTCAGATGCTGACACATTCAAGAATGACTCCCCAAGAGTTAAACCTGCTGGTTTGGATTTGGATATTGTTTGTGCTTACATTGATTCTCTGCCCAATGGTTCAGTGATTACATATGAGGACCTTGAGCAGATAAGTGATGAGCACTTGGAAGAGATGGACATCAAGTGGAACATGGCTCTTGCTAGTATAAGAGCAAACAGGTGGAACATAAGGTTTAAGAAGAAAATGACCTTCAATGCTAAAGACACAGCTGGATTTGACAAATCCAAAGTTAAATGCTACAACTGCCATCGTATGGGGCACTTCATGAGGGAATGCAGATCTCCTAGAAGATCTAATGCTGGTAAACCCTCAAGTCAGGTTGTTAAAGCTCAGGATTCCAAAGCTATGGTTGAAGTTCAAGGAATTGATGGCATGGGATGGGATTGGAGCTATCTGGCTAAGAATGTTGAAGAGGATAAAGCTTTGGTTGCTGATATTGAAGAAGAAGAGCATGTTGAATATGCTCTCATGGCACACTCCTCCTCTTCATCTGATAATGAGGTATATGATGACGCTTTTTGTAGCAAAGGTTGTAGGTTAAATACTGAAAGACTTAACAATGAGGTGTTAAGATTAAAAGATGATATGAGTACTGAAAGATGTAAATTGTCTAATTACCAACTAGCTCTTACTGAAACTGAGAAAACCGTTTCTGAATACAAGAAAATGGAATTTGATTTAAAAGATAAAATTAATATCTTAAAACATGAGTTGGAGACTAGTTTGGATATTAGAAACATCATGGAAAGGGTTAATGGTGAGTTACAGGCTAAGTTAGATGAGGCCATTAAGAATAAAGATAATGTTGGCCTCAAAATTCAAAGATTTGATAGAGCCACCCAAACCCTAGGAGACTGTGTAGCTAAACAAAGGGATCCGAAGGACATGACTGGGATTGGGATGAATGATTACTCTTTGGTTCCACCACCAGCTGGTGACTTCTATGGTGTCCAACAAAGGGACTTATCTTGGACTGGTTTGCTAGAGCTCCAAGAGGAGGAATTCATTCCTCCACCAAGAGTTGTCACTCCAGTTGAAGAGTATCAACAAAAGTTGACTGACCTGAATGAATGGAAGAAGGCTAACCCTACTTTATTTGTTAAGGGTGGCTTGCTATGTGAAAGTCCTAATGAGTCACCACCCATTAAGGTTACTAACCCAATCACTGGTAAAGCTGTTGACCTAGGCTCAAACACTGTTAGAAGACCTACCATTAAATATGCAGAGATGTATAGGAATACTAGGTCTCCCAAGAGCCAAGTTAGCAATCATGGAACAGGCTTCTTCTCTTCTAGACCTAAGGTTGCGTCTAGAAAAGCTTGTTACACATGTGGTAGCTTTTCACACTTGGCATACAAGTGTGTCAACGCTCCCAAAGCCAGCGCTGACAGGAACAATTTCAGCGCTGACAGGAACAAAGTCAACGTTGTTAGGAAGTCAAACGTTGTCAGACCCAAACCTTGTGTGCAGCAAAGTCCACAAGTGATTAGACCTGCCCCATTCTTTACTAGAGGGTCTAACACTCATGGACAAAGACCATTTAAAAAGACAAACACCTGGTCAAATAGGCAATGGGTTTCTGTAGCAAACCCTAGGTTCAACGCTGACAAGGGTAATTTCAGCGTTGACAGGACAAATTCTAACGCTGACAGAAACGTGACCAGACCTAAATATTTGCAACCACAAGGTAAGGGGTCTAAAGCTTCTTCAAGCTTAACACGGAGACCCAAGAAAGATCAGAACCCTAATGATAATGGGATTTCAATGACTTGCAACAGATTTAATTATATTTCAAAGGTCATTACAAAACCTATTGGGGTTAACTGGGTATTTCATCCTAAGAAGGATGAGAATGGGGTTGTTGTGAGAACTAAGTCTGTTCTTATTGAACAACCAGATGAATCCAAGTCTTTTAAGACTTGGGTTCCCAAAGAAAACTAATTTGTTTTCTTTATGTGCAGGGCATTCAAAGACAGGTCAATGATTATGGATATTGGGATAGTGGATGCTCAAGGCACATGACAGGGAAGGAAGACTATCTGACGAACTTCTCTCCCATTAAAGATGGTGATAAGGTTTACTTTGGAGGCGGATATGGTACTATCACAGGCAAAGGAACCCTTCTCACCAAGAATCTGCGTTTTGAGAACGTCTTCCTGGTAAAAGAACTTGATTACAACCTGTTTAGTGTATCACAAGTTTGTGATAACAAAAATAAAGTTCTTTTTACTGATACTGAGTGTTTGGTGTTAAGCAAGGATTTTAAGATCCCTGATGAGAAATATATTGAGTATAGAACACCTAGGCATAAGGACATATATAATGTGAATTTAAATGGGATTAAAATGAATAATAATATGTCTTGTTTTTATGCTAAGGCCTCAGTAGATGAGAGTAATTTGTGGCACATGAGACTAGGGCACATAAATTTTAAAAATATAAATAAACTTGTGAGACTTGGTTTAGTTGATGGTTTGCCTGAGAAGGCCTTCCACAATGACCACTCTTGTGTTGCATGTCTTAAAGGCAAGCAACACAAGGTCTCATTCAAGTCCAAACAGGTGCACACTAGTTCTAGACCTCTTCATATGCTTCACATGGACCTCTTTGGTCCAACAAATATAGAAAGTTTGAATGGTAAGTCATATTGCTTTGTTATCACAGATGACTTTTCTAGGTTTACTTGGACATTCTTTCTAGCTATGAAGAGTGACACATCTGATGTTCTAATTGATTTTATCACTCAGATTGAGAAGAGGTCTGGCAATGAGGTTAAAAGGCTTAGGAGTGATAATGGTGGAGAATTTAGGAATAAGAAGCTAGATGATTTCTGTGTCAAGAAACGAATTACTAGGCAATTTAGTATTGCTAGAACCCCACAACAAAATGGGGTTGCTGAGAGGAAAAATAGAACCCTAATTGAAGCAACTAGAACAATGTTGGTTGATGCTTACTTTCCTATAGCCTTTTGGGCTGAGGCTGTTAATACAGCTTGCTATGTGCAAAATAGAGCATTGATTAACAAAATTCAGAACAAAACACCTTATGAGTTACTTTGGGGTAGAAAACCTAATATTGGTTTTCTCAGACCTTTTGGTTGTCATGTAGTAGTGTTAGATACTAGTGATTCCTTAGGGAAATTTAGTGCAAAAGGTGATGAGGGTTACTTCATGGGGTATTCAGTGCAGAGCAAGGGTTATAGGGTTTATCTTAAAGAAGAAAAACGTATACTTGAAAGAGTACATGTTAGGTTTTTAGAAAATAAGCCTAGTGATCCTGAAAGTGGTCCTAATTGGTTGTTTGACTTGGAACCTTTATCTAGAACTTTAAATTATATGCCTGTCACTAATCCAGACATTGTGAAGGTAACTTCAAATGTTATGGAGGAACAAGTTGTTGATGTTTCAGGTACTCAGGTTCATAAAAAGGTTGGATCACAAGCAGAAAAGACATCTCCTATCCTAGAATATGTTACCATTCCCATTTGGACAGATGCTTTTGCTGCTGCTGCTGCTGGACAAGATAATGGTGGTTTCCAAGTACCACCAGATACAAACATGCATGGTCCTTCAGGCGCTGACAAAGGCAAATCTAGCGCTGACAAGACCAATTCAGACGTTGATGGTTCAGACGTTGACAACCACACTTCAAGCGTTGTTAGCCCAAGCGCTGACAAACAAGATTCAGGCGTTGACAAAAAACGTATACTTGAAAGAGTACATGTTAGGTTTTTAGAAAATAAGCCTAGTGATCCTGAAAGTGGTCCTAATTGGTTGTTTGACTTGGAACCTTTATCTAGAACTTTAAATTATATGCCTGTCACTAATCCAGACATTGTGAAGGTAACTTCAAATGTTATGGAGGAACAAGTTGTTGATGTTTCAGGTACTCATGTTCATAAAAAGGTTGGATCACAAGCAAAAAAGACATCTCCTATCCTAGAATATGTTACCATTCCCATTTGGACAGATGCTTTTGCTGCTGCTGCTGCTGCTGGACAAGATAATGGTGGTTTTCAAGTACCACCAGATACAAACATGCATGGTCCTTCAGGCGCTGACAAAGGCAAATCTAGCGCTGACAAGACCAATTCAGACGTTGATGGTTCAGACGTTGACAACCACACTTCAAGCGTTGTTAGCCCAAGCGCTGACAAACAAGATTCAGGCGTTGACAACAATTCTGCCCATCTTTTCTCTTCCAATTTTGAACAAGGAGAACCTTCCAATTCATATGAAGAGATTCATCCTCATGTTGATGTAAGAGAGTCTGATGAAGAAGATATTGGCAACATGGAGCGTGAGGTTGAGGACTCCAGACTTTTTGAAGGAGGAGTTCTCACTTCCACAATGAAGAATCACCCCCTTCCCAGATCATTGGTGATGTTATGACTCCAGTTCAGACTAGAAGATCTCATCAAGGTCTTGGTGGGTTTATTGCCAATATACACAAGAAGGTTGATACCCCTCTTGTGCAAGCATGTTTGTTTGCAAGAAAATATTTGATGCTCTCAAAGAACCAAGTTGGGTGGAAGCAATGCAGGATGAGCTTCACCAATTTGCAATTCAGGATGTTTGGGAACTGGTTGATTGTCCTAGATATGTCAGACCTATAGGGACAAGATGGGTTCTCAGGAACAAAAGAGATGAAAGAGGCATTGTGGTCAGAAACAAGGCAAGGTTAGTGGCTCAAGGTTATACACAAGAGGAGGGGATAGACTATGAGGAGGTCTTTGCACCAGTTGCAAGGATTGAAGCTATTAGGATTTTTCTAGCCTATGCCTCCTGCATGGGCTTCACAGTCTATCAAATGGATGTCAAGAGTGCCTTTCTCTATGGCACCATTGTTGAGGAAGTATATGTAATGCAACCTCCTAGTTTTGAGGATCCAGAGCATCCATATAAAGTGTATAGAGTCAAAAAGGCTATGTATGGCCTTCATCAAGCCCCAAGAGCATGGTATGGTACCTTGTCTACCTATTCGGTGGACAATGGATTCAAGAGGGGCACCATAGATCAGACACTGTTTACAAAGAAGAAAGGCAAGGATGTGTTGCTTGTGCAGGTCTATGTTGATGATATCATTTTTAGGTCTACTGATCCAAGGATGAGTGAGGATTTCTCCAAGCTTATGACAGACAAATTCAAGATGAGTGCTATGGGGGAGATGAACTTCTTTCTTGGTTTACAAGTTCAGCAGAAAGAAGATGGTATCTTCATCTCCCAGGATAAATATGTTGCTGAGATCTTGAAGAAGTTTGGCTTTTCTCCACATGAAAAGAGGGCTACTACTCCTATGGATAGAAAACACCCTTGGGGAAAGATTGGAGATGGGAAAGATGTTGATGTCAAGCACTATAGATCCATGATTGGATCCTTGATGTATCTTACTGCCTCCAGACCTGACATCATGTTTACTGTGTGTGCTTGTACACGCCATCAAGTGACTCCCAAAGAATGTCACCTTTATGCTGTGAAGAGGATCTTTAGGTACCTAAGATGCTATCCTGGTCTTGGTTTGTGGTACCCAAAGGATTCACCATTGGAGCTGATTGCATATTCATATAGTGATTATGGAGGTGATAAGTTTGATAGGAAAGCCACAACTGGTGGATGTCAGTTTCTTGGGAGCAGGTTGATATCTTGGCAATGCAAGAAACAAACAGTAGTGGCTAATTCTACAACTGAAGCAGAGTATGTGGCTGCAGCTACATGTTGTGGTCAAGTGTTGTGGATTCAGAACCAGCTGTTGGACTATGGGTACAATTTCATGCATACTAAGATTTTTGTAGACAATAATAGTACTTTATGCATCATTAAGAATCCTGTACATCATTCTAAAACTGAACACATAGAAATTAGACACCATTTCATAAGAGATTGTTTTGAGAAAGGTTTAATACAACCAGATAGGGTTGACACTGAGGAATGGTCAATCTCACATAATATGTGTTTTGGAGTCTTTTTGTAAAAGTATATACAGGATGATGCATTATTATTGGTCTTATTGATGATTTAGATTTTCCACTATATTTTTCTAACACTGACAAAGGTTGCTTGAACGCTGATAAGTGTTTTTGCAACGTTGTCATCAATAAAATTGTCTAACGCTGACAAAGCCTCTCTCAACGCTGTCATGTGTTATCGGGGCGTTGTCAGCAACAATGTTAGTTTTGTGGTTTTCAATCTAAATGTGCAGATGGTGTTAGCAGTATACCATTGATACAGAGTTGCTTATGGATCAATGGAGAAGCATTTGGACAAGTTTTTATTTGTGGATGATGGTTGGAATGTTTCATTCCTATCTTGATATAAATTTTTTATGTTCATGCATGATTTTAGCAAAACTTTTGTATCATAGTTTAAGGGGAGGTTTTAGGAACCTTTAGGATTTTTGGGTATCCATATGATACTCTTATCACAATTCTAGATTGTGTCTACAGGTGAGTATGAGTTAGTTTTTACTAAATCATGAGGCACTGTAGCATGCAAAGTTGATATACTATGCATGTTGCCAAGACATTTTTGGCCTAGAATTGGTTGTGGTCTGTTGGGAGACTTGGGAATGATTTTGTTATGGGAATTACCTGGGAGTAACAAGGAATTTTATGAGATAACTTGGTTGTTAAGAGTTTTGGTTAGCAAGGGACACTAGAGGACTGTTATGTCTATCTTGCTTATGCAAGTGTGCATAACTGGACAGTGCTTGCCGCCCTATAATAATTATCAGCTTTTGGTTATCTTCTCTAGGATAAATTACTTGTTAAGGTCATTTTTCATTTTTAAAACATTTTTATTTTTGGACGCTGACAAGAATTTTCCAAGCGTTGTTGTGACCAAATTAGACGCTGACATGGCTATAGGCAAACGTTGACAAGATTATAGCCGTTGGGCGTTGATAGGTTATTTTTGACCGTTGACACTCAATGGGACCTACCCAGTTGTAACTTTTTGACATATTTTTAGGCCGTAATTTTGGGAGTTGTTACTTTACATTTAATGCATGAGATAACTTATAACTTTTTCAATATTTTCATGATTGATTTTTGAAAATACTTGCCTATTTTTGGGCCTATCACATGCATTTTTTTCTCCTATAAATTTGGCTCCTATTTTAAACAGGGTATCTATAATTCTTGTCTAACATATTTTTCTCTTATCAACTTCATCTTCTTCACTTAAAATTAACAGCTTTCATCAATGGCACCCAAGTTTAAACCATCAGAATTGGAATTAGGGTTCAGGTCTCAACACAACATGATTGCGTATCTTGAAGCTGATGATACTCTGTTTCCTCAATACACACAAATGGTGGCGTATTTGAATGCATCCCCATTAAGGTATGCTCTTTCTCATGCACCACTCATTCCAGTCACACATATTAAGCAGTTTTGGAACACCGTTAGTTCCTCAATAGTTAATAGAGTGACTACATTGACTTCTATTGTTCATGGGAGACCTTGGGTGGTTACTGAGGCTTTGGTACGCCAAGCCTTGCATCTTGATGATGCTGATGGTATAGCCACCCTTCCCATAAATGAAATAGAACAAGGGCTTAGGGCTTTGGGATATCCTTTTCCTGATGAAGGTACTCTAAACAAGTATCATAAGCAGGAATTTCCCCCAGCCTGGAAGTACCTCATACATGTCCTCCTTTAATGTTTGAGTCCCAAATGCACTGCACACAATGAGATCAATAGATCCATTGCAAGTGCTATTGTGTGCATTACAACAGGGCAAAAGTTTAATTATTCTAAAATGATTTTTGAGGGGATGTGTAAAAATAAGGGGAACAAAATGACTTTAGCTTACCCCCGTTTTCTACAAATGGTTTTTGATGTCCAATGTTACTGCTCAAGGGATCACAATGATTTTTATAAGATCCCTGAGCAAAAGAAAGCTATCTTTATGAAGATGAACTCACCACCACATCGTGACCTACCTTTAACCCAACCTATGCTTGCTGTTATTGCAGCAGCACAACCCCAACCAGACCCCCTACCACAAATTGACCCCCAACCACAACTAAAACCAATCCCTGAACCTTTACCTTCACCTGAACACATGCAAATTGACTCAGAATCCTTCAACGCTGATACATTAAATGTTGGCGTTGATGTACCTATTTCCAACGCTGACACACAACCTTCACAAACCCAAACACCCCTTAACCAACCCACATCCACCCATTCTTCCACACCATCTTCCACACCCCCTGAATATAGGTTGATGAAACGCCAAAGGACTACTGGAGTGTTCTCCTCTGGTGGTCCTAGCCATGTAGCAGAGAGAACCACCACCACAAGTGTGGCTGGTGACCTGGATGAGGCTGGGACTATTGGTTCTGGCTTAGATGCTGGCCAAGGCAGTCCCACCATCATTAAGTCCTCATCCTTGCCCAATGAATCTGACTTGGGAGGTCAAATCCCCATTTTAGAGGAGGGCAGACTGGAACCAATGACTCTTATGGAATTGACGGCAATCTGCATAAGCTTGCAAAAGCAAAATGCAGACTTAGTACAAGTTGTCAGCTCACAAGGCCTTGAACTCAAGCAATTGAGGGAGAGGATTGTTGTTTTGGAAAGTGATCGTGCTAGGAGGGGTATGGAGGAATCTTCCAAAGGGGATGAAGATCCAATAACTCTAAGTGATAAGGGCAGTCATGATGGTCAATCAATGGATGTTGCTGAGGCCCTTATAACTTTGAAGAAACAAACAGGTTTTGATACGTCCTTAATCTCTCCTACCAACTTGAATTTATCATTTACAGCTATGTTGAGAGAGGTTACAAAAGGCGCTGAGGGAGGATATCTTGGCGTTGACAAGGAGAATTTGGACGCTGACATAAATATTTTGGGCGCTGATAGGACAAAATTGGGCGTTGACAGACCTGCACATGAAGGTGATGTATCCCAGTCATCATCTATCATCAAGGAGGTTTCTACTCAGGTATCACCATCTACCTTCCCAACCATTGCACCAACAGATAAGGGTAAGGGTATAATGGTAGAAGAGATTGTTCCAAAGGATGCAGCTCAAGTTGAATTTGATAGAAGATTGGCTGCACAAATCATGGAACAAGATGAAAAGGAAAAGTCACCATTTGTTGTGACTTCAGAAGAAGAAAGTGATGGAGCTAGCTCAGACTCAAGTGTGATGATTATAGAACCAGAAAGGCTTGAGTATGGGGATGAGTTGGCCAAGGAGAAGTTGAGAGAATTGAAATTGCAGGTTGACTTTGACATGCCAGAGGTGGTTCAAATGTACAATGCTTGGGAAAAAAGATGCATGGAGAATCCAGACTTGACCATTTCAAATCAAATATGGGGTTTGGAGATTCTTCTTAGAGTTCAGAAGGATTGCCAGGTAATTTTGAAACACAAGGCAAGTAATATTCTCTCAGAATTGAAAAGGGGTAGAAGGGAGCTATACTTTATGTTGCTCAGATGTCACGGAGTTGGATGGACATATCAGAAGTTGAAGGCTTTGACATTTGATGAGTTGGAAACAGGGCTTATCCCATTTGGGTGAGAGTGCAGGAAGCAAACACTCTCAGACTTCTTTCAGATGAAAGAAAGGAGGAACTTGCAGAAGAAATGGAACTTAAGAAAGCTATGGTTGTTCCCAGGCCAGTGAAGAAGGGAATTTTATTTGAGTTTCCCAAAGATATGGATCCACTATATCCAAGTGAAGCTGTCATCAGAAAGAGTCTCAAGGTCTCACCTTTAGAAGCTTCAGATATGGTGCAAGTGTTACCATTAGATTCCAGAAATCCAATTGTGAGTTATGAAGAAGATGAATGTGGATTTTGGAAGATTGGCAGATTTGGCAAGGAGGTACACACTTTTACCACTCTCATATCTTTGTTTGCAAGTTGTGATAGAGAAGACTTGGTGGACCTTTGGAGGTTGCTGGAGACCAAGTATGAGGCTGAAGCACCAACTTCAGCTAATGGAATAAAACTTTGGACCACATTCAAAAGAATGTGTGGACCAAAAGATGAGGATCCTGCAATTTGGAAGGATCTTGAAGATGACCTCAGTGGTCTTCAATGGAGGTTATATTCAGCTGCTGGTGTTTACCATTTGAGTTCTACAAAGTTTGCTGAGTATCTACTTGTGGATGGTCAGTATTTCATATCCAAAGCTATTTTGGAGAAGATGAAGGACACTCAGCTGGAAATAGATTATTCAAGTGACGTGGCAAAAGATTTGATTAGATTTATTCATTACCAATATGAGAAGGTTTGTAAGATTCCTCCTAGTCCTTAATGCTTATTCAGAAACTTGATCATAAGAGTGGATATCAAGTTTAGGGGAGGATTGTTGGGAATAAATTAAGGCCAGATCACTTGAGCGCTGACAAGAGTAAACCAAGCGTTGACAAGAACAAAACAAGCGCTGACAGACCAAGCGTTGACAAGATAAAGTCAAGCGTTGATACATTGAAGACAAGCACTGATGGAAGATATATTCTACGCGTGTATTATATTCTAGAATAGTTCTAGTAAAGATAGGAACAACAATGTATTTTCTATATTTATCTTTACCTAGAATAGCTGATACGTAGATTATTGTACAAGGCTTCTTATGTCTATAAAAGAAGA
Source organism: Glebionis coronaria (assembly GCA_025667525.1). Taxonomy (NCBI): domain Eukaryota; kingdom Viridiplantae; phylum Streptophyta; class Magnoliopsida; order Asterales; family Asteraceae; genus Glebionis; species Glebionis coronaria. Next base: position 163,648,589 of record CM046874.1, read on the forward strand.
CCTTTAGGTTAATGTTTGATATAAGTTTTCATTCGTAAACTACTTTCATTGTAAGCAAGTTTGATATTGATAATCAAAGTGAAAGTTTGTTTATATCATTGTGTGTTCTTGTTTAAGTGTTAAATTCTGCATAACACTTAGATTCATAAACATATACAAAGGTTTCTCTACGTGTATTACTTGATCTAATCTCGTATATACAAAGCTAATCGATCTAAGTTTGGGATCAACACTGGCACCTAGATCGGCTAGGGCCATGCAATTCTCTACTCCCGGGAAGTTGCAAGGAATCAAGAAGCGACCCGGATCACCAAGTTTGGTGGGCAATTTCCTTAAAAGCACTGCGGAGCAGTTCTCATTAAGTTGGGTCTGAGCAATCGAGGAGTTTCTCCTTATCACTGAGAAGATCTTTAAACATCTTAGCGTATTTGGGCATGTGAGCGAGAGCCTCGGCAAAGGAGATGTTAAAATTTAATTGTTTAAACATTTTAAGAAAGTTTGAAACCTGAATATCATCCTTGCTCTTTTGCTTTTCTTTCCTCAACCTTGAAGGATAAGGTATATTGGATGAAGAAGAAGGCTTTAGGGGAATAGGATCACTCACAACCACGGGTGGTGGGGAAATGGGGATAGAAGGTGAAGGAGGTCAGGAAAGTTGCTCTTGTTCCTTGTTCACAATCACGGGTGGAGGTGTAGGAAGCTCGGGTTCCATATAACCTTTTCCACTACGAGTGGTGATTGCTTTCATCTCCCCTCTTGGATTCGCAACGGTGTTACTCGGAAGAGTACCCGAAGAAGAGGGTTGATTACCTTGGATGAGCGAACCAATCATATCACGAAGGTTAATTGCTTGAGTATTGAAAGAGTCTCTCATGTTTGCATGAATTTCATTGATGTGTTTTGCCATGTCATTCATTAGCTCGGCTCGAATATCGCTTCCTTGTTTCACCATGTCATTCTTCAAGTTGACAAATTGACTCTGAAGATTCGTCACCATCTCTCGATTAGTCTTCATGAACGTCTCGACGTCTTGATTTACTGCCATCGGTTGATTGAGAGGTGGAGCTTGGTAAGCTTGAGAATTTCCTTGAGTTGGGTATGGGTTTCTTTGGGGTTGATATTGAGTTTGAGCACGAGGTTGGGATTGGTTGTTTCGGTTATAGCTTTGTTGTTGGTTTTGGTTCTGAGGAGGGAAACCGGGTGGAGCAAGATAATTGTTGGAACGATAACTTAGCAAGCTACGGTCTCCTTGAGGGCGAGCTTGATAGCCTCCCGTGGGATAAGTACCGTATGTCGCGTTAACTTTTTCAGAATAATTGCCTTGAGTAGAAGGACAATCATTATAAGAATGAGGACCACCACATGTGTCACAAGAAATAGCAACGGCTTTAGCTTGTTGAAAGTGATTTGTGGCCATGGTCATGAAATTCTTGTTCATCTCAGCGAGTTGTCGAGAAATTTCAGTCATCTCAGGATTGGAAGTAGTAGAAGAAACATTGACTCTCGAGTTAGATCTTGAGGATGCGGATGAATCCCAATTCTTGTGGTGAGTAGTCATGTTTCCAATCAACTCTCGACACTCCTCCGGTCTCCTTTTCATAAAAGTACCACCGGCGGCGGCGTTGATCGTGTCACGATCATGAAAAGTGAGACCATTGTAGAAGGTATCAATGAGAGTGACGGGGAGCATATTGTGATTAGGACAGCGATCGATCAAATCATTGTACCGTTCCCAAGCATCAAAAAGCGATTCATCATTGTCTTGCATGAATCCACTAATTTGGTTACGAAGACTCGTGACCATGGATGGTGGGAAGTAGCGCGACAAAAAACGTTGAGTCATGTCGTCCCAAGGATGAATAGAGTTCTTTGGGAGACGGTCAAACCATTTTTCGGCATGGTGAGAAAGCGAGTGGGGAAAGAGTTGAAGGCGAAGGTCATCCATAGAAACACCGGGAGACTTCATGCTTTGGGTAATGGTAATGAATTTGTCGAGGTGTTTGTTGGCATCATCATTCGGAATTCCGCGAAATGGGTTTGTTTGCACTTGCTGGATCATGTGATGCTTCAACGAAAACTCCTGAGCCGTGACATGCATCGGTGCAATCGGGCCTCCACGTCCGTTCATCGTGGGTTGACATAGCTCCTCCATGGTTCGAAGGTCGGGTAAGGGTGGATTATTCATGTTTTGGTGGGGTGGATGATTATTGTTGTTGTTATTTGGGAGGGGGGGGGGGGGGATTATTATTGTTGTTGTTGTGTACACCGGCCATGTCTAATTGTTCGAGAGTCTCGGGCTCTGGATAAGACGATGATCGAGTACGCATACACTAAAAAGAAAATGCAAGAGAAAATATTTTTGGTTTTTATAGGTTTTTTAATGTTTTTGTATTTTTGAAAATTTTAGATTTTTATGGGTTTTTTGAAAATTTTTGTGCTTGAAAATAACGTTCCCGAAAGAACGGATCCCAAAATCCAATTTTTCTCACAAGAAACCATTGATCCTTACGAAAAGAGCCGGCAGCGGCGCCATTTTAATAACTGGATTTTTGATTGGTTAAAAAGGTTTTTGCTTGCAAGATCTCTCTTTGCGTTGCTCGTACCCAATTGATATATGTCGTTGTTTCGTTCTCGGTATCTTCTCGAATTGATCACGGTCAAAAGTGGAATAGTTGTAATTGGTGACAAAAAAGGGGGAGCTTTGATCTAAATATACTAAAATGAGAAACGCTAGAAATAATAAAATTAAACTAGAAACAAGAAATGAAAATAAATCCAGAATTTAAATGAAACAGTAAGTAAATACCTTTATGAAGAATAAAACTGGAAATCTCTATTCGGAATGTCTGCTCTTACTCGGAATAATATTGCTATGCGGAATATAGTGCTCTACTCGGAATAATAACCTTACTCGGAATAATCAAGACCATGCGGAACTTTGTGCTATGCGGAATATTGGGTGATGCGGAATAAAAACCCTACGAGGAATAATTTTCCTATGCGGAATAATATCCTATTCTGAATAATAGTTCTACTCGGAAAAACTCCCTATCTGGAATATGTGGACATTCCGAATAATTAACAAAATCCAATCCCTACGCGGAATGTTTATACTATGCGGAATGTTTGGAAATTCCGAGTAACCAAGAAGATTTCACCCTACTCGGAATATTTGATATTCCGAATAACCAAAACAATCAAGAACTTCTATACGGAATCTGGCAAACACAGTGGAGAACACGAAGAACAGGGGATCCTTATGAACACGAATTTGACCCAAAAATCACCAAGTTTTTAACCAAAACTAAAACCAATTTCACCACTAATCATTTACCTAAGGTAAACATCAATCCAAAACAACAAAATCATAAAACCCACTTACTTTTTAAGATCAAACCAATAAAATAAAACTTAAGAACTTAGAATAAAAAAGAGATGAAGAACAAGATGATGAAAAGATTAAAAGTAGACTTGTATTAATGATTTTAGATTCAACAACAAGTGGAAAAATTAAACTTACAAGATTGGGAGAATCAAAGAAAAAAAGGAAACCACTCCTTAAGGGAGATGGTTTCTTCCTAAGAACTCGGAAAGAAAAATAACTGAAAGAAAAAACTTGTGGAGTCTTGAATGGGAGGAGTATTTATAGGCTCCCCCCTTGGTTGGTGAGTGGGATTTCTTCCTTCCTTTTTGTCTTCTCGTCTTTTTCAGAAAAGTTGACATTTTTGATTTTGATTCGGGATTTGTCGACGAATAATTTCAACTCGTCTTTTAATTTCTTCATTTAATAGACTTGAGTTTCTTCGACATAGGTAAATCTTCCGTCTTTGGTCCTTTTCTTCGATAAATCTTCAAATAGGCCCATTGACTTCAAATCCTTTGCATCTCTTGGACTATAGACTTCATCTTTTCGTCTTTTTCCTCGATAAAACCCGTGCAATCCCATGTTTTCTCCCATATTTATCCGGTTGGCTCTGAAAACACAACAAACACACAAACCACGCATAATTCCAAACAAATGACATTAAATACGCGTTTTGGTCTTGTTTTAGCAAGAAATAAGTGGTAAAAGGATGGGTGTTTTCACACCTATCACTATTCGACTCGCCAACTATCGTATCCCATTATCTAGGTTCCTTGTAGACATTCTAACCTATTTTGATTTTCACATAACCTAACTACATTGCATAGGGGCGTGTAAGATTAATCAATTTGAGATCACATGTCATACATGTGATGTAGCCCCCACCGTGAGTTTATTTAGGGTCTTTTACGCTCCCAAATGGTAAATGGGTGGCTATCATTCAAAATACAATCTGCAAGCGCCCCAATGTGTTATAGGAAACCTCTAGACTCGCTTAAGATCTAGTATGACCATTATTTCTTTGTAGATGCCAAAGTCTTCCCCACACCTTTTGTCCTTAAAACCAGGGTGCGACACGATTACCCACCCCCCACAAGCGAGTATAGTAGTCGGGACGTGAGAACTTTAGATACCAATCATACTGACTTCCATAAGGACCTGCCGGAGAATTTCCTATGCTTGGTAGGGATTAGTCGTAACTACTTTGGCAGGGAGGACAGATATCCGTGCTTCCTGAACGATCGTATACAGGATGGGTATATTTAACGAACACATTTGTATGCATTGTGAACATGCTTTATATGTAACTAACACATTTGTATGCATTTATCGATAGAAATGAGGCTATTCGGTTTGCTACGCCAAGGAGACCCTAAAAAGGTCGTTGAAGGCTCACGACCACTGCGACAGGACGAGCCACTGCTTCTTGCTGCTCCCAAAACATGACCATGCCCCTGGAAGATGTGTCGGAGCCCCACTCAGATATGGGCGAAGGAATAGAGAAGTCGCCGCTGGATTTCCTGAACGAAGACGGCGAAAACCTCTTGCTGGAAGGTGGTGAGAGCCCGGCGAAAAACACCACGACCCCTCACCCAGAGAACCAAGGTGACAATCAAGACCAATTGTCTAAGGAAGTCGACCGGATGCTTGAATCCGAGGAAGAAGAAATAGGGGACCAACCAGACTCCACCACATAACCAAAACCTGCCAAAAAATGGCGCACGTTGAAGAGGAGAGTTGTGAAGACAACGGAGGAAGAAGTGGGCACTTTCAATGTGTCCGTCAAGAGGTTACGCAAGGACCACCCTCAATACAAAGAGGGTAGTAGCTCCACCGTGCCAGAAATCAACCCACTGCCCCCCCTGTCGTGACAAGCAGCCAATCGGAGAGGATCGTGTGGAAGGCGACCCCCATCAGCACTGTGGCCCCTATCATTAATGAGCCTACAATAGCTTCAACGTAAGTATCACTCTCAACTCCTTTATCTTCTTTGTGTGTTTTTTAAAAGTAAAAACTCCAAAAGACTTATAAGTTTATTGAAATAACAGAGTGGATCCTACGGCCGTACCGCATGAGGAGGATTTTGTTAGGCAGCCATCGCCTATTATAACAGTCACTCTATCCTCTCCTCCTCCCACCCATATGGAAGAACCTCAATCGGAAGGCCCAGCGCCCCGCCTTTGCCCGCCATGGAACCTATCCGAGCTGAGTAAGCTAAAGAAGGAGGAGGAGTGCAAGGAGTTTGTGGATCACTTGACTCCTCCCAGCCTAGTTCAGGATCTCAACGAGCTTACCCATGGAGTTCTGCTCGATCAGTTCAATGTGGCTACACCGCACCAGATGACTGTTGGTGTGGCTTTGCAACACCGTTTTGAGACGGCCTTGGGTCATGTGCGAAGTGCCGATAGAAAAATTGCCCGTAGGGAAAAATTGGTAGAAAAACATGAGCAAACTATATCTACTTTGTAGGCGGATTTGACCATGGCCGAGGCAACCATCAAGGAGCAGGCCAGCCACGCCGCCATCCGTGAAAGCCGCATTGCGGAATTAGAGGCTGAGGCTCAAGTTTTAAAGGACAAGGTACGCCCCCCATTCTTCACATGTTCTTAACAAAAAATTAAACTTGCAAAATAACCATTTACTTGTTATATCAACAGGTAATAGCCGCAGAAGCATCAGCCCATACATTAACAAAGGACGTGGCTGACCTCACCAAGGAGCGCGATGATCTGCGCCAAATGGTAAAGGGTGAGGAACAGCTGGCGTCGGCCTTTGTAGACTACAAGGTTGAACATGAAAAGGTCTTGGAGGGGCGTCTGGGAGAGTTGGATACACACGTAGATGCCATGGCCATCGATTTTGATGAAGAACTCTACCCACACCTACTGACAGCGATTACAGGCTGCAGATGGCTGATAGGAGCTGGCCTTCGGTTGGCCGTGACCAAGGTTGCGGACTCTCCTAAAGTGGCCCAGTCTTTCGCGGATGTCGTATCTGACGGCATAGACCGTGAGGGGCTTGTAGCTGCGACTGAGTGGATAGGTCAAGGCAAAGAGATCAAGGACCATGCTTACCATAAGACAGATTCTAAAGCGAAGATTACTGCGTCCATGACAACTTTGGACGAAGTGGAGTATTCGTTGCTGAATAAGATCGAAGCTTTGAAGGACGCGCCATCGACATGGTCATGGAGCAGCTTTGTGTAGAGGCGGACTTCAATTTGCAACTGACCATTCCCCTTCTATGCAGATAACCCTCCACCAGAGGACCCATGGGCCATTAAGGGGGAGAAGAGCTTGGGAGAGTCCATTAAGTCGAATGTAGATCGTGCCTTAAGAAAGAAAGGGTGTCGCGCTACATGCCGCACCCCTACTGCTAGATCCGCCCATCTTCCACGGTCTAATGGAATGCATGTGACAGCCCCAACCATGCATGGTGCGACGTCTCTAGCAGGGATATTTGCCACACCAGAAGTATCTACAATCGAGTCTTTGGCGCAGCATAGGAAAGAGCTTGGGGAGTCCATATTACCCCATTAATTTGTCATTGCTTGTAATAAACAATAACTTGTAATATTCATCCGTGGATGTCCACGGCACTGAAACACTTGATTTTTTGTGAAGCAGTTTGTATTGTAACAACTTAGACCGTGAATGTGCATGATATTATGATGTGTGTGTTGGAAACTTGTCTTTTGATTTAGATAATTGTATTGAATATCCGTGCATGACGTATCACGACATTACAATAAAAAACCAAGTCTATAATTTACTAGACGTGCACTGTGTGTCTTTATCATGTCCGGTACTTTATAAGTACGGTATGTGGAAACTTATTACAACATCTTGTAAATAAGGTGTCTAGTAAGGATTCATAACACGCGTCGTAGGGGTTGCATCGCTCTTATGCGACAAGTTGAATTAGTAGGTTCACTTAATCCTCTTGCTCCACATGGAAATGAATAGTACATGTACGGCTGAATGAATTCATATGAATAAGAAATAACACTTAAGAATATACCCAAAAAATAATCGTAAGTACACAAAAGACATAAGTTGCACAAGAACAAGCCGTGGAGCTAGCTAGGCACCACGGCGTTTTATTGTTACGGTTACGATTTTTTGACAAAATGATAAAATCCTAAGACAAATAGAACCTAGAAAACATAAAAGCAAAAATACATGGATCTTTATTGAAGCTGTCGACAGCGAAGTGTCCATGCGGAGGCCGTAGCCTTCTAGAGATAACATCATTTAAGGTTGCAAATATTCCATGTACGATCCAAGTCACGACCCTCCGTGTCATGTAACTTGTACGCACCTATCCCCAAAGCTTCCGTGACCTCATACGGCCCTTCCCAGTTTGGTCCGAGTTTTCCCGTATTCTCCACGCGACTTGTCTCGTTAGCTCGATAGACAAATCCCTAGGTCGGAAGGAAACACCCTTGACTTCGGAACCGTAGTAAGCTTTCATCCGTGCCTTAGATTTAGCTTCATTGATGGCTGCTATCTCCCTTTTCTCCTCGAGTAAGTCTAAATTGGCCCGGAGTTCCTCGTCGTTCGTGACAACATTGACCTCCGCCATGCGGATTGTTGGCATTTCAATCACTGTAGGAATGACTGCCTCGGTCCCATAGGCTAATGCAAATGGAGTGTCCCTATTAGCCGTTTTGATCATTGTCCTATGCGCCCATATGACATGTGGTAGTTCATCCACCCATTTGGCGCTTCTCTCATCCAAGCGCGCCTTTATTCCTTCACCTAGGCTTCTATTCGCCCGCTCCACTAGACCATTAGTCTGCGGGTGTTTCATTGATGCAAAGCGCCGTTTGATGTTCAGCGTTGCGCACCAATCTTTGAACGGATTGTCCGCAAACTTTTTTCCGTTGTCTGGGATAATCTCACCTGGTAAACCAAAACGGCATACAATGTTTTCCCAAACAAACTTTTTTACCTATTTGCCCGTTATTGTCGCGACCGTCTTAGCCTCTATCCAGTGAGTGAAGTAGTTCATGGCCATGATCAAGAACTTAACGCCTCCGGCTGCGACAGGAGAAGGACCTGCTATGTCAATTCCCCATTTGTAAAAGGGCTATGGGGATGTGATGGGTGTCAGCTCCTGTTGTGAATAACGTGGTACTGGCCTATGTACCTGGAAATCATTGCATTTAATAATCATATCTCGTGCATCTCGATGCATAGTCGGCCAATAGTATCCTGTGCGTAGAGCTCGTCCTACTACCTATCTGGAGCTGGTGTGCATGCCGCACGACCCTTCGTGAATTTCACTAATCACATAATTAGCTTGGCGTGACCCAACACATCGCAACCACGGCTGTAAGAATGAACGTTTGAATAAGACACCGTCGCGGAGTTCAAACTGTTACGACTTCCTTTTAATGCGACGAGCCTCTATTTCATCCTCATGAAGGATTTCATCTGTCAAATAGCTTATGATTGGGGTCATCCACGTAGGTCCCTCCTCGTCAACTATTTTTGCGATCTCCTCTCCTGCAATGGATTTATCCTTGAGTATTTCTACCAACACTTGTTTGGACAAATGGGCGAAGCTCGTAGATGCGATTTTGCTAAGGGCATCCGCTTTCTTATTCTCGCCTCTTGGTACCTGCTTGATAGAGAACTTGGCAAAACCAGCGATAAGTGATTTGAATTTCTCCAAATATTGGATCATGTTTTCCTCCATGGCTTCGTACCCTCCTAGGATGTGATTTGCGACAAGCTGCGAGTCCACGTAGGCTTCCAGGTTGCGTACCCCCATCCTAGCGGCGATTTTTAAACCTCTTATTCTGCCTCATTATTCATAGCCGTGAATTCAAAACGCAAGGCATAGGTGAACTCCATGCCTTCCGGATTTGTGAGTATGAGGCCTGCTCCTGATCCGTCCGTGCAAGAAGATCCATCAGTAAACAAGACCCATGGTTCCATTGGAATTTATTCCTTTAGCACCATTGGCTCGTCCTCATCGGGTTTCTCAATTATGAAATCTGCCAAAATTTAGCCCTTGACGGCTGTCCTTGGTCTATAGGAGATGTTGTGTTCCCTGAGTAGGACGCTCCACTTCTGTAGTCTCCTTGCCACGTCTGGTTTAGAGATAATCTGTTTTATTGGCTGATCCGTAATAACCACAATTGGGTACGCCTAGAAGTACGGCGTAACCTTTTCGTAGTGTAGACCAATGATAAGACTAATTTATCCATTGGTGAATAATTTAGCTCTGGCCCTTGCAACTCTCTGCTTATGAAGTAGACCGGAGTCTGATTGAATCTCGATCAGTCATAAGGACTGCGCTTATTGCTCCGTACGTAGCGGATAAGTACATAATTAGCTCCTCCTTAGGTCGCGGGGCAACTAGCATGGGAAGAGCCGCTAGATGTTGCTTGAGCTGTCCAAACGCTTCCTCCGCCTCTCTTGTCCAGCGAAAGTCTCCTTTCTTCAAGCACTTCTTGAGTGTTTTGAATAAATGGAGTAAATTCTCTACGGACTTTGATAAGAACCTATTAAGTCTGGCCAGCTTTCCATTAAGTGATTGTACCTCTTTAAGTGTCCTAGGGGATGGTAGTTGTATCACAGCGTCCGTCTTCTCCGGACAAGGCTTGATGCCATTTGGATTAATCATATACCCAATGAACATTCCTTCGGTTGCTCCAAATGTGCACTTTTTAGGATTTAGTTTCATGTTGATTTTCCTCAATGTGTCGAATGTCTCCTGGATATCACGGAGGAGTTCGTCCTCCGTATGGATTTTGATAACCAAGTCGTCAACGTAGACTTCAAGGTTACGACCTATCTGAGAGTCGAAGGCTGTATCAACAAGTCGTTGATATGTCGCGCCTGCGTTCTTGAGTCTGAACGACATTTTTATGTAACAATACACACTCTGACTGGTATGGAACGCCGTCTTCTCCTCGTCTTCCTCCGCTATCTGGATCTGATGGTATCCTTTATATGCGTCCAAGAAACATTTAAAAGAGTACCCGCATAAGGATTCCACCTTCCAATCGATTTCTGGTAACGAATAGCAATCTTGTGGGCAAGCTTTGTTCAAGTCTGTGAAATCCACACACATGCGCCAGCTTCCATCATGCTTCTTGACCATGACCGGATTGGAGAGCCACTCATGGTAATAAACCTCGCGCATAATTCATGCGTCTACCAGTTTCTTTACCTCGTCCAGGATTACTTGGCTGCGTTCTGGCGCTTGACCGCGCTTCTTTTGCTTAACAGGGGTATATCCAGGGCGGATTTGAAGCTTATGTTCTGTGATCCTACGCGGTACAACCGCCATATGCCTTGGTTCCCATGCAAATATATCCAGGTTTTGAGGCTAACAATCTCCCCCAATGAGAGGTCATTACCCTTTATGAGAGGTCATTACCCTTTGTCATTTGGAGATTTGTAGAGATTACTTATCTCGCCATAAATGAGTCTTGAACGTGTAATAGTAGTCTTTTTCCTTCATGTTGTGATCTTTGAGCCTTTGTCATTGTCTTTCGACTTTGTCTTTTAATCTTGAGATCTTCAAATCATCCTTGATTTGTCTTTGCCATCTTGCGATCTTGTGTCTTCATCCACATGCTCATGCTATTAATTGTTGAATATGTCTTTAGGCATGAGTATGTGGTTTTGAATCTTTGACTTTGCTGAGTACACCGTGACACCACCTTCTTGAGACAAAACACAGACACGGACTGAATGGCTTTGACATTCATCCTAAATCGGTAGCATTTTACCTCCGGTCGATGAAGACCGTTAAACGATATTAAATACCGTACCTGTGATAGGTAGATCCAATTAAGAATCTTCTTGACAGGGTTTCGTGGCTGTACTAGCCGTTCTCTTTACTTGACTGTCTCAAAGCAAGACTGCGAACATAAAGAATTAATCAATTGGATAAATATCCGCTTGATTAAAGTCGTCAATTCAAATTCCTGGAACAAGTGTGATTCATAAAGAATCTTACCATTGTTGCTTTCTAGTTGACACAAGCTTGATTCATAAGAATCTCACAAGAATCTCACAAGTCACCTACCGTAGCGCTGTTTGATGTTGACGCTAGAAGTATTTCCATTCGTCACTGTGAATATTAATGAATATCACTCTAAATGTTCTGGCAAGACCATAAAGATATTGCGTAGAAACCTGAAACGAGTTTGAATCAATTTAGAATCAAACCATTGTTGCTTTTCAGTTTTACACATGTTCAATTCATAAAGAATCTTACATATGACCTACCGCGGTGCTGTTTGACGTTAACACTGGAAGGATTTCTACTCATCATTGTGAATACTAGGTAGTATCACTCTGAGTGTTCTAGCAATATCGTAAGGATATGGCGTAGGACTCTCTTATTTGTCATTCCGTGTGTCCTAACGAGATTTGATTGATCTCTAGGCTCTAGACTCGATTTGTGCACTTTAGTGGTCGGAGGCTGGAGCAGATGCCACCTATTCAATATCAACTATCTCGGAGTGAGAAAGTCAATAGAAGTTATGTTGTTCTCCGTGACAATAAAACAAACTTCTTTTGAGAGAAGCCTGAGTAGCTAGGGAAGGGTTGTGCACTTCATCACTGGGTCCATGATGAGTTTGTCTTCATGATGTGTTGACCCGATTTCTTCCTAAGTTGTAAGGAGGGCTTCTTTCTTTACACCCTTTATCCTTACATTTCTTTTTCATTCTTCAACCCCTTCAATGCTTACCAAGACATCATTACTAGCACCTTGTGTGATTGTTCCAGTGCTAGCATCAGTACTTAGTCGGCATTCAGCTACGTTCACATTCTACTCCATCTTTCCTAAGGACCTCTAATACTCTATTGCATTGTCCCTGGCAAGATCCCTCTGGTTCTGGTTGGATCATAGGGTTTAATCCTAACCACCCTTTTGACACCAATAACGTCGTGGATTAAAGATGTTGTGGGTATTTGATCGAAACCATAAAAACCACTTTAAAAAGTCTAACAAATTGTTTGAAAAACATTTAACACCTTGATAGTTTTGCCGTTTCAGAAATGCTCCCCCTTCACATGTGCATCGATAATCGAAAGTGTTCCGCACATGTAGGTAAGAGTTCAAGTGCTTGAGTCTTATATAAGATCACATTTTAATCACATTTTCTCCCATATCTCTAATATATAAAATCTTTTGATATTAGAGATACCAAATTTGATTAAAATATATTTTTAAGAATAGTCTTTAAAATCTCTGGGAGAAAGATGTGTCAATCTTTGCATGAAGTTGAAATGCTCCCCCTCAAAAATTGATCCAATTGAATTGTCATTGTGAGAATATGATCCACATTTCGCTTTTTGAGGATGGGAGTTGTTGAACATACAATTTTTGAAAGATTTTGAATAATCATTGAGAAATTCTTGAAAAAATCGTGTTCAACGTTTTTTGAAAAATCCTATTTCTTTTTGGCGAAGAGGTTTTTCTAAAGCATAAACTTGAGTTCATAGACTTTGAATGTCTTGGCGAATCCACTCAAGTGTAAGAAGATTTCTCTTCTTTTGCCGAGGGTAGAGCACGAAATCATACACTCCCCCGTGAATATAGATCCGGGTTGCAATCTGAAAGTGATTACAAGCCATTGTGTTGAGCTCAAAACGTTGAATGTTTTGGGAAAATCTCAACCCAAGATAGATTGCTCTACCCGTTGTTTGGAAATATTGTCCAAAATAGACAATTTCCTTTATTAAAAGAAATGACATGTTTTGAAAAATATTTACAACTTTCATTCGAGCTTTATGTACACACCCGTGTCGTTATTGAGCGACATTTCTAGGTACGTCCATATTATCGATACTGAAAGACATATCGAGAAGAATATTTTTGGATTTAAAAGATTTTTAATTTTGTGTTTTGTTTTTATATGTTTTATATTTTTGTATTTTGCTTTTTCAAAGATATTTACAGGTTGATGTTTGATATATAAATCAAGCAGGCACCTTTGCCAGAATCTCCAGGTCTGCTGGAGTCAAACATCTCATACCAATTTTCCTAACAAACCTATCTTTCGACAGAGCTTTCGTAAACAAGTCAGCTAATTGGTATCCGTTCCTACAAAGTATAGTTCAACGATACCTCTTTCAACTTGTTCCTTTATGAAGTGGTATCGGACATCAATGTGCTTTGTGCGGGAATGTTGTACAGGATTGAGGAGGTGGCTATGGCCGACTTTGAGTCAAAGTACATAGGTACTTTATCAAAGTGGAAGCCATAATCCGTGAGTTGTGTTCTCATCCAAAGAACTTGAGTACAACACGCAGATAGAGACACATACTCCGCTTTGGCTGATGAAAATGATGTGCAATCCTGATTCTTGGAAGACCATCCCACAAGCTTATCTTGACCTAGAAATTGTGCACCACCAGAAGTACTTTTTTGTTTATCAAGACACCCTGCATGATTAGAATCTGAATAGGCCGTTAGAAAGAAACCGGTTTCCCTCGGATACCAGAGTCCCAAATGAATGGTATTCTTGAGGTACCGAAAGATCCGTTTAACCTCCTTGAGGTACTTTCCAGTGGGTCGTGCTTGATATCGTGCACAGTAACACGTAGCATGTGATATATCTGGTCTGCTTGTTGTTAAGTACAAGAGGGAGCCGATCGCGGAACGATATTTCGTTTGATCTATGTCATCTCCCTCCAAATCAGCATCTAGGGATGTGGTTGATAATGGTGTCCCAACAGGGTCACATGAGGCCATACCATGCTTTTTGATTATCTCTTGACAATACTTAGCTTGGTTTATAGAGATACCACTTGGGATTGGTGAACTTGAATTCCTAGAAAGAATTTTAGTTCACCCATCATTGACATTTCAAATTTGTTGTGCATGACTTTTTCAAACCATTTTGAAAGTTTTGGGTTTGTAGACCTGAAAATAATGTCATCAACATAAATCTGCACAAGCAAAATGTCATCCCCATATTTATAAGTGAACAAAGTTAGATCAATGGAGCCTTTTGAGAAACCTTTGGATACCAGAAATTTCGAGAGCTCCTCGTACCACGCCCTTGGAGCTTGCTTAAGTTCATAAAGTGCTTTGTAGAGACGATACACCTTGTCAGGATAATGAGGATTAACGAATCCTTCCGGCTGCGTGACATAGACTTCTTTCTTCAAAGGACCGTTAAGAAATGTTGTCTTTACGTCCATTTAATAGACAGTGAATCCCTTATGTGCAACATAAGCAAGGAAAATCCTGACCGCTTCCACATGAGCAACTGGTGAAAATGATTCATCAAAATCAATTCCCTCTTTATGGCCATACCCCTTAGCCACTAGCCTAGCTTTGTTCTTGATGATCATGTTTTCTTCATCCATCTTGTTTTCCAGATCCATCGAAGATTTAAAAGAATCACATCGTATGGTCTGTCAACAAGTTACCAGACCTTAAGTCTTTCAAATTGTTGAAGTTCATCCGTCATCGATTCAATCCAAGCATGATCAGCCATGGCTTCTTTTATATTTTTCGGTTCAGCTGTACTCACAGCGAGTGCGAACATACAAACATCACCATTTGTGGCTAGTTGTCGTCTTGTACGAACAGGTTGTGAAGGGTTTCCAGTTACTTGAACCAAAGGATGATCTCGGGTCTAATGATGTGTTGAAGGATGTCGTTGGTAAAATGTATGCATATTAACGAATCAACATGGCGAGTTGAAGAGTCTCCAGTTTCGTGTACCAGTGTACCGAATAGGTTATGAAAATCGTCATCGTCAGATAATGCATCGTCTGCTTGATTTGTGTTCTCTGGAGCAATGATAGTAGTTGTGGATGTTGTAGGATCGATTGTTGAAGTGATATTCTGAGGAGGTAAATCTGCAGCAACCCGTGTTGAAGTAGATGAGGTTGTATCTTTTTGTTGACGATGATCGGTATCATCATTCTTATCATGAGTGACAGCAGAAGACTTGGATACAACATGTTTCTCCCCCGTGAAATATTCATCAAACATTGGTCCATATAATATTTCCAACTCTTCAAGTGTCGTGTCCACTGTCATATCTGCTCTATGAACATGTTCAGGAACCATCTTTGAACTTGACGGTTCATTGCTGTGGTCTTGAGTTCCGAGTTCCATACGGTTATGCACAGAAGTCTTTTGTCGTTGTGGAGCGGGACTTAAACTGTTTTGTTCAAGTGCCATTTCTTGCAATTCATCGAATCTGATATGAATAGTTTCGACTATCAATTTTTTTCTCTTGTTGTACACTATGTATCCCTTAGACTGAGTTGCATATTCAGGAACCATCTTTGAACTTGACGGTTCATTGCTGTGGTCTTGAGTTCCGAGTTCCGTACGGTTATGCACAGAAGTCTTTTGTCGTTGTGGAGCGGGACTTAAACTGTTTTGTTCAAGTGCCATTTCTTGCAATTCATCGAATCTGATATGAATAGTTTCGACTATCAATTTTTTTCTCTTGTTGTACACTATGTATCCCTTAGACTGAGTTGCATATCCCACTAGAATGCATGCATCACCTTTCTCTTTCATCTTGTCCAGGTTTTCACCATCTCGAATAATGTAACACGTACATCCAAAAACATGAAGGTGTTTGAGTGAAGGTTTGCGATCATTAATTATGTGATATGGTGTCTTTTCGTGTCTTGGGATAATTAAGGATCGGTTTTGTGTGTAGCATGCGGTTGACACGACTTCGGCCCAAAAGAATAATGGTAGTTTTGAAGCAGATAATAACGTTCGAGCAATAGATGTTTCAAGTAAAGTACGATTTCATCTTTCAACAAATCCGTTTTGTTTAGGTGTTCGAGCAATAGATGTTTCAAGTTCAATCCCTTCGGCATCAAAATATTTCTTCAGAGTTGAATTCAAGAATTCTGTGCCTCTATCAGTACGTACCACTTTTACTTGAGCTTGAAGAACACGTTGTATCAGCTTAAGGAAGTTAATGAGAACCTCAGGTGTTTCATCCTTGGACCTTAAGAAGAGGGTCCACGTGTACCTTGAGTAGTCATCGACAATTACCATAACATATTTCTTCCCATTGATGGTTTGAACACGCATGAGGCCACACAGATCTATATGAAGAAGATCTAACCGTCCTTTAGAGCTTCGTGTAGTCTTTGTCTTGAAACTACTTCGTTTAGCTTTACAAAGCTCACAAGAAGAACAAAGATGATCTTTGATGAATTTCAAGTTAGGAAGGCCTCTCACAATATCTTTTTTGGAAATTAAGTTTATGGTATCAAAGTTAAGATGAGATAATTGTTGATGCCATAACCAAGCTTGAGTCGTTGAAGCTTTAGCCATGAAACAGATTGGAGTTGAAGATGTGGAGTCTTGTAGTGAAATAGTATAGAGATTAGTACCTCGTGAACCGGTAAGTAAGTCATTCCCATCAGAATCACGAACAAAACATGTCTTCTTTCTAAAAGCAACCTCCAAATCTGCATCACAGAATTGACCAACCGAGAAAAGATTGTGATTGAGCCCTTCGACGTAGTAAACCCTTTTGATAGTGATATTCCCCTGAACCAAGTCTCCATATCCTAGGATCGGTGCAAATTGATCATTTTCGAATCGGACCGTACCTAGGAACTTCTTCACGAAGTTAATTAGAAGCTTGAGATTCCCCGTCATGTGCTTCGTGCATCCGGAGTCCAGTATGAAGAGAATTATCTCGATCACTTACAAAAGAATTAGAGCACGATGAAGCATTTGCTAAATTGGATTCCATGTTAGTTGTGATATCCGAATCATTAGTTTCACTTAAAGACACACTAACGCTCGTTGTCACATTTTCAGTCCTAACCTTAGGCATCCATTTATATCCTGGAGGACATTGATTAGCAAACCACCATTTCCAAGACTTGCTTGCAGACTCATATAATTCCCTAATTCTGCTTCTAGGGTTCTTAGTGGTGGATTATGATGCAATATTTTCTCAGGGGGGGTTGCACCAGGATGATTCACTTTGCGTTTGGGTTTTCTAGCACTAATAGGCATCGCAGTTTGCTTCTTAGTTCTAGTAGCTACGCTTTTGACATTATTCGAAACACACATAACATGATTGGCATTAGCACACTCTCCACATTTCACACAAATAAATTTAACATTCAAAGCATTCAAAGTCGAATCATTAAAATCGTCATTACACGCGATTATAGATGTTTTATTCTTAGAAACATTGAATATCCTAGGGTGGTCTTCTACTTCCTTCATCTTCCCTTGTGTTTTGCCAAACCTTTTCATTAATTCAAGTGCTCTTAATCCGAGGCCGGCTAACACTAGCAGTGGGGACTACTCATGTAGTAAAAGACACACGTCTATTAGTGTTTTTAGAAGTCTGAGGTGATTGATTTTCTTTGTTGTGTGTGGGTTTAGTGGCCAATCTATACATCCCTGGTTTAATCACATTTGTGTTCTTGATGCTTTGTGATCGAATATGTGTTTTGAGAGTATTATGTGGTAACCTATCCTTCCCATCCGTCTTGGGGGCAAACACAGGTTTTGCAAATGTAGAATTAGAGAAAACAGATGGTTTTCCGAAGACAGAGGGTCTAGTCACTTTGTGCGCATTGGGTTGTCTTGCATCAGGTTTCTTAACACTAGGTTCCACAATTTTCCCACCCATCTTAGCAACGAGTTTCTTCAACTCTGCTATCGCTATTTCCCTGTCTTGTAACTGAGCTTTCAACACTTTAATTTCCAAACTCTTTTCATTCATTTCTCGACACATTTGAGAAAGTTTTTCTTGTAATTTATTATCATGTGGAAAACTTCCAATGTCTTTTTGCAAAGCAAGTTCCTGAGAATGACAATGTTTTTGAAGGAAATCAGTTTTGTGTTGAAGTAAATCAAAAGCCTTTTTATCAACATTTTCATTACGTTTCAAAAGCTCAAGTTCAGGACGCTCACATTGTTTGATCTTATCAAGATATTTGCATGCAACATCAGAATATTCATCGATATCAGCACAAGATTGAAGAGTAACACATAAAATATCTTTGGAGAGACATTCTTCTAAGAGTAGATCATATTCGTTTGAAAAATCTGATTTGTCATTTTGAATTTCATCAATTTCTTTTTCAAGAATCAACATATTTCAAATCATCAAACATTTCAGACCGAATCAAGTTTTCAAACTCAAGAACATGTTCTTTTATTATCTTTGTATTTGGTATTAAAAGTTCTTTCACAAGCACAATTATGTCGTGGGGAATTTCTGTTTTCCACTTATCCTTTTGACGTTTTTCCTAATCGCTTTCAACAATTGATTGAACATTATCAATGTGGTGTTTAAGAAAACCAAGTGTTTTTCTACTTTTGCTTTTAGAAGTATCAAGAGGCAAATAGTTAATATATTTAAAAACATTAGTTTTCCTCTTAGTGGCAAAAGCTTTCTTCCATTGAATTCGTCTTTGTTTGCATTCTAAAAATAATTCCTCACGAGACTTCTGTTTTTGTGGAGTGAAAAGACCATAAAGACTATTTTCATAAATATAATTATATGATGTCACAAAATCTTTATTGACTGGTGATCTACTCTCCTCATCCCAAAGGGATGTCTCTTCATTATCGAGGCTAGCTACTGGGCAATCATGATCGGTCCATGCGGACTCATCAAGATATACGTGAGGGTTAGCAGCTTGAGCTTTTTCGAGGTACTTGGGGGTGGCAAAGCTAGGTTGACCCTTGAAAAACGACCGAGGTGCTATCATTCTAACGGTTTGAATAGAGTCATGCGTTTTATAAACAACTTTTTTCAAAAAATCGACTTGTTCTTCGAGATCCTTTACTTTTTTAGTATCTTTGCCTTGTCTATTTTGAAATCTTGTTTTAATGTTTCAACCTCTTGTTTCTTTTCGTCAAGAATTTTAGCAGAATCGGTGGTATGCATAGAAAGCCTCTGTTCAAGTTCATTAATTTTTGTTGTAGCAAGGTACGTTTTTTTACGTTCCTCATTTAATAAGACATTAAATTAACGTTTTTATTTAGTTAACAAAGCAAGAGCTTCGTTGTATTTATTTTCAAAATCATCCTTTTTAACGTTGATGACACGACTTTTGTACCCCTCAAGCTCTTTGGTCTTTTGAAGAAGCTCAGCCCTATAACTATCAATAGTCTCACTAGATATTATAAGAGCGGCTTTGCATTCTTCAAAGTTTTGAGTGAGCGTTACGTTTGCCTTCTTTAATTGCTTTTGACTCTTTCTATTTTCATTCACATCTTTTTGTAAAACAACAATTAAATTAGCAAGCGCGACATGCTTCTCATCATCATACTCATTTGCATGTTGATCATCCTCAAACTCATTATTGCACATGTCTGATGAATCGGGTGTGGTATTGCTATCAACCGTTTCCATCATACATGTGTCAGTAATTGTTGTTGGTAGATCACTATGCTCATGTGTATCACCAAACACATTATATCCATCATCATGTTGTACCTTATCAATTGGCTCGGTATCAAAGATAGGACCATTGTCATCTTCAGTGACGTTAAGGACCTCATGAATCTTTGCCATGTATGAATAATGTGCCTCGAGTTCTTGGTCAGAGAGTTCATCATCTGTGTCGTCAAGCATTTATCCTTCCTCAGCTGATAACTTGATCCCAACTTCCATTTTCTTGCATAGCAGCATCTTTTCCTTATGATAACCATAATCTTTAACCCTCTTTGGCTGTCTGCATTCCCTAGCCAAATGCCCATAACCTCGGAAGTTAAAACACTGAATCCCAGTTTGTTGCACAACTTGAGTACCAACAGTGTCTCTATTTCCAACAACAGTAGCAACCCTCTGATTATCATACTTTGCAGGTTGTCGATCATACTTTGGAGGACTCTCAGCACGTCGTCGTGTGTCATACCTTAGAGGACTCTGAGCATAGTTGTTCCTCGTGTTAGATGATGTTCTGAGGTTGTTGTTGGTAGGTTTGTAGATTTTCATGTATTGTTTCATAATAAAATCCATTTGTTGCTTAAATTCCCTATCCTTTTGAGCAAGTTCTTCATCACTATCTTCTTCGGATGATTGCTCAGGTGTGGGTGATGGTGCTCTTGCAACTTCTTTGCCTCAGGATCTTGTTGGAGCATGTGACTTAGACACAGTGGATGATCGTGGTGATGATGATTGAGTGTAGTAGGTCTTTGGAGCACGAGAATGAACTTGGGTAATGTTGAGTGGTAGACACCAAAGCAAGTGGACTTGAAACCTTTGCAGCACGTTCAACTCGAAGTTCATTTGCTTCATTTTGAAATTGTTTCAAAACATCAAAGAGTGTGTGATATGAAACTTCATCTAACTTTTTTTGTTGTTTCACTAAGGTAACAAACCGTGTCACTCTGGTTGAAGTTGCTGTAGAAATTGGACATTGACTTGCATGGTGGAAACTTGCAAGTTGTTTCGGGTCATGTCATTCATCATTTTGTAGAATCGGGAGTAATAAGAATCAATTGATTCCCCATCATTTGATGTAAACTTGCCAAAATCCTAAAATATCTTAGTTTTCATGTCTTGTTTGTTAAGTGATTCACCTTGTTGCAATCTTTCAATAGCCGTCCACATTTCTTTAGTAGTAGAACATGCATCAACCGTGGAATAAATATCATCTCCAATGCCCTTGAGAATTAAGTAGATTGCTTCCTTTTCTGCATCAAACCAAGCACGGTTCTCTGGTGTGAGATCGTTTCTTTTTTCATCATGTTCATAAGCTGGTTGTTCTTCAGTTGAGTATGTGGCTGGTTGTGCAGGAACGTTTATCCGTGCGAGTTTATGGGGTCCATAAAAAATGCATTGCCTTAAAGCATCACCGTTAGGTTTTGTGTCAAGATAACGTAGAAAACGGAATTGCCATTGATCATATCGACCCGACACAAGCATTGGTGGTCTCTCTTTGTTACCCGCCACCATTATGTTGTTGTTCGTCACACGATATTCTGCAGTAGAATCCATCTCAATATTCTTTGAAATGATGAAGTGAATATGGATCTTAAGTAGATGTGTTGTGATTGTTGTTGTGGTTTAAATTCCGAAAATTGCAATTTTTCTTCAGTCCGACAATAAATTCCCCAGTCCGATAAAACGATAGACCAAAAAATTTTGTAATCGCCAAATTTTGAAATCGAGCTAGAAGTGTCCTAAAACTAATATGGAAAAATTTTTAATCTACTTGACGGGAAAATTTTAACTCTTTTTTTTAATCTTCGTGTAAACGATATTTCGAAACTAGTCTAGATAGTGGCTAAGTTTAAAAAGTGCTTGAACAAAATTTAGCTTAATATATCATCGGAATGTCCATCGGAATATGCTATCGGAATGTCCATCGGAGTGTTGTCGGAATGTAGTATCGGTATGCTGTCGAAATGTATAACTATCGGAATATGAGCTATCGGAATCACTGTCGGAATAACCTATCGGAATAACCTATCGGAATAACCTATCAGAATACACAATCTGAATAATGGTCGGAATATAAAACCCTTTTCCGATGGAATTCTATCGGAATAACTGTCGGAATATTAAACCCTTTTCCGATGGAATTCTGTCGGAATGCTTGTACTTTTCCGAAACTTTAGGTAAAAAAGTGAGATTTTTGACAAGAAATCCATGATTTTAACCAACCAAAAGCAACCAAATCCCTACCACAACTATGTAGGAGATGTAAATCAAGATGTAGAGCACGGAAAACACAAGAAGAACTTGAACCCGAGATGATTTTAGGATTAAATTACACGAACCAAGTATAATATCAACAACGAATCACAAAACTACCCCATGGCGATTGATACCAATTGTTGTCCCTAATAATATGATGATAGATTAAAGAAATGAGATGGAAAAGATATGAATTTTAAATAGAGAAAGTAGAGAGAATAGTTGGAACTTTTGGAGGATTAGATTAGTGAGAGAAAAATGAAAATGACCAACACCCTTCCTAACATGCTAGGAAGGGTATATATAGTCCACCCACATGCGGGCTTGTTTATGGACTATATTCTAATGGGCCGGGCTTTCCTTTTGGGCTTTGGTTACTTATGAGTGAACTTTAGCCTAAAGTTAAGCCCGTATAATACGACTAATCTACTACCTATTACAATGTTCTAAAATACGATACAGAATGAACATATGACCGAGCATTCTTGTCTAACTCAATATTTTGAGGCTAACATAAAGGAATTATTTTTAAGGTAAAAAATGTCTTTGATTTCAGATTTTTTGTCTCTCTTGTTGTTGAGAGTTGATTGCGGTTAAAATTTACAATTGGATTCGGTGGTTCCAACAATTCTAAATTTTTAACCTTTTGAGAGGATTTTGGTTAAATCCTGAGTTTTCTTAGGTGATTCCAAAAATTCTAAGCTTTTTACCCTTTGACATATTATCACTACAATTGGTATGAATGTTTCTTCTCTACCTCTATTCCATCAATTGTGATTTGATCTTTTCATAATCCTCTCCTTGGACTTTTTATTTTTTTGGATTGATAGCATCGCGTGCATACTTCTTTCTTCAATGCTTGTCATTGTTTGTGCAAACGACTTGTTTATTGTCTTCATTTTCTTTTTCCATCATAGTCATTCTTTCTCTCTTTTCGACTATGTGGAATTGTTCTATTGTCCATGTCATACTCTCTTTAGTTTGGTATTTTTGCCATGATATTAAAGTTGAGTATGTCCTCTCGACAATATTTTTCTTATAAATTGGACATCTCTTTTCTTTCTTAGTCCTCTTTATATATTTTTTTGGTGTCACCAAAATAAGTTGGGCTCTCTTTTCTATCTAATAGCCCAATTATTTTTCTTAACTTGTCAAACTTTTGACACTTCTAAAAAGTTAAGATTGTTTTAGCTTTCTCTTGAGTCCCTCTCTTTGTACTCGAGTTGTTAAAAGCTAATTTCGCTTGGGTGACATTGCTATATATGCTCTTGTCCACTAACTTTGTTTTGTAGGACTTTTCTAACCATTCTTTGTAGCTTGTCACTATCCTTGTTTCATTGGTGCCTTAAGCAAGGGGGAGCTCATATCAAGGGGGAGCATTTGCAAGATTTCTACTCATTACATTTGCGATCATTGACTCACTTAAATTGCATTCATCGAACTTCTTGCAAGTAATGAATTTTGGAATCTCGAAGATAAGCATTTTATTATGCATGGAGTTGGTTAACCTATGTTAATTGAAGACTTCACTAGGATGACACAAGCTCAGTATCTTTAGATGATGGGTCTATGGTTTAGATTCTCTCCTCTCAACCGCCTACTACAAGGGACGACTAGCTTTTTAGATGCAAGCTCTTTCAAAGTCGATCCTCCTTTTCTAGAAATAAAGACTACCTTTCGGATGCAAGCTCTCGTGACGTCAATTCTTATCTTTTTCAAATGACGAGCAATCGATGACTACCACTTTGGATGCGTGCTCTCTCGACGTTGATTCTTCTCTTCTTCAAAGACGTTGACTACCTTTTTGATTCGACAAAAGGGGGAGAAGTAAGTGTAAACGAGTAACTTATACATTTTAATATGTGTTATGGTTTACTTGTTTGTCATCATCAAAAAGGGGGAGATTGTTAGTGCAAACATTACGATGTTTTGTCGATATAATCTCTTTATATTTTGTTGATGACAAACGAATAAATCGCAATACATTATGTAAAATTTTAAGGTACTCGTAATCTCTCAAGAATACATTTGTATACTTCTCTCGACACCTCCAAGATCGCATTCAGCATGAATCACTCAAGGTATGAATAAACATGTCATTAACCTAACTAAGTGATCAAGGATTAATATTTTCTTAAACTCACATTTAATCAAATGTGACAAAAGATTTTAATAAACTTTATTTTTAAGAAAATGTTTTATTAAAAAGAAAATGGAAATTTGAATTTTTAATATTCCTTAAGGTATATTCCATAGAATATTCTTTAATTTGAATTTGGAATATTCCAAATGCCAAAGGAATATCCTTTGAGGGTATAAATGGCATTTCCCCACTAAAGGATAAAAATGCACGGTCTCCAAGCCGGATGTTCCTTAAAGGAACCCGCGGTTCCTTATTGATAAGGAACTGCGAGGGCATTTAAGGAACTACGGGTCTTTATAGCCATTGCATTGTTGCTCTGTAAATAGTGGATCATTTCCAGCTTTTCTTTCAACCCTTTTTGCACAATTTCTTCACAAACATCTTTAAACTCCTTGATTAGTTAGTTTTGATTAATCTTGTTTAAGATGTGATTCTATCCTCCATCCTCTCATCCTCTCAAGTGCAAAGAGAAGAACATTTTCATTACCATGAAGTGTTGGGTTCATAACATGATGAAGATCTCTCCTTCTAGATCAAGTCATTGTTTTCCTACTATGTATATGTATAATATCAGAGTGTTGGGTTTACTTGGATATGTTTGTAAGGGTAGAATATTCAAGTGATGGGTACCTTGGATCAGGTGTTAGTTGTGTAGATCCAAGTTTGTTAATACTTGGATATAGTGTTAAGGTCATAGATCTAAGTGTTGTATGCTTAGATCTATATGGTTTATGTGTTTAGGCCATAAAACACAAGGTTTGTTATGTTGGGCCATAAAACATAACTTGTGTGAAGATCAGTGTAGATGGGTGTAGATTGGTCCTACCTAAGATTAGGACTCGACATCTAGCCTTGCGTCGGAAAATTGTGAAGTAAGCGACGTGTGTAGATTGGTCCTACCTAAGATTAGGACTCGACTTTTAGCTTAGAGTCGGAAATTGGATAAGCGACGTTGTGTATGGTTTCTACACCTTAAGGAGTTTGTTGACTAGTGAAGTAACTCTCGAGTAAGGTGTACTCGAGGAGTGGAGTAGGGCGAAGAGGAGCTTCGTGACCCAACCACTATAAATCATCGTGTCAGTACTTTTCTTTACATTTATGTCTTTACTCTTATTGATGCATTTATATGTTGTTGTATGTTGTGTGCATCTCATAATCTAAACATCTAAGTTGCGGAAAGTTGAGGCTCAGTACGTGTGTGTTTCATGTTTAGATTATGGTCAAGTGTACATCACTTAGTCTAAACATCTTAGTTGCGGAAAAGCTTATGCTTAGTACGTATGTGCTTAGTGTTTAGACTATTGCTTGATGCACTCTTGATTTGATGTGTTTATGTGTTTTCTTACTTGTAGTATTTATCTTTCAATCAAACACATCTCATATCTAGTCAAGCTTGATCGAGAATTTGATACCAAGGATTGTTTAAGATTAACATTCAATAGATGGTTTCGTCCATTATCGGCGGTTCCCTAAATGGACCGACGGTTCTTTATTGATAAAGAACCGCAGGTACAATAAAGAACCGCGCATAGTGGATTAAGCCGAAATGTTTTGAAAATGAACTAGAAACTATTCAACCCCCTTCTAGTTTCTACAATCTCTTTAACCATCGTGCCCGATTAATAACCACCATCTTCCTCACCTTTCACCCACCACCTGCCCTGCCGTTAACAACCATTTCCCCATCGTCATCCCCACCGCCATGGTATCGAGATGTTGA
The DNA here is from genome assembly GCA_025667525.1 of Glebionis coronaria. Classification (NCBI taxonomy): domain Eukaryota; kingdom Viridiplantae; phylum Streptophyta; class Magnoliopsida; order Asterales; family Asteraceae; genus Glebionis; species Glebionis coronaria. The sequence goes on from CM046874.1 coordinate 163,674,465, forward strand.
TTGATTCACCATACTCTTCTAAGTGTAACTTATCAAGAGATATTGTAAAACCCGTATTTAAAATCCTCGAATATTAAATACGCGTAGTCTCAGCTTTAACTAAAATTAAACGTTAACCAAGTAAATACGCAGTCTTAGTTTTATTTAAATATTACAAAAGAAAATAATTATTCAGAAAATAATTATTCAGAAAATAATTATTAAGTTTCAGAAAATATTATGTATGTATTATTTATTATACAGAAAAGAGTGTTACGTTTCAGAAAAGTAAACCACGAGAAATATACAAATGTACACGATAAACTTTATTGTCGAAAATACAAAATAAATGAAACCAAATATATGTTATTAAGGGTGGTGGTTTGTATAAATAAACAAGGAAGTATTTTTGACTTTGGAAGCCCGGCCCATTTGTGCAAAGAAAAACATACGGGGAACCCCCTTTTTCACAAAACAGTAACCGAACAAAAAACAAAAAAAAAGAGAGAAGGGTTTAGGATTTGTAAATGGAGGCTGCCGGCTGAAAAACCAAAGAAAGAAAGACTAGCATTCGAGTTTTTGGATCATCAAATAATTCGGGGCTCTTTTCACTTTTTTTTAATCACATATAGAGGTAACCCTCTTCTCCCTCTCGTTTGTTTTGATCTTGAATACAAGGGTCAATCAAGAACAATGATTTTCTAAATATATTAAACATGAATTAACATATTTTGAGTTGGGTTTTGGGTTTTGCACGCAAACCGAGACACAATAGGTGTCTCGGTGTTCGATTCTTGGACCAACCGTTTAGGCTATTTGGTTGGGGTTGTACGACAGCAAAACCAAAACCACTAGGGGTGGTTGATTCGAAAATAGTGGGTAAATACTCAGCAGGGGGGGGGGGATGTTTGGGGTTAATATGCTAGGGGTGTGTTTGGGTGTGTAAACAATAGGAAACAAGGACTCAGCGGAGGAACAATACAAGAACAGTGGGAACGAATGACTAGCAATGGGTACTTAATAAAACAGGAAATAGTGAGACTAAAATCCAGGATTAGCGACAGTTTAGCGATAGAAATTTTGTCGCAGTTTATATTGACAGTTTTTATAACAGTTTTGGTCACAGTTAGCGACTGAAAATTCTGTCGCTAATCCGGTTGTGAATATATCTAGTATGTTGATTTGTTTTCGTGCGACTGAGACTTAGAATTCTCGGTAGGCTTTTGTTTGACTCGGGTTTTCGGGGCACGAAAAATGATAAATACAAGGTTATATTATATTGGGATAAATCACTTTTATAAATAAGTTTTATAATTAAATTAACCAAGTTGTTTTATTTAATTAATTTAACTTGGAAATTAAATAAATGATGGTTAATTATTTTATTGAATTAAAAATGTGTGATTACTTAAATGATTTATCTTTCAAGAAAAAACGAATTTAGAAACATTTCTAATTTAAATTTTTTTTATTTATATCAGATTACTATTTATAGTGATAATAATTATATCGGAATTACACATATACAATAACCAGAAAATTCAGGAAAATACATTTATCAGTAATATTATAGAACCATCGGATTTATTAGTTTATATACAAACTATAATACAAGAATAAATAAAATAAACTAAGAACAGTTAAGATCAGTAAAATAAACGGATATCAGTCAACTTATTCGCGTTCTTTATTCATGTAGCTCACGTGAAATCAGAGTAGACTTTCTGTCAGTTGATCTCAGTCGGTTACTAGACATGAGGTACGAATTTTCCGTCTTTTAGTAAGGACTTCCTTTCCTATGCATGATTAGGTTCCCCGTCTGCAGCCAAATATTTTTCCTAGTATATGTTCTAAGTTTTATCAGTAATCATTTTAATATTAAGTTAAATTTACCTGAGCTTTATATACAAGCATGACCAGTTATGTACTAGTTACAGAGGTACCGTAACCATGACACTTGAGGCACCAGTGTCATGAATCCTCTGCGTGGGAGTGATTTCTCGCAGCGTCCCATTTATTCAGCTTGGCCATTTAATTAGTATTATCAGCGGGGCGTATGGGTGCATTCTAGGTTATCAGTTTACATCTTATCAGGTGAATGCGGTGTGTGCTCTACATACTTCACATTGGAGTTGATCCCTCAACCCATCACATTATTTAAAGGTCACCCCTCTACAGCATGATGAGGTCACCCTCCATGTATTCATGCAGACGTTGTTACAGTACATGACCTATATAAGCTCTTGGCAATTAAAATACACTAATGCATGTTTTTAGATTTAACAGTTAATAGTAAAGCTTTACCAGTTATAAACCATATTCTACAGAAACCTACACAGTTCTCCGCTGCTCTTTATATATCAGTCTTTACTACTTCAGTGTTTGTAATTTGTTTCACTCTAGTATTACTCATCATGCTCTTATATTCGTCCACTGAGCGTTATGCTCAGCCGTAGTTTCCTTTCATGTTCTAACGGCAAGTACACAAGGACGCTCTTAGGATTCTGAGAGCACGTGCATTTGGATGGGAGCTATCCAGACTTCTTTACTTATGCACTTCATACATTTATTTGCTTGTTTGGACATTGTTTAGTCCTTTCTCTCAGTATTTACTTTTCATGTTTTGAGCTTATGTTTGGATTACCGATGTTGATTCCGGTATTTCCTTTATGGCCAGTTATTGTTTTAGGACATTTACCTTATATGATTTAATGATACGCCATAAATACGCGTAACGGTCCACTTATCAAAGTGGGGTGTTACAGATAATGAATATAAGTTCTTCATTAAAAAAGTTGATGTTCGATTTATGTGATTTTCTTGATTTGATTATGTTATACTTAGAGTTTGATTCTAATTTACATCATATATTATTATTGATATGGTATAAAGTGTAGAAAAATATAGATACAAATGTGTTTAAAAAGTTGAATACAAGGTGTTTGATAAAATGTCTCAACTAGTGGAAAGTTGTTGAGCACATATGGACTTACAGTTGTCCTGAAGGGTAATATTTTTACTAAATTACACTTGATATTCGAGTGCATTACAATTTTTCCTGATCATATTCTATTGAATTATAGTTTACGTTTTACTGCATTATACTTTAAGTTTTACTTAATTATACTAGCTTTATTGAATTAAGTTTAGCTTAAGTTTAGGTTTGGGTGAAGTTTGAAATGTGATGCTCTAAATATGCTTCTGATTTAGTAGAAGTTGAACTAGTATGTATCCTTGTGATTTAGTTTGTGATTAATAAGTTTTATTTCATTATAATATTTACTACATTATTGCTAATTTTATAATGCATTATTGCTTAGAAAATGATATTCATGTCTACTAATTAGGCCTAATAAGAGAGCTAAAATCCTGGCTTTTGATTAAATTTCGAAAACCGAATTTTGTTAGATAAATGATATTCATGCCAACTAATTATGCCTAATAAGAGACCTAAAATTCTGATCGGTGACACCTAGCTTTTGATTAGATTTTGAAAACCGAATTTTATTATTCCGGAGTTACCTTTTTCTATTAATTAACACAATCTCCTACTTCTTTATTGAACTGTGGTGTTATTTCCTCACATAACCCAAACTCAAATTAGACGCATGCATGTTTCATAACGATATACGATACGTCAAACCTTAATTGTGACATGTGTATTCGGTATTTTAGTTTCATGGTTTATGTGGTTCTCTTTCACGGCAAGTATATGTCATTTTTATGTTGAAAACTTCTTATAAATATGACATGGGTGTACTCTGTGATAACTTTTACTACAAAAAACCATATACGCTATCATTCATATATACTATCAAGTCCATTTACTTATGAATATGGATGTGGTTCAGATGCTTGCGTAGAGAAGGTAAAAACTTGTTGTAATTTTGGGATATATTTGTAATATTTTCAGCCTATAAAGCATTGTGGTTTAACTTCTGTGCCGAAATTAAAACTATTTGAATGCTAAATTTAAGTCACCTAAGCTAGACGCATAATTTGAAAATATGTAAGACTATTTTGATGCACAATTTTAGTTATTACTAGTATAATTTAGGAAGTTATACAGAAAAGAAGGGTAGATTAGGAAAAAGAAGAAGAAGTTTGTTGTTGATTTTAAATGGAAACAAATGACCAATAAGAAGATTAGGCTTATTTTTAGGTCTAAATATCAAAACTCTTAATTGTTACTCCATCTCAAAATGTGCATGGCTATCATTTTCAGTAGAAAAGCCATAGTATTAGAATGTATATGGTTCTTGATAATGTATCATAACCTTCTAGTTTTATCAAATATAATTTGACTTATGGAGTACAATTCTGAACGAGTTGCATTGTATTTTGTTTGAGGTTTGTTTGAAAATCAGTAAAAGTTATTGAATATGTTTGTGATTTGGTAATTTTGCACTCTGATAAACTAAGATGTATGTTGATGTTCATAAAAATGAGTTAGGCCATATTTTGTGTGTTTTTCGGAAATAAGTAAAAGTGATTGAGTATGGTTGTGATTTGATATAATTTATACTGTGATGCTCTAGGATGCATGTTGTGTTTCATAGGAATGAGTTACCCAAATTTGTGTTTGACGTTTGTCTAGAAATAAGTAATAGATTGAGTATGTTTGCGATTTGATAAAATTTACAATGTGATGCTATAGAATGTACGGTTTTTTCACATGAATGAGTTAGACCATTCTTGTGTTTAATGTTTGTTTGGAAATAAGACACAGTGATCTAGTATGATTATGATTCGGTAGAACTTACACTGTGATGCTCTAGAATGTATGTTGTTTTTCATAGAAATGAGTTAGCCTATACTTGTTTTTGACGTTTTTTCAGAAATTATTAAAAGTGAACGAGTATGCTTATGATTTGATAGAGGTTGACCTAAATACGCTCGTAAAAATGATTAAAAATTCTTTAATATGCTTGTTGTAAAACCCGCATTAAAATACCATGAACAATACATGTGAACAGTAAATACACAAAAATACGTATAAATTAAAACTTTCCATTTATAATATATTACACGTGTCACGATATTAAATAACATGTATTTACGTATATTATAAATGTGTTATGATCACGACATTTAATTCATGATAATTAAAACCGAACATACACGTATATTAACTAACTTAGAAAAGCTATGGTTTGCCCTACGGGCTATGTTGGCCGCAGCTAGACAAAGAGAAAAGAGAAGAATGGGCCTTTTGGCCCATGACCCAAGCAAAATCCTTAAACAATTAAACTCCTAGAGTTTAACATAACATACTTTTCATAAAAACCAAGAAAACCCTAACTCATTGCCGTCGGTCGAACAAACACCAAGGGGGTGTTCGGGTGATTTTTGATCTTTGATTTTGGTAGCAACGTGTTCTTGATCATAAACCTTTTTCTTTCACGCATTCGGTAATTTCCACAACCCTTTCTTTTTAATTCTTTTTATGAATTCATGATCTCATGGTGATTTAATCTTAAAAACAAACAAGTAAAACATGTATAATAATCAAGAAAACAAAAAGGGTGGTTTTGGTTTCGGGTTTTTGTTCGGCCGAGACACAATCGAGAGCACAAGGGCTCTCGCCTTGCTGTTTGCACCACCACCGAGACCCAAGGTCTCGACGTGGTTGGTTTTGGGTCGATCGCACACAAGGGAAACCCCGACTCGAAGTCGGGGTGTGTTTTTTGTTTGATCACGTGTCAACCGAGACCATTAAGGTCTCAGTGGGGCTGTGGTTGCAACAGTGGGAACCCCGGCTGTAGCCGGGGGGTACTTGGGCTCGGCAGTGGCTAGCCGAGGCTCAGCAGGGGGAACAAGTGGCTAACCAGTGGCAAACGATTAACCGGTCTAGCCACTAGTGGGCTGCGATGGTTTTCAGCCGCCGGCTAACACCACTAGCCGCCGGCTATGTGGTGTCGGCTAGGCACTTTTTGGGCTCGGGAAAATTTTTAAACACGGGTTCGGGGCTTGGGAATTTATAAAAGCAGTTTAATATTTTAATTAAATTATTTCCAAGACTATTTAATTAAATTAAATACATGACTAAGGTTAAAATATTAAAATTAATATTTCATGACTAACCTAAGTATTTACTTAGCTTAATTTAATTAAACATGTATTTTAATTAAATTTATATAACCTATAGTTTATTAAATCAACCATGTTAATTATTTAATAAGCTATAATACTTAATCCATGACTTGTATTTTTACTAATAAACTTTACTTAATATTTTAATCTAGCTTATTTCTAATTATGGAGACTTACTAGTTTTGGAAACTTTCTGTTTTTAGAAACTTACTGTTTTAGGAAACCTGCTATTTTTAGAAAGTTACTTAGTGTTATAATACAAGTATTATAATACCTTATTACATGAATAATAAACAACAAAATACAAGAATACCTACAGTTAATACTTAAAACAATTAAAACATGACAGAACATGAATAATAAGCTAAGAACACATAGAACCAGTAAAAACACATGTATCTTAGACAACTCATACACGTCCCTATTCTTATGTAGTATTATCCATCAAGGCGGAGTAGGTTCTTCAGCGTTTCTGTTAGCTTCTACTGGACACAAGGTACGGATTTCTCGTCCTTCAGTAAGGACACTCTCTTCCTTTATTAGGATTTCTCGTATGCAGCCAACTGTTTTCCGAATAGTTATAGATTTAAATGCTTATGTTTTATTAGTTACCTTAGCCATATACATGCATGCCAGTTTCACCTAGTTATGGAGGTACCATAACCATAACAATGGAGGCACCAATGTTATGACTTCACCACGACAGAGTGATAGCTCGTGGCGTCCCTTCTGCTTATTTGGCCTTTATTATTATTATTATATTATCATGTGGGGCATATGGGTGCATCATAGTTACAGTTTCAGTCAGGATTTCATGGTGAATGTGGTGTGTGCCTTGCATCCTTCACAAGGAGTTGATCCCTCCTACCCACACCATATTAATTAGAGGCATCCCCTCTAATTGCATGACGAGGTCACCCCTCCAAGTATTCATGCACGTTGTTTACCTCATGAACTATATTGGCTTTTGGTATATTAAAATAATACATATTTCCATAAGTAAACATAAGCTATGTTTTCAGAACTAAAACTAGTAAACATGTTATACATCTAGGTTTCCCAGGACTTATTCATTTCAGCTGCCTTTCATGCTTTATATTCTCTTTATTATGCTTCCATTATTCTTTGTCTTTCCATGCTTTATTGTATATCCGTGCACTAGGCGTTATGCTCAGTCGTATTCCATCTCCATGTTCCCAAACGGCAGGTACCCAAGGCTGCAAGTAGGATCTCAAGAGTATGTGCGTTCAGATGGAAGTTATCCAGCCTTCTATATCTTATGCATTTATCATACTTTATTTCATGTTGGACATTGTTTAGTCCTTTCCCTTTACAGTATTTATATTTGCTTGTGTTGAGTTACTTGGACTACCGATGTTTGTTTCCGGTATTTCCTTTTATGGTCATGAATGTTTAGACATTTACCTTGCATGCTTTGATTACACATCATACATTACTGTAATATTCCATTTTACCAAATGGGGTGTTACAATCATGGTATTAGAGCCAAGGTTTCGACCTGTAGCTCCATAAAACATGACTTGTGACTTACGGGTAGTCACCAGCGTCTTCCTAGAACTGACAGTTGGTTTTCATGCATTCATTTAATTTTCATTTCATGTATTCATTTCATGCATTCATCTCATTGTCACAGGAATTTTAACTAAGTAATGGTTGGTACAGGATGACCCCTATTTAGTCGCATGTGTTTTTATTGAAACATTTTATTTGTTTAGTGGACCGACCCATAGGCGTCCACACTTGCCTTTTTGTTTTGTGAACCGACCCATAGGCGTTCACTCATGGATATATCATCATATTTAATTGATCATGCATTTTAAAACTGTTTATGCATCATAAATAAATTTATGTTTTATACACTGTTCATGCATTTTTCTATTCATGTCATATTTTATCAGACTCATTATTTATGTTGCATTTTGTTTTAAACCGTCAGATGGTGAACACACGCAATGCTCAAGAGTTGGCTGCATCTGTCAATGCAGTTTTGCAAGCCCTCCTTCCCCAACTTCGCAATGAAATCAGGGACGAAGTTCATGCTGAAGTCCAGGCTCAGGGCGTCCAATTTGACCCTCATCATCAACATAACAACAATCCTCCACCTCCACCACCTGTTACCCTTATGACTTGGTTGGAGCGATTCAACAAGTAGAGACCCCGTTCGTTTGAGCAGAGTGACAGCCCCTCTGAGGTTGAAGCTTGGATTTCTTACATTGACAAGATATTTGATGCGATGGGTTGTGATGGTGTTTTTAAGGCAAGAATGGCTTGCTATAAGTTTGAAGGTGATGTACTACAGTGGTGGAAGTCAGTCAAGCAGTCCAACGGTGGTGATGATTGGGTTGCATTTTTGACATGGGACCAGTTTAAGGAGCTCTTCCTTAATCAGTACTTTCCACATGCTGAGCAGGAGTGTGACAACCATGGTTTTTGGGGTTCGTCACTTAGACTATAGTTTAAGGTGTTTTGTGCAAATATGTGCTTTTATGTGCTTATGTGTTTATTTTGTGTGTTTGGAGTGAGGTTTGGATATCGTTTATGGGTATATGGTACTCATAAGTAAATCGAGGAACGTTTATTTCATGTTCATGAGCTCACAAGGTAGTGACTATGAAATGAGATGGTGTTACGTGGCTTTACGTATACGTATATGTATTATAGAAAATCGTATTTTTACGGTTTAGGGTATTGCGTTTAGGGGTCTCGGAAGAGGTAATTAGTCACGGGAATATTTTTCGGGATGGTTTTAAGTCCTTTATGACTTAGTCATTTAGTTTAATTCATATTTCAAGAGTTTTATAAAACTGTATATTTTTACGTCTTTTACGGTATACGCGTAAAACTGACTAGTTTTACGGTTTTGAGGTTTCGGAGGCTTTAGGAGCTGAAATAAATGAAGGAAAATTAAAGTAATATTATTAATACAATTAGTAATAATAAAAAGGAAAAAAACAAAATTAAAGGGGTATAAGTCGGTTTGGGATGCAAGAAATAAAAAGAAAAAGGAAAAAAAGGAAAAAGGGCAACCGGGCTTTTGTAATGGGCCAAGGACTTGTTAGGAAATTATATAAAAACTTTTTATTAACCAAAACCAAACATAAAATCCCTGGAGATCCATCACAAGTCGACATCTATGGAGTAATTATGGTTTTTTTATAGTTTTTCATCTTCTATTAAAATTAAGGTAAAACCTTTAATCCTCTTTTCAATTAAATTATTTTAAACCATTATTAATCAATACTTGATGGATTTAGGGTTAGGTTTATTATAAGTTCTGTAATTTAAATGTATTAACATTTTTAGATTAATTAGGGTTAATAAATATATATGGTGATAGTAATTAATTAGGTTAATTGTGTTAAATTCGTTTTTTTAAAAACTGGACATAATTTTTGGGTCATTGTTTTGATCATATCTAGAGTTTTACAAACTTTTAATTTTCGAATCTTATGTACTTAGAAAGTTAATTGAGTTTGATTTCAAATGCAAGAAACGAGAACTAAATTGGAGGTTTGGAAGTGGGTAAAAAACAAGTTACGTCAGTCGGGTGTCAAAACAGTTTTTGGATCAGCCTGTTTTCTTTTTATGTTTTGAATTGTTTGGTGTACTTAGGGTTATATTGGAACCTTAAAACTAACATGAGACTTAGAATATATATTAAATAAAAGATCTGGAGGAGGTCTAAACAAATGGGTTAGGGTAAGACCCTCTGATCATAACAAACTTTTCATATGTTCAAAAATAGTAAATTCTGGATATGTAAAAGTATATGTATATATATGTATATATATATATGGAGGCCTTAACAGTGTCTTCAAGGTTGCGACCAAAGGGTAGAGTTAGCTAACACATGTAAGGGAATAGGGTTTCTTTTACAGAGGAAGTTGATTTGGTTAAGGGGGTGTTCGACCCATAGTTTAAGGTATGAAAAACGGGACTGTTTTGGGTTAAATGTTAACGGGGCGAGTTATGAACTAAACTAAGTTAAGGGCTTTATAGAGGGGTGTCATGAGATGCATATGGAAATAAATGGGGTTAAGTTGTAGGACAAGGTTAGATATCCATCATAGATTGATGAGCCATTTTGGTATGTGGTTCGTGTCTTGATTGTATACGTTTGCGTGTTTAGATTTTGCTAGAGTGCGGGTACTTGGAGAAGCTTGTTCAGGTGAGTTTCATAGTCCCATGTTTCTATGATTTATAAATGTTTTGAATTCCAAATGGGATGGAAGAGACACTGTGTGGTTTTGTAACTAGTGCTGTGAATGTTTTTATGGTTTGTGATGGACTTGTGTGTACATTTATGTGATTAACCGCTATGTTATTCTTGATTGTTATTGTGGTTTGACTTGGTACCAAGGGGATGTTGACAAGGCGAGGCCTTGGGATTGGTTCATAGGTGTATGGGCGCCTATGGGACCATGGTTATTGGTAAGGCTGGGAGCCTTGGAAATTGTGGTTATTGGTAAGGCTTGATGCCTTGGAATTGTGATTGTATGGTTAATCTTGAATGGTAGTTGTTAATGCATAATTGTAACACATTTTCCATAAGTTCTTTTATTGATAGTTGTTATTCACAGCTTATAACTATTTTAGGGTTGGAGTCTAAACCTATGACTCTCACCAACTTTATGTTGACGTGTTTTAGTGTCTCTTTCAGGTGAGAATGTGGTTAAGCGTGAGAATAGGAGTGGCTAGCTGGGAGACTTAAGATTGCATTGGAGGCCTTTTCCTCTTAGTCTTTACATATGTTTGAATAAGTGACACTCTGTAGACACCTATATGTTTGTTATTTGTTAATTGTATGTCTTTGGTAAGAGGTAGACCTGTTACCTATTTACCTAGACGCCTGCATTGTTTGTGATATCTTCATGAAATTGTGTCACCATTCATGATATTTCTATTTCATTTAGTTATCTCTATAGACACGCTATTGTTGTGATGATATCCATACGTCGCACCCCATATTCCGCCATGGTGGGGTGTGACAGAATGGTATCAGAGACAATGGTTATAGAGAATTAGGTTGCCTAGTCTAGTAGCCTAGTCTATAGCTTAAGGGTCCATGCATGTAGGTGTCATAGGGGTATGTGTGCATTGTAGTATATAGAGTGCTTAAGTGTTAATTTTGTTTTGGATATTTATTTACTTTCATACTTACTTATTGAGATATAATATATGTAAGTACATTCATTTATTTTCTATTGATGCGACGCATGAACCGGAAGTGTAGGAATCTATTTAGTGTTACCCATGTCGCGTAGAAGAAGAGGTGCGCTAGGTAATATTAGGATAGTACCGATGTTGAGTCTGCGACTAGTAGTAGATTCGAATTTCCGCCTGAACGGTTATGGTCATTTTTTTAATGTTGGATATTTTATTGTTATTGATTTGATTTGGCGATTGAGCCTCGAGTTATGAATGAAGTTAGGGTTGACGTATGAGATGTTCTTATTTTACCTATACGATATATATATAGAGTGTATTTTATGTGGTAGATATATGTGTTCCTTGTAGTACTAATTTCTTATAAGTGTCGTCATAGGAGGGAATACATGGGTGAAAGGGGACATATATAATTATGGAGGCCTACGTAATTATATACGTGCCACAACACCGATGGACTTCCAAGTATGGTTGCATGAAAAAGGGGTTAATACATGCTTGTATATGATGAGATCTGTATTTTGGGTATTTGTATACAATAGGGTTTATGTAATGGTTTCCTATGATATGGCTATGGTTTTTTTGTGTTTTATGTTTTAAGTAATAGTCATGTTGTGTGATTATGGGGTCACACGATATAGGTTGGTTTTGGTGATGGGTTTTATGCCTTGTTGTGGCATGGTGAGATGGTGAGATGGTGATTACTCGTATAAAAAACGAGTGTATGACGCAATCGATTGACTTGACTTGTATGATAACGAGTATGTTTTGGGAGATTTAATAGGTATATATATATATATATATATATATATATATATATATATATATGCGGAGGTGTATATACTAGTAGATGTTATGTTATGATATACGGTCGTTCAATAGTTATTAAAAGTTGAACATACCTAGTGTTCTCTCGTGTTTAAATAGTTTATTAGTGTTGGAGTTTGATGGAGTTCCAACGATGTTTTGAATGTTTTGAAGTGTGTCTACATTCGGGAATGTATTTGAATTGATGAGAACTACCAAATTTTCTTGCAAAGGAGTCTAACTAATTAAAGGAAAATTCTTTTGAAAATACTTTGTAAGTGCACGGTATGATATCCTGACTTACATATCTTTTCTTTAAGTTTATTGGTAATAAGTTAAAAAAATATATTGACAATGAATGGATTAGTTTTCTAGGTAACATGTGATAGTACATATAAAGGGTAAAGAAATTTTACGATAATTTTCTTAAAAGTGGAGTTAAAATTTTAGAAGTATTTAAATAGACGGAAATAGTAAAAATGAAGATTTTATTATAATAATGATAATAATAACACCACACCTTGTAAACGTGTAATAGTTCGTTATAACAAGCCGAAATGGATTATATAAAATATTTATAATATAGAATAAAGTGAATAAAAACACCATATTTTATAAACACGTATTGGTTTCATAATAACAAGTGAAATGAGTTTAATGTAAGTAAACAATATAATGGTTAGAATAACGTTATACTATACTAACTAGTGGATACCTTAGATAAAATAATTAAGATAAAAGACGAGTTTATTGTTAAAAGAGATGATATATAAAGTGAGTTTTAGTACACTAACTGAGTTATGCCCTTTGATAGTAACGAAGATGGTAAAATATGACTATGATTTCATTTATTGGTGTTAAAATATGGTCCTAATGTGAAGTAACTAATTGAGATGAAAATTTAAAAATTTCTAAGATATTGAAATTTGGTAATACTAATCGTGACGAGTCTAATTTTTCGTTGTTGGCACACTCCATTGAATCTTACAGATTACATTCTTTCGTTTTCAGTTGTTTTGGCTAGGGTTCGTTATGGTTGATATTTCTGTTTACCCTATATTTATTATGGGACGCGACTATTTGGAATTATTTTGGTACACGTCATGGTTGATTTAGTTATGCGGTTGTGGAAACGTTAGGATGAGAGGATAGAGTTGGGTAGTATTACTTATGGATAGATATTAGAATGGAGAGATGTATTTTGGTTTAAAGGTTGTGTTGAAGGAATGATTAAGATTTGTGTAGTTTTGAAACTTAGATTGGTTACGGGAATAAGGGAGTAAGTAAAGTTAGTTGACTGGTCGTGGGAACGAGATGTCATGCTATGAGAAGTTGGTTGAAGTACCATTAGGAGATTGATGAAAGTACTAGAGGATGTGAGGGTAGAGTAGAAAGTTTCTACTAATGGAAATATGGGGCAAATAACACGCAAGGGAATTGGTATACTTATGGAGGCAAGGTAGTAGTAGACACGTGAAGGAAAACATGGATGTGAAATAATGACTGGTAGGAGGCTGATTAATGGTGAAGTACAACAAGTAAGAAGAGTGAGCCATTGAGGGTTGAAGTACCTTTAGAAATATTGTGGTAGATGAGTTGAAGTTAGAAGCTACTGGGTAGTGTGAAGTTCCTAGGTAACATCATAGAGACGAGAAGGAGTGCGTGAAGACCTACATCGTGAAGCAAGGAGCTGAAAGGAATACGTGTCGGCTGCTAGAATGATGCAAGAGATTTCGAAGGAGTCACAAAAGTTACAAGGACTGGAAAGGTGACAAGCACTATGATGGGAATCTTCGTATGGTTCGTGACGAAGAAGGACAGATCAAGTACCGAAGTGGAGCTACAAAGAGCTGAACCAGTGGATCGTGATGAAGTGAATACATAACATGGGGGATTAAGAACTCATGGAAATAACAAGGGGAGTTGAGTGACTACACAAATAGAATTTTGTGGCAATCAATATTGAGGGACGAGTAGGGAAACTGAGGTGAATAAGTTCGTGGAGAAGTGATTAGAGAGTAGGTTTTGTGAAGGTGTTATGAAAGATCTTTGGAAGAGACAATTATGCATTATCCAATGCACTAACTATTTCCATAGATTTGATGAATGAAGTATGGAATTTCGGTTGGATGGGATAGTGTAGGAATTAGGTAGAACCATGGAAGGAGAGGACCAAGTATTCCTAGAAGATGATGATTGAAAGTACCTCATGTTGGGTGAAATCAAAATAGAAGTATAAGATTTGAATAAGAATTTAATATATGGCTTAGTTTAGACAAATGGAAACTAATATGGGTATAAGATGAGAGTGTGATCCGCATGGGATCACATAAAACTCTAGTCTGTCCCTATTAGGATGGAGTAGGAGAACTGGTCACGAGGAAAACAAGTGAAGCTACTTGGATAATTTTGACATATAGATGACTTGAAAGACGGGAAGCATAGCATCGTGATGTATGCCATGAGCCGAGGAAAAAGAAGGAAGTCCGGATAGATGCGGATCATAAATGAAATAGGTCGAGATAGGAACCGAAGGTAAAATTTTGGTATAGCCTAATGAGTAGACTAAGGCACTAAGCATGCTAATATTGCTGTAGTGTGGAAAGGAAATGGCACTGACCTATAGTGTTTGATTGGAAGGCTTAGTATCGATAATCGAATGGATGAGGAGTTATAGATGTGATGTGTCATGAGGGACGAAGGGCTTGGACTAACTGAGACAAATGAGGAGCACTATGTCCTTGAAGGTAAGACAACGTGTAGGTATAAAGGAAGTGTTGGGTATTAAAAAAAAGTATATAAAAAAATCTTTAATTGAGGAAAGTGAGAAAAGAAGTGTATGGGTGCTACTAATGAGCTATCCAGATTTGATGGAAGTAGTTGTAACATAGGTTTGGATGACAATTGATAAAACTAACTAATGAATATGTGAAAGACCATCATAGGTCACTTTTGTAAGGAAATTGGAATTTTTAAGTGGTTTAGGGTATGGACTAAAGGGAGTTGATGAACATGATTGGATATGAGTATATCTAGCTACTTGGAAAAGGATGGATGAAGTGAGAAATTGCTACAAGTATAGGAGTCGTGTTGAGAGCTTGGGTGACTGATTTAGAGGGATGTGGGAAACTCGTTAGTGATGTCTGAGTTTTCATATAATGATAGTTATCATACTAGAAGTCGATGAATGCCATTTGAGGCACTATATGGAAGGATATGGTGAGTTTTCCTTATGGTGGACTAAAATCCGTGAAAGAGACTACTAATGTGGAAATGTTGTTTGTGGGAAAGGATGAGAGCAAATATGCTATGTTGAAAAGGATGAAACCACTAAAGTTTAGTGACAAAGTTATGTAGCAAGTTTCACCCATAGTAACGGGTGGTATGTTTTGGTAAAATGGAAAAGTTGATGTAGAGTTTTGTAGGTCCATTTATGATCTTTGGAAAGATCGGACCAGTAGCTTATGAGTATAGAATTACCTGGGAGAATTGAGTGGTATACATGTTATATTTCATGTATTAATATTGGTAAATATGGTTTGAGAATGCATATTTGCATGTGCGGTTATTAGGGATTTGTGTTAAAAAGAGTCATTTGTGAGATTTATTGGCTGTGAGGTCAAGATTTTAGAAATGAATTTAAATATTGTTGGTTTGTATATGTGGTATTTTGAGACTTGAACTAAAGTACACATGGAAATGAGAGGAGTTCATTTAGAACAAGTATCGTCATGTGATTTGTTGTTTGTGTGTTTGATCCTAAGGAGTAAATCTCGGGACGAGATTTCTATTAGGAGGGAGTGATGTGACAACCATGGTTTTTGGGGTTCGTCACTTAGACTATAGTTTAAGGTGTTTTGTGCAAATATGTGCTTTTATGTGCTTATGTGTTTATTTTGTGTGTTTGGAGTGAGGTTTGGATATCGTTTATGGGCATATGGTACTCATAAGTAAATCGAGGAACGTTTATTTCATGTTCATGAGCTCACAAGGTAGTGACTATGAAATGAGATGGTGTTATTTCGTGGCTTTACGTATACGTATATGTATTATAGAAAATCGTATTTTTACGGTTTAGGGTTTTGCGTTTAGGGGTCTCGGAAGAGGTAATTAGTCACGGGAATATTTTTCGGGATGGTTTTAAGTCATTTATGACTTAGTCATTCAGTTTAATTCATATTTCAAGAGTTTTATAAAACTGTATATTTTTACGTCTTTTACGGTATACGCGTAAAACTGACTAGTTTTACGGTTTTGAGGTTTCGGAGGCTTTAGGTGCTGAAATAAATTAAGAAACATTAAGGTAATATTATTAATACAATTAGTAATAATAAAAAGAAAAAAAAATAAAATTAAAGGGGTATAAGTCGGTTTGGGATGCAAGAAAGAAAAAGAAAAAGGAAAAAAAGGAAAAAGGGGAACCAGGCTTTTGTAATGGGCCAAGGACTTGTTAGGAAATTATATAAACACTTTTTATTAACCAAAACCAAACATAAAATCCCTGGAGATCCATCACAAGTCGACATCTATGGAGTAATTATGGTTTTTTTTATAGTTTTTCATCTTCTATTAAAATTAAGGTAACACCTTTAATCCTCTTTTCAATTAAATTATTTTTAAACCATTATTAATCAATGCATGATGGATTTAGGTTTAGGTTTATTATAATTTCTGTAATTTAAATGTATTAACATGCTTAGATTAATTAGGGTTAATAAATATATATGGGGATGGTAATTAATTAGGTTAATTGTGTTAAATTCGTTTTTTAAAAAACTTGGCAGAATTTTTGGGTCATTGTTTTGATCATATCTAGAGTTTTAAAAACTTTTAATTTTCGAATCTTATGTCCCTAGAAAGGTAATTGAGTTGGCTTTCAAATTCAAGAAACGAGAACTAAATTGGAGGTCTGAAAGTAGGTCAAAAACAGGTTACGTCAGTCGGGTGTCAAAACAGTTTTTGGATCAGCCTGTTTTCTTTTTATGTTTTGAATTGTTTGGGGTACTTAGGGTTATATTGGAACCTTCAAACGAACCTGAGACTTAGATTATATATTAAATAAAATATCTGGAGGAGGTCTAAACAAATGGGTTAGGGTAAGACCCTCTGATCATAACAAACTTTTCATATGTTCAAAATCAGTAAATTCTGGATATGTAAAAGTATATATATATATATATATATATATATATATATATATATATATATATATATATATATATATATATATGGAGGCCTTAATAGTGTCTTCAAGGTTGCGAACAAAGGGTAGAGTTAGCTAACACATGTAAGGGCATATGGTTTCTTTTACAGAGGAAGTTGATTTGGTTAAGGGGGTGTTCGACCCATAGTTTAAGGTATGAAAAAGGGGACTGTTTTGGGTTAAATGTTAACGGGGCAAGTTATGAACTAAACTAAGTTAAGGGCTTTATAGAGGGGTGTCATGAGATGCATATGGAAATAAATGGGGTTAAGTTGTAAGACAAGGTTAGATATCCATCATAGATTGATGAGCCATTTTGGTATGTGGTTCGTGTCTTGATTGTATACGTTTGTGTGTTTAGATTTTGCTAGAGTGCGGGTACTTGGAGAAGCTTGTTCAGGTGAGTTTCATAGTCCCATGTTTCTATGATTTATAAATGTTTTAAATTCCAGATGGGATGGAAGAGACACTGTGTGGTTTTTTAACTAGTGCTGTGAATGTTTTTATGGTTTGTGATGGACTTGTGTGTACATTTATGTGATTAACCGCTATGTGATTCTTGATTGTTATTGTGGTTTGACTTGGTACCAAGGGGATGTTGACAAGGCGGGGCCTTGGGATTGGTTCATAGGTGTATGGGCGCCTATGAGACCATGGTTATTGGTAAGGCTGGGAGCCTTGGAAATTGTTGTTATTGGTAAGGCTTGATGCCTTGGAATTATGATTGTATGGTTAATCTTGAATGGTAGTTGTTAATGCATAATTGTAACACATTGTCCATAAGTTCTTTTATCGATAGTTGTTATTCACAGCTTATAACTATTTTGGGGTTGGAGTCTAAACCTATGACTCTCACCAACTTTATGTTGACGTGTTTTAGTGTCTCTTTCAGGTGAGAATGTGGTTAAGCGTGAGAATAGGAGTGGCTAGCTGGGAGACTTAGGATTGCATTGGAGGTCTTTTCCTCTTAGTCTTTACTTATGTTTGAATAAGTGATACTCTGTAGACACCTATATGTTTGTTATTTGTTAATTGTATGTCTTTGGTAAGAGGTAGACCTGTTACCTACTTACCTAGACGCCTGCATTGTTTGTGATATCTTCATGACATTGTGTCACCATTCATGATATTTCTATTTCATTTAGTTATCACTATAGACACGCTATTGTTGTGATGATATCCATACGTCGCACCCCATATTCCGCCATGGTGGGGTGTGACAAGGAGAAACTCGAGAGGGATTATCATAATATCCGACAGGTTGCTAGGGAGAACAACAATGAATTCATGTAGAGGTTTCTTCGTTTGGCTGGATTCTTGGGT
Source organism: Glebionis coronaria (assembly GCA_025667525.1). NCBI lineage: Eukaryota > Viridiplantae > Streptophyta > Magnoliopsida > Asterales > Asteraceae > Glebionis > Glebionis coronaria. Next base: position 163,693,057 of record CM046874.1, read on the forward strand.
GCAACAGCTGGTACTGCTGATGAGCAAGCTGAGAAGTTTCGCTGGGCTCTTCGTACTTTAGTTGCCAACAGTTTGGTTTGTGCGACGTTCACTACAGTGGCACAGGTGGCCGATGCAGCCCATAAGCTTGAGATGCTTCAGGAACGAGAGGAGTTTGGTGATGATCTATCGGTGAAGAGGTATCTTTAATCACCAACCGTAAATCATTCATTTCTTTCAGTATTTTCATTCTTATATCATCCTCTGTTCAGCTTTATATTTCAGGAAGAAGACTGACGACCGGAAAACTGTGGTCGCTCAGCAACAACATCTAAGGGAAACGCTCAGTCCAATGACCGTTCTGGTTCAGATAGGCGTGGCGGTAATGATAATTACCGTAACAATGCCAACAACTCTAACAACAGCAGGTCCCTACATTTACCTTCTTTCATGATAAACTGTTTTATGTATGGTATTCTGACACTCCAGCGAGTCATATTCAGGAACAATGGCAACGGCAGAGATTAGGACTGTAGAGGTTCGTAGCCTAACCGTTCTACTTCATCTGGTAACTATTAAACCTTCTATGTAATCAAGCTTATGTTCCATGATTATGTCTCATGCATGTAATCCTGAAACAGGCTCTCGGCTAGCTAGGACGCCTATTGGAGGGTTCAAGCATCCTATCTGCCCTACTTGTTCGTGCAAACATTCTGGTGTTTGCCGCCAAGGTACTGGTGGTTGTTTCAAGTGGTGGCCAGCAAGGCCATCAGTAGAAGGATTGTCGCCAAGGTGAGATAGAAGGCACCTATGGACATGCCGACTCCAAACCACCTCCTACTTCAGGTCGTGTGTTCACTACTACTAGAGATCAGGTGAACAAGACTTCACGTACCATAACTGGGAATCTCTTTATGAATGGTCTGGCAGCATGCGCTTTGCTTAATACTGGAGTGACTCATTCAGTCATATCCACTGCTTTTGCTACACGTGTTAGGATTTCCCCTATGCCATTAGATAATGCCTTAAGCATTTCCACGCCACTTAGGGACTCTGTGCAAATCACCCAAGTGTACAAAGATCTTCCCCTAGAATTTGATGATAGAATCCGCAGAGTTGACGCACTTCCTTTGGACATGTGCAATTTTGACATGATATTGGGCATGGATTGGCTATCCAAACACCAGGCTACGATAGAACGCCACACTTATCGGGTTATTTTCGGTGATGTCAAATCTCTAGAGTACATACACCATGGTCTTCTTCCAGGGAGGTCTGTACAAATTATTTCATCCATGGAGGCGCGTGCATTACTAACACATGGCTGTCAGGGCTTCATAGCCAACATTCATGACATTACAGCCGAGTCTCCATCGATTCAAGATCAGCCTATTGTGTCAGAATTTCCTGACGTATTTCCTGATGAACTTCCAGGCATAGCACCTATTCGTAAAGTCGAGTTTAGAATTGAGCTCATTCCAAGTGCAGAGCCAATTTGCAAGGCTCCTTATCACATGGCTCCTATTGAGCTTAAGGAGTTAAAAGATCAGCTGCATGGACTTCTGGAGCGAGGTTTCATCCCTCCTAGTGCATCGCCATGGGGTGCACCAGTACTATTTGTGAAGAAGAAAAACGACAACATGCGTTTGTAAATAGGTTATCGTGAGTAGAACAAGATCACGATCAGGAATCGTTATCCTTTGCCGCGTATTGATGACCTTTTCGATCAACTTCAGGGTACCAAGTATTTCTCAAAGATCGATCTGAGGTCCGGCTACCATCAGTTACGGGTTAAAGAGCAGGATATTTCTAAGTCTGCTTTCCGTACACGTTATGGGCACTACGAGTTCGTAGTCATGCCATTCGGACTCACAAATGCTCCAACAGTCTTCATGGATTTGATGAACCGTGTCTTCCATGAGTTTCTGGACAAGTTCGTTATCGTCTTCATTGATGATATCCTGATTTTCTCCAAATCCAAGGAGGAACATGAGGAACTGTAGAACAATGATAATCTTATGAATCAAGAGGGTTGATGTTTTTCTAGAGAGAGAAGTGAAAGAAAACTTGTATATTGAAATGAGAGAAATGAACAACCAACACCTCTTTCCATGGTGGAAAGAGGTTTAAATACCCCAAGTCCTTAATGGACTTGGGCTTCCGGCCCATGAACATGCTCATGGGTCGGGCTATGTAATAAATGACACTTAACATTACTACGAGCCTATAACTACATTATTGGAGTGACCGAGACTTTCTATATACGTAAAACGTATTTCCAACAATCTCCCCCAAAGGGAGGTCACTCCAAATTTACAAAGTCCTAATCTAGCATGTTAGATCTTGGTCTTGAGCTCGTAGTCTTCTTTTCTTTCTTTTTCTTTTCTTTTGTAAATATGTGTTGAATGATATCAGCCTTTTGCTTGGAACACGTTCTTTTGGCCGTTCACGTGCAGTCTTTATTTTCTTGTGATGTTTGCCTCTTTGTGACTTCATGTCCCACACACTTATCCTTTGTTGAATTCTTGAAAGTTTTAGAGTCGATACAGCGGAAGACTTTTAGGTCATACTTTCTTGAATTTGCAGGAGTATTTGATGCTGAAGGAATATGCATGTGAGGACGTCTTCAACAGGTACACCGCAACACCACCGTCTTCAACTGGTACACAGCAACGCCACCGTCTTCAATAGGTACACAGCAACGCCACCGTCTTTAACAGGTACACAGCAACGACACGAATAAAATAGCTTTGACATTTTATTCTAATTCGGTAGCATTTTACCTCCGGTCGGTGAAGACCGTTGGACGATATTAGATATCGTACTCGTGACGGATAGTTTCAATTAAGTAACTTCCTGACAGGATTTCGCGGGTAAACCCGTTCTCTTTATTCGATCGTCCAAAGCTGACTGCGAACATAAAGAGTGAATCATTTGGATTAAAAATCCTTATGATTGAAGCCGTCAATTCATGAAACCTGGAACAAGTGAAGTTCAATTAAGATATTCACCATCGTTGCTTTCCAGTTGTCACAAACTTGATTCAAATTGAATCTTGCTTGTTACCTACCAAGTGCTGTTTGATGTTAACACTAGAAGGATTTCCACTCGTCACTGTGAACACTAAAGAGTGTCACTCTGAGTGTTCTGGCAAGATCATACGATAATGCGTAGAGGCCTGGAACGAGTTTAAGTTCAATTAAGAATTAAACTACTGTTTCTTTCCAGTTGTCACAAGATTAGTTCTTAAAGAACCGCACGTGTCACCTACCATGAGCTTGTTTGATGTTGGCTCAAGCAGGATTTCCATCTTCACTGTAATACTTGCGTATCACTCGGATGTTCTGGCAATATTGCAAGAATACTACGTAGGACTCATAAAAGATCTCTTACTTTTCACAGTGTGTGAAGAAGCAAGGAATAAATGGAAAGTGTCCTAATGAGACTTTTGATGATCTCATGGCTCTAGACTCGATAGTGCATTTTGATTTAGTGATCGATGGCTGGAGAGGAGTGCCACCTTCAATATCAGTCTATTCGGAGTGAATAAACCAATAGATAACGTGTTGATCTCCGTGTGATTAAAACAAATACCTTTTGAGAGATATTTGAGTTAGCTGGGAAGGGTTGTGCATTGCATCACTGGGTCCATGATGTCTTTCTTCAATATCGAGAATCATTAACAAAAATGATCTCAATAGCAGATGTATTGACCCGGTTTCTGCCTAAAGTTGTAAGGAGGGCTTCTTTCTTTACACCCTTTATCTTTACAATTCTTTTTCATTCTTCAACCCCTTCAATGCTTACCAATACGTCATAACTAGCACCTTGTTGTGATTGTTCCAGTGCTAACTTAAGTACTTGGTCGGCATTCAGCTACGTTCACAATCTTTCTCCAACTTTCCTAGGACTTCTAATTCTATCTAGGGAATTGTCCTTGGGAAGATTCCATCGGCTCTGATGAATCATTGGACTAAACCTATTCCTACCACCCTTTTGTCACCACATTCGTCGTGAATTAAGCGTGTTTTGGGAAAGTATAGCCACCATGAAAAATCCTTGAAAATCACCTAAGGTACTTGTGATATTGAAATCAAAAGTTTTGTACCTTAGGTATTTTGTTCATAAAAAACACTCCCCCTTAACACGTATTAAGTTGGATTATCGTTAAATCTTTTTCATCTTTTAGCCAAGTATCATTTAAGTCTCCTTAATCTCATTTTCTCCCCTTATCCAAAATGTTAACCATTAATATTTGGGATATTGAATGGATTAACCGGTCTTTGGGTAAAAATGAAATCGATGTTTGGCCATAGAACATGTTAATGCTCCCCCTTAAATTAATAAGGGATAGTTGTAGTGCTTTAGTATGATATATTTTGAAAGATTTAGAATCTCGTGAGAAATTCTTGAAAAATTATCATACCTTTACACTAAAACAAGCCACAAAAGCTGATAAAGTAAAAAGATACCATATTCACAATAATAGACATATGGAGTTGACCTGTAATGAGACGAACCAAAATTACTTGGTTCGTTCCGTGAACCGATGGTGAGCTCCATATGGTCGTCCACCGACGAATCGTTCTATGCTTCGAAGCAACCGGCGCTTCCTGAGAAGTTCTTCAATCTTCTTGATTGCGTACTTTGATCCCCTGATGCACTGGCTTGTCCAGGTGTAGGTGACTGCTGGAAGCGGTTGTTTGGCATTGAGAACCGTCAGATCATCCCGAACTTGCTTAAGCGTGCCATCGCTGAGTTTGTGCATTTCAGAGAATCGCATATACTGCATGGTGCCAGTCTCATTTGGGTAGAAGATGCCTGCTTCTGGTGTGGTTGTCCCCATGTATACCTTCTTGTTCTTATGGAAATTGCTGAGTGGAGTCGTATGGGGACGTTCCAGGTTTAGCTTCTTCTGATAAGTTTCTACACCAAGTTGAAAGTCTTCCACCCGGTTCTGAATGACGATTTTCCTAGCATATTGGCGAAAGTTGGAACTCAAGGCAATGACAATATCAGGTGATAAGTGGTCAACTTTTTCTTGAGCCAATAGCAGCAGGAGATCTTCGATGTCTTCAAGTTGAAGGTACTGAAGATCACTTTCATCAATTCGGTACTCTTTCTCATCAGTACGTTTTAAGAGTATTACGTTCAAGTAATCGTAGCCGAAGACCGTCTGAGTGGTTGCTCCTAGAATACTTTTGATCCTGTGTGTTGATACAATGGGAGAACCTCTCTTAGGACGGTGGAAATGGTTGTAGGCAAGTTTTTTCTTCGCATTCCCGTAAGAAATACCAAGTGCTGCATAAGTGTCATAGAATTGGAGCACTTTCTTTCTCCATATGGTTCCAGGTACCTTATCCTCTATCCATGGAACATTCTCCAAGTTAATTTCCTTAACCATGGTGAGTGACGTGGCATATTTGTTTGCTCCATTCTCCAGGTATTCAAGGTCGTGAGACACAAAGTGTTCTATTGGGATTGTTGCAGAACCGGAAATGATCGTTGGTGTGAGAGGTTGCAATACGGGAGTTTGAATTCCTGTAGTTGTCGCTCTCATTGCTTTGGTAAGCTCATTGAAATGATATTCTGCTTCGTTATGGCTGATCTTCAAAGTATCAAAGAAGTCCACGTTTGCAGCTGCCATTTTGATCAAATCTGGAGTCATTGTCGATTTCCCATGAGAATACCGTAGAAAGGCCGAGAAATCGATAGGGTTATTTAGGAATTGAGTCATCTCCATTTCAGTTGCAGTGGAAAAAGAATGCTGTGGTGCTGCATTTGTTAGCCAAAGTTGCTCCTGTACCGTGTCATCAATGATTAAAGATTCAGCAAACGTTGGTTCTGGTACATTTAGATCTTCAACTTCCATGTCACTGTTGTGCGGATCTTCAAATGTTGTGGAAGGTTGATCTTGCATTACCGGTATATCACCGTGAGGTTCTTCTTCAATCATTGGCTGTATCGGTTCTTCTGCTTGCATATATTCTACGGATTCATTATGAGAATCAGTAGTAAGAGCTGGTGCAGTAGATATACTTGTATCGATTTGCTGAGTTTCTGGTACAGTAGACTCTATTGTCTTTTCAGCGGTTTCAGCAATGTTTTCTACAGCTTCCTCTAAACCCTTCTCAGTAGCTTTGTCACCGTCATCCTTATTAGGCTCTTCGACATTAGTACCGGTTTCGTCATTCTGATCACCCTTGGTAGTTCCATTACCGTCGTCATTATCATCATCGTCATCCTCATCGTCGCCTGTATCTTTGTCCTTATCTTCATCGTCATCCTTATCCTCTTCTTCTTCATCCTTTTATTCCTCCTCATCTCCTTCCTTATCTTCTTCCTCATTTTGTTCATTGTCACCATCATCCTCCTCATCGTTACCCTCATCTTCTTCCTCCTCTAGTACGTCTTCATCGTCAGACTCAGAGTCGGTAGTGTCTGCAGGATTCTCTTCAAGAATTGCTTTGTTGAGATATTGCAGAACTTTGCGTTTGTATTTCGATTTATGAGCGCCCATATCTAGTAGACGTGTCTGTAGCAATGTCATTAGCTGAAGAGTAGATAGACCATTACCGACAAGATGTGGTAGTTGTTGATCAACATAAGACTTGACTTCACGTCGAATGATCGTGGTCATCTGCTCGTCAATTGACCCAAGAAAAGCAGCATTTTTATCCCGAGTTTTCTTCTCTTTAAGAAATGATTTATGTTTTGCTTTAAGTCTAGACACTCTTTCTATTAATTTCTGAAGTGTAGGCTCATCATGTTGTGGTTCCTTGGGAGGATTGGTGATCCTTTCAGTCAATGTAGCTATTTGTGTAGCTTGAGCCTCCAGCTATTGTTAAAGAGACTGGATCAGTGGGTCATTGACTGTGAGGAAGGGATTGGATGTGGATGATACTTGTGGTGCTTCTGGTGAAGGTGTAACCATAACTGTTAACGTGGTGGTGGATGATACTGGTTGTTGTAGGATAGGTGTTGATGTAGATACAGTGATTGGGGCGGTGGTTGATACAAGTTGTTTAGCTGCGGATGACGGTGTAGATTCAGTGGTGATGATGGTGGTTGATACTGGTTGTACATCGGGTGCCGGGGTGATAGCTGGGGTAATGACCTCACTGATGACCGGGGTGGATAATGGTGGAGTGGTGGTGGATGTCATAGTTGTAATGGGAACATCCACCATTGATTTGTTTGTTGAAGGATCAGTGTTTGTTACCTCAACGCCCTCCCCTTCCAGATTAAGATATTTTAAAACGTCATCAGAACCAGAAGTAGACTTACTTTGAAGTTGAGTCTCTGGTATGAAAGTTGCATGAGCATCTTCGTTTAACACCATGTGAGTTGGTTCTGGTAAAGAAGTGGTAATATTGGCGTCTCGATACATCATACTTGTATCTGTGTCTGCACTACTCTCACGTTCTTAACTTGGCTCACGACTTTCAACGAGGTAGTTACCAGCATCTTCATAAGTATCTTCATCAAGAGGATCGTCATAAAATGCCAAGTCAGCATCAGGATCGCCGAATTCTGCTAAGTCCTCAAACATTTTAGAACCTGAGCCTGTGGAAAAAGCTTCCTGTCTGCTTTGTTGAAGAACAATACGCAGTCGTTTGGCTTCAGAACTCTGTTGTTGAGCAGGTTCTTCGGAAGCAACACTTTTACCCTTGGTCTGCTTTGCTTTCTTTGTCTTTTGAAGTGGTATTTCTTCCTGTTCTTCTTCTGTTTGGGTCATCTCAGCATCTTCAGCCTCTTCATCAACTAAATGCTCTTTTCTTGTGCCTTTGTCTTTTGATGAAACAGGCGATACGCGCTTGGAAATTCTTTTCTTTCGTTTTCCTTTTTGCGTCTCTGCTTGTTTTTCGGAAGGATCTGCATTTTCTCGTATAAACTGTGCATCAATATCTTTAAGCATCTCTCTGTAGTGATCACTTTCCCTTATACCGTCATTCATCATGATTGCAGGCACTTGAGCTGGTCTGAGTTTATATTTTGTGAATTGATTATCCGCAGTCATAGTGTCTAACACATCGTCATCATCTTGAGTATGATAGAAGAAGTTCCCGTGATGATCAATATCTGGGTCACTCTTCATGAAGTGATTGATGATGAGTTTTGTGAACTTTGGAAATGGAAGATGTACCGCTTTTCTCTTGGAACTTGTGAATTGATGACAAAATTCTTCCCAAAGTTGTAAAGCATAATCCACTTTAGATCCGGTATAGAGACCCCAAAAGATAACTGCCTGAGCGGGTCGCATTGTATCTGATCCACGAATCTTGGAAGTAAGGCACTTCACTAAAGTGATGACAATTGCTTTCCAAGGTTGTCCAATATGTGATGTGTTAAACTGAGAAAGAAAACCAATTTCACCCTCATAGTTCAACTCTCGGATTACTCTAAGTAGTTCTTCTGCATCTGGATCAGGCACAAAGTGTTCCCCTTTTGCAAGCTTTGGAAGCTTAAATAGTTGCCTAAACTGACGCAGATCAAATGTCAAGGCTTTGTTGTTCAGAGTAAAGGAGATTATCTTCTTTGACAATTGCTTTGCTTGTGTGATTGAGGCAGTTGCCCAAAATTCATGCATGTATACTTCAGGAACCGATGCAGTGACACGTAATGCATCCTTTATTGGTGAACAATCTAGGATGTCTGTTGCGATTTTGAATGCCGCCAAAGAAGGATCAAAATCGTCTCTCAGACGAAAATTGTTTGGTGCATGTTGCATTCGAGCATTAAGTGGAACAAGGGTAAGGTCTAATTGTTTTTGTTCTTCTTCGGTTATCGACATTTTCCTGCTTATAGAAAAATACAAGCAAAGTTGATATATAAACATATATATCTCATACACATGTAAATTCTAAGCATGGGATATAAATCACAACAAAGTATCACCACATATGTTTGAGTTAGCAAAAAACAAGGATAGATCATATGGACCAAGGGCATACATTCATAAGCACATAACGAGATATAAAAGGCAAAGACATGGCAAAACTAAGTCCACATATCTTAACACTTAGCAAATGTGGTCCATCGTAGTGAATTCATTGTATTAAGTCCATCTAACTCTATCCATCGTGCCCAACCATCGCACTCTACTTATCGCATCCAACCCATCGCATCATATCCATCGTATCCTTATCCATCGTATCCTACCCCATCGCATCCTACTATCATAACCTACCCATCGTATCAAATCCATCGTATTCTATCAATCGTATCCTATATCCATCATATCGTACCCCATCGTATCCTACCATCGCATCCTACCCCATCGCATTGGATCCATCGTAACAGGCCCATCGCAACGATCCATCTTGACAGACCATCGCAACGATCCATCTTGACAGACCATCGCAACGATCCATCGCAACGGACCATCGCAACATCCATCGCAACGATCCATCGCAACGGACCATCGCAACGATCCATCGCAACGGACCATCGCAACGGACCATCGCAATGGACCATCGCAACGGAACATCGCAACGGGCCCATTGTAATGAACCATCGCAGCGAATAGATAAGGGTAAAGCCATCGCAATCAATGCGATGAGAATGGATCGCAGCCAATGATCGCATTCTTGGTGATAGAACCGAGGTGAATCTAAAGTGAGCAATTTTCGGGACAAGGACGATGTTATAATCAAACCTGTTAAAATCCAATGTTTATCAAGGCAAGAAGAACACATCCCAGTACTAAAAACTCGTTTTTATCAAGAATCAATAAACCCTAAATTGAAAAAATGTGATCTATCGTTCCTGTTTAGATGTATGGATATGAGATGGATTAAATGATAGCAGTTATAACAAAATACCTAGATATAAAGCAACAAAAGATAGGTCACAAATCACAGGACGAATGGAGCTTGAGGTTGCAAAAATGGCGGAAAGGAGTATGTGTTGTGTGTTTCTAGTGAAGACGGGGAAAGAGAGGGGGGGGGGGGGGGTGGAGTTTTGACTTGGTCAAAATTGATCAAACACCCAACACTTTTGCAAAAGTGCAAAACTGGTCCCCCTATTTTTAGAGAATTAGTTAATAATAATGTTAAATTTAATTTAACACACAATAAACCCGTTCCCAAACACTAACACAAATACTTAATGCCAAAATGTTAATGACCTATGCAAGAAATACTTATATCACACAAGGCACCCATGGCATAACTGAAGATGAAGGGTAGCTGGATATTTTCTGACAATCCTTTTTAATGACCAAATTTGTTACCACGAAGAATTAATATTTGCTCCCCCTTAATCCATGACCCGTTTTCTATTTAAAGAGCAGTAGTCAAAGATATTAAGGACACAACTATTAATGAGGACATTTGCCGGTTAAGTGATTATATAGAACGATTCTGGTGGAAATAAGATTTCTCTTATTTTAAACAAGATAAGTGCACTGAAATGTACACGAATTTGTGTTAGACCAAGTTATAAAGTAAACTTGGCCCCTTACAAGGTTTTAAAGTAAACCTTGCCCGAGAAACTTAATTCCCGTTGTGAGCCAACGTTTTCAAAAGAAATACGTGACTTTAATGCGAAAAACGGGTTGCAGTCAGAAATAACTACAAGCCATAATGGGCATGTTTTAAAACTTGTACAACTTTTATACGGACTCTATTTATGGCGCCGTGTCAATATTAATCGACATTTCTAAAGCCGTAAATATTACCGTACTAAAAGACATGCCCGATTTGAAAAGAAAAATATTTTTGGGTTTTCTTGGTTTTATATTTTTTATGGTTTTTCTTTGTTTTATATTTTTTATGGTTTTTTCTTGGTTTTATATTTTTGTATTTTGCTTTTGATGGTTTAAGTATGTACGATAATATACAAGATCACAATCAAAGGATACTCGAGAATAGTTTACCAGTACTATTCTTCAGACTCTTCTGCCAACTCCTTAAGTGTCGCTGGTGAAAATGATTTCATGCCTAGATTTTCGATCAAAAACTCGATGCGTCCTCGATCTAAGGCCTTTGTGAATATATCTGCCAGCTGGTACTCAGTGTTGACGAAGTATAGTTCGATCACTCCATTTTCCACTTGCTCCTTGATGAAGTGGTAGCGGATGTCAATGTGCTTTGCTCGAGAGTGTTGAACGTAGTTGCAGCATAGAGCGATTGCACTTTTGTTATCACAGTACATCGGGATTTTGTTGAATCCAAGACCGTAGTCAGTCAATTGTGACCTCATCCAAAGAACTTGAGCACAACAACCGGACATAGCAATGTATTCAGCCTCAGTACTTGATATCGCAGCGCTTTTCTGCCTTTTTGATGCCCAACTAATTAGTCTATCTCCAAGGAGTTGCACACTGCCAGAAGTGCTACGTCTGGTATCTTGACACCCGGCATAATCTGCATCTGCATATGAAATTAGTGCAATAGAGGAATCCTTCGGATACCACAGACCACGATTAAGTGTTCCTTTTAGATACCGAAAGATCCTTTTCACAACATGTAAGTGCTTTTCGATAGGCCGAGTCTGATACCGGGCACACATGCCTATAGAAATTTGCAAATCAGGCCTGCTAGCAGTCAGATAGAGAAGGGTGCCGATCATTCCACGATAAAGTTTAGGATCGACAACTATCCATTCCTTATCTTCATCTAACTTGGATCTCTCCACCATTGGAGTATCCACGGGGTCACAGTTTTCAAAGTGATATTTCTTTAAGGATTCAAGAGCAAATTTGGATTGATTAATAAAGATGCCTCTGGGATTCTGAGAAATTTGCAACCCTAAGAAAAATGAAAATTTTCCCATCATCAACATCTTAAAGCGTGTGGACATAATTTTCTCAAAATGGTCAGACAAACGTTGATTAGTAGCAGCAAATATTATATCATCAACATAAATTTGTACCAGTATCATGTCGTTGTCCTCCTTGAGAATGAATAATGTGGGGTCCACTTTGCCTTTGGAGAAGCCTTTGGAGATGAGATACGTCGATAAGAGATCACACCACACGCGTGGAGCTTGTTTCAACCCGTAAAGAGCCTTCTTGAGCTTGTACACATGATTAGGATACTCTGAATTGACGAATCCATTCGGCTGGCTTACATAGACATCTTCCCTTAATTCACCATTAAGAAATGCCGTCTTAACATCCATTTGGTAGACGATCATATTCATGTGAGCAGCATAAGCAAGGAATAGTCTAATTGCCTCCAATCGTGCAACAGGAGCAAAGGATTCTTCAAAATCGATACCCACAGCTTGTTTGTAACCTCTAGCGACCAATCTAGCTTTGTTTTTCAGCACACTACCTAACTCATCGAGCTTAACCTTGTATACCCACAACAGTGTCAAGATTTCAACGTTGCTGGGTAACGGAACTAATTCCCACACTTCAAGACGTTGGAATTCATTAAGTTCCTCTTGCATGGCTTCAATCCATGATGATTTGGTCATGGCTTGTTGCCAGTTTTTAGGTTCAGTGTCTGAAAGAAATGCATCAAAATAGCAATATAATGCATGTTCTTGGAGTTGATGGCGTGTTAAGACTGGTCGATCGATGTCACCAATAATATTGCGGATTGGGTGATCCTTTGTCCATTTAGTGTTGTGAGTTTCAATCCGTGGTGGTCGGGAGTGAACGATTGCAGGAGCTTCCTCTGAGGTAGACGCACCCGTAGGGTCATCAGGTATATGTGAACCAAAAAAGGGAAGCTCTTGTAAGTGAGCATATTCCAGATCGTGATCATATAGTTCCTCTTCAACATCATTAGGAACGAGTGGGGGTGATGATTCAGGTGTTGTTTAAGAATTGGTGGGGATGGGACATCATGTTCAAGAGTAACAGTAGATGCCTCAGATAGATTTCCATTATCTTGAGCAACAACTACGGGAATCGGAGCTACTGCTGTAGTTGCTGGAGAATCATTACTCTGTGGATCGAAGAATTCATCAAACATAGGTTGAAATAATTTATCCCACTCGGACCTTGTTGGTGGTAAAAATGATGGAGAAGTAGGATTGTTGGGAATTAATCCGGAACTGATTGTACCGGTTCCCATCTCGTGTAATGCGGGTTCAGAGCTGTGTTGCTCAGAAGCCATCGCTGTCAGCTCATCAAAATCGACATCCAAAGTTTCTACAATCTTGCCAAGACGACGGTTATAAATCCGGTAAGCTTTCTTTGCGGGTGAATATCCAATGAAAATTCCAATATCAGCCTTCGGTTGAAGTTTTCCCAGATTTTCACTATTTGTATTTGGATAGCAAAGTGCACCAAACACATGAAGATATGAAATATCGGGTTTGTGTCCATGAAGTAGCTCATATGGAGTTTTACCATGACGTTTGCGAATGATGGAGCGGTTTTGGGTATAACATGCGGTTGCCACTGCTTCTGCCCATAAGAATAAAGGAGCATTCACATAAATCAACATAGTTCGAGCAGCTTCCATCAGTGTACGGTTACGTCTTTCAACGACACCATTTTGTTGTGGAGTGCGAGCCACAGATGTTTCAGGGAGATACAAACCTTTTCATAATAATTTCGAAGAGTCTGATTAACGAACTCAGTGCCATTATCAGTCCGAATGCGGCGAACAGTAGCATTACGACGTACTTGGATCATCTTTAAGAAAGTAATGATATACTCTGGTGCTTGATCCTTTGATGCTAAAAACTTTACCCATGTAAACCTTGAGAAATCATCCACGATAACGAGGATGTATTTTCTACCACTCACACTAGCTGTACGTATTGGCCCGCAAAGATCCATGTGCAAAAGATATAGTGGTTCTTGGTTGGTGTCTTCTGCTTTAGGTTTGTAAGATTTCTTGGTGCTTTTCCCTAATGAACACGCGGAACATAAATGATCCTTGTCGAACTTAAGTTTTGGAAGACCACGAACAAGTTCGTTTCTAGCCAAATGGTTAATCGCATCAAAGTTAAGATGAGATAACCGTCGATGCCACAACCATGACTTGGTCTTAGATGCTTTGGAGAGTAGGCAAACAGGAGAGGCGGCCATCATGTTTTGAATAGACAAAGTGTAGAGATTATCCCCTCGAGAACCATTTAACAAATCATTTCCTGCAAGATCGCGAATGAAGCAAGTATGTTGTCGAAAGGCCACTTCAAGGTTAGAATCGCAGAATTGTCCTACTGAAAATAGATTGTGACCAAGTCCCTCCACATAATAAACCCTTGAAATCGTGACATTCCCAATTTGGTATTCACCATAACCCATAATCTTTGCAATATGGTCGTTGCCGAATTTTATCGTTCCTAGAAACTTGCTGACGAAATTTTTTAGCATCGAGCGGTATCCAGTCATATGTTTGGAGCACCCCGAGTCCAAATACCAAAGAATAATTTGGACGACCTGAAAATTTTACCAAACACAGACGATGTATCGGATTCTAATTGTTCTTCTGAGTTAGCAGGTACAGATACAGTTATCTTAGGTTTGCTATCAGACGAAACTTTAGGTTTCCAGATTTTCTTACTAGTGGTTGGCTTAGATTCTAGTTGTCTAGTATTCTAAGGTACTTTTTGACTGGGGACATTACCACTGGTAGGCACAGTAGTGGGGGCAGACCTAGTTAAAGGGTGCTTTTTCCATTTCTTAATGCTAGTGTTCCTATTTAAAGGACGCTTAGACCTAACTTCCGTGGATGTGATCCTAGTTAAAGGGCACTTAGTTCCATTTGCAGTAAAGGTTCTACCAGTGGGTTTCCATTGCCACCCGACTTGGGTAAATTTCTTCCCTGTTGGAGTCCATTCAAGATTGTTCTTAATAGCATGCATTTCATTCACGTGATCAACAAGGCATAAATCATGATGCTGAGAAAACATGCATTCATTACAATTCCAACATTTCGCATTAGAATTCACATTTTGCTTAGGTTTCCACTCATAAAGAGGACCTTTTGTCTTAGCTACATGATTCTTTTTATTTAAAACTGAAATAACGTTCCTAGGGTGCACTTCTACTTTCTTCTTCTCAGTCCTATTAGTGGAAGGCTTGATCCTATCTTTCTTTCCTCGAGATCCTTTAGCCTTAGTGGACACAGTTACTCCTGTAGAAGCCAAGGGAACATTAGTTACAGATTTTAAAGGTGCCTTACTTGATGGTGCCAATGACGGTTTTGCTCCTGGAGTCGTATTGAATGGAGTTACAGCAATGGGTCGATTAGTGAGTAGTGTAGAACCCGGTTTTCCTATGTATTGCAAATATGCTAAGCAATATTGAACACGCTTAATATATTCATGAGCTGAATAGTAGTAACTGCTTGAGGGATCTAACGCATACAAATCATCTAAAATATCCCTAACCAGATCTACATGCTTAGTTGCATTCCTCATATAATCATCGTAGGTAACCGGGTTTTTCTTATGGAGCGGGTTCTTATAAAGCACTACTGACTTGGTTGTTGGAGCACTAGAGGACGGTGCAGAGTTGCTAGCTAAGTTATTAACAACTTCTTGTCGGGTGAGAAGAAGTATCTCCTTTAACTCGGCCAAAACCATGTTTTTGTCTATGAGTTGAATTTTTAGGTCAGAGGTTTCCTCACATTTCTTGTTCAGTTTGTCAATTAAAGACTTTCGCTTTGTCGCATTAAACGCGAGGTGTTCTTCTATTGAACCAGAAATTTGTGAGTCTCCCTGCCTTACTTGTTCACGCTCTCCTAGTATAGAATTAATTCTATTTTCTAGGACATTATTCTTAGCCTCTGCAGCCTCTAGTTCCGTTTTTGTTTCTAGTAATTCTCTCTTAAGTCTCATCATCTCTTCTTCTAAATTCTGAACCATCTGAATCATCTTGTCACTTGTCTCAACGGAGTTTCCACCATCATTTAGTTTTGAAAGAGTTTCATTTTTAGATTGATTCTCAATTTCAAGAGATATAGAATGTTGTTGAAGCTCGTTAAAACTTTTTGAGAGTGTATTATACGAATCTTGAAGCTTTAAAAATTCAGCGTTGGATTCATGACAAGAATGATTTTCTACAGTATTCACATGTTCAACAGTATTCACAGATTCATGCACATCATCACAAATATTCACAGTAGATGAAATTTCATGAGTATATTTAACAGTAACAACTTGCATCACTTCGAGAGACACCATATGTTCTAAAAAGCAGTCATATTCTGATAAATCTTTTCCTTTTCAATTAAGTGTTGTTCGTAAGCATCATCCATTTTATTGAAAACTTTTTGAACTTCACCAATTTCAAAACTTAAATTACACGCTAGATCATAGACTCCTTGTTTAATATGGTCCACAAACGGAACGATCGCTTCTTCAAACACCGTTTTCATGTGTTCGAACGCCCATTCTCTAGCGGTTTGAGCCGTTGAAGTCGTACATACCAAAATGACCTTGTCAAAATCGGTAAGGTATTGCCCAATCTCTTCCAAGCTGAGCTTTACCGTACTAATCGGGGGAAGATTCTTAGGAATTTCCTTTGGTTTGTCCGAGTTGACAAGTGTAGGAATTATACTAAGGCATTCTCTAGTCGGCATGAAAGTGGATGTTTGGAGAGTTTTCTTTTTCATATTAAAACGAATTCTAAGATCTATTGTGGCATTTTTTGCATTCATTGAAGCATAATCATATTCAGGATATGTCGAAAGTAATTTTAACTACTTTTCATCATATGGTGTCATGGAATCACTTGAGAACACTATCGGATCTAATACCAATCCTAACTTTGTTGCATCATACAGTCGTGGGTTGTGGTTAAGCGCTTGCTTTGCATACCCCAGGTTAGGTGGTAAGTCTATAAGACGCGATAGATTGAACTCTTTAAATGATGCATGAAACAAGTGTACTAGATGTGAAGCAGCATATTGTTTTAAAAGCTTAATTTCCGTTTCTTTTATTCTTTCAGACATCTTAATTTCCATTTCAAGCTGTTTGGACTCAAGATTTTCAAAATCCGTTTGAAGTTGTTGAAAATTAGTAACGACTGACTCTTTTTCTTTAAGCTCATTCGAAAGATTTGCTCTTAAACTTTCAATTTCAAGCAGATTGTCCATTTGAACTTTCCTAAACCTATCAAATTCAGGATTGGTTAAGGTAGTGGACACAGAAGTCATTTCCAAGGTTTTAACCTTGTCCTTATGCAAAGCAAGCTCGGCAGATAAAGTCTGATTAGCATTAAGGGTTTCAAGGACCGCATTATTCATTTGGCTAAGCAAAGATGTAGGGACCATAACCAAATCAGGTTGAGCAGACGAATTAATAGTCGTAAGAGCTCCCGGTTGTGGTTCACTCAAAATCTGAGGACTTGCAATGTTATTGCTATCATTGTTTGTCTCATCGATTGAGTTACTAACCACTGGAGGATGTTCCGAATACTCAGACATTTGCTCAACTTGATAAGGTACAATGCTAGTATCTGTAGCAGTATTTGGTACCTCAAAAATGGTATCAGTCCCATAGAGTAAAAGGTTTGCCATAAGAGCAGCTTTGGCGGTGTTAAGATCATCACAATCAGAGTCATATGCATCCAAATCATCACATTGATATGCAGCATTGTTGGTGATGACTGTTGTGAGACCATCAGTTTCCGCAACTCCTGGATATGCAAGGAATGCCAATTCTTCTTCATCAAGCTCACGACCTTGGGCTTGAGCATTCACCAGGTAAATCTTATCCTTAAACCATGTGTCGTCCCTTCTCCTCTTAGGCTGCTTGCATTCTCGGGCCATGTGCCCTTCCCCTTTGTAGTTGTAGCAAATAACCACCTTCATTTTACCAGTGCTATTAGCCCTTGTAGCAGTAGTATTGGATGAACGTGAACTAGCAGTAGACGAATTTGATCTCCCTTGAAGTGGTTGCACCATGACCCTTCCGTCCTGAATTGTTGCCTGTTGTCGAGAGTTAGACGAGTTCCTTAACTGATTGTTAGTTGTTGCTGAACCTCGGTAACCTCGTTTGTTCAAAGTTTGACTTAAATATGCAGACATCAGAGCAAGGATTTCAGTAGGGCTATCTCCTTGTCTAAATTCAGGGACAGGGATGCCATCTTCACAGTACAATGCTGATGCTGGTTGAGCAACAAACTGATTGGTTAGAGCACTTACTTGATGTGAGTAATGAGGTTGAGGAGCCTCGAGTTGTGGATAGGTACTAGCAAGGTTGGTGGGAGGTTGATACGGTGAATACTGATGTGAAGCATAAGGTGATGGGTGTGAATCTCCTTGTGATGATGATGTTGCTGGTTGGTGATAAGATGTTGGCGGCGGAGGCAGAATCGAGTACTGTGGAAAGCTTGGTGTTTGATACACAGGTTGATATGATGATTTGTGTCCTAAAGTAAGCTGAGAGTTGTGGTATGACAGTGTAGGATGATTTGCCAATAATGCCATTGGTTCATGATAAGGTCCTTGAGAAATTCTGTTTTGGATCACATGCTTCTCATGTTGTTGTAAGAAAGCATAGAGTTGATCTAAATTGGACTTGTGTAGATCACGAATCATTTTGATATCAGTCACATATTGACTCCATTCAGGGGGTAGTGTGTTCAAAAACTTGGTGTTTAACTGAAACTGTTCAATCCTTAGATTATAGACATTCATGTCATTCATCAAGGTGGTAAAACGCCAGTAAAAATCATGAAGAGTCTCCCCTAGAATGTATTGGAATCTATCAAACAAATCATATAGTTGACATTCTCGTTCTTGCTTAGTGAGAGATGTCCCTTGTAGCAAAACCGCAAGTCGATCCCAAAGATCCTTGGCCACTTTATGTTCACTCACCATTCTGAAGATATCGGGTGGAAGGGCTTGAAGAATTGTCTGAACAGCCCTTTCATCGGCATCTGCAATGAGTTTGTTGGCATCGGTTAACTCATGATACTGCCTTGGCCTTGTCACATTGTTGACTGTAACCTCTCCCAATCTAATGGACCTTTGTCAATTGATTCTAGCATAAGTCGACCACTTTGTTTGCCCATGATGTACGTTCTCATGCGACTTTGCCATGATTCAAATAAATCTTTGATGAGCAAAGGCGGGCGAGTATCGGTACCCGAAATGATCGATATATCGGTGAGTGAAGTCATAGTTGGCATAAATGAATGTGAATTCATTTTGTGATCTCTTGAAAAAAGATTATCAATTATGATTGAGCAATGAAATAAGATTATGTATTTTAATGTTGTGTAACTAAAGATATTAAGATCTTTTGATTGTGTGTTTGTTGCTAATGTTTCCAAATAAAAACCAAGGTTGAAAATCCACTAAGTGTTGAAAAAACTATGGCTGATCGTATCCTGATCGTATCTTGTTGTGATCGAACCCTGATCGTAGTGATGATCGTAGCCTGATCGTGGTGATATGATCGTAACCTGATCGTGGTGAGTGATCGAACCCTGATCGTGGTAAGATGATCGTAGCCTGATCGTGATGAAATGATCGTAACCTGATCGTGGTGAGTGATCGAACCCTGATCGTAATAAGAAGATCGTAGCCTGATCGTGGTGAAGTGATCGTATCCTGATCGTAGTACTAGATCGCACTGAGGGATCGTACTAGGCAATGAACAAAGGATCGGACCTATAGATTGTAGCTGGATCGCACTGATGGATCGTAACTAAGGATCGCAAGTAGAAACCCCAAGGGTTTATGCAAACACAGAGTTAGATCGTATCCCTAAAAAATAGTCTGAGACTTAAGATCACCAAGAAAGAAAGGATTTTTACCTTGAAAAACGTGATTCTAACCAAACGAATATCACCAAATCGTTACTAGAACTATTTAGAAGATATGTAAATCACTTGGAATCAAAGAACACGAAAAAAATTTAGTAACTTTTGGAAAAATCAATCAAAAACACATGAACACACTTAAAAAAGTATGAACAACACAAAACCAATCTTTATTTCATCCCATGGCTCTTGATACCAATTGTAGAACAATGATAATCTTATGAATCAAGAGGGTTGATGTTTTTCTAGAGAGAGAAAGTTAGAAAGAGAAGTGAAAGAAAACTTGTATATTGAAATGAGAGAAATGAACAACCAACACCTCTTTCCATGGTGGAAAGAGGTTTAAATACCCCAAGTCCTTAATAGACCTGGGCTTCCGGCCCATGAACATGCTCATGGGTCGGGCTATGTAATAAATGACACTTAACATTACTACGAGCTTATAACTACATTATTGGAGTGACCGAGAATTTCTATATACGTAAAACGTATTTCCAACAGGAACACCTTCGTACAGTCTTGCAGATTCTTTGTCAGAAGCAGCTGTATGCCAAGTTCTCCAAGTGTGAGTTCTGGTTAAGCAAGGTGGCATTTCTGGGCGATATTGTATCTGCAGAGGGGATCACCATGGATCCTGCAAAGGTTTAACCCATCACTAAATGGCCGAGCCTACATCTGCGCCAGAGGTAAGAAGTTTTCTGTGTTTAGCTGGCTACCACTGAAGGTTTGTAGAGAACTTTTCACGGTTAGCCTTACCTTTGACTAAGCTGATGAGGAAAGGAGAGAAATTCGTCTTGATTGAGGAACGAGAGAAGAGCTTTGAAGACCTTAAGCAACAGTTAGTGACTGCACCGATTCTTACTCTCCCATCTTGTACAGGTGGATTTCAGTTCTATAGTGACGCTTCAGGAAAGGGTCTAGGCTGTGTTCTCATGCAACATGGGAAGGTTATTGCACACACATCACTGTTGATCCCAAACATAGATCGTTTTAGCTTGTGTAAACGAGATTAGATCAAGTTATACATGTATAGAAACTTTGTTTATGTATAAAGTAATCTAAGTGTTATGCGGAATTAACACTTAAACAAGAACATACAAAGGATGTAAACAAACTTTCACTTGATTGATAATAACGAACTTGCTTACAATGAAAGTGTTTAACGTATTAAAACTTATTTGAAACATAACCTAAAGGTCTTCTTTTATAGACATAATAAGCCTTGTACAAGAGTCTACGTATCAACTATTCTAGGCAAAGATAATTATAAAAAATACAATGTTGATCCTATCTTTACTAGAAACAAACTAGAAACATAATACGCGTAGACCATATCTTTCTATCAGTGCTTGTCTTCAACCTATCAACGCTTGACTTCTTCCTGTCAACGCTTGATCTGTCAGGGCTTGTTTTCTTCTTATCAACACTTGTTTTCTTCTTGTCAGCGCTCAAGTGGACTGGCTACATTTTATTCCCAACAATCCTCCCCTAAACTTGATATCTACTCTAGTAATCAAGTTTCTGAATAAAAATTAAGAACTAGGAGGAATCTTACAAATCTTATCATATTGGTAATAAACATGCCTAATCAAATCTTTGGCCACGTCACTTGAATAGTCAATCTCCAGCTGTGTTGGCTTCATCTTTTCCAAAACTGCTTTGGACATGGGATACTGACCATCTACAAGAAGATATTCAGCAAAATTTGTAGAGCTCAAGTAGTACACACCAGCAGCTGAATACAAACGCCATTGAAGACCACTGATATCATCCTCAAGATCCTTCCAAACAGCAGGATCTTCTTCTTTTGGTCCACACATTCTCTTGAATGTTGACCAAAGTTTTATTCCATTGACTGAAGTAGGAGCTTCAGTCTCATATTTGTCCTCCAACAACCTCCAAAGGTCTACCAAGTATTCTCTATCCACACATGGAAAGAGAGACACAAGAGTAGTAAATGGGTGTACCTCTTTCCCATACCTGCCAATCTTCCAAAACCCACTTGCATCTTCTTCATAGCTTATGATAGGGTTTCTGGCATCAAGAGGTAACACTTGTACCATATCTGAAGCTTCCATGGGTGAGAGCTTGATGCTCCTTCTTATAACAGCTTCATTAGGATTCAATCTATCCATATCTTTAGGAAACTCAAGTGGAACTCCCTTCTTCAAAGGCCTTGGAACAATCATTGCCTTCTGAATCTCCATCTCTTCTGCAAAGTTCTTCTTTCCTTTCATTTGAAAGAAGTCTTAGAGTGTTCATCTCCTGCACTTTTGCCCAAATGGGATAAGCCTTGTACTCCAATTCTTGAAAAGATAATCCCTGCAATTTCTTGAAGGTCCATCCAGTTCCATTACATCTGAGTAACATGTAGTAGAGCTCTCTTCTATCCCTTTTCAGCAGTGAGAAAACATTGCTAGCTTTGTGTTTCAGAATTACCTTGCAGTCATTTTGAACTCTTAGAAGAATCTCCAATCCCCAAATCTGGTCTGAAATAGTCAAATCTAGATTCTTCATAATCCTATTCTCCCAAGCATGGTACATCTGAACAACTTCTGGCATATCAAAATCTACTTTCAATTTCAACTCTCTAAGCTTCTCTATTGCCAAATCATCACCATATTCAAGTCTTTCTAGTTGTTCTATTATCATCACACTTGAATCTGAACTTGCTTCATCACTTCCTTCTTGTTCCTCTGAAGTGACAACAAATGGTAATTCACCAACCTTCTTACTTTCTTGTTCCATGAGTTGTGCAACCAACCTTCTATCAAACTCTACATGTGATGCATCCTTTGGAACTTCTACTTCTACCATAACTCCTTTACCCTTATCTAGTGGATCAATGATGGGTAAGGATGATGGTAATACCTGTGAAGATACGTCTTTGATGATAGCTGATGACTGGAATACATCAACCACATCTGCAGGTCTGTCAACGCTTAAATTCCTTATGTCAGCGCCCAAATTACTCTTGTCAGCGCTTGGTGTGTCAGCGTTCAAATTTTTCTTGTCAACGCCCAACTTACTTGTCTCAGCTTCTCTTGTAAATTGCTCCAACATAGCTGTAAAAGACAAGTTTAAATTTGTAGGAGTTACCAGAGATCTATCAAAACCTGGTTGCTTCTTCAATTCAGTAAGGGCTTCAGCAATACCCAAAGATTCTCCACAATGTGAGCCTTTATCACTCACATTAATCTGCTCATCCTCCCCTTTGGAAGATTCCTCCATCCCATGCCTAGTGTTAGCATTCTCCAAAATGACAATCCTCTCCCTGAATTGCTTGAGTTCAAGGCCTTGTGTACCGACAATTTGTACCAAGTCTGCATTTTGCTTTTGCAAGCTAATGCAGACAGCCGTCAATTCCATCAATGTATATGGTTCCAATCTGCCCTCCTCTAAAATGGGTATTTGAGCTCCCAAGTTAGATTCATGGGGCATCGATGAGGTCTTAAAGATGTTAGGACTGTCTTGGCCAGCATCTAAGCCAGAACCAATAGTCCCAGCCTCATCCATAGCACCAACCACACTTGTGGTGGTGGTTCTCTCTGCTACATGGCTAGGACCACTAGAGGAGAACACTCCAGTAGTCCTTTGGCGTTTTTTCAACCTATATTGAGGTGGGGTAGAAGATGATGTGGATTGGGTGGATATGGGAAGGTTAAGGGGTGTTTGGGTCTGTGAAGGAAAGGTATCAACGTCTGGATTACTGGTGTCAACGCCAACATTTAAAGTGTCAGCGTTGAAGGGTTCTTGGTCAATTTCCATGTGTTGAGGTGAAGGCAAAGGTTCTAGTATTGGGTCAAGTTGTGGTTGTGGGTCTGGTTGAGGTTGTGCTGCTGCAATAATAGCAAGCATAGCTGGGATGAGGGGTAATTCACGGTGAGGGGGTGAACTCATCTTTGTAAAAATAGCTTTCTTTTGCATAGGGATCTCATAAAAATCATCATGATCCCTTGTGCAGTAATTTTGCACATCAAAAACCATTTGCAAAAATCTGGGATAAGCCAAAGTCATCTTATTCCCTTTGTTTTTACACATGCCATCAAAAATCATTTTGGAATAATTAAACTTTTGCCCATTTGCAATGCACACGATTGCACTAGCAATTGATCTATTAATTTCATTGTGTGCAATACATTTGCGACTCAAACATTGTAGGATGACATGTATGAGATACTTCCAGGCTGGGGGAAACTCTTGTTTATGATATTTGTTTAAAGTGCCCTCATCAGGGAAAGGATAACCCAAAGCCTGAAGCCCTTGTTCTATTTCATGAATGGGAAGGGTTGTTATACCATCTGCATCATCAAGATGCAAAGCCTGGCGAACCAAGGCTTCAGTAACCACCCATGTACGCCCATGAACAATAGATGATAATGTAGTCACATTATTAATTGTTGAGGAACCGACAGTGTTCCAAAACTGCTTAATATGAGTGACAGAGATGAGAGTAGCATGAGAAAGAGCATACCTAATAGGAGATGCATTCAAATACGCCACCATCTGGGTGTATTGTGGAAACAGAGTATCATCAGCGTCTAAATATGCAATCATGTTGTGTTGACTCCTGAATCCCAATACCAAATCACTTGGTTTAAATTTTGGTGCCATTGTTGAAGAAAGCTGTTTGTGAATGATTTAGAAAGATGAATTATAGGAGAAAATTGTTAGACAAGAATATGAGGTACCCTGTTTAAAAATAGGAGCCAAATATATAGGAGAGATAGGTAAATGTGATTGGTAAAAAATGAGGCAACTATTTTCAAAATATAATGATGAAAATATTGAAAAGAAAATAAGTTATCTCATGCATTAATTAAAAGTTATCTGCTCCCAAAATTACGGCCCCAAAATTCGTCAAAACTAACAACTGGGTAGGTCCCAATGAGTGTCAACGGTCAAAAATAACCCATCAACGCCCAACGGCTATATTCTTGTCAACGTTTGCCAAAGCCATGTCAGCGTTTAAATTGGTCATAACAACGCTTGGAAAAATACTTGTCAGCGTCCAAAAAAAAAGTAATAAAAATGAAAAAGGACCTTAACAAAGTAATTTATCCTAGTGAAGATAACCTATAAGTTGATAATTATTATAGGGCGGCAAGCACTATCCAGTTATGCACACTTGCTTATGCAAGATAGACATAACAGTCCTCTAGTGTCCCTTGCTAACCAAAACTCTTAACAACTAAGTTATCTCATAAAATCCCTTGTAACTCCCAGGTAAAACCCATCATAAATCATTCCCAAGTCTCCCAACAGACCACAACCAATTCTAGGCCAAAAATGTCTTGGCAGCATGCATAGTATATCAACTTTGCATGCTACAGTGCCTCATGATTTAGTAAAACTAACTCATACTCACCTGTGGACACAATCTAGAATTGTGATAAGAGTATTATAAGAATACCCAAAATTCCTAAAGGTTCCTAAAACCTCCCCTTAAACTGTGATACATATGTTGCTCAATAATATGCATGAATATAAAAATTTATGTCAAGATAGGAATATAAATATTCCAACCATCATCCATAAAATAAAACATGCTCAAATGATTCTCCAAGGATCCATAAGCAACTCTGTATCTAATGGTACAATGCTAACACCACCTGCACACTTAGATTAAAAACCACAAAACTAACATTGTTGCTGACAACGCCACGATAACACTTGTCAGCGTTAAGGTAACCTTTGTTAGCGTTAGAAAAATATAGTGGAAAATCTAACTTCAAAAAGACCAATAACAATACATTATCCTGTACATACTTTTACAATAAGACCCCAAAACACATATTATGTGAGATTGATCATTCCAATACTTGTTACCAAGTATTGAAACCTTCCAGCATCAAAAGGTTTAGTTAATAAATCAGACACATTTTCTTCTGTGTCAATCCTATCTGGTTGTATTAAACCCTTTTCAAAACAATCCCTTATAAAATGATGTCTAATTTCTATGTGTTTTGTTTTAGAATGATGTACAGGATTTTTAATAATGCATAAAGTGCTGTTATTGTCAACAAAAATCTTGGTATGCATGAAATTATACCCATAATCCAACAGCTGGTTCTGAATCCATAAGACTTGTTCACAACAAGCAGCTGCAGCTACATACTCTGCTTCAGTTGTAGAATTGGCCACCACTGTTTGTTTCTTGCATTGCCAAGATATCAACCTACTCCCAAGAAACTGACATCCACCAGTTGTGGATTTTCTATCAAACTTATCACCACCATAGTCACTGTCTGAATATGTAATAAGCTCCAATGGTGGATCTTTTGGATACCATAAACCAAGATCTGGATAACATCTGAGATACCTAAAGATTCTCTTAACAACATAAAGGTGACATTCTTTGGGAGTCACTTGATGGCGTGCACATGCACACACAGCAAACATAATGTCAGGTCTTGAGGCTGTGAGATACATCAATGAACCAATCATTGATCTATAGTGCCTGACATCCACATCTTTTCCATCTCCAACTTTTCCCCAAGGGTGTTTTCTATCCATAGGAGTAGTAGCCCTTTTTTCATATGGAGAAAAGCCAAACTTCTTCAAGATCTATGCTACATACTTATCCTGAGAGATGAAGATACCATCTTCTTTCTGCTGAACTTGTAACCCTAGAAAGAAGTTCATCTCCCCCATTGCACTCATCTTGAATTTGTCTGTCATAAGCTTGGAAAAGTCATCACTCATCTTTGGATTGGTGGAGCCAAAGATGATATCATCAACATAAACCTGAACAAGTAAGACATCCTTACCAACCTTCTTTGTAAATAATGTCTGGTCTATGGTGCCCCTTTTGAATCCATTTTCCACCAGGTAAGTGGACAATGTGCCATACCATGCTCTTGAGGCTTGATGAAGTCCATACATAGCTTTCTTGACTCTATACACCTTGTCTGGATTTTTTGGATCTTCAAAACCAGGAGGCTGCATAACATACACCTCCTCAACAATTGTGCCATACAGAAAATCACTCTTCACATCCATTTGATAGACAGTGAAGCCCATGCAGGAAGCATAGGCTAGAAATATCCTTATAGCCTCAATCCTTGCAACTGGTGCAAAGACCTCCTCATAGTTTATCCCTTCCTCTTGTGTATATCCCTGAGCCACTAAACGTGCCTTGTTTCTGACCACAAGACCTCTTTCATCTTTCTTGTTTCTTAGAACCCATCTTGTCCCAATAGGTCTGACATATCTGGGAAAATCAACCAGCTCCCAAACATCCTGAATAGCAAATTGGTGAAGCTCATCCTGCATTGCTTCCACCCAACTTGGTTCTTTGAGAGAATCAAAAATCTTCTTGGGTTCCTGTTGTGACAGAAAACAGGCAAACAAACATGCTTGAACAAGAGGGGTATCAACCTTCTTGTGTATATTGGTAATAAATCCTCCAAGACTCTGATGAGATCTTCTAGTCTGAACAGGAGACATGACATCCCCAATAATTTGAGAAGTGGGGTGATTCTTCATAGTAGAAGTGAGAACTCCTCCCTCAAAAAGTCTGTTGTCTTCAGTCTCATCATCCAAGTTGCCAATATCTTCTTTAGACTCTCTTCCATCAATATTTGTATGAACCTCTTCATGTCTGCTTGAAGGTTTACCTTGTTCAAAATTGGAAGAGAAAATATGCTCAAAAGAGTTGTCAACGCCTGAACCAAGGTTGTCACCGTTTGGGTCATCAACGCCTGAAATGGTGTTGTCAACGTTTGAGCTATCAACGCCTGAATTTGTCCTATCAGCGCCAGATTTTCCTTTGTCAGCGCCTGAAGGACCATGCATGTTGTTAACTGGTGATACTTGGGGACCACCATTTTCCTTTCCAGCAGCAGCAGGAAAAGCATCTGTCCATATGGGAATAGTGACATACTCAGATATGGGAGATGTCTTATCTGCTTGTGATCCAACCTCTTTAGTAACATGTGTACCTGAAACATCAACAACTGGTTCTTCCACAACATTTGAAGTTACCTTCACAATGTCTGGATCAGTAACAGGCATATAATTCAAAGTCCTAGATAGAGGTTCCAAGTCAAACAACCAATTTGGACCACTTTCAGGATCACTAGGTTTACTCTCTAAAAACCTAACATTTACTTTCTCAAGTATACGTTTTTCCTTCTTAAGGTAAACCCTATATCCCTTACTCTGCACTGAATAACCCATGAAATATCCTTCATCACCTTTAGCACTAAATTTACCTAAGGCATCACTAGTATCTAGTACAACTACATGACAACCAAAAGGTTTAAAAAAACCAATATTAGGTTTCCTTCCCCAACGTAACTCATAAGGTGTTTTGTTATGTATCTTGTTGACCAATGCTCTATTATGAACATAACAAGGTGTATTCACAGCCTCAGCCCAAAAAGCTATGGGAAAGTGAGCATCAGCCAACATAGTCCTGACCGCTTCAATTAGGGTTCTATTCTTTCTCTCAGCAACCCTATTTTGCTGTGGGGTTCTGGAAATACTAAACTGCCTAGTAATCCCTTTCTTGGCACAAAAATCATCCAACAGTTTATTTCTAAACTCACCACCATTATCACTTCTAAGCATATTAACTTCATTACCAGTTTTCTTCTCAATCTGAGTAATAAAGCTAATTAAAGTATCAGCAATGTCACATTTCATGGCTAAAAAGAAAGTCCAAGTAAACCTAGAAAAGTCATCTGTGATGACAAAGCAGTATGATTTACCATTCAAGCTTTCTATATTAGTTGGACCAAATAGGTCCATATGCAACAAGTGAAGTGGTTTAGAACTAGAGTGTACCTGTTTAGACTTAAATGAGACCTTGTGCTGTTTGCCTTTAAGGCATGCAACACAAGAGTGGTCATTGTGGAAAGCCTTTTCAGGCAAACCATCAACCAAGCCAAGTCTCACAAGTCTGTTTATATTTTCAAAGTTAATGTGCCCTAGTCTCCTGTGCCATAGATTACTCTCATCAACTGAACCTTTAGCATAAAAACATGACATATTATATTCATCCTAATACCATTAAGATTCACATTATAAATATCTTTATGCCTAGGTGTTCTATATTCAATAAATTTCTCATCTGGTATTTTAAAATCCTTGCTCAACACTAAGCATTCAGTATCAGTGAAAAGAACCTTATTTTTGATATCACAGACTTGTGATACACTAAAAAGATTATAATCAAGTTCTTTTACCAGAAACACGTTTTCAAAACGCAAGTTCTTGGTGAGAAGAGTTCCTTTGCCTATGATAGTTCCATATCCGCCTCCAAAGTAAACTTTATCACCATCCTTAATGGGAGTGAAGTTTGTTAGATAATCTTCCTTCCCAGTCATGTGCCTAGAGCATCCACTATCCCAATAGCCATAATCATTCACCTGTTTTTGAATGCCCTACACATTAAGAAAACACATTAGTTTTCTTTGGGAACCCAAGCCTGAGCAGACTTGGATTCATCTGGTTGTTCAACAAGAACAAAATTAGTTCTCATAACAACCCCTTGTTCATCTCTTTTTGGATGAAACTCCCAGTTAACCCCAATTGATTTTGTGATGACCTTTGAAATATAATTAAATTTGTTGCAGGTCATAGAAATCCCATTAGAATTAGGGTTTTGATCTTGCTTAGGTCTTCATGTCAAGCTAGAAGTAGCTTTAGACCCCTTTCCACGTGGTTGCAAATATTTAGGTCTGGCAACGTTTCTGTCAGCGTTTGATTTGGTCTTGTCAACGCTGAAATTACCCTTGTCAGCGTTGAACCTAGGGTTTGCTACAGGAACCCATTGCCTATTAGACATGTATTGGTCTTCTGAAAAGGTCTCTGTCCATGAGTGTTAGACCCTTTAGTGAAGAATGGGGCTGGTCGAAGAACTTATGGACTTTGCTCCACAAAAGTTTTGGGTCTGACAGTGTTTGACCTTTTGTCAGCGTTGACCTTGGAAGCGTTGACACACTTATATGCTAAATGTGAAAAGCTACCACAAGTGTAACAGGCTTTTCTAGACACAACTCTAGGTCTAGAAGAAAAGAAACCTGTTCCATTATCACTAACTTGGCTTTTTGGTGACCTAGTATTCCTATACATTTCTGCATACTTAATGCTAGGTTTTCTAACAGTGTTTGAGCCAAGGTCAACAGTCTTGCCAGTGATTGGGTTTGTTACTTTGATAGGGGTCGACTCATTTGGGCTATCACAAAGCATGGCAGCCTTGACAAACAAGGTAGGGTTGGCTTTCTTCCATTCATCCAAATCAGTCAACTTTTACCTATACTCTTCAACTAGGGTAAGGACTCTTGGTGGAGGAATAAATTCCTCTTCTTGGAGTTCAGGTAAACCAGTCCAAGATAAGTCCTTTGTTTGGACACCATAGAAGTCCCCAGCTGGTGGTGGAACAACAGAATAGTCTTTCATCCCAATCCCAGTCATGTCCTTAAAATCCCTCTATTTACTAACACATTCTCATAGGGTTTGTGAGGCCTTATCAAATCTCTGAATTTTAAGGTCTACATTATCCTTATTTTTAATAGCCTCATCTAACTTAGCCTGTAATTCAGCATTGACCCTTTCCATGATGTTTCTAACATCATTACTAACATTTAAATCATGTTTTAAGATATTTATTTTATCTTTTAGGTCAAGCTCCATTTTCTTATACTCAGAAAATGTCTTTTCAGTTTGAGTGAGAGCAATTTGATAGTTAGACAACTTGCATCTCTCAGTACTCACATCTCCTAGCAATCTTAAAACCTCTTTGTTAAGTTTTTCAGTATTTAAACGACAACCCTTACTACAAAAAGCATCATCGTATACCTCATTGTCTGATGAAGAGGAGGAGTAGTGCCATGAGAGCATATTGAACATGCTCTTCTTCTTTTATCTCAGCAACCAAAGCTTTATCCTCTTCCTCATCCTTACCCAAATAGCTCCAGTCCCATCCAATACCATCAATTTCTTGCACTGCCACCATGGCCTTAGGATCCTGAGCCTTAACAATTTGGCTTGAGGGTTTTCCAGCATCAGATCTCCTTGGAGATCTGCATTCTCTCATAAAGTACCCCATACGATGACAATTGTAACACTCAACCTTGGACTTATCAAATCCAGCAGTGTCCTTTGCATTAAAGGTCATCTTCTTCTTGAACCTTCTATTCCACCTGTTTGCTCTTATACTTGCAAGAGCCATGTTCCACTTTATATCCATCTCCTCCAAGTGCTCATCACTTATTTGCTCAAGGTCCTCATATGTAATCACTGAACCATTAGGCAATGAAGCAATGTATGCACACACAGTATCCAGATCCAAACCAGCAGGCTTAACTCTTGGTGAGTCAACTATGTATGTGTCAGCGTCTGAATGTGAGGCGTTAACAGGACATGATCCAGCATTGACACATGTTGATCCAGTAACTGGGTGCATGTATAAATCCTTCTGATCAAATTGACCTTCACTATGTGAGAAGAAGGCCATGTTACTATTGGTAGACTTACTTCCATGCTCCAAAAGAGTTTCATTCTCCAACAACCACAGTTTGTTGTAGATATCATCAAAAGTAGAACTTTTGTGAGTGTTATTGGCAATTATAGATCTTGCCTCAATCTTCCAAGCATCACCAAGGCTTTTAAGAAAGGTTGCAATGATGTCAACATCACCAATTACTGTCCCCATGAAGGACAACTTGCTTGTAATGTCAAGCAGTCTGCTTCTCACACTGCTAAACTTTTCATTAGGTTGAGCCTTAAAAATAGCATACTCATGCAAGAGTTGTTTCTTCTTCTCTTCCTTAGTATCAGCATTACCACCATAGGCAACTTCAAGGGCTGCCCAAAGGTCTTTTGCAGACTCATAACCTCTGTATTTGTGCTGATTTTCTTGTCCCAAAGAAAGTTTCAGAATGCTTAGGGTTTTCATATCAGCCCTTTTCTTTGCTATGTCATCAGCAAACACAACTCTACCATCGTCAGGTTTTTCTTTCTTATCTTCTTCAGAACATCCTTGAACAGCTGATCTTGTAGCAATGGCATCTGCAATCTTTTGAGCTTTATTGAATGTGTTTCCATATTCAATAATCTCCCAGAGAGTGTAGTCATGGATTTGCAGATATTGCTCAAAGTTGAACTTCCACAGCTCAAAATTGTTTGCATCTAACATGGGAATCTTGATGTTGTGGTTTGAGGAGGAGGAGGAGGTTACTTCTAGAGTGGACATGATGTTTTTAGGGTTTTGTGAAAATTAGGGTTTTGGTGATTTTAGGGTTCTTGTGTTCTTTTAGATCAAAGTTTCTCAACAAGCTCTGATACCACTTGTTGATCCCAAACTTAGATCGTTTTAGCTTGTGTAAACGAGATTAGATCAAGTTATACACGTAGAGAAACTTTGTTTATGTATAAAGTAATTTAAGTGTTATGCAGAATTAACACTTAAACAAGAACACACAAAGGATGTAAACAAACTTTCACTTGATTGATAATAACGAACTTGCTTACAATGAAAGTGTTTAACGTATTAAAACTTATTTGAAACATAACCTAAAGGTCTTCTTTTATAGACATAAGAAGCCTTGTACAAGAGTCTACGTATCAACTATTCTGGGTAAAGATAATTATAGAAAATACAATGTTGATCCTATCTTTACTAGAAACAAACTAGAAACATAATACGTGTAGACCATATCTTTCTATCAGTGCTTGTCTTCAACCTATCAACTCTTGACTTCTTCCTATCAACGCTTGATCTGTCAGCGCTTGTTTTCTTCTTATCAACGCTTGTTTTCTTCTTGTCAGTGCTCAAGTGGACTGGCTAGATTTTATTCCAAACAATCACGGCAACTTAAACCTTATGAAGAAAACTATCCTACTCATGATTTGGAGCTTGCAGCAGTTGTCTTTGCATTGAAGATCTGGAGGTATTATTTGTATGGTGAATCATGTGACATCTTCACCGATCACAAGAGTCTCAAGTACATATTCACCCAGAAGGAACTAAACATGAGACATAGAGATGGTTAGAGCTGCTGAAGGATTACGACACCAACATTCAGTACCATCCTGCTAAGGCGAATGTGGTGGCAGATGCTATAAGTAGAAGGTTAGGTATGATTGCTGGTATCTGGATTGCAAAAGAGATCATCCATGACCTAGAGATTACCAATATTGAGTTTTGTGTACGAGGATAACATGGTTACTGGGCGAATATTAGAGTGGAACCAAACTTACATTCTAGGATCAAGGAAGCTCAGAAAGACGATGGTGAGATTTGGGCTATCATTCAGAACCTTGATCAGCAGACGGAGTTTCATGTTGATGATGACGGTATCTTATGATAGGGCACTAGACTAGTTGTTCCTAATGACTCTACACTCAGGGAAGCTGTGCTGACTAAATCTCACATCTCTCCATTTACCATACATCCTGGTTCCACCAAGATGTACCACGACATCAAGCAGCATTTCTGGTAGAGTGGTATGAAGCAGGATGTTTCCACCTTCGTTTCTAAATATATGATCTGCCAGCAGGTTAAGATCGAACACTAGAGAGCTAGTGGGTTACTATAACCACTGGATATTCTATAATGGAAGCGAGACAAAATCTTAATGGATTTTGTTGCTGGTCTTTCGGTGACTCAGAGGAAACACGCCGCCATCTGGGTTATTGTGGATAGATTGACCAAATCTGCTTATTTTCTGCCAATCCGCAAGGAGCATCCGGTCAGCAAATTGGCAGACACTTTTCAGAAGAAGATCATGAGACTGCATGGTACTCCATCCGAAATCATCTCTGAAAAAGATCCTCGTTTCACCTCACGTTTTTGGCAGAGTCTACAGAAAGGTTGGGGCACCAGAATTAAGCTCATCACTGCCTTTCATCCTCAGACCGACGGACAGTCAGAGCGTATCATTCAGACATTGGAGGACATGCTGCGGGTGTGCGCTCTAGAATGGATAGGAAGCTGGGATGATTATATCTATCTAGTGGAGTTTTCATACAACAACAGTTGGTACGCTAGCATCAAGTGTGCACCATTTGAGATGTTGTATGGTAGAAAGTGACGCGCCCCAATCTGCTGGGATCAGGTGGGCGAACGACTGATTAAGGGTCCAGAGATGATTGAGATAACTAATGAGAAGGTCGCTGTCGCCAAGGCGAAGCTGTAGGAAGCTCATGCTCGCCAGAAGAGATATGCTAATAAGCATCATAGAGATATATCTTTTAATGTAGGTGATCACGTTTTCCTCAAGGTATCACCTGCATGAGGAGTTAAGCGTTTTGGAATCAGAGGGAAGCTTAGTCCTCGCTTCATCGGACCGTTAGACATCATAGAACGCGTTGGTGAAGTGTCATACCGTTTAGCGTTACCGCCTCAGCTATCACACGTTCACAACGTGTTCCATGTGTCTTTACTCAGAGGATACAACTATCACCCAGTTCTTATTGTTCAGTATCCGCTGGATCAGATTCGAGAGGATATTTCATATGTTGAAGAACCCGAGAGAGTTCTTGAACGACAACATCGTGTCATGCGGAGGAAGACGATTCCTTTCGTCAAAATCCTCTGGAGGGATCATCCTGAGCGGGAAGCCACTTGGGAGACGGAGGAGCCTATACGGACTTCTTACCCTCATTTCCAGTTCTGATTCAGGTATGTTTTCTTTCAATTTACGTTTTCTCTAATTCGAGGACAAATTATTCTTTTAGAGGGGAAGAGTTGTAAAACCCGCATTAAAATACCATGAACAATACATGCGAATAATAAATACACGAAAATACGTATAAATTAAAACTTTCCATTTATAATATATTACACGTGTCACGATATTAAATAACATGTATTTACGTATATTATAAATGTGTTATGATCATGACATTTAATTCACGATAATTAAAACCGAACATACACGTATATTAACTAACTTAGAAAAGCTATGGTTTGCCCTATGGGCTATGTAGGCCGCGGCTAGACAAAGAGAAAAGAGAAGAATGGGCCTTTTGGCCCATGAACCAAGCATAATCCTTAAACAATTAAACTCCAGGAGTTTAACATAACATATTTTTCATAAAAACAAGAAAACCCTAACTCCTTGCCACCGGTCGAACAAACACCAGGGGGTGTTCGGGTGATTTTTGATCTTTGATTTTGGTAGCAACGTGTTCGTGATCATAAACCTTTTTCTTTCACGCATTCGGTAATTTCCACAATCTTTTCTTTTTAATTCTTTTTATGAATTCATGATCTCATGGTGATTTAATCTTAAAAACAAAAAAGTAAACATGTATAATAATAAAGAAAACCAAAAGGGTGGTTTTGGTTTCAGGTTTGGTTCGGCCGAGACACAACCGAGAGCACAAGGGCTCTCGGCTTACTGTTCGCACCACCACCGAGACCCAAGGTCTCGACGTGGTTGGTTTTGGGTCAATCGCACACAAGGAGAAACCCCGACTCGAAGTCGGGGTGTGTTTTTGGTTCGATCACGTGTCAACCGAGACCATTAAGGTCTCGGTAGGGCTGTGGTTGCAACAGTTGGAATCCCGGCTGCAACCGGGGGGTACTTGGGCTCGGCAGTGGCTAGCCGAGGCTTAGAAGGGGAACAAATAGCTAACCAGTGGCAACCGGTTAACCGGTCTAGCCACTGGTGGGCTACGATGGTTTTCAGCCGCCGGTTGACACCACTAGCCGCCGGCTATGTGGTGTCGGCTAGGCACTTTTTGGGCTCGGGATAATTTTTAAACACGGGTTCGGGGCTCAGGAATTTATAGAAGCAGTTTAATATTTTAATTACATTATTTCCAAGATTATTTAATTTAATTAAATACATGACTTAGTTTAAAATATTAAAATTAATATTTCATGACTAACCTAAGTATTTACTTAGCTTAATTTGATTAAACATGTATTTTAATTAAATTCATATAACCTATAGTTTATTAAATCAACCATGTTAATTATTTAATAAGCTATAACACTTAATCCGTGACTTGTATTTTTACTAATAAACTTTATTTTATATTTTAATCAAGCTTATTTCTAGTTACGAAGACTTACTATTTTTGGAAACTTTCTATTTTTAGAAACTTACTATTTTAGGAAACTTGCTATTTTTAGAAAGTTACTTAGTGTTACAATACAAGTATTATAATACCTTATTACATGAATAATAAATAATAGAATACAAGAATAACTACAGTTAATACTTAAAACAGTTAAAACATGACATAACATGAATAATAAATTAAGAACACACAGAACCAGTAAAAACACATGTATCTCAGACAACTCATACACGTCCCTATTCTTATGTAGTATTATTCTTCAAGGCGGAGTAGGTTCTTCAGTGTTTTCGTTAGCTTCTACTAGACACAAGGTACGGATTTCCCGTCCTTCAGTAAGGACACTCTCTTCCTTTATTAGGATTTCCCATATGCAGCCAACTGTTTTCCCAGTAGTTACAGATTTAAATGCTTATGTTTTATTAGTTACCTTAGACATATACATGCATGCCAGTTTCAACTAGTTATGGAGGTACCATAACCATAACACTGGAGGCACCAATGTTATCACTTCACCACGGCGGAGTGATATCTCCTGGTGTCCCTTTAGTTTATTTGGCCTTTATTATTATTATATTATCATGTGGGGCGTATAGGTGCATCCTAGTTACAGTTTCAGTTAGGATTTCATGGTGAATGTGGTGTGTGTCTTGCATCCTTCACAAGGAGCTGATCCCTCCTACCTAGACCATATTAATTAGAGGCATCCCCTCTAATTGCATGACGAGGTCACCCCTCCAAGTATTCATGCACGTTGTTGACCTCATGACCTATATTGGCTTTGGTATATTAAACTAATACATATATTCATAAGTAAACATAAGCTATGTTTTCAGAACTAAAAACAGTAAACATGTTATACGTCTAGGTTTCCCAGGACTTAGTCATTTCTGCTGCCTTTCATGCTTTATATGCTCTTTATTATGCTTCCATTATTCTTTGTCTTTCCATGCTTTATTGTATATCTGTGCACTGGGCGTTATGCTCAGCCGTTTTCCATTTCCATGTTCCCAAACGGTAGGTACCCAAGGTCGCAAGTAGGATCTCAAGAGTATGTGCATTCGGATGGAAGTTATCCAACCTTCTATATCTTATGCATTTATCATACTTTATCTTACTTTATTTCATGTTGGAAATTGTTTAGTCCTTTCCCTTTACAGTATTTATATTTGCTTATGTTGAGTTACTTGGACTACCGATGTTTGTTTATGGTATTTCCTTTTATGGTCATGAATGTTTAGACATTTACATTGCATGCTTTGATGACACGCCATATATTACTGTGATATTCTATTTTACCAAATAGGGTGTTATACTTATGATGTGGTACGAGTTTAACTGTGATGCTCTAGGATGTATGCATATGTTCATAAGCATGAGTTATGTTATATTTGAGTTATGCTATATGTTTGTGATTTGGTAGAAGTAAACTGAATATGCTTATTAAAATGGGTAAAAGTTCTTGAATATGCTTGTGATTTGTTAGAAGTAATGTGATGCTCTACATGTGATTTAAATATGAGTTTGTAAGACTTTATTCTTCATGTTTGCAACTGCAGATGATTATGAATCCGTTCAAGTCAGAGATCAATCAGCTTTATATGTTGTTGGTTAATATGACATTATGACTTGGTATCTTGATCAGTTAGCACATAGTGAAACCTATAAAAGGATTTCAATTTGTTTCAATTGACCAAGCATATATAAGGATGTATTTTTTTAAAATTTTTTACCAAACTTTCAATTGTAAAAAAAGTACTACATGCCTACAAATCATAAATGCAAAAGTTTCTTTTTTTTTCTAAGTTTTCTAATTCATTGTAGTTTGGGTTCTGTTGATTTACTGGTTATCTTCTAATAAATCAAACTTTATCTTCTACTGAACTATAGTTTATGTTCTACTTAATTATAGTTTATGGTCTACTGAATTATAGTTTAATCTTACATTAGAGTCTCTTATCAGTGCTGTCTAATGGAGATTATTTTAAACATATGTGTATTTTTTATTAGTCCTAGTGAATCATAGTACTAATCCTAGTGCATTAAAGTTGAGAAAGCCAATAAATAAATACAATTTAGGGTTTGTTTAATTAATTTTATTAAACCTAATTAGGGTTTATGAAAACCTATTCATAGAATAAATTAATTCAAACAACATCATAGTAAGTTTACACAATTTTATCTTTTTCGTTTTTTTTAAATGTAACTAAAATCTATATGAACGGCTCGTGATGTCATTGTTGGAATTTATGTAAACCCTTAACCATATTAACCATATTAATATACACGAGTACGCATTGGAAAATATGATAACGTATAGACAAGTAATTAACATAAACGATAAAGAAACGCATACCTTTTAGCAATGAATTAATCGCCTTTATCGATCAACCAATATAAATGAAAAATCAATATATGATCAAATAATGATCTATCTAAGTATACGCAAACAATACGTTAATAAAGAATAAATATGCTAGTACGTATGTGTTAAAACAAACAACAAACCAACGCACTTCTTGAATCAATCAACTAAGAAACCTTAGGGTGTGACAACCCAAAACCGAGGTCATTGCTTAATCTTATTTTACGATTATTTTTGAAAATTTTAGATGAGTTTGAATGATATTTATTTTTGGAGGTCTAAGTTTAAACCGATGTTGGAAGGTTTATATTTAATATTTAATAAGTATAAGGAGTATTAGCAAGCGTGATGTTGATGGATGCCAAATATTTTACGTCTTATTGTCTGTTGTTCGATTTTTGTCATTTTTGTTGTTTTATTTGAGATGACGTGTTAAGTCGAGTCGGGAGTCGATATTATTATATTTGAGGTACATCTTAAAAATTTAAAAGTATCTTTATGAAACCCGAGCCCCGTAAATATTTTCAAAATTGACTAATAGTTATTTCCCGCTTTTTAGCTAACTATTTTCATTTTTAGCCACAACTATTGAAAAATTACAACATTGGTCCCTCAACCACTATATATAAACTAAAAATAAACACACACATCTCATAATTCCCACTCAATTTTTTTCTTCTCTCTCTTTCTTTTTCTTTGTTTGCCGTGAACCCCCCACCACCTAAACACACCCTTTGATCAATTTTTACTCCAAAATCACAATGATTTGAGCTAAACTAACAAAATACCCTATCTTAGAATTGCACAAGGATCATTTTGGTGTAAGAAATTCACACATGCAAGACATTTTATTTTTTTCATGTTGGTAGGTGGAAGCCATGATCATGCATGTTGTTTTTGGCATGATCAATGGTGTTCTTGCTAAAAACTTGATTTTGATTTTAAGGTTTTAATTTTTATAAATATTTGAATGTTATGGTTGATATATGTTGATGTTAGGTGATTGTAGTAAAATACGACCTTTAGGAAAAGGAAGTACACGTAGTGGTAAGCTTAAGTGTCGGTTTAGGAAAACCGAGCACTAATGACCCAAATGAAGTCCAAGTTCGTTTCCCAAGGAGGCAAGTGCGTTGTGTATTGAATGATGATTGATTTGTTTTTGATTATTAACAAGAAAAGAGAAAAGAAATGACGAAGACGTAAAAATAAAAATTAACAAAAATCACTACTAGAAAGTTAAGACGTAGAACCGTAAAAACTACGAAATTTAAAATTTTAACCTAAAAAATTCCTAAAAATTAATAAAAATCCACAATAAAATTCTAAGAGTTTACAAAAAATCAAAACTTGCTAAAACCTTTTAATTAATTAGATAATGACTTTTTAATGCTAATTAAAGCCCTAAAAATCACTTTTAATTATTAAAAAGCCTTACACAAGATCTAATAGTTTGTAAACCTTAAAAATATCCTAATTAAGCTAAAAACTATTTTTAAAAATTTTAAAACCAAATTAAACTATCTTTAATCTACTAAAACTATTAAAATCTATTAAAACTTAAATTAATTCTAAAATTAAATGAAAAGCCTAAAAAAATATTTGGAAAGTTACAAAGTTCCTAATTATATGTCCTTAACCTAGGAAACATGAAAAAAGTAGAAAAAACAAACTTTTAATTTTTACTAATAAAATAATATTAAAATATTCTAAAGAATTAAAAGTTTATAAATAAATTCTAAAAAATTATCAAAAATCCTAAATATTCTAACTAAGACAAAAATGCAAGTTAAAGTTCCTAAAACCTTTTTATTCATTTTATATTAATTTTTTAAAGTTGTCTAAAAACCCTAAAATCAAATAAAATTAAAAATTAGACTTTTTGAAAACCT
This sequence comes from Glebionis coronaria, assembly GCA_025667525.1. Classification (NCBI taxonomy): domain Eukaryota; kingdom Viridiplantae; phylum Streptophyta; class Magnoliopsida; order Asterales; family Asteraceae; genus Glebionis; species Glebionis coronaria. Next base: position 163,733,015 of record CM046874.1, read on the forward strand.
TTTGGAATGTAAACCTCAAAAATATAAATTAAAACCTAAAACTATTTTTTTTGGACTTTTAAAATGCTTTTTACTATTTTGAATTTACTTAAAACTATTTTAAAACTAAAATAATTATAAAAAATAATAAAATAATGCTAAAAATAATCTACCAATTTTAAAAATCCTAATTTACTCTAATGAACAGTAGAAAAATGAGAAAGATTGAAGAATATAAAATTTACCACTAAAAGACAAAACTAGTTTAATTAAAACCCTAATTAAGTTAAATTAAATCTAAAAAAATAATAAAAAGATGAACAGTAAAAGCCTTTTTAACCAAAAATCTTAAAATATTATTCTAAGTCCAGGAAAATTGATTAAACTGAAAAATATTACTTTTTGGCACTAAAAGACAAAAACAGTAACATTAAAAATTAATTAAATAGCTAAATATTCTAAAAATTACTAAATGAACAGTAAAATGAAAAATAATTAAACAGAAAAATCCTAAACAAAATAAGAGAAATAATGGAACTGGTTTCAAGTCTTAATTCACAAATTTAAGCACTAAAGACAAAATTATAAACTTCTGATAGTGACTTGTTGACTGGATTTGTCTGCTAGTGTAGCAGGGGTAACAAATGTGCTATCAGTGGGAAAGGAGTTCCCACTGCTAGTGTTAAATTGCTGGTCAGTTGACCAAGAGCTTAGGAAAGCCCTTTGAGAGCTTGTTCTTTGGACCACAAGGCACCCCCACACCAATTGGGTTGTGGGGAGTCTGAGTAAACACAAAAATCAACAATCACTTAGCAAGAATCACACAAAACAAGCACCAAATGTTTCTGAAAAATCACTTATGTGTCTGATGAACAGTAGATGCCAATCACTTGCACAAAAACGATTTTAAACCCTTCCTAACTTGAGAATAAGCTCACCAATCAGCATATAAGCAATTCACAAACCTTCTATGACCTATAATCTAACAGATTCCAAGCTTTGATGCACAAACTTCAACAAAAACAGTCACACAAGCAGTTTTCTGATTTTAGCTATTCCCTCCAAATTTTTGACTTGCAAATGCTTTTAAACCTTACCAAACTTAAACCCTAATACATGTATCACTTACTAGCTACCTGAGAAGTGTTTTTAAACAAGATTTAACACAAATCTTTGTCACCAAATTTGATTAACCCCTTATCCCAAACACCCCTTAATAAACTGAAATAAAAAATTTTCAAACCAAATCTATGCAAAACCTTACCCAATTGGTTCTAATTACTCTAAACATGCATACTAATCATAATCCAGCATAAATAAACCATTTAACAATCATCTAACAACTTTTTCATGCAAAATCACTCAAATCACATAAAATGACCAAAAAAATGAAAATGAAAATGGAAAAGAAGATTCTACCTTGAGGGACTTACATCCAAGCCCCTCAGTGACTGCTTGTCACCTCCCATAAACACGGGTTTGTGCTGAACCTTGGATCAATCAAGCTCAAACAACCCTGCTAAGAACAAATGAAACAAGCACAAAAAACCAACTTTATGATTTTTCAAACTTCCTTAAAAATCTTTTCACAAACTTTGGAACCTTTAACAAGTTTTAAAAACAAGTTTAATATTCAGAAACTCAAGAATTTTTGGTCCAATTTCACTTCTCAAAAATTCATAAAATTTTCTGAAATCAAAACCCTTTTTAAAACTTTTTGAAAATCCAATAAACACAAGTGTTTAAGTAATAATAAAGTGGAACACAGACTATTCAAGCATGCACCAAATTTCTAAAAAACAATAAAAGGAATTACACTTTATCCAAAAAATACCAACTTTATAATTTTTAAAAAAGATTACAAATGCTTGAAAAAATCTGGATCAAAGGTAAGGGTTCACATGCGACACCCTTATATACTAGTGAATAGACTATTCTAGAAAACAAAGAAAAAGGGAAACCCTAACAGCTAGAAATCCGAAATTGCCCTTGGTCTTGACTTGAAGAATCTTGGTCAAATGCTTCACATGTGATTCTGAAATGAAACAGCTGTCAAGGATTGATCTTGGCCGTATAATAAAGCTTTTGGGCGAAAGAATACATCTGAGTCGTTCACTTGGTCGGTTTTAGGGTTTTGGTGCGAAAGTGATAGGCAGGGGAGGGTCCCAGGGTCACATGGGTTGGTTGGGATCACTTTTTGGGTAGTGGGTTTTGATTAATGGATGATTAATTATTGATCTGGAAAATATGGGGGTAAACCCCTTTGTTTTTAGGTTGATTGGTTCTGGGTTGGATTAGGGTTCGTGGGAGATTAAGGGGGGAGTTTAATCTATTTGGGGGGGTAATTAAATTTGAAAAGGTGTTTTAGTGGGAAAAATAACTGATTAAATAATCAGTTATTAAAATGTGGGTGGGTGTCTGATGTGGAGGAAAGGTTGTACGTGATTGGTGGAGTGGGGATGGGATGATGAGGTGGCGGGCTGTGGTTGGATGGGGATTGTTCTTATGTTTGACCCAAATGGCCCCTATACTCCTTTCCTTTTGTCACTTTGTAATTATCAGCCCAAAACCCTATTTTCCTTTGTAAAAACTTTGCACAACTTGTCAAATCTGGCACAAATACTTTTCCATACTTTGAACAAGGGCTTTAAATGTAATTCTTGGATTCTTCAAGGACTGGAATTGTAATATCTTCAAACTTTAAGGACCCTATTCATAGTTTTGAATATTTGAGGGGTATAAAGTGTAAATCTTCAAAAGTTGAGGGACCAAAGTTGCCAATCTTCAATTCTTCAAGGGTCATTTTGCAAAATTCCAAACTTGGGCCCGGTTCATTGTGCGGCTTCGTTTCTCGTGTTCGTTTTTGGTTGATTCTTGTGATCTGTTGCCAATTCCTCAATATCCGTACCTAAAAATACACAAGTAACAAACACGAGCATATATTTGGTATATTTGATGATATTTTATGCATTTTAAGCTCGATTTGGACGATGAGACCATGTATAAAAGCAGTCTCATCACTCCCCCATACTAAACCATTGCCGTGCCCTCACGCAATGCTAGAATTAAGTATCATAGCATCTCCAAAATTCAATTTTATTCACTTTATTGAAATGATAAACTAGCTATACTACACTATTACTACTACTTGCGTTTAAGACATAATGTATGATTTTCATCGCAAAATGGGACGTTTAGGTTCATAGAATAAGAACACGTGAATGCTTCGTTAGAAATAATTTCGTCATCCTCGATTTTCACCTTAATTCCATGCCAAGCGTGCAACGAGATCATTGTCATTATAAGTTAGTAATGCTAACACTACTCATATGCCCTAATCACGTACTTATCCTCCCATTATTCCTAAGTTGTATCTCTTATATTTTATTATGTCTTAATGATCACGAGGATACATTGTTGACTTATGCGATAATAGAGATTTAGGTCTAAAAATAGAGTCCTAACGGTGTAACTAAGACCATCAAATCAATAACCCCTCCTAATAGACAACGATGTTAAAAAATTAAGTTGACAAGAAGAATCGATAAACACGGTTTTATAACGGTTTTGAACATGAGACTTATTACCAAGACTTTTATACGCCCCCTAACGGAAGGGCCTTATTATCTTTGGTTTACCTCCATCTTTTATTCAACTTCGCCATGAAGCTTTTATTATGACTTCGGTCTTGCCTTGCCTTTTATTATCCGCCTCATCGGTGGTTTTATTAGCCAAAGACGTATATCCTCACGCTAAAGCGAATTTTGGATCTTTAAAGCTTCGAAGATTAAGGCATGATTCACTTTCAATTTTTGCATAGATTTTAGGCCTTGTGGGGCTTCAAATTGTTTGCTTGATTTAGGTGAGCACTTGAAATCTTATTATTAGGTGAAGCTTTCGATTATTCGGGTTGCCAATACTTCAAAACCGTGACGCTGGCGATACCTTAATGTCTTCCCAATTTAAAACACGGAAGCTACTAGAAAAGACTAGAAACCCAACAATCCTAACTAAACCGCTAAGTCAATATTTATTAAGCAAAAAATATTTACATGCGAAGGGAGAATAAGCAAACAACGAGAACACATGAGTTTTTGAAAGAATACGAGTACTCTACGTTTAGCATAGTAACTTATAATTAACTCTATCATTTCTCGTCCTCATTTAAGAGACTTGGCCTAATGTGTAGTTAAGGAATCCAAGCTAAGTGCTCAACACGCACGGTCGAGTCAAAAATTACTCTTATTCTCGCCATCGGAAAACCTGCATTCGTGTCTTCAAACATTTATGAAATATGAGAAAAAATTTAAAATTTGGCCATTTTTAGCCTTATTTTGCAACAAAAATGATAAACAAAAAGATAAACTTTTGGAAAGCGTGAAGGTTTGGCAAGGCAAGTATCTATTCACCCCCCATACTAAAGTTAAACATTGTCCTCAATGTTTCGAGTCTAGGGGTGCAAACACCCCCATACTAGAGACGTAGTCGAATGCCTAGTCTAGCATGGAAAAGGTGTAACCAACAAATTAATAGCCGTTTATGAAGTGTGCTATAAACCTATGGTTAGAACATCAAAAGGATATATCATGGATATTGGGAAAGGCCTCCAAAGCAAACGATCGAGTGCTCCCATAAACGAAACACGAGAGGCTCCAATCGTGAAGATCATGATCTAAAAACCACAATTCACAAACAACCACGGAACAAAGGTTGGAAGGGCACAAATCCCCTCACATTACATTAACTAAAAAGCAATAATATGTACATGGATAAGCATGGGTCTCCCCCACGAGGCACCTTGTTTTTGATAACCGAGTCAAAAGCTCGACTCGAATCCCCATAAATGTGATCATTTAGGGATAACATGGTGTGGTCAATTTTTGGTGGGGCTTACATGATAAACAAGGCCCAAAAACAACCGGTATAAAGGACTAAGTCCTTTGATGGTGCAAAATACCGGGATCGAAGATGGCGTTCTCGTTTTCTTTGGAAAAACAAATCAACGCCACTTCATCAATAGTCAACAAAAACTCAAAGAGTCTTAAGAAAATAGACGAGAAGAAATAGAAGGGTGGGACAATGGGTAAGTCAAAACATTGAGCTACTCGAGGTAGACTCGCACCAATCAAATGAAAAGATTTTCCATTTATTGCATCAGTGGAAGACCGAGATTTCCCTATACAAGCAATTCCAGGATCAAATATCTTGTCCTCGATGGAGAAAGGGAAGGGAACATAAGGGGATTCCCCCACACTAAGTCCACACAAAGCATCGTCAAAAGGAGAAGACGAGCTTGTAGTATTCAATAAACGCGGTGATGACGGAGTTAGAGTTGTAGAAAAATCTTTTAAATTTAATTCAAAATCTTTTCCTTTTTCATCTTTTACACTCTCTTTGTGAAAACCCGATTTAATTATGTCAAAAATATTTGGTGTATCTAAAGCAATGTTAGTCACACTAAAAATTCTCACATTTTGAAATCTTTTTGGCAAAGGTGGTGGTAAGTTTTCAAATCTTTTGTCAACAAAGAAAACCTCCCCATCGGGATCAACGTATTCATCATCCGAAGATTCACTCGAGATTGGAATCGTAGGCTTAACACTCTTAACCTCCACCGGCGGAGGGGACGGAACTTCATTTTTCTCAACAACTCCTAAAACTCTATTGGAAATCTTTTTGCAAATGCTTTTGATGGGATTGACATTGTACAAAGATGTGATAGAATACACATGAGAAAGAGTGGAGTTTTGGGTTGCATTAATGACGAGTTCTTCCTCATTGAAACGAAGAGTGATTTTTCTTGCGTGCACATCGATAAGTGCTCTCGAGGTATCCAAAAAAGATCGACCTAAAATTAACGGAACTTTAGGATCGATGGGAATGTCAACAACAATAAAGTCTACAGGATAGTAGAACTTTCCAACTTTCACGAAGTCGTCCTCGGCAACTCCACAAGCTAGAATCGTAGAATGATCGGCCATTTCGATTGACATTCTTGAAGGAGTGAGATTTGGAAGATTGAGCGATTTAAAAATCTCAAGAGGCATCAAATTAATACTAGCACCAAGATCGGCCAAGGCGTAGCATTCTTCCATGTCTTGGATAGCACACGGGATTAAAAATTTTCCAGGATCACCGACTTTTTGAGGTATGCGGCTTAGAAAAACCGAAGAACAACTAGACGATTTTTGCAATTTCTCTTTGTTATTCAACATACTTTTGAAGTTCGCGGCAAATCGAGGCATCATGACTAAGGTGTCGGCAAAACTTATATTAAAATGCAAGTCACGAAACATTTTCATAAAAAGTTCAAATTGATAATTATTTCGTTCTTGTGCCTTTTCCTTGTCTCGTCTTGAAGGGTAGGGTACAGGTGGTGTGGGTTGGGGCAAAGTAGGCATAGGCATCGGCCTTGGAATCTCGGGTTCCATGATTGGTGTAGGTTCAACCGTAGGTGTGGTTTGAGCGGTACTTCGTGGGCTTGTAATTTGCTCCTTTTCAACCACAACCTCGGGTTCTTTCTCTTTTTCCTTCTCCATAGAAGTACTTGGATGAGAAATGGGGTCTTTGAAAGTTTTACCACTACGAGTAGTAATAACCTTCAATTCTCCTTTCGGGTTCACGATGGTATCACTAGGAAGACCACCCGAAGAAGAGGGCTTACACATGATAGCTTCAAACATTTTTGCCATACGGTCCTCAAACTTAGATTGCCTAGCATCCGCTTTTAACAATTCTTGCTTAATCTCATGTTGACCTTGCTCCATTTTTTGTTGATTTTGTTGGAGACGTGTGACATTTCCTTCCATTTTATTAGCATGAGTTTTAAGTTCATTAGCAAGTTTGTTTTTAAGCTCGTTTTTCAACTCGGATCTTAAGCTAACCATTTCACGTTGCATATTGTCAAACTTAGCATCATTAGCCTTTGCATAATTCAAAAATTCTCCTTGAAGATTTTTGGTGTGATCATTTTGAAAACCTTGGGCATTGTTTTGAAAATCACGGTTTTGGTTTTGGTTTGAAATTTGCCCATTTCCACTTTGGTAATTACCTTTGTTATAATTCCTTTGATTTCCTTGGTAATTTCCACCTTGGTTGTTGTTGCGATAGTTATTAGCATTTTGATTTGGTGGAGCTTGATTTTGGCGGGAACCTTGACCGATTTGGTTATAAGTTCCCGTGGCTACAAAAGCATTCGAAGTGTTACCATCCGCGGTAATGCACTCGGAAAGATCATGAGCTCCACCACACGACAAACAACTCTTAGAAACCTCTTTGACCGAAGCGGAATTTGAAGCTTCTTGATTTTTTCAATGGTTCATAAGGTTAGCAAATCTATCAAAAAATCGATTTTCTTCATTTGCTTCATCATGTAATGCATTGATACTTTGAGACGATGATGACGAGCCCATTTTGGCAACACTCGGTGTGTGACGAGGGCTATAAACCTTAGACCTATTCTCAATTATGACCAAAGCTTCTTCAACCGTTTTACACAAAAAATTACCACCCGCGGCGGCATTTAAATAATCTCTTTCATGATCATTAAGTCCATTGTAAAACGTGTCTATTTGGTGCAAGTCGGAAAAACCGTGATGAGGACATTCATGTAACATCTCCTTAAACCTATTCCAAGCCGTAGAAAAACTTTCATTTGATTCTTGTGAAAATTTAGAAATCTCATTTTTCAAATGCGTAGTCTTAGAGGGCGGAAAAAATTGGTTCACAAACTTTGAAACGAGATCCTTCCACGTCAATATAGAATTGGGTGGCTCTTTCTCTAACCAAATTTTAGCGGGCCCCGCTAAGGAATACGGAAAAAGCATCATCTTAATCGAGTCATTCGAGACATCCTTGAATTTGCACGTGGCGGTAAGACGATTGAATTGGCGGATATGGTTGTGAGGATTGTCCTTCTCATCACCACGGAATTTGTTGTTTTGGATCATCGACAACAAACTGGTTTTCACCTCAAAATTCTCCGCAAGGATAGCGGGAATCACAATAGCTTCTCCATAACCCTCGGTGGGTGCTTGAAGTAACTCCATCATAGTTCGATTCGCCATGGTAGGTTCTTCTCGTACAATGGGTTCGTCAATAGGAGACTCCTCACTAGAATGAGTTGGAGTGGGAGTTTTGTTCTTTCGTCTACGTGCACGTTTTGCTTGATTACGAGTGAGCATAAACGTCACGTACAACGTGGAGACGAGCAAAGAAGATTCTTTTTGGTATTTTGTGTTTTTCAAATTTTTTGTGGTTTTTGATGGTATTAACTTTTTTGGAAATTGGTGAATGTATTAAGTAGACAAAAATCTACAAATCTCCTCCTTAATCAAATCTCTTGATTAAAGAAGCCTCAAGGAATGAAAACGAACACGTGTAGTGAACGCCTTCGATGACTTTAGAACGATGGTGGAACACCAAAACGTTCAAGAGGGTTTAATCAAATGAAACCAAGAAAATATATATGATATGTAATAATACTTTGGGCGGCAAAACCCTCGATTCACTCTCAAAATCAAATACGCACAAGCAAGCGGAGGAAACGAGGCGGCGCGAAGCACTTAAGAGCCTTTTTCCTTTAGGTCATGAAATACAACCGCCTTATACCCACCTTATAGTTTGTATTATCAAGATTAAGCTTCACGAAAGTATTTATCTATTTTTGTCTTTTTCTTTGGTTTGAGATTCGAATACAATGATCGAGTGATGAAATCCCGAATCAAGGTTGTGATTGCTCACGTATTTGGAGTACTTGTGAATTTATTGTTCTACGTATATAATATAGTAATAATATTCACACAAAAACCGAAAAACGATAATACGTATTAGTAGAGTGCTACTAATACAAATACTATTATGGCTAATATAAAAAACAACAATTGTTCAATCAAAACACAACACGCCTCCCCGGCAGCGGCACCAAAATGATTGTAGTAAAATACGACCTTTAGGAAAAGAAAGTACAAGTAGTGGTAAGCTTAAGTGTCGGTTTAGGAAAACCGAGCACTAATGACCCAAATGAAGTCCAAGTTCGTTTCCCAAGGAGGAAAGTGTGTTGTGTATTGAATGATGATTGATTTGTTTTTGATTATTAACAAGAAAAGATAAAAGAAAATGACGAAGACGTAAAAATAAAAATTAACAAAAATCACTACTAGAAAGTTAAGACGTAGAACCGTAAAAACCACGAAATTTAAAATTTTAACCTAAAAAGATCCTAAAAATTAATAAAAATCCACAATAAAATTCTAAGAGTTTACAAAAAATCAAAACTTGCTAAAACCTTTTAATTAATTAGATAATGACTTTTTATTGTTAATTAAAGCCCTAAAAATCACTTTTAATTATCAAAAAGCCTTACACAAGATCTAATAGTTTGTAAACCTCAAAAATATCCTAATTAAGCTAAAAACTATTTTTAAAAATTTTAAAACCAAATTAAACTATTTTTAATCTACTAAAAACTATTAAAATCTATTAAAACTTAAATTAATTCTAAAAATTAAATGAAAAGCCTAAAAAAATATTTGTAAAGTTACAAAGTTCCTAATTATATGTCCTTAACCTAGGAAAAATGAAAAAAGTAGAAAAAACAAACTTTTAATTTTTACTAATAAAATAATATTAAAATATTCTAAAGAATTAAAATTTATAAATAAATTCTAAAAAATTATCAAAAATCCTAAATATTCTAACTAAGACAAAAATGCAAGTTAAAGTTCCTAAAACCTTTTTATTAATTTTATATTAATTTTTTAAAGTTGTCTAAAAACCCTAAAATCAAATAAAATTAAAAATTAGACTTTTTGAAAACCTTTTGGAATGTAAACCTCAAAAATATAAATTAAAACCTAAAACTATTTTTTTGGATTTTTAAAATGCTTTTTACTATTTTTAATTTACTTAAAACTATTTTAAAAGTAAAATAATTATAAAAAAATAATAAAATAATGCTAAAAATAATCTACCAATTTTAAAAATCCTAATTTACTCTAATGAACAGTAGAAAAATGAGAAAGATTGAAGAATTTAAAATTTACCACTAAAAGATAAAACTAGTTTAATTAAAACCCTAATTAAGTTTAATTAAATCTAAAAAAATAATAAAAAGATGAACAGTAAAAGCCTTTTTAACCAAAAATCTTAAAATATTATTCTAAGTCCAGGAAAATTGATTAAACTGAAAAATATTACTTTTGGCACTAAAAGACAAAAACAGTAACATTAAAAATTAATTAAATAGCTAAATATTCTAAAAATTACTAAATGAACAGTAAAATGAAAAATAATTAAACAGAAAAATCCTAAATAAAATAAGAAAAATAATGGAACTGGTTTCAAGTCTTAATTCACAAATTTAAGCACTAAAGACAAAATTATAAACTTCTGATAGTGACTTGTTGACTGGATTTGTCTGCTAGTGTAGCAGGGGTAACAAATGTGCTATCAGTGGGAAAGGAGTTCCCACTGCTAGTGTTAAATTGCTGGTCAGTTGACCAAGAGCTTAGGAAAGCCCTTTGAGAGCTTGTTCTTTGGACCACAAGGCACCCCCACACCAATTGGGTTGTGGGGAGTCTGAGTAAACACAAAAATCAACAATCACTTAGCAAGAATCACACAAAACAAGCACCAAATGTTTCTGAAAAATCACTTATGTGTCTGATGAACAGTAGATGCCAATCACTTGCACAAAAACGATTTTAAACCCTTCCTAACTTGAGAATAAGCTCACCAATCAACATATAAGCAATTCACAAACCTTCTATGACCTATAATCTAACAGATTCCAAGCTTTGATGCACAAACTTCAACAAAAACAGTCACACAAGCAGTTTTCTGATTTTAGCTATTCTCTCCAAATTTTTGACTTGCAAATGCTTTTAAACCTTACCAAACTTAAACCCTAATACATGTATCACTAACTAGCTACCTGAGAAGTGTTTTTAAACTAGATTTAACACAAATCTTTGTCACCAAATTTGATTTACCCCTTATCCCAAACACCCCTTAATAAACTGAAATCAAAAATTTTCAAACCAAATCTATGCAAAACCTTACCCAATTGGTTCTAATTACTCTAAACATGCATACTAATCATAATCCAGCATAAATAAACCATTTAACAATCATCTAACAACTATTTCATGCAAAATCACTCAAATCACATAAAATGACCAAAAAAATGAAAATTAAAATGGAAAAGAAGATTCTACCTTGAGGGACTTACATCCAAGCCCCTCAGTGACTGCTTGTCACCTCCCACAATCACGGGTTTGTGCTGAACCTTGGATCAATCAAGCTCAAACAACCCTGCTAAGAACAAATGAAACAAGCACAAAAAACCAACTTTATGATTTTTCAAACTTCCTTAAAAATCTTTTCACAAACTTTGGAACCTTTAACAAGTTTTAAAAACAAGTTTAATATTCAGAAACTCAAGAATTTTTGGTCCACTTTCACTTCTCAAAAATTCATAAAATTTTCTGAAATCAAAACCCTTTTTAAAACTTTTTGAAAATCCAATAAACACAAGTGTTTAAGTAATAATAAAGTGGAACACAGACTATTCAAGCATGCACCAAATTTCTAAAAAACAATAAAAGGAATTACACTTTATCCAAAAAATACCAACTTTATAATTTTTAAAAAAGATTACAAATGCTTGAAAAAATCTGGAACAAAGGTAAGGGTTCACATGCGACACCCTTATATACTAGTGAATAGACTATTCTAGAAAACAAAGAAAAAGGGAAACCCTTACAGCTAGAAATCCGAAATTGCCCTTGGTCTTGACTTGAAGAATCTTGGTCAAATGCTTCACATGTGATTCTGAAATGAAATAGCTGTCAAGGATTGATCTTGGCCGTATAATAAAGCTTTTGGGCGAAGGAATACATCTGAGTCGTTCACTTGGTCGGTTTTAGGGTTTTGGTGCGAAAGTGATAGGCAGGGGAGGGTCCCAGGGTCACATGGGTTGGTTGGGATCACTTTTTGGGTAGTGGGTTTTGATTAATGGATGATTAATTATGGATCTGGAAAATATGGGGGTAAACCCCTTTGTTTTTAGGTTGATTGGTTCTGGGTTGGATTAGGGTTCGTGGGAGATTAAGGGGGGAGTTTAATCTATTTGAGGGGGTAATTAAATTTGAAAAGGTGTTTTAGTGGGAAAAATAACTGATTAAATAATCAGTTATTAAAATGTTGGTGGGTGTCTGATGTGGAGGAAAGGTTGTACGTGATTGGTGGAGTGGGGATGGGGTGATGAGGTGGCGGGCTGTGGTTGGATGGGGATTGTTCTTATGTTTGACCCAAATGGCCCCTATAATCCTTTCCTTTTGTCACTTTGTAATTATCAGCCCAAAACCCTATTTTCCTTTGTAAAAACTTTGCACAACTTGTCAAATCTGGCACAAATACTTTTCCATACTTTTAACAAGGGCTTTAAATGTAATTCTTGGATTCTTCAAGTACTGGAATTGTAATATCTTCAAACTTTAAGGACCCTATTCATAGTTTTGAATATTTAAGGGGTATAAAGTGTAAATCTTCAAAAGTTGAGGGACCAAAGTTGCCAATCTTCAATTCTTCAAGGGTCATTTTGCAAAATTCCAAACATGGGCCCGGTTCATTGTGCGGCTTCGTTTCCCGTGTTCGTTTTTGGTTGATTCTTTTGATCTTTTGCCAATTCCTCAATATCCGTACCTAAAAATACACAAGTAACAAACACGAGCATATATTTGGTATATTTGATGATATTTTATACATTTTAAGCTCGATTTGGACGATGAGACCATGTATAAAAGCAGTCTCATCATTAGGGTATTGGGATGAACATTTTCATGGTTGGTTTTGGTCAAAAATGTGATTTTGTATAAGATTTTAATAGTCATTTTATAACAGTAAGTAAACTGTAAATTCGGGATTTTTATGTTTTGATAATGGCTTAACTTATAGGCTAGGGTTGTAGATAATTTAATTAGCTTCGATTTGATATAAAGTAGAGTTTCTAGCTCCAAACGAGCGCGAAGTTATGATATTTTGATTATTCGTGTACCGGGAGACGAGTATCGGCACTACATATAGTTGTTGTCGATATTTGGATCGAATCTCTGGGACTATAAATTAAAGTTTTGAAATGTGTAACCTACTGATAAAGAAGTGTAAACCCTAGAGGTTGAGTTTATTTTAAAACCCGAGTGTCGGTTTTGTAAACGGAGTCGTTTAAAGAAGTTAAAACGGTTGTAGGAAATATTAACGTAAATCTGTCCGGATTTTGTAGTTTGAAGATGAGTCGGGTAAAGGACTTTAAAAGTAATTTAATTTGATAAACTTGTAGGATGACTTTCTATATATATTAACTTAGTTTATCGAGTCGTTTCATAAACGTTTGACGAGTTTAAAAGGGGTAAATAAGCTAGTACATGTAGTATGTGCCGACGGGCTTTGTAATAGTGTAAAACGGTAAAGTAAATGTGTAGTAGAGTATAATGAAGTTATTTATATCGTTTTCTCTCGATTTTATCCTGAATTTATGAGTTTGAGTTTGATGTTGTTATGTATGATTTATTTCTTGAGTCATTATTAATGAACGCGCCTTATTTGATAGGTAGCGGTTTTCGTGTTTGAAAGGCATCCATTATCATCGACGATCATCTCGCTAGATCTCTTATACTAAGGTGAGTCTGTAGCCTCGGTTTTTATGCTAGCTACTAAATGTTTTATTACCCGCGAGGGGGATACATGCTATTTGAAAATAAATGAACACAAGTCATGAGTAATTGTTGGACCCGAATGTTGCCTAAGTTGATTACATTGTATTGAGTACCTTGTTGCTAAAGACCCTAAATTCATGAGCAGTTAACTATCTTCTAACTTGATGTTGTGAGTCAGGAATAGCCGCTTATTCTAATGATAGTACTATTGGGTTGACCACCCTATCTGAGACCAGGGCATTACGCTGAGTAACCTCTGGGAAGGATAATTTACGAGAATAAGAATGTGGTATTCTAGCAACTGATACCCTAGAGGGGCAATGGTTTTATTCTAGTCATGCCGGCATTTGGCGTGGGTGACTATTTTGTTAAGGGGTCGGTGTCATGAGCTTAAATATAATGTTTAATATTATTGCCTTGAATATAGATTGTGTGTACGACAATTCTATAAATGATTATGATTGATTTTCTTCTTGTGTTCAAATGTGATTTGATAAACCTATAGACTCGTTCAACATTATTGTTGACTCGTTTTAGCATGTGTTTCAGGTAATAGGAAGTGATGGAGAATGGAGCTTTGCTGTGGAGGTTGTGGCTTGGCTTTTGGAAGAATGTTGGTCTAAAAACTATTTCTATCCTTTACTGTTGAACAATTGTTTTATGTTTGTGTACTGTACTAAACTTGTGTTGGTTGTTGGTCGAGATCTATGGGGACTAAACGCTTTACTCTGGTGTCGTTTTAGTACAATTATGGGATGAAATTATGTTTTAGACCTATTATGAAAATCTTGTTTATGTTTTATGTGTAAACGTCTCTATTTTGAGTCGTTCACTATACCTTGTGTGACGATGCTTGTGTCTAGCACCCAATTGTGTATTTCCGCTGCGCAATGTAAATTGGGGGTGTTAGATAGGGTTTCTTTTTGCTTCGTCGGAACCAAAGATCGAACACCCCTTGGGGTTTGTGTCGATCGATTGAACAAAGAGGGAAGGGAGAAAATGTTTTTTGGCTTTTCAACTTGAGAATAATGAGGTACCTTAGACCTCCTTATATACTAGTCAAAACCAACCCAAGCCCATGACCGTAGTCGGCCGACTATAGGTATAAGGAAACAAAACATTGTTTCTTTTTTCTCAACTTTCCTTTTATTTTTATTTGTTTAACACATAATTAGTATTAATACAATATTAATTATTATTACTTAACGTATTACGCGTGCGTCTCCTTAGGTTCGAAACGACTACTAGACATATTATTATGACGTGTACATTATCCAACATGTTGTCTAAGTGCTCTTGCTATGGAAAATAAATGACGGGAAGCCAGGTGAACCAAGAGCTGCGTTCACGCCTTCATAACGGGTATAACTACCAACCAAACTTATTATTTTCCTTCATGGCATTCTATATTTTTGTGTACAGTTTCACTATTGTCTCAGAAGTTATACTTGCGAATTATCGTGTGCTGCAATAAACAATGTATAGAGCTCACATTGCTGAGCAAAGTGATGAAATTTCACAATCCTCAATTAGAGGTATGATTTACTCTATTGGTTATATGAAAGCTCTATATTACATTGCAAATATAACTTCAAGCTATGGGTAGTCACCTCTTGCAATTATGTAACTCCATACTCACATTAGTTCTTATCAGGTACATGGTTGATCCATATTTAATTGGCTTCTCTTATTAATTTTCAGATTTCATGACCCTGAATCGGTTGGTTCTCGAAGGTTTATTGCTTGATTAAAGCCAAAAGGTTGCTACTTCGAGCGACCCTTGATTATCAAAGGTTTATTGCTTGTTTTGGCCTTTATAATTTGTTTATATACACCGTGAATATCTAAAGACAAATCCGTGTGCGTGTTTATGATGACTATGTTGCTATTTACCGATCCCTTCATGCTGTAACTTAGTTCTAGGTGGCTTAGAAGTAACGCTTATTTGAACCTGTGGATATATACTTTATCCACCTGGGAGGTACTATATTAGGTGGCAACTAATTTATCAGTATTAAATGGAGGGTAGCAATAAGCTTGAAGGTTTCTATTCATGGTTGAAAAGAAATAAGCTTGAAGGTTTCTTTATGTTGGACTTCCTTTAATTCCTACAACAGAAACATAATACGGAGTAGTTGATTAGAAAGTTTGTATCTAAGACGCGCAGAGTGGAATCACTATTTTCACCAATTGTGGTCGTTAAGCCAAACACTCCATTTTTACCCAGAACTAAATCACTTGTTCATAGACATTCATATACAAAATCCTACATAACTACTTGACAATCTTTGACACAAACGTTTTGTTTATACTACCGAAGATTTTGGCGCACAACAACTTAACTATCAAGAGTCGTGAGTATGAGATGCTCGTCAACCTATTCCACAAGAAATACTGTTTACCCTTCAAAATCACAATCTCTACCATGTCATAGTCCTATGAATCTTGTCTTTTAGTTTTTCTAATGTCTTAGCAACACAATCTCGAGTTTCCTGCAAAAACAAGATATCTATCATGTCAAATAAGCCTTACCAATTAGCCAGAGCACTATCTTTTGAAACATAGAACAAGAAAGAGTTGCAAAGTTCAAAAAACTAAATGAAGAACTTGAAGAAAGACTAGCCAAGATATGCGTACTTGGAGAATAAATTCACCATCTAGCAGCTTTTGTATACATCAAAATCTTATAAAATCAGCAGCAATATCCTAAAAAGTTTTTTCATTGGAAATTATGGCGCATACACATATAAAAGTATATGAATCTTGATGACTTGTTCTAAATAATTCCACATTACCTCATATATTTTTAGCAAGAAGATAGAGTGCGATTGTAGCACTGTATTGATGTGTACCATCTCTAGAGTCAAGAAGTTTCAACAATGGAAGTATACTACCACAATGTGCAATACCACCTTGATTGTAACTATCCTGGAAAATAAAAATAAAAATTAGCAGGCCATACGTGAATATATAACATGATTACATAATCTAATTTAAGAACGACCAACTAAAGATATCAACTCACAAGCAATATAAATAATAGACTAATAATGCAAAAGTAGATTCTTACGGATAAAGGTTACTGAGCATTCTAATACATAGTGTTACTACTCGTTTACAGAGAGAGATGTGTACATGGGTAATTATGATTGCCACTATTTAGATTTTCATACCCATAATGATGAAACATGTGTGTGTGTAGTGATGATGGGAGTGGGGGTGGGGTTACTTAGGCAGAAGCTTTATCTAAAAAACTTTTGGTAGGGGAAAACACGCGCAAAGCCCCAACAAACCCTAAATGAAATTAGTATGATGTTTAATAAGGTATGGAACACGTAGAGCCAAGTATTTATGATATTAACACTGTCAGAGTTTTAATTAATAAAATACTAGATAATTAAATACCTGCTGGGCCAACAACCTTCCTAAAGCATAAGCTGACATCCCCCTTACTTGAGTATTTGGTGACTGCAACATCTCAATTAGTGGACGGACAACATCTCTTAGGACTATATCGGCCTACAGAAGAAATTGCTTGCATCATCAGAGTTGATAATCCCAGGATAATTATAGAATGAACATTGCATAATAAATGAATTTAGATTTAAGAGACATGAAGATGAGAATTTAAGAGACATGAAGAATATAATAATAATGAAGTTATGCATGAATCAACCATAAATAAGAGTAAACAACTCTATTCATTTAATAAAAGGGTCAAAATATTTAAATTCACCAGTTTGCTATCGAGTGGAAGTATTTTGTTTAGATTATAAAATAAAAAATGTCGTAGTGTTAAAAAATCACCACTTTCACCAGTCTAGTTAAATTTGATTACAAACAAATTATTATTGATAAGATGGCATTTATACATGATCTCATCGTTCTTTTCGGGCTTTAAATGCACAAAAATGTCATAAAATACCATATATATGCTTGTGTTTGTTTACTTGTGTATTTTAGGTATGGATATCGTGAAAAAGACAAAAGATCACAAGATACAAGGAAAAACGGACACGAGAAACAAAGCCGTACAAAGAACCGGGCCCTAATCATGGAATTCTCAACAAAATACCTTGAAGACTTGAAGACAAACAAGATTGATCCTCATTCATTGAAGAAATGACACTTAAAACCCTTGTATATTAATAATTACAAGTTTGGTCCCTTAAGTTTGTCAAAATTACACAAAAGGTCCTTCAACTTTGAAGAAATGGCAAGAATAGTCCCTTAACAAATCAAAATTGCCAATAATGGTCCCTCATGAAGTCAAAGATACATTGAAGACCTTTGAAGATCAAGAATGTCCAAAATCAGCCCTTGAAATATCTCAAAATGGCAAAAATAACCCTTGAAATCCTTTTTCCAAAGTTTTGTGCCAAAACTGCCAATGTGTGAAACTTATTAACAAAGCAAAACACGTTTTAGGGATGAAAGACTTTGTTTACCAAAAATACCAAAGAAGAAGGGCTAAACTTGTGCATTGGAAACATTTGAAACGAAAATGCGCCAAACAAACACATTTCCCCCAATTTCGGATCAAAAAGCTTACTGTTCATCTTTTACCCCACCCAGAATTACCACCACTTAAACTTAGGGTAAAATACAATTACCTTTGCACATGAGTGATTCACATGTGCAGGAACTCATCCAAACCATAAAACCCTTAATCCCACTCACTATGGACCCCACCCCCAATTCCCGTTTAGCCAATCACATTGCAACTTACTCTCCAAGTTATGTGACGTGTCAAGATCAACAGCCCACATCATTTGCTTCATTCCAAAGCTAAAATGAACAGCCTTGATCAAATTGGACAGCTCAAAATCAGAAAACGTCTAGAAGACTCAAGGGCATTTTAGAGAAATCACTTCTAGGGTTTGTGAATAGTGTTTAGCCAGGCATTTGCCTATAAAAGGAGACCTCAACATGTGAGAGTCCTTTTGTTCCAGATTTTAGCTTTTAATCTTTATAATTCCTTTTTATGAAATAAAGTTTGAATTTCTTAAAATTTTGAGTTCTAATCTGTTATTTATAAAAGTTTGGTGTTTGAGAAGCTAAAATCTGAGTTCCATTTATATGTTTGAAGGTTTTTGAGGCAAGGTTTTAGTTGATAAAGCTTGGGTTTCAAAAATCAGAAAGTTGGCATTATTTTTGATCTCATTTTGTGTTTGTTCATCTTAGCAGCATTGGAAGCTGGTACTTGTTTTGCTAGTACCTCAGCTCAAACAATCCAGGGCCTGGATGTAGGTCTTGGAGGTTTGCACCTTCTTCCCTTTTCATTTTCTCTTTAAGTTTCTGAATATTTGTGATTTTTGTGGATTTGTGCTTGAATCTGTGTTATTGTGGTTGATTATTGTTGATTTGGCTTTGTTTGATGTTAATGAGGTGTTGTTGATCTGATTTGTGGGTTGAATCTTCATAAGCCTTTGAAAATTTTTAAAAATAAGTTTTAAAAGGGTGTTTAGGATTACTGCATAAGTTGGATTTGAGGATTGTTAAGTGCTTGTGTGTTGTATGCAAGTATTGGTATCTGTTATTTGGGAGCATATGTTCATCTGTTTGCAGGTTTTGAGGCTTTGAACACTTTGATTCATAGATTGGCTATAAAATCTTCATAACTTGGTAAAATTGGCTAGGATTTTGAGGACACCTAGATCTAAGCATAGGTTAAGGGTAACAAGTGCTAAATCATAGTTAATCACACCAGGGTAGAAGGATTTGAGGCTTGAAATTGGATTAAGTGTCAAGTATATCAGCAAACTGTTTCTGCATATTGTTCATTGTTCATCAGTAACTTTTTGTGCTTTGATCTTGCTATTTACTTTGATTCAGTGTTTGATTCTTGTTGCTTTGTGTTTATTGTTAGTTTATATAGCTTGTGTGTGCATCTGGTTAAGTTTGGTTGGCTTATTTTTCTTAAATCTTCTTATTAAGTGCTTAACTGCTTATTTGCATATCTGGTGCTTATCTGGTGACTGTTTGGCTTATTGTGGCTTATTGTGTGGATCATTTTGTGATTTTATTGTTGCTATTGACTCCTTGTGGTTCACTGATCACAAGGGTGCCTTTGTTCCCAATTGAATCAAACCAGAACTCTCAAATAAGCTTGGTCAATTAGTCAAAGCAGTGGGAACTCCTTTCCCCTGCTGGTTGCCATTGATAGTGCAATTTTGGTGTCAGCTTATCAATAAGCTATAATAGCTTATTCCAACCTGCAAAAACTTTGTTTTTGTAATAGGTGCTCATATTTTGACCCATTTGTTCATCCTGGAGCATTTGGGTGGTTGACTTTTAGGTTTGACTAGAAAACCAACTCCTTTGACTTTTACATAAGTTCATTTGTGCTTATTTTGGCTTATTGCTTGTGCTTATTGGATTTTTGTTGATTGATATTGCTTATTGAGTCCATTTGAAAGCTTTTGCAAGTTGAATCAGCTTCTGAGGTGCATTATTTCTAAAAACGACTATTTTGTCGTTTTGTGGATTTTTGCTTTTCTATTTTCTGGCTTATTGAGTGAGCTTATTGGAAATTTCTTTTGACAGATTTCTTAAGCATCCAAAAAGAGGGTTGTGTGTCAAATTAGAGCTTATGGCATTAGCTTATGGCTTAATGGGCTGAAAAGCCCAATAAGAATAAGCTTTGTGTTCAATAAGCTGTGATAAGCACATTTTCAGCTTTTGGGCCTTTAGAGTTTTGTTCTTAGAATTAAATTTTAAGTCAGATAGGGCTTTTTCAAGTCAATTGGGCCAAGTTTGACTTTTTGGGCCCAAAAGCCCATTTAGGTTGACTGTTTTTGGATTTGGCCCATTTGAGGGCCCATTAAGGGTGTTTTGGTAATTTCACTTTGATTTTCTGATTATTTAGGTTAAAATAAACTAGTTTGCAAGTTTTTAGAATTTTTTATAATTTTTGGATTTTTAATATTATTTTATTATTATTTTTAAAATTTCACATTTTCCAACTTTTTACATTTTTCTTAGGTTTAATACATTAAAATAGGATTTTAGCAACTTTTAGAATAATTTTATCTCTTTTAGATTAACTTTTATAATTATTTTAAGTTTTAATAGTTTTTAAATCATTTTAAATAGTTTTTATTAGTTTTAAAATTTCCAAAAATAGTTTTTAATCTTTTTAGGTCATTTTAGAGGTTTATCAATTGAAAAATCTTTATTTGGGCTTTTAGATAATTTATTTGATTTTTAGGGCTTTAATTAGCATTTAAAAATTGAATATTTAATTATTTAAAAGGTTTGAAAAAGTTTTGATAATTGGTAAAGTCTTAGTTTATTATTTTTGATTTTTGGTGAATTTTTGGTAATTTTTAGAATTTATTTTTATTTTTGTGGTTTTTAAGCTTCTACGTTTTAACTTTCTAATAGTGATTTTGTGTTAATTTTTATTTTTACGTCTTCGTCATTTTCTCTTCTAATCCCCTTCTAAACCAAATATTAATCTCAAATCTTGTACATCTTAGTCACACACATATACCTCCTTGGGAAACGAACTTAATTGGGTCATTAACACTTGATTTTTCCTAAAGTCATTTGTTCAATACTTACCGCTTTTACGCCTTTTTCCTAAAGGGTGTATTTTACCACAATCAATTTTGGCGCCGCTGCCGGGGAGGTGTGTCGTGATTAATTTGCATTGTTGTTTTTAATATTAACCAAATAGTATTTGTATTAGTAGAACTCTACTAATACGTATTATCGGTTTTCTTGGTTTTTCTTGTATAAATATTACTATATTGTATTAAGTATCACAATAAATTTACAATATCTCCAAAAGTGTGAAAACACAACCTTAATTGGGATTTGATCTCCTAATTATTGTATTGGAATCTCAAACAAAAAGAAAAAGGCAAAAATAGATAAATACTTTCGTGAAGCTCGATTTTGAAAAATACAAACTATAAGGTGGGTATAAGGCGGGTATTATAAAATATACCCTAAGGAAAAAGGCTCTTAAGTGCTTCGCGCCGCCTCATTTCCCCGCTTGCTTGTGAGTATTTTGAGATTGAAGGCTAATCGAGGGTTTTGCCGCCCAAAGTATTATTACGTATACTATATTTGCTTGGTTTCTTTGTGATTAAACCCTCTTGAACAATTTGGTTTTCACCAAAGTTCTAAAGTCATTCGAAGGCGTACACTCCACGTGATCGTTTTCATTCCTTTGAGGCTTCTTTAATCAAGAGTTTGATTCGAGGAGAGATTTTGTAGATTGTTGTCTACAAAGATACACCAAAATCCAAAAAAAATTAAATATCATCAAAAACAAAAAAAAAAAAAGAAAATTGAAAATTCACAAAACAACCAAAAAGAATCTTCTTTGCTCACCTCCCATTCTTCGTGAAGTTTATGATCACTCGTAATCAAGCAAAACGAGCTCGTAAACGACTTCAAAAACAAGCCAATCAAGAGACGTTGATTGTTGAAGAACCTCCAATTGTTGAACCTATTGTAGAACAAGAAGTCGTCATGGCTAATCGTACTATGATGGAGTTGCTACAAGCACCCACCGAGGGTTTTGGAGAGGCTATTGTGATTCCCGCCATCCTTGCGGAGAATTTCCAAATTAAGACGGGTTTAATGTCAATGTTGCAAGCAAATAAGTTTAGAGGTCATGAGAAAGACAACCCGCATTACCATATTAGGAATTTCAACCGTCTCACCGCCACTGGTAAGTTTAAGGATGTTCCACATGACGCCATTAAGATGATGTTGTTTCCATACTCGTTGGATGGACCCGCAAAAATTTGGCTCGAGAAAGAACAGCCAAATTCGATTTTGACATGGGCCGATCTCGTTTCTAAATTTGTGAACAAGTTTTTTCCACCATCTAAAACAACACACTTGAAAAATGAGATTTCACGATTTGTGCAAAGAAATAATGAAAGTTTTTCAATGGCATGGGAACGCTTTAAAGAGATGTTACACGAATGTCCACACCATGATTTTACGGAATTGCATCAAGTGGATACTTTTTATAATGGGCTTAATGATCATGAACGAGATTATTTTAATGCCGCCGCGGGTGGTAATTTTTTGTGCAAGACGACAAATGAGGCTTTACAAATCATTGAAAATAGATCTAAGGTTTATAACCCTCGTAACACACCGAGTGTTGCCAATGTGGGTTCGTCATCTTCATCACAATCGTCTCGTAGCATTAATGCCTTACATGATGAAGCTAATGAGGAAAATCGGTTTTTGATAGATTTGCTAATCTAATGTCCCATTGGAAGGCTCAAGAAGCTTCCAATTCCGCTTCGGTTAAAGCGGTTGCTAAGAGTTGTTTATCTTGTGGAGGAGCTCATGATCTTTCCGAGTGAATTATCACGGATGGTAACACTTCGAGTGCTTATGTAGCAACGGGAACTTACAACCAAAATGGTCAAGGTTCCCGTCCAAATCAAGCTCCACCAAACCAAAATGTTAACAATTATCGAAACAACAACCAAGGTAATTACCAAGGCAACACACGCAATTACAACAAAGGGAATTATCAAAGTGGGAATGGACAAATTTCTAATCAAAATCAAAACCGTGATTTTCAAAACACTACACAAGGTTTTCAAAATGCTCACACGAAAAATTTGCAAGGAGAATTTTTGGATTATGCAAAAGCAAATGATGCTAAATTTGATAATATGCAACGTGAGATGATTAGCTTAAGATCCGAGTTGAAAAACGAGCTTAAAAATGAACTTGCTAATGAACTTAAAACTCATGCAAACAAAATGGAAGGAAATGTCCAACGTCTACAACAAAACCAACAAAAGATGGAATTAGGACAACATGAGATTAAGCAAGAGTTATTAAAAGCGGATGCTAGGCAATCAAAATTTGAGGACCGAATGGCTAAGATGTTTGAAGCAATCATGTGTAAGCCCTCTTCTTCGGGTGGTCTTCCTAGTGATACCATTGCAAACCCGAAGGGAGAAATGAAGGTTATTACTACACGAAGTGGTAAAACTTTCAAGGAACCAATCTCTCGTACAAGTACTTCTA
This sequence comes from Glebionis coronaria, assembly GCA_025667525.1. Taxonomy (NCBI): domain Eukaryota; kingdom Viridiplantae; phylum Streptophyta; class Magnoliopsida; order Asterales; family Asteraceae; genus Glebionis; species Glebionis coronaria. Next base: position 163,756,726 of record CM046874.1, read on the forward strand.
AGGAGAAGGAAATCGAGAAAGAACCCGAGGTGATGGTCGAAAAGGAGCGCATTACAATCCCACGAAGTACCACTCATACCACACCTACGGTTGAACCAATACCAATTGTGGAACCCGAGTTTCCAAGGCCGTTGCCTAATGACCAACCCACACCACCTTTACCCTACCCTTCAAGACGAAACAAAGAGAAGTTGCAAGAACGTAACAAACAACAAATCGAGCTTTTTATAAAAATGTTTCAACAAGTGCATTTTGATGTGAGTTTAGCCGACGCGTTGTTATATATGCCTCGTTTCGCTTCCACTTTTAAAAGTATGATGAGCGATAAGGAAAATCTTTCAAAGCTTGCTAATTGTTCTTCGGTTTATCTTAACCGCATACCGGAAAAAGTTGGTGATCCCGGAAAGTTTCTCATTCCTTGTGACATACAAGATATGAAAGAATGCCTCGCCTTGGCCGATCTTGGTGCGAGCATTAATTTGATGCCATTTTCCATTTGGAAATCGCTTTCGCTTCCGGCTCTCATTCCTTCGAACATGTCCATCGAGATGGCCGATCATTCTACGATTATGGCATGTGGAGTAGCCGAAGATGTTTTCGTGAAAGTGGGGAAGTTCTACTATCCCGTTGATTTTATAGTAGTTGACATCCCCGCGGATCCTCAAGTTCCTCTAATTTTAGGCCGATCATTTTTAGATACTTTGAGATCGCTTATCGATGTTCATGCGAGAACTATCACTTTGAGATTCAACAAAGAGGAACTTGTTATAAACGCTACTCAAAACTCGAAACCTTCTCATGTTTATGCAATCGCTACCGTCAATCACATTGACATCGTTGATGTGGTTTGCGATGAGTTTTCACAAGAAGTGTTAGGTTTTTCCGATAGCTCGTCAAGTGGCAATCCCACTATTTTGGATCCGATTCTTGCTAATTCTACACCAAATCTCACTCCATTCCAAGGAGGCGATTTCACTTCTAATGAAATCGACAATGAAGATGAGGTGTTGATTAGTGATGATACTTCTATTCCACCATTTCTTTCGCCGATGGAAGTTATGAGTGTTGAACCAAAATCTTCAATCGAGGAACCACCTATCCTTGAATTGAAAGATCTTCCTTCTCACCTTGAATACGCATTCTTGGAAGGTGATGACAAGTTGCCGGTTATTATTGCAAAAGGACTTGCTAATGATGAAAAAACCGAGCTCTTGAAAGTTCTTAAGGCTCATAAAGGGGCAATTGCGTGGAAAATATCCGACATTAAGGGTATTGACCCAAAATTTTGTACTCACAAGATTTTAATGGAGGAGGACTACAAACCCGCAATTCAAAGTCAAAGAAGGGTGAATCCCAAAATTCACGATGTCATTAAAAAGGAGGTTCTTAAACTCCTTGACGCGGGAATGATTTATCCTATATCCGATAGCCCATGGGTGAGCCCAATCCATTGTGTCCCTAAAAAGGGAGGAATGACCGTTGTGCCCAATGAAAACAACGAGTTAATTCCCACTCGTGTTGTGACCGGTTGGAGGGTGTGTATTTACTACCAAAAGTTAAATGACGCCACTCGTAAAGACCACTTTCCTTTGCCCTTCATGGATCAAATGTTGGAGCGACTTGCGGGGAATGAATTCTATTGCTTTTTAGATGGTTTTTCCGGTTACTTTCAAATCCCTATCGACCCTCGTGATCAAGAGAAGACTACGTTTACATGTCCTTATGGAACGTTCGCTTATCGTAGGATGCCTTTCGGACTTTGTAATGCACCCGGTACGTTTCAACGGTGTATGATGGCTATTTTTCACGATATGATCGAGAAGTCGATGGAAGTGTTTATGGATGACTTCTCGGTGTTTGGTAATTCGTTCACGTCATGTTTATCTAATCTCGAGCAAATGTTAAAACGTTGTGAAGAAACCAATCTTGTGCTTAATTGGGAGAAATGTCATTTCATGTGTAAGCAAGGAATCGTCTTAGGACATAAGGTGTCGAAGGCGGGGATTGAGGTCGATAAAGCTAAGGTAGACGTCATCGCCAAGTTACCTCATCCCAAAACCGTTAAGGGAGTTAGGAGTTTCCTAGGCCACGCGGGCTTTTATCGTCGTTTCATCAAGGACTTTTCGAAGATTTCTCGTCCTATGACACACCTTCTCGAGAAGGATGCTCCTTTTAACTTTAATGAGGATTGTGTTAAGGCTTTCGAAACTCTCAAAAGGAAACTTACCGAAGCTCCCATTCTTGTTGCTCCTAATTGGGAATTACCCTTTGAAATCATGTGCGATGCAAGTGATTATGCTATAGGGGCCGTCTTAGGGCAACGTTATGACAAGCATTTTCGTCCTATCCACTATGCTAGTAAGACGATGACCGAGGCTCAATTAAAGTACACCACAACGGAAAAGGAATTCCTTGCCGTGGTCTATGCTTTTGAGAAATTCCGACCTTATCTCGTCTTGACTAAAAGCATTGTGTATACCGACCATTCGGCTATCAAGTATCTCTTAGCTAAGCAAGATGCTAAGCCGAGATTACTTCGTTGGATGCTCCTCCTCCAAGAATTTGATGTCATCGTGCTTGACAAAAAAGGAGCCGAGAATCTAGCGGCCGATCATCTCTCTCGTCTAGAAGATCCTCACAAAGATGTTTTCGAGAAAAAGGAAATCACCGAAACATTTCCTCTTGAGACTCTCGGTGTAGTGAATTCTAAAGACACAACCCCATGGTTTGCCGACATTGAAAATTACCATGCGGGCAATTTCATAATCAAGGGTATGACGACACAACAAAAACGAAAATTCTTTCGTGATGTCAAGTTCTATTTTTGGGACGACCCTTATCTCTTTCGGATTTGTGCGGATCAACTCGTTCGACGTTGTGTGTTTGGTGCCGAAGCTTCTAATATCCTTAGAGCTTGTCACGAGGGACCCACGGGTGGTCACTACGGTGCTAATCTCACGGCTAAGAAAGTGTTCGATGCCGGTTTCTTTTGGCCTTCTATCTATCGTGATGCACACGCACTTGTGAAGTCGTGTGATTCGTGCCAACGTCAAGGAAAATCGTCTCAACGTGATGAAATGCCGCAAAACATAATTCAAGTGTGTGAGATTTTCGACATATGGGGAATAGACTTTATGGGGCCGTTCCCATCGTCTCATGGCAACAAATATATCCTCGTCGCGGTGGACTACCTTTCTAAGTGGGTGGAAGCTAAGGCTTTGCCTACTAATGATGCTCGTGTGGTAGTGAAGTTTTTGAAGCAACTATTCTCTCGGTTCGGAACCCCTCGTGCTATTATAAGCGATCGTGGAACCCATTTTTGTAATGACCAATTCGAAAAGGTTCTAAAGAAATATGGAGTTACACATCGTCTTTCTACGGCTTATCACCCGCAAACGAGTGGGCAAGTCGAGGTTTCGAACCGAGCTTTGAAGAGGATTTTAGAAAGGTCAATTGGAGAAAACCGTGCTTCATGGTCCGACAAACTCGATGACGCTTTATGGGCCTTTAGGACCGCTTATAAGACACCTATTGGTTGCACTCCTTATAAGTTAGTCTATGGGAAGAATTGTCATTTGCCCATTGAGTTGGAGCATAAGGCATATTGGGCCCTTAAGCATGCAAATTTTGACTTGAAGACCGCGGGAGATCACCGGAAAATACAATTGAATGAATTGGATGAATTAAGGGATAATGCTTATGAAAATTCATTAATTTTTAAAGAAAAGACTAAAAAGTTTCATGATTCAAAGATTAAAAACCGGGTTTTTAACGTTGGTGATCAAGTGTTGCTTTTTAACTCTCGTCTTAAGATATTTTCCGGGAAATTGAAATCTCGTTGGTCGGGTCCGTTCACCATTACACAAGTGTTTCCATATGGGACCATCGAGCTAGCTCAAGATGATGGTCCTAATTTCAAGGTGAATGGACATAGGCTTAAGCACTACTTTGGTGGGGAAATTCCTTCAATGGTTGCCCCCAACCAAGACACCTTCCCCAATGATAATTAGCATTGAGGGGATCGAGTCGAGCTCATGACTCGGTAATAAAAAATGAGGTGCCTCGTGGGGGAGATCCCATGCTTATCTTTATGCTCACTATTCACTAATAAGGGGACTTGTACCCTTTCAACTCGTTGTCTCGTGGTTTTTTGTGATTGTGTTATCTAGATCATCATCATCACCTACGATTGAAGACTCTCGTGTTCGTTTACGTGAGCCTCCATCGTTCGTTTGAAGAAGTTTTTCACGAATCCATGACATATCATTTATTGTTCTAACAATTATCGTTTAGCATACTTAATAAACGGCTTTAGAGATATTGTTGATCACCCTTTCCATGCTAGATCCTAAGCATTCGATTCTTCGTCTCTAGTATGGGGGTGCTCCACCTTTAGACTCGAAACATTGAGGACAATGTTTACTTTTAGTATGGGGGGGTGAATAGGTACTTGTTGTGCTACGCCCTCACGCTTTCCAATTTTCAAAGCTTTGTTTTGCTAATAAGGCTAAAAATGGCCAAATTTTAAATTTTTTCTTAGTTTTAATAAGTGTTTTTAAAGACACGAATGTATATTTTCTGTTGGGTAGAATAAGAGTTAATTTTTGACTTGATGGGCATTTGGAGCCATTTACATTCCTTAAACCGCTCAATTCAAGTTTTGCTAGACTTTTATATAGGGAGCTTTAAAACGCGAAAGTCTTAATTCATTCGGGTTAAGAACAAGAACTTTTCGCAAGTTCCTATAATTGATTCTAGAAAGTTACTTATCAAGGGAACTTTTAAACGCATTCTCTAAACTTGAAAAAGTCCAAGAAAGTGCAAGATCCTATAGGTGGCTTGAAAACCCAAAACTTTGATTTGATATAGTCTTAATGAAAGCTAATCCAAATTTGGCTTAATTTTGACTTGCATGGCTAAGTATTCACGAGTCTCTTTAATTAGAGGTCTTTATATAGTGAAGAACGAGAAATGATAGAGTTAGACAAGTGATCATGCTAAACGTAGAACATGAAAGTGTTCTTTCAAAAACTCATATGTTTTTAATTGTGGCTTTTTCTTCCCATAAGATCAATGCATTAGGAATAAATCATAATTGCAATAAGTAAGGTCGTACGATTTGAAAGGTTACTTAGCCTCTAGCGCAAGATCGTTTAAAAGTTGCTCGGGGTTGAATAGAGTTCATAGCCAAGTCATAACTTATTGAAGCGGGACGCGAAGATTGGCGATTATCCAAAAAGGCCCTAACAAGGCATGAGGAGCTCTATTTTTGCTAAAGATCCAAAGATGATGTGAAGTATCATTATTCCTAAATCAATATGAAGGATCGAGACACACGACGAGAAGCAATTACTCCCCTAAAGAATGGAGAAAGTCTATCCAAAAAGACCCTAACAAGGTATGAGGATAAATATATCCAAGTCCGAAAAGGAGGCGGATCGTTGTATATCAAAATCCAAAGTAAAGATTGAAGAAAAATGATGAAGTCGTGGTCCAATATGAAGAATCTCTCAAAAATGTCAAGTGAAGAAATTCCAAATATATGAAGAGAAGACCATAATTTCAAGAACGTCTTCCCAAGATTTGAAGTATGAAGTACATGCCAAATATCGGTCCGAGAAAGGTCTCAAATCGTGAAACAAGTTATGCCAAGATATGAACTTAAGGAGATCACGAGAAGCCGTTTTAAAAGATTTTTGTCCTTCGGCTAACTATTGATCAAATCATGCTACTTTGCTTTCGGACTAATAACTACTCAAATAAGTCAATATGAATCACTTGTGATCCATGACAAATAGATAAAAAATGCTAGTAACCCATTTCCTTTTATAATAACTAGGATTGCGGGGAGAAAAAGTATACACAATTTGGACGTATGAGTAGTGTTAGCATTGTGACTTGTACCAACAATGATCTTGTTTTTACACTTAGCATGAAATGTATGACAATCAAGGATGACGAAGTTTACTCTAAGGGACATTTACTTGTTTCTATTCTTTGACCCTAAAAGTCACTTTTTGTGATGAAAAGCATACATTATGTCTTTACACATCTTCGTAGTATGTTGCAAGTCTTTTTACTCTTCAATATAGGTTAATAAAATTGAACTTTGGTGATGCTTAGATACTTTATTCTATCATTGCGTGAGGGCACGACAATGGCTTAGTATGGGGGAGTGATGAGATGGCATTTATACATGATCTCATCGTTCTTTTCGGGCTTTAAATGCACAAAAATGTCATAAAATACCATATATATGCTTGTGTTTGTTTACTTTTGTATTTTAGGTATGGATATCATGAAAAAGACAAAAGATCACAAGATACAAGGAAAAACGGACACGAGAAACAAAGCCGTACAAAGAACCGGGCCCTAATCATGGAATTCTCAACAAAATACCTTGAAGACTTGAAGACAAACAAGATTGATCCTCATTCATTGAAGAAATGACACTTAAAACCCTTGTATATTAATAATTACAAGTTTGGTCCCTTAAGTTTGTCAAAATTACATAAAAGGTCCTTCAACTTTGAAGAAATGGCAAGAATAGTCCCTCAACAAATCAAAATTGCCAATAATGGTCCCTCATGAAGTCAAAGATACATTGAAGACCTTTGAAGATCAAGAATGTCCAAAATCAGCCCTTGAAATATCTCAAAATGGCAAAAATAACCCTTGAAATCCTTTTTCCAAAGTTTTGTGCCAAAACTGCCAATGTGTGAAACTTATTAACAAAGCAAAACACGTTTTAGGGCTGAAAGACTTTGTTTACCAAAAATACCAAAGAAGAAGGGCTAAACTTGTGCATTGGAAACATTTGAAACGAAAATGCGCCAAACAAACACATTTCCCCCAATTTCGGATCAAAAAGCTTAATGTTCATCTTTTACCCCACCCAGAATTACCACCACTTAAACTTAGGGTAAAATACAATTACCTTTGCACATGAGTGATTCACATGTGTAGGAACTCATCCAAACCATAAAACCCTTAATCCCACTCACTATGGACCCCACCCCCAATTCCTGTTTAGCCAATCACATTGCAACTTACTCTCCAAGTTATGTGACGTGTCAAGATCAACAGCCCACATCATTTGCTTCATTCCAAAGCTAAAATGAACAGCCTTGATCAAATTGGACAACTCAAAATCAGAAAACGTCTAGAAGACTCAAGGGCATTTTAGAGAAATCACTTCTAGGGTTTGTGAATAGTGTTTAGCCAGGCATTTGCCTATAAAAGGAGACCTCAACATGTGAGAGTCCTTTTGTTCCAGATTTTAGCTTTTAATCTTTGTAATTCCTTTTTATGAAATAAAGTTTGAATTTCTTAAAATTTTGAGTTCTAATCTGTTATTTATAAAAGTTTGGTGTTTGAGAAGCTAAAATCTGAGTTCCATTTATATGTTTGAAGGTTTTTGAGGCAAGGTTTTAGTTGATAAAGCTTGGGTTTCAAAAATCAGAAAGTTGGCATTATTTTTGATCTCATTGTGTGTTTGTTCATCTTAGCAGCATTGGAAGCTGGTACTTGTTTTGCTAGTACCTCAGCTCAAACAATCCAGGGCCTGGATGTAGGTCTTGGAGGTTTGCACCTTCTTCCCTTTTCATTTTCTCTTTAAGTTTCTGAATATTTGTGATTTTTGTGGATTTGTGCTTGAATCTGTGTTATTGTGGTTGATTATTGTTGATTTGGCTTTGTTTGATGTTAATGAGGTGTTGTTGATCTGATTTGTGGGTTGAATCTTCATAAGCCTTTGAAAATTTGTGAAAATAAGTTTTAAAAGGGTGTTTGGGATTACTGCATAAGTGGATTTGAGGATTGTTAAGTGCTTGTGTGTTGTATGCAAGTATTGGTATCTGTTATTTGGGAGCATATGTTCATCTGTTTGCAGGTTTTGAGGCTTTGAACACTTTGATTCATAGATTGGCTATAAAATCTTCATAACTTGGTAAAATTGGCTAGGATTTTAAGGACACCTAGATCTAAGCATAGGTTAAGGGTAACAAGTGCTAAATCATAGTTAATCACACCAGGGTAGAAGGATTTGAGGCTTGAAATTGGATTAAGTGTCAAGTATATCAGCAAACTGTTTCTGCATATTGTTCATTGTTCATCAGTAACTTTTTGTGCTTTGATCTTGCTATTTACTTTGATTCAGTGTTTGATTCTTGTTGCTTTGTGTTTATTGTTAGTTTATATAGCTTGTGTGTGAATCTGGTTAGGTTTGGTTGGCTTATTTTGCTTAAATCTGCTTATTAAGTGCTTAACTGCTTATTTGCATATCTGGTGCTTATCTGGTGACTGTTTGGCTTATTGTGGCTTATTGTGTTTATCATTTTGTGATTTTATTGTTGCTATTGACTCCTTGTGGTTCACTGATCACAAGGGTGCCTTTGTTCCCAATTGAATCAAACCAGAACTCTCAAATAAGCTTGGTCAATTAGTCAAAGCAGTGGGAACTCCTTTCCACTGCTGGTTGCCACTGATAGTGCAATTTTGGTGTCAGCTTATCAATAAGCTATAATAGCTTATTCCAACCCGCAACAACTTTGTTTTTGTAATAGGTGCTCATATTTTGACCCATTTGTTCATCCTAGAGCATTTGGGTGGTTGACTTTTAGGTTTGACTAGAAAACCAACTCCTTTGACTTTTACATAATTTCATTTGTGCTTATTCTGGCTTATTGCTGGTGCTTATTGGATTTTTGTTGATTGATATTGCTTATTGAGTCCATTTGAAAGCTTTTGCAAGTTGAATCAGCTTCTGAGGTGCATTATTTCTCAAAAACGACTATTTTGTCGTTTTGTGGATTTTTGCTTTTCTATTTTCTGGCTTATTGAGTGAGCTTATTGGAAATTTCTTTTGACAGATTTCTTAAGCATCCAAAAAGAGGGTTGTGTGTCAAATTAGAGCTTATGGCATTAGCTTATGGCTTAATGGGCTGAAAAGCCCAATAAGAATAAGCTTTGTGTTCAATAAGCTGTGATAAGCACATTTTCAGCTTTTGGGCCTTTAGAGTTTTGTTCTTAGAATTAAATTTTAAGTCAGATAGGGCTTTTTCAAGTCAATTGGGCCAAGTTTGACTTTTTGGGCCCAAAAGCCCATTTAGGTTGACTGTTTTTGGATTTGGCCCATTTGAGGGCCCATTAAGGGTGTTTTGGTAATTTCACTTTGATTTTCTGATTATTTAGGTTAAAATAAACTAGTTTGCAAGTTTTTAGAATTTTTTATAATTTTTGGATTTTTAATATTATTTTATTATTATTTTTAAAATTTCACATTTTCCAACTTTTTACATTTTCTTAGGTTTAATACATTAAAATAGGATTTTAGCAACTTTTAGAATAATTTTATCTCTTTTAGATTAATTTTTATAATTATTTTAAGTTTTAATAGTTTTTAAATCATTTTAAATAGTTTTTATTAGTTTTAAAATTTCCAAAAATAGTTTTTATTCTTTTTAGGTCATTTTAGAGGTTTATCAATTGAAAAATCTTTATTTGGGCTTTTTGATAATTTATTTGATTTTTAGGGCTTTAATTAGCATTTAAAAATTGAATATTTAATTATTTAAAAGGTTTGAAAAAGTTTTGATAATTGGTAAACTCTTAGTTTATTATTTTTGATTTTTGGTAAATTTCTGGTAATTTTTAGAATTTATTTTTATTTTTGTGGTTTTTAAGCTTCTACGTTTTAACTTTCTAATAGTGATTTTGTGTTAATTTTTATTTTTACGTCTTCGTCATTTTCTCTTCTAATCCTCTTCTAAACCAAATATTAATCTCAAATCTTGTACATCTTAGTCACACACATATACCTCCTTGGGAAACGAACTTAATTGGGTCATTAACACTTGATTTTTCCTAAAGTCATTTGTTCAATATTTACCGCTTTTACGTCTTTTTCCTAAAGGGTGTATTTTACCACAATCAATTATCTAAAAGCTTGAAGGTTTATATATAATATTTGAACGACCTATTATGTAAGCAACAAATACAGATTCTAATTTCCAATGGGTACTTCTAGGCGTAGCCAGGAGTTTCAGTCTTTTATTCATAAAAGACTTAAGTGCAAATCCAGTAATTTTATATTCCATACATAGCTTGTCTTAATTCAACAATTCAAGGAAAAAGTGTGTATTGCAATTTCCATGATGGTTTGTGTAATTCCAACATCTGAGGGCAACGTGGTGGCTATAGATCATATCATCAGTTTGCACCATTCTAACGGTTTAATTCATACGCAACCTAGTATATAACATTTCAACCCTGACGAGATATGTAAAGGCGCGTATATTATTACCTAAGCAATTTGATTACTCGTTGCAATGCTCCAGCCATAAGAACTTCCTTCTTTATGTTAGGGGATGCGTGGACAAGAATCCCAATCATACCAACCTGAGATATTATTCAGAAATCATTCCTCGCTACACGTAATCTTACAAGCTGAACAGAAGTGCAAGATTCAATCGATAATTGAACAAATAAACGAACTAACCGCTCTACAGTGTAAGAAGATAAAGTGCAATTGTAGCACTGTATTGATGGGTACCATCTCTAGAATCAAGAAGTTTCAACAATAGAGGTATACCACCATAATGTGCAATACCACCTTGATTGTAACTATCCTAGAAATAAAATAAAAATTAGCAGACCATACGTGAATATATAACGTGATTACATAATCCAATTTAAGAACGCCCAACTAAAGATATCAACTCCTAAGAAATATAAATAATAGACTAATCATGCAAAGCTAGATTCTTACGGATAAAGGTTACTGAGCATTCTAATACATAGTGTTACTACTCGTTTACAGAGAGAGATGTGTACATGGGTAATTATGATCGCCACTATTTAGATTTTCATACCCATAATGATGTAACACGTGTGTGTAGTGGTGATGGGAGTGGGGGTGAGGGTTACCCAGGCAGAAGCTTTATGTAAAAAAAACTTTTGGAAGGGGAAAACACGTGCAAAGCCCTAACAAACCCTAATGAAATAGTATGGCGTTTGATAAGGTATGAGACACGTAGAGCCAAGAACTTATGATATCAAAACTGTTAGAGTTTTAATCAATAAAATACTAGATAATTAAATACATGATGGGCTAACAACCTTCCTAGAGCATAAGCTGACATCCCCCTTACTCCAGCATTTGGTGACCGCAACATCTCAATTAGTGGACGGACATCATTTCTTAGGACTATGTCGAACTACAGAAGAAATTGCCTGCATCATCATAGTTGATACTAGACATCCTAAGACAATTATAGAATGAACATTGCATAATAAATGAATTTAGATTTAAATTAACCATGGGATATGTATCAGCAGTAGCAAAATCCCCAACTATAAAGGCAGCTACCCATTGGCTTTTTAAACAGGTTGAGCTGTCCACAAAAAGATGAAAATTTAAGAGGCATGAATAATATAGTAATAATGAAGCTGTGCATGAATCAACCATAATTAAGAGTAAACAACTCTATTTATTTGATAAAAGGGTCAAAATATTCAAATTCACCGGTTTGCTATCGAGTAGAAGTATTTTGTTTAGATTATAAAATCAAAAATGTTGTAGTGTTAAAAAAATCACCACTTTCACCAGTCTAGTTAAATTTGATAACAAACAAATTCTTATCTAAAAATTGAATTTAGCCGTTAAAGAACACAATTGGGGTTTTTCATTTGAGTGATTTTCAGACTAATTGGATGGTTGGAGTGTATTCCTCTCTTGATTTTAAGCAGGTTTGATGTAGAACACTTGATCTGAAACTCACTCCTTCTTGATATTGATTATGGGCTCGTTTGAACTTTGAAGCGCCACGTGTAATGTTGTAATTGGAAGAGAAACATTCACTCGGATCGTTATCTGATTTCTAATTTATGATTGGTTGAATATTGAAGTAGTAGATTGCACTGTTTGGATTTGGCTATTTATGAGTGGCGGCTGTTAGTGGCCAGCTGGCATGAGATGGCAATCCGTGTATCATGTTTTATGGCTTCTCATTGGTTGTTAATACTCGGATTGAACTTGTATATACTTCCAAACTTGGCAGATTTAGTCCTTCATTTTAGGCAGATTCATAACTTGAGCTCCAAACTTCATAGACTTGACAATTTTGGCCCTTTGACTTTCAAACTTGCACAATAATGATCCTTGAACTTGTTGACTTGATAGTTGACCATGTTTGACTTTGTTCTTGACTTTTCCATATTTGCACTTTTAGTCCTTTAACTTTGAAAGTTGTCAAGAAAGGTCCTTTGACTTTGATTGGCCTGTCACTTTTCATCCTCCTTTTGTCTTTTCTTCATCAATAAAGCTTGAATTCCTTTGTTTGCTCCATAATTATATCTTAAAGTAAGACCATTTTTGATATAATGGCATAGGGTCTTTCAGATCCAAGGAACGATCTAAAGAAAACACACCATGTACGTGTCTTATATGAAAGTTTATTAAAAAAAATATTTATCAAACTTGAAATAATTAGAACAAGAATTGAAGACCGCGCTTCACTGCGGGGGTCTTCGTTCTAAAACATTTTTGCTGAACGTGTTCCCCTCAAACCAATTTTCTAATTTTCGAAGTGCAAATTTAGATAACAACTTCCCCATATTTTGTCCAGGCTTCTCTTTCATGATTCATTATATGCCAAACCAAAATTATAGACATCAGCAAGCGTTGTCGATTGCTTTCGATATGCACATCTTCACATTTTCGAGAGTCGTAACCGGATCATGTTAAACCCACCTGTGTTTACTACACTAAACATGAAAAACATGTACATCGAGACCAACACTTTTTTGGTAGAAATTAGATGATAAAATGAACAGGATTAGAATTTCTTACTTATGTATCCAACAACAGGATACTCTTCCATGATGTGGCCAAAATTTCATTCTATCTTGTGAAACCACGTAAAACTTTTACTATTAGATGGCACTTTTTCCCTTTTCCACTATCCTACGATTATCGCTTTCCACATCAAATGGCTAATCCAATCAGAAAGAACAACATTGCAAACTCATTAATGGTATAACTGAAGTTAACTTTTACTAATAGCTAAATTGGGGACTAAAGAAGTAACTATGCTCTATATCTTGTACAAAATCACTAATAAACTAATCCCATGTGACTTAAAATTCCACAATAGTGGCGCAAGTTTTCCTTTGAGATTACTGTCTATAATCAAAATACCCCACAATACACCAATAATTTCGTGATACTTTTTTTCAGAAACAGAACACTCAAGCTACATTCTACACTAAAAAGTATGCAAGAAACATAACATTCATCTACTCAACTATTACAAACAAGTCTGCACATAAGACTCCCTGTCATAGCACCCCGAATGCAAAAGCCACTATATTTAAAAACAATATCACAGCAAATGGACTTTAAGGAAACCTTCATACGGGCATCAACATCTACTACAACAAACGCTTCAACATCATCTAACTATGGACAGCTATTAGTTGTGCACTATAACGTTTTCATTTCGACAAACTACTACAATGCTAGAATGAAACTTTCCACAAACTAAACCTTAACTTACTAAATCACATATTGATCTAAGCGTCATTTTAAGCATTAATCAAGCTTACAAACCTAGTTTTGAATGCTTAAAACACAAAAATGACTTATGAAATTGCCAAGTCCAAACACTCCTCTCCTGACCTAAGTGTTCAAAAATGTTTTTTTTAAACTATTACTAAGTTTAATCCAATTCAGACTACTTATAACACAGTTAACTAATCCAATCTAACACACCAACTTTGAACATTGTTAAGATTATTTAGGTAATTATCGTAATCCACAACGCTCCATTCTAAATGTGACAGATAGAAATTCACACTTGCAATTTCTTGGTTGGCTACAACCTGTCTTTTGTGAAAAACAACAAATTTAAATAATTTCAACTAGGAGGAATCAATTTATAATATAACACATGACATAGTTCTTTTCCTGTTGACAAATGCAGTCGCATATAGTAATGGTGACCGAGTTTGGTGCCCGTGTTTACAACCATTATCTACGTGTAGAAATAGATGCTATGCTACTAAATTCCCAAAGATGTACGCTGATGAAAAAAAGTGTTGTTTATCCTAATCCACAATTTCCTAAAGATAAGCACATCATAGGTTCCTGAACCCCTAAGTTTTTCCTATAAACATATCAATGCAAATCTGCTAGAAATTATTCATTTTGTGAATAGTCTTTTGGTCTTTCTACATATTTAGAAATCAAACTTAAAAAAATGCAGCTTTTAACGAAAATGAGGTTACCAACATAAACGCAAAAGGGGTGTATGCTTCGACTTATTACTTTTCCGGTTTCGAGCTTATGTTTCATAAGTTCATTTTTGTGGCTCAGTTTGAAACTTTTCAGCTTATATAAGCCAAAAAGTTTAAAGATAAGCCGCCACAAACCCGAGGTTATAAAACATAAGGCCGAATCAAACAAACCATAAGCCGAAACAAACACCCTATTTCGGTTCCAACTTCAAATTCACTTAATCATCTTCACTCACCTAATATGCACACATAAATAAATGAAGGGTGCTACAACCACATAATATTTACAAAATAAAATTAACATAATGAGATGGCAAGATAATATGTGGTGCTCTATCTCTTACTTTTCAAATCATCTTATATTTTGGACCAATTAAAAACATGACAACTCATTATGTGAATTTTATTATGTAAATGTTATGTGAATTCAGTATCTCTTTAAATAAATATTCTACAACAAATATCAAGCAATTAACCATAACAAAAAATTACTAACCATTTAACATAGAGTTTTGCTTAGGTTTGAAAGCCTACATTGATCTCAAGAAGCGAGTCCCTAGCCATATCTGTGAAACTGAAAAATATAATACAAATAAACTTAGTATTGAAAAGTAATAGAAAGAAACCCAGAAAAAACTCCCGATAACGAAACACAATCAAACCTGATAAACCCATAATCAAGAAAAGGTTTCGATGACAAAAAGACACAATTAGAAGCAAAGAAAGAAAAAACTAAAATTAACAAAACCCCTCAAATTTATATATCTATAGTTTATATTAAATTGGTAAATCTGTAATACATTGTACCTTTTTCTTTTAGGTAATGCTCAGATCGATCCCATTTTCTTTCTAATGAACCTGCCATAAGTTTGTGCTTGTTCACAACCTACAAAATTTGGTAGATGCATGTTAGATCTGTTGTTGGAATAAGAGAGAAAACAGTGTATTTTTAGATCTACCATATGTTAGATCTGCTGTCATGAAAATGTTTTATACATGTATTGGTGTGGGTTTAACACGTATATTAGTACGTGTCTTGATATAAAGTTAGTATAAAGATTGGCTAATACGGTCCAAAGCATGAAAACCAAGACCAAGTCTTAATTATGCTTAGCTTTACATTGTCATATTCATGCATGAACGAATTACATGCACGTTCTTAAGTTACACTTTCTTTCATAGTATTAGTTTCATGGTATTAGTGGGTAGTTGATGAGACTGCAATTATACATAGTCTCATCGTCCAAATCGGGCTTAAAACGCTTAATATATCATTAAAATACCCCAAAATATGCTTGTGTTTGTTCATTGTGTATTTTAGGTACGGATATCGTGAAATCAACAAAAGATCACAAGAATAAAGCAAAAATGAACACGGGAAACGAAGCTGCACAAAGAACCGGACCCGAAATCATGATTTTTCTATCAAGTCCTTGAAGTTTGAAGATTTGGCAATATTGGTCTCTCAACCATCGAATACTTGTCATTTTAAACCCTTGTAATACCTCAAAATTGCATATGGGTCCCTAAAATGGCAAGAATGTGCAAGAAAACCCCCTTGAAGAATGCAAAAATTGCATGGTTAGTCCTTGATATAAGTTTATACAATTGCCTTGCCAAATTTGACAAGTTTGTAAAACTTAAATACAAAGGATAGTTAAAGAATCTGTTGCAAACTTGATTTGAAGAAGTCATGGGAGTACAAGGACCTTTCTTGGCAGATAGCCAAACCCTCCACAACCAATAGCACCATGCCATGTCACCCACTCCACCACTTATATTCTTCCACATCACTCCCTCTTCCACGTCAAACCCCACTCACCTTATTTTTAAATCAGATTTTAAATACTATGTTTAAATAACATTTTTAGAGGTAAACACTTTCTTTTTCCTAAACCTGATTAAACCTTACCTGCTTAAACACCCTTAAACCCACGAACCCTAATTATTAACAAGCACAAAAAAGGGGTTTTCCCCTAACTTTCCAGAATCAAGATTAAACCCCTCCTCACCTAAACCCCACATTCAAAACCCACTCTAGCTCACCATGGTCCCCTCCCCTCACATGCTCTGCTGCAAAGAGACAAATGTGCACAGTGACATCAACGAACTAGGATGATTTCTTGCTGGGAAAGACTTTTTGGACGCCTTGGATCAATCCTATAGAACTGGCAGGTCGTTTTCTTCATTAGAAAGATCACATGGCACTCACTTGACCAAAAATTCAAGATGAACTAGAGGGTATTATAGGGATTCTACTGATTAAGGTTTATATTTTTGTTATTTTCTAGAATGATCCATGTACCTTTATATAAAGGAGGTCCAACATGTGGTTACCCCTTTGTTCCATTCTTTGTATTTAAATTTTTTTCAAAGTAATCTAGTGAAATATTTTTGACTATAACAAGTTTGAGTTCCATGTTAGTTTAGTCTTGTTAAATCCGTTTCACTTAAATTCAGCATTTGTATTTTACTTTTAATCAAAAAAAAGTTTTTTGAAAGAAATTTTCTAAATTATCTTTTTGAGACCCATAAGCTATAAGCTGTTCATAAGCTTAAGCTGGCAACTCAGGTTTATTTACCAAGTTTATAGCTTATGTTTCATTCCATGTACTCTACCTTTTAGTCACAAAGATTGGTTCCAAAAAGGTATTTACAGAAAATCAGAATTGTTTTTTTTGCTTTTGCCCTAACTATATCATAAGCTTGTAATAAGCTCTCTTGACAAAAGAGCTTATCACACAGCCTATGATACTTGCATCTCTTTGATTGTGCATGTGCAGGTACACACATCCCTTTTCTTTGTCGAAGATATATTGGGTGGTGTTGACTGTTTAGTCTCACCACCATCACCCTCTCTACAAACAACTTTCATAAACCATAAGCCCATTTTTTTAGCTCAAGGGAGATGGCATCAGCCATTATGGGGCCTGTATGTGGGTCCCATTAGGTAAAAACCAGGCTTGAACCCTCTTTTAGTTAAAAATTGTGATTTGTGGTGAATTGGGTTTTGTTTGTTGATGCTTGTTGACTTATACTCAGTTTCTGTTAGTATAAGTTTAAGGATTGATTTAAGTTGGATTTGATTGATATTGAGTGGATTGGCATAATATGTGTTTGAAAAAACTTGCTAACAGATTTTAAAGGGGTGTTTGGATCTGTTTCTTAGGCTTAGGGTTTGACAGCTTCTTGGCTTAGAATCAGGTGGAACACTCTTTAACAGTCTTTACTAGGTAATTTTGGTAAGATGTCTCAGATTTGTTAAGTTAGAAAGTAAGTTTCATGTTAGTCTTTTTGGTAAAAACAGTCAAGGACCATAACTGATTTATTTTAGTCTATTTTTACTTGAAATCTTGCTAGTTGTTAAGAAATCTGTTAATATAGGATTGTGTGAAATCTATTTGTGATTTGGTGAAGAATTGAGTGAGTTTTGGCCAACCAAAACTCACCAAGTTGGTCAAATAGACCAGCAAGTCTCACAGACCCACCATTCTTGTTCACAGTGACTGATTTGACCCATTTGAGTGTGATTTTTGTATTGAGGTAGCTTGTTTTCTTGTTGATTTGACTCTCTACAACCCAACTGGTTATGGGGTGCCCTTGTTTCCAAGAAAAACTCATTAACCAAGTTTCTACAAGCATTTGAGTATCCAGACCAGTTTCTGTTAACTATCAGTGGGAACAAAGTTCCCACTGCCAGTGATAAGGTTCCCACTGCTTGGGTAAAGGACAAACCAGTCCACATGTCAACATCAGCTTTCTTTAATTTTTGTCTTTAGTACATTTTTTCATCTTTTTTAAGTAATTTTATTTTTCC
Organism: Glebionis coronaria; assembly: GCA_025667525.1. NCBI lineage: Eukaryota > Viridiplantae > Streptophyta > Magnoliopsida > Asterales > Asteraceae > Glebionis > Glebionis coronaria. The sequence goes on from CM046874.1 coordinate 163,774,838, forward strand.
TGAGTTGTTTGATTTAATTTAATATTTTTAGAAAAGTTTTATTTTATTTTACTGTTCATGTACTATTTTTTAGATTAAATTCAGTTTTTAATTAGTTTTATTTAATCTGTTTTTGTCTTTTAGTGCCAGAAATTAATATTTTTCAGTTTTTCAAATTTTGTTAGATTTAAAAAATTATTTTAAGATTTTTAGTTTACAAAGTTTTACTATTCACTCTTTTTATCTATTTTTTAGATTTAATCTTAGTTTAAATAGTTTTTAATTAAAACTGTTTTGCCTTTTAGTGTAAAAATTACCTTTTTCAAACTTTTTAGTTTTTATACTATTCAGTAATATAATTTAGGATTTTGAAAAAGTAACATTAATTTTAGCATTATTTTATTATTTTTAATCATTATTTTAGTTTAATAATTGTTTTTAGTGTTTTAAAAAATAGAAAAATAGTCTTTAAAATTTAGAAAAATAACTTTTAGTCTTTAAGTAATATAAATGAGTTATTAGTTCAATAAAATAATATTTTGGGCTTTTTCTTAATTATATTTAATTTTAGGGCTTTAATTAGTATTTAAAATTGAATATTTAATTAATAAACGGTTTTAAAATTTATTTATTAAATTTTTATTCTTATTTATATTATTTTAGACTTAGTTTTAATTTTTAATTAATTTTTAGCTTTAAATTTTTATTTACGTCACGTTTTACGTATTTACGTTCGCGTTTTACGTCATACGTCGTAGTGTAATCGTAGTCGTAGCTCGTCTTTAATTTTTCTCTCTTTAAACCAAAAACGTCACTGATCCAAACTTTGATTTTATATATTGGCACTCATATTCACACACCTCCTTCGAGAACAAACCCGCATTTATTCGACTTGTCGGTTTTCCTAAATCGTCGAGTTTAATACTTGCCGCTCATACGCGTTTTTCCTAAACGTGTACGATTTACTACTATCAGTAGTTATTATCAGTTATGCTTGTTTTCTATTTATATGTAACATATGAGCTTGAGTTAAGATAAGAATGAAGAAAAAAGTATTTTAGTTTCTCTCTAGTCTCTTTGGAGTCTTGCCCGCTCTAAGGGCCTTATCCCTCTAATCCTTAATCTATTTCATGGAGATTGACTGCCTCAAGTAGTCCCTATCTTATCAATTGGTGCTTTCGTAGACTTACTCACATGCCTCTACAACGATATTCACGAGAAGTCTTAGAACAATTGGCTGATATGGTCGATAAACTAAATGCGGTTGTGGATGCCTTGGCCTTGCACAATGCTAGACTCAAAACCTTCTCACAAATATTCACTTCCCAAACAACCCTCATAAACAGTGAGTCACACGATCACACCTTTGCCACGAAAACTGACTTCACCGAACCAACCTTCATCATTTCGAAACCTCCCCCTCCCATTATCGATATCAATAAGCCTGACGATTCCGTTTTCATGGCCTCGTCACCTGTTACAAAGATAGAACATGTGACAACCCAACACACCAAAAACACCTATTTCATCTGCGAAACATCCTCTTGTTTTACCGACATCACATCTCCACTGACAAGCTCAACTGTGATACCGTCTCTTGGCGTGGTTTCCACTACACATATGATCAAGTGTTTAGTCCCCACTGAGATGAAACAAAGAGCTATTGAAAACCTTTGTTGCAAGTATATGTTGAATTACTTCGGAGGGCACGAGTGCAAACCATCTGCCATTGTTTTTCTCCGCAATGAACCAAAACCACCTTGGAAGTCACTTGACCGAGATACATCATCATGAGTCTTCAGGACAAGACTCGTTTTCAGGCGCGGAGTATTGATACGGTCCAAAGCATGAAAACCAAGACCAAGTCTTAATTATGCTTAGTTTTATATTGTCATATTCATGCAAGAATGAATTACATGCACGTTCTTAAGTTACACTTTCTTTCATAGTATTAGTTTCATGGTATTAGTGGGTAGTTATTATCAGTTATGCTTGTTTGTTATTTATATGTAACATATGAGCTTGAGTTAAGAGAGGAATGAAGAAAAAAGTATTTTAGTTTCGCTGTAGTCTCTTTGGATTCTTGCCCGCTCTAAGGGCCTTATCCCTTTAATCCTTAATCTATTTCTTGGAGAATGACTGCCTCAAGTAGTCCCTATCTTATCATTGGCGCAAAAAATAAAATAAAATTAATTTACTGTTCCTAACACTCAGGCAATCTTTATCTTTATTTCTAATAAAAGAAAATCTTTTTGAATCTACTTTCTTACGTCATATATTGACGTCATATTTCCACACTCCACTTTTCTATTCACATCTCTAACTGCTTCTGTGTTCAAAATTCACCCAACTGCTTTTCTATCGAAATCAACTGCTAACGTAATTTTATGGCAACTCACCTCCCAAAATTTGAAAGTAAGCCATAAACTTCATCTAACTGCTTCCTATTTTTAAAAATCTGTATTTAAAGTTGATTTTTTTGTTTGATTAAAATCCTAATGTTGATTTAATTTAAGGATTTTGTTAATTTCATTCAAATTACTATTATCCGCTACTTAATTTTAGATAATCTTCTTTCATGATCCATTAATTGTTATATAATTTGTTGTTGAATTTACTATATTAATGTGTTTTTGTAACCCTAATTTTATTTGATTAATCAACTAGCAGATAGATGAATTGGTATGTCCAATTTACATGATTAGGAATGTTTGTATCTAAGTATCAAATTAGTTTGGTATGTGTTTCTTGATACTTGATTTTAGGGAACACCAAGTGTTCGATAGAATTACCCAATAAATATGACATTTTAATCTTCAATACTTAAAAAAGTTGGAAGCACAATAGCCTCCAATGAATACCCTTAGGAACTGCTATAAAATAATTTACAGGTGACGTGATTTGCTAATGTTGTTATGCTTAAGTTAATATGTTAATTGCAAAACAGATGTTCATTTTTTTCTAATGTGCAAGATGATTATTTGACGAATCATATTAGGAATAACAACTTATTCATTCAAGCAAAATTGTTCTTTTTTGTCTATAAGAAAAAGCAACAAGATATGTGTTTTATGTGTATAGTCAAGTGAAAATGCAAGATTACATTTAAAGCTTACTGGTATTTTTCTCTTGGTGCCTTTTGAAGTTGTCTACTTCTGTTGAGAGACTAGCTACAAGTTACTTGCGGAACCATGTTGAGGTGACTATTGGAACCATAGGTAAAGCGATTGATCTCATTATACAAAATGATGGTTAAAGTATGCGAATAAATGATTTAGCCGCAAAAGTTATTGCATGGTCATGAACAACTTTAAAATGAAGTATGTAGGCTGTTGCGTAAGCATATACTTTAATTAACATTAGATAGATTCTAGATGCAGAGGAAAATGCCAATTAGCTATCGAAGTGGTAGTTTTCCCAAAGGGATGATTTGGCTTTGGGATAAGTTTGATGGGTGTCACTTGATCTATCTTGAGATATCCAATAAAAAGTACATCGATGTTGTTAATTGTTTTATTGTATTTATACTTTTTTTTTTGCTCTTCTTTATCATCGTTAAGTATCCCCTTCGTCCTAATAAATTCACGGGTACTAGCACACAAAGTCACAAATCCAACTCCAACAGGGAAATATTTTATGAGTCTCTTTAGTGTGTTCTAAGTCTCTTCAGAATGTTCTGTGTTCTGTGTTTTAACATGATAATGACGGGTCACTTCATCTCCTATAGATTATGCTATAAAGAAAGTTGTAGTGAAGTCCTACTGTAACAATTATTCGTTATCAGAAAGAATATCAAGAAAGACGACTGAAGACGCCTATATGTTTTTTTGAAGTAAATGAAGAACCGTGATAGTTATTTTTATATGTTTTTGAAGTTCATAATGAATCCTAGCCAGTATTTTGCTTACTTATTTATATAGTTAATTTATGGTTCACCGTTTTTGTTTTGTTTTTTAGGGTTAAATCGTTATTCGCTAATACAAATCTGAGAGGATATGGGCCAAAGGGAGCTGAAATAAGGTCTTACATGCAGTGATGTCATCCGATGAATCAATGGGTATATGTTTTTCCTTTTACACATTGATGATAAATTTCCACAATGAAAGACATGCAATTCAACTCAACATTAAGCAATCTAACCTTTTGCAAAACAAAAAGGACAAATGAAATCTTTTATTATTTGTCTTTTTATCATATTGATGTTCCTTTGTTTAGAAAACCATAGTTGAACAAATAACGCATTCAGTCAAGATAACATGTCATTTTTAAGATAGATTTCATTTTATTTTATTAATTTTTTTGGCGATTGAGGTCGAAAATGAGCAGCCAAAACTTTCAGAGACTATGGATAATAACGAGAGCTCTGAAAAGGATGAATAGATCCCGAGTGACAATAAGGTAGAAAACTCTAAAGGTAGAAAACCCTTTATCTGCAGAAGAAGGGTCATTTAGAAAACAAAAGTAGGATTATATAGTACTTGATATATTATATGTCGTCAATGTCTTTAGCTTTAGTGATTTTGTGGTCGAATCTTGATAAGATGATATCATGTGTTATTTTCATATTATGAAAACATGTTTGATTCTATAATGTCTTGATTACCTCAATTGACATTATATTTTATGCTAACTTGCAGTATCTATTTTGGTCGACCATGTGGCATTGTTACACCTGTGGCTTTGAATATTTTTAATTAGTGAAACGTTAGAATGAACTAACTGGTCTAGAGTAACACCATGCCTTTTTTTATAAATGAGATGTACACCATATTAATTAAGTAATTCCCCCCAAAATGGAGAACTTGATTAGTGAGATGTCTAAAATGGAGATATGGCTATTTTGATAGATTGGAACTTGTAAAACTTCCTCACCTACATATGTTTTCTCAATTAATGACATATTGCTTTTGTAGACCAACGATTGATCTTATCGCTTCAATATTTGATCGAATGCTTTGTGGAGGATCTTAAGCATCAGACTGGTGGTAGAGGATACATGATTGATAGTACTACCATACCTGGTTCTCACCTATTGAGGAAACTAAGACAAGGTAACTTACTTTATTGTTAATATATTATCGTTTTTAAGCCTTAATTAGAATTTGTCATGTTAATTAAGAAGAGTAACTAATACTGTTGTAGCTTATTAAGAAGTTGTATATATGATTACCAACGTGTTATATGCAGGTGTTTGAGCGACACAGCGTAACCGGGTAGCTGTTGCACAGACAAAGTATTTTGATGATATTTTCAGAAATTTGCCGCAAGATGATATTGAGTCTCGATCTGCCAGACGAGATGTACCAGTTGAGAATAATCTTCTTTTTTCAACATCTTATGTTAATCCTAACAATGAAAATCCCGTCACAAGGATCCAATGTGAAAAATTTACAGCGTCTTTTGTATGATGAAAGATCTCTTTATGGCGCACCAATAGAAGATAATTGCGTCTGGGAATTCAGTTGTATCATTTGCAATGGCAGTAAGATATTTTACAGGACCAACGGTTAGTGATCATAAACTTGACTTCTAGCATTGGCAATTTTTCAAAAAATAGTTCAAATCTGTAACGACTATAAATAATATTATGTAGTTTTCGTTTCTTGAGTTTAATAAAAAATACATGCTTAATGCATGCAATTCAGTATTAAGATAAATAAGTGCCTTATAAGAAAACTTTTAACACATGCATGGTGACATGTTTTAGTACCTGGTCTGTTAACCAGTTGATTATAATTTGGAAACTTAGTCAAAATAAAACTCGATCAATTAGCCTAAGACCTCTTAGATTGCTTTATCTGATAAGATTAACTAGTGTTTTTGAAAAAAGACATGAAAGTGTTGGTAAGTCTATTCGCTAAGAGTCTTTTCACATGGTTATTGGTCTTCTTTTATATCACAAAGCTGAATAATAGTCGCACTTTCAACGCAGAACCAAGGAGGCATTCTCTGATGCAACTAAGTTGGCGAACAATAGAGATGCTACCAAACCGGATCATCAACAAATACGTAAGTCGAGGTAATTGAATTTTTGCCAATATCTACGAACACTATGATTAGTAAATTCGTTGGGCTCATTACAAAAAGAGTGTTATAACATGTTCTCCAGCTACACGGACATATACTACTCGGTTCATTTCCAGATTCATCCACACCCACTACATCATACTATAAAGTATGAACTCCTATTGATTAACCCACCGCAAAACCAAAACAACAAATTCAAGAAAAGCAAAATATTTGACGGATTATCAGCTCATCACAATAAGGGAGGAGATGAGTTTAACAATTTTACAACTTCCTATTTTGGTTTATTGTCATCATCTAAATGTCAAAAAGGGTGTTTGGATGTGTTATTTCAGAGTGATAAATGCAAGTTAAAATAACTTGAATGAAATATAAAGCTATTCATTACATCAACATAATGATGGTTTATGACATTCATAACAATTATATAATCATAATAAAGATCAAAGCACGTTATAGCAGAAGCGATTTAACAAGATCATTAATAACACAATTATAATTAATCGATTAGGGTTACATAACTTTATCCTAGCATAGATCCACAAGAACACCGACGAATCACCAATTAGGGGTTGTGAAGAATTATACCAAGATATAGTTTAAAACAAAACTATATTACGCTCTTGTACACACGTAATGCAACGGGCTAACCGTGAGTCTAGCACTTGCAAACCATAACTTCAACACTTGTGGAATTTAGCAAAATCGAAAACCAAAGAACCCTAAGGTGGGTGTTGGTCGGCGATCGCAAGAGAGGAGAAGGGAGGAAGGGACAAAAATTTATGAGGGGATTAATGTGTTTATATAGGGCTTAGCAAATCTTGTTTTCTAAGTAACACACTAATTAGGAAACAAAATTGTTTCCCATTGCCCCTCCCCTAGTCGACGGTCTGTAGAACCCCAAGGGGGGTTTCCGGAACCTTTCTGACTTTCCTTTTTCTCATATAATTCCTTAATGGTTATTTAACTTAACTTTTAATTTAATTAACCATTGTTTAGTTAAGTTTGGTTTGATTTAATAAATATATATAAAATATATTTTAATAAATAAACTTAACCTTTTATGTATTTTGTGTAATCACGTAATCCCGCGTTCGATCCTATCACACGACTACTAATTTTATGTCCATAAACTTACAGCTCCCACTTGGACAAAATTGAATATCGTGATTACATTGACTAGCGTCTAGTTACACTAGCAATGTCACTAACACAACTCGAGTAAGGCTTCCTGGCAAAACCTTTTAAATGATTCATCATTTATTATTATCCTTTCATTTCAAATACAACGTTAATAGGATATGGATCTCAGTCATTCCTTCATTAACCATTCTGTTTCTCGTTTAGGGATTTAGCAAGATTACGAAAACACATTTGGGTGTGGCCACACAAACATCTTACTACTCCCATGAGGGGCCCAGCTGTATTTATACTTCAAAATAATTTGAAGGAAACAAATCCTATTTTGACTACAAGCGAAACTTAAGAACTTTGCAACACTTCTGAAAATAACCCTTATGGATACCAGTTACGTTTAGCGTTAGGTTATCTCACAGAAATGCACTACATTGTTTTCAGTTTCCTGGTATCTCAGGTCTAAGGATAACTATTTACGATTTACTTAAGACGAAGATCCATAAAGTAAAATCATATAGTTGGGATAAGTCCAATATTTGATCCATCAAATATCATCCAAAATTGACCAATATACTTTCAAGTATACTCTGTCACTATTTTGAGTTGTCTTAATTTAATAATATTCCCATATTATTAATCGACAACGGACGTTTAGAACATAACAGTTATTCATGGATATAAAACATCTAAAATAGGATACAAAATCAAATAACAGAAAATAAACGAAACTTTATCTTTATTTCATCAATTTAATAATGTCTAACATCTTTTATCCAAATACTAATCAACAGATTTATTACATGAATTCGCTAGCTAGTTGCAGCCCAATCACCTTGGGATGCTTAACTACCTTTGGTCTAGGCAAGCTTAGTAAAAAGATCAGCTACATTATCATCTGCGTGAAATTTAATTAATTTCATTTCACGAGCTTCCACTTGTTCTCGTACATAGTGATATCTACGTTTAAAGTGTCTGGCGCCTTTCATGACTCCAGGATCATTGAAGAATATAATTGCCGCAAAATTGTCGCAATATATATCAATAGGTTCTTTAATTGAAGGCATCATTCCAAGATCTTCAATAAAATTCCTAATCCAAGCAGCTTCCATTGCAGCTTCTGAAGCAGCCATGTACTCAGATTGAGTTGCATGCATAGCAATGGTTGTCTGCTTCTTGCTCTTCCAGTCAACTGCTCCTCCATTGATGACAAACACGTAACCCGTCTGAGACTTCGTATCGTCTTTATCACACTACTAGGGCGCATCACAGAAACCTGTAACTTTCAGTTCTGTGTCTGGTTTACCCCCAAATACCAAAAACATATCTTTCGTATTCCTCAGGTACTTTAGAATATGTTTAATAGCAGTCCAGTGGAGCTTCCCTGGATTCTGTTGGTATCTACTAACCAAGTTTTGAGCAAACGCCACATCAGGCCTTGTGCATCTTACATCATACATAATAGATCCTACAGCCGAAGCATAAGGCACCTTTCGCATGTAAGCCACCTCTTCGGGTGTTGATGCATCTAACTCATGACTTAATTCATGCTTAACTTCCATAGGTTGAAAACCTTTCTTGGAATTATGCATGCTATACTTCTTCAATATCTTATCAATATAAGCATCTTGACATAGACCAATTAACCGTCTTTTCCTATCTCGATAGATTTTAATTCCCAGAATATATGCAGCATCTCCCAAATCCTTCATAGAAAAACATTTACCAAGATAATCCTTAACTTCCTTAAGTCTTGGAATGTTACTTCCCATGATTAATATGTCATCGACATATAAAATTAGGAATACTACATCACTCCCACTAGCTTTGTGATATACACATGGCTCATCACAATTTTGAATAAATCCGAACTTTTTGATTTCTTCATCAAATCATTTATTCCATTGACGTGATGCTTGCTTTAAACCATAAATGGATCTTTGAAGTTTGCACACGCGTTTTGGATATTTAGGATCAACGTACCCTTCCGGTTGTTGCATATAGATTTCCTCATCTAAGCGACCGTTCAAGAAGGCAGTTTTAACATCCATTTGCCATATCTCATAGTCATAGTATGCTGCTATAGCTATGAGAATCCTAATAGGTCGTAAGTCTGCTACAGGAGAAAATGTCTCCTCGTAGTCTACGCTAAAAGTTTGAGTAAAACCTTTAGCTACGAAACGTGCTTTATAGGATTGTACTTCACCATCCATGTCAGTTTTCTTCTTGAAAATATACCTATTTTTCACTACTTTAGCATTTTTAGGTGCGTCAACAAGAATCCAAACGTCATTGACTTTCATGGATTTCATTTCCTCATTCATTGCAACTATCCATTTTAACTTTTCTGGATCAAGCATTGCGGATCGATAGTTAGCAGGTTCACCAAGATCCCTGATAGGTGTGAAAACACCCATCCTTTTACCACTTAATTACAATAATAACCAAGCCAAAACGTGTATTTTATGTCGTAAATGTCAGAATTATGCGTGGTTTGTGTTTTTGTTGTGATTTAGGACCAAAACATGAAAAGGGAGGAAAACACGGGCTTTCACGGGCTTTTATCGAAGAAAAAGGCAAAAGACAAAGTCAAAGATCAAGAGTTCAAAAAGAACGGAAGTCCAAGGCCTATTCTGAAGATTTATCGAAGAACAAGTCTAAAGACGGAAGTTTAATTAAGCCGAAGAACTCAAGTCTAATAAATGATGAAATTATAAGACGAGTTTAAATTAATCCCGAGACAAAGTCGAAAAAGTCGAAGAACTTAAAAGACGAAAAGACGTGAAGAAAGAAAGAAAGAAAAGAGCAACACAAGCATCCCCTCCTTTCCTATAAATACCCTTCATTTCACCACATGAAAGGGTGTTAGTCATTTAGGAGTAGATTCGTTTTAGGAGTAGGAGTAGATTACTTTCTCTCTCTAGTTTTCTTTAATGTTCCTCAAGCTTTTTCGTTAATCTTGTTTAAATCTTTGATCTTTAATCTTTTTAATTCAAGTTTTTAATCATTCTCATTCTACCTTTCTTGATTTTATTTACCTTTGATTCGATATAATCTTTGATCTTGTTTAGTTTTGATGTTTGATTGATTAAAAAGTTTATCTTTTTATTCATCTATAAGTTTTAATACAAATGATTTTTGAGCTTGACATGCTTATTGACTTATTTTGTATTTAGCTTATTGATTTAAAGTTTTCTTAAAAGTTTTGTCCTTTTAAAGTTTGATTTAAAAAGTTGCTTTTTTATAGTTTTGTAAGTTTTAATCGTTCTTATTTAGTTAGTTTATATATAGATTTGATAAGGTTTCTATTTGTGCTTATTTAGACTTAGCTTATTTGGTTTAGCTTATTTCCCTTTTTAATTTCGTATGAAAAGTTTTTCTAGTTTTTCCTTATGTATTCCGATCACGCCATCGGAATAGGGTTTACCTATTCTGATCAGTATTCCGATCTCAAGATCGGAAAAGGGTTTAGGGGATTCCGATTGGGATTCCGACGTGTTTGATTTGTGTTATATTCCGACAGCTTCGAGTTTAAACATTCCGATTTGTTTCCTTTTTTCTTACATTCTGATAGGATTTGTTTAGGTTATTCCGATAGCTTACTTTTGCACTTTCCGACCAATGCATTCCGATAGGATTCCTTTTGGGATTCCGATTAGACATTCCGACCAGGATTCCGATTTGGATTCCGATGGGTTTCAGTTTTTTTATTTAAGTTTTCAAGTTTTAAATTCATTACGTTTTCTAGTTCTTTTATTTTTAGAGAAAAAGTGACAGTTTTTCTATAGTTTTGCTTTTAGCTTATTTTAATTACATTTTGCATTTTTATTTAATTGTCAAATTTACTTTTCGTCAAGTTTTAATTTTACGTAATTTACTTTTAAAGTTTTAAATATTGCACCATTTACGTTTTAACTAGTTTTAGTTTTAATTACCCGTCATTTATTTTAAAGTCTTGCACATTTATTTTACTACAACCAAAAATATTATTTTTTACCAAAAACGACTGAGTCACACTTTAAACCGGAAATCAATTGGAAGAGATCAGACGATAAGATCTTATAACTTGGCAAAAACCTAGTTATTAAATGGCGCCGCTGCCGACTCTTTTCGTGAAGATTAACGGTTTTTTGTGAGAGACGCGTTGGCTTTTGGGATCCGTTCACTCGTGAACGTTATTTTTCGTGTCAAAAATTTTCAAAAATCCCCAAAAAAAAACATTTGAAAAATCATAAAAAGCATCTCTTTTTCAAAATTTTGCACCAAAAATATTCTTCTTGCTTATCTATTTTTCTTTATGGATTCTTATTTCCATTGCATCGGGTGTGGGAGACGATTATACGGGAACGATTCATGTCAATGGTGTTCATGCGAGCAATGCAGAAAAGACCTTCCTCCTATTTCAATTGATTCACAATTGGGATTTTGTCCATCGTGCAACTTGACTAATTCATCCTTTTCTAATCCACCTCCTATTCCCCCTTGCATATATTGTGGAAGCGATTCTCATTGGCATGTTTCGTGTCCAATTCGATACCCGCCTCATGGCGAGCAAGAACTGGGTTACAATTATGACAATGGTAATAGCTATCTACAAGAAGCACCGGGTTTTTCTCCATACCCATGTTGCCAAAATTGTGGGGGCCCTCACGATACTTCTTATTGTCAGCCAATGAATTATTATGAGCCAAATCTGTGTCCTCATTTTTCTTCACCGATGGATTATTATGAACCAAATCCGTGTTATAATTCTTCTCAACCGATGACTTACTATGAGCCACATCCGTGCTATAATTCTGGTTTTCATAACTGTGAGCCCCCACACCCCAACCTCAATCATCAATCCTCTCAGAGAATTCGTATTGCCCAACAACTCACTACTCTGATTGAAGAAAGACAAGCCATTCTTTGGAAACTTCATGACGGCTTAATTCAATTGACCGAGGCATTGAAGGAACAAAAGCGACAACAACAAGAGCGACAACAACAAGAGCAAGTATCTGATCTTAGTGATTATACCCCTCCTCTTGTGCGTCAATACTATTACGATGATGATGACGATGAGAATACTATTTCTTGGAATGATCTAGCTGCTCAATGTCCCAGCGCAATTGTACTTCCTTCTCTTAATATCCCCAATGCCTCTAAGGATTCGTGGGGGAGACCCCAAAATGATGTTGGAGTTTTGCTACACCTTTAGGAAAAGGATGCAATAAATAGGGCAAGTGAGCACGACGATTTAGGAAAACCGTGTGTGAATGACCCAATTAAGTTTGTTCTCAAGGAGGCTAGTGTGTTATGTGTGTAATGATTTGGATTAATTTGTGATTATATTTGAGAAAAGAAAAATAGAAAAGGGATTAGAAGAGAATGACGGTTATGAAGACGGATTAAACTAAGTCTAAAAAGGCGTACACGTAAAGTCGTAAAAACCACCTAAATTAAAATCTTAACCTAAAAATTTCTAAAAATTACCAAAAATCCCTAATAATATTCTAAGAGTTTACAAAAAATCAAAACTTGCAAAAACCTTTTAATTAATTAGATAATGACTTTTTAATGCTAATTAAAGCCCTAAAAATCAAAATTAATTATCAAAAAGCCCTAAACAAGATTTTCAAGTTTGTAAACCTCAAAAATACTCTAATTAAGCTAAAAACTATTTTTCAAAATTTTAAAACCAAATTAAACTATTTTTAAACTCCTAAAAACTATTAAAATCTATTAAATCTTAAATTAGTTCTAAAAATTAAATGAAAAGCCTAAAAATTATTTGGAAAGTGAAAAAGGTCCTAATTTAATGTCTAGATTCTAGGAAAAATGAAAAAAAGTTAAAAATAAAACTTTGAATTTTTCTTAATAAAATAATAATAAAATATTCCAAAAAATAAAAAGTTCCTAAATAAATTCTAAAAAATTCTCGAAAAAATCCTAAATATTATAACTAAGATAATAATGCAAGTTAAAGTTTCTAAAACCTCTTAATTAATTTTATATTAATTTTTAAAGTTGTCTAAAAACCCTAAAATTAAATAAAATTAAAAATTAAAGTTTCAAAAAACTTTATGATATGTAAACCTCAAAAATATAAATTAAAACTTTAAAACTATTTTTTTGGATTTTTTAATTACTGTTTACTATTTTTTTTAATTACTTTCTAAAATTTAATACAAAAATAATCCTAATAAATGATTAAATAAAGGGAAAAATAAAATTTTAAAACAGAAAAGTCTAAAATGCTTATCAAAACCTAGGAAAAACAAACTTGGCCAAATAAGCTTAATAAATAAGCTGGAAAAGCCTAAATAAGCTACGGCTTATTTAAATAAGCCAAAACCAAAACGTGTTTAAGTAACTAATGAAATGAAACTTGAATGTAAAAACTCGTCTAGATCACTGGTAGAACCCCTCACTCCTGAGCTGCAGGTCGGGGGTTCGAGTCCAGGCAGGGTGAAGTTTTTAATTTTTATTTTTTTTTTATTTTTTTTTAAAACTCAAACAGTAGCCTTACTTAACTTACAAACACAAACCAATATCCAAAATTGTCAAAGATTAAGCAATCTGAAAGCAAAAACGTGCCCAGTTGGGCTTTGGTTTCTGATGAACAAGTGATGTGTTCACTTGTGAGTGTAAGATCCAAGAGGACTTGGATTTGTGCTTTTGGTGATGATTCTTTGGAACAAACAGGCACCCCTACACTCTTTGGAGTGTAGGGAGTCACAAATAAACAGAAATCAACAAGAACTTGCACCAAATATCACAATCAAGATCAAATAGCACACTCAAGAGTTGCTGATATGAAAAACTAGGTCTGATGGGTGTTTGAGCTCAAAACTTGCATAAAAATGATATTTCAATGCTTACAAATTTGTATACAATTCAAGTAACTAGCATACAAACAATCTTCACACCTTTAACTACCTCTAATCTAACAGCATACAAGATCCAAGCTCACAACTTCATGAAAATAAGCAGAAACATTTTCATACAGTTTTAAGCTAACTTTTTCACTTTTTATCACATGCAAATGCTTCAAATCTTTACCAAACTGAACCAAAACTAGTTTATAGCCTTAAACTACCCTACTGAATCTTTCTAACACGTTTTACTTGCACAAATTAGCCACAAACTCAGTTTAAAACATAAATCCAAACACTCCTTAAAAACCTGTTTTCAACTTTTTTCAAACCAAATCACTTGACAACCTATCAAAACTTATATAAAGCACTTGTTTCATGCAAATAACATCTAAATGACTCAAATCAAACAGTTTAAACCAACAATCAACATTTTTCACAAAAAATCATGCATAGCATATATTTTTCAGAAAAACTAAAAATGAAAAGGGGTTTTACCTTGAGGGACTTACATCCAAGTCCCTCAGTGGTTGAATAACCACCTCCAATCAGGCTGGGGCCTGAGCTGGACCTTTAACAGCAACAAATTCCAACAATTTAACCTGCAAACAGAAAATGAACACAAGCAACAATACAAACTGATTTTTCTTAAAACTTCTTCCAAAAACTTGAAACCACTTGAACTTAACACGTTTTAAACAAAGCCTTTACACTCAAAAAATCAAAGTCTTGGTCCACTTTCACTTTCCAAAACCCTTACTTTTTGAAATAAAAACCTAATTAAAACCTTTTTGAAAACTGCATATGACAAACACTCTCATCTTTCACAATTTTAAATGGAACTCAGCCTTAGCATTTAACACAACACACAACTTTTTAAACTTAATAAAAGGAATTACTCTTGTTTAAACACAAATACCAAACTTCATTAATTTAAAAAAGGAATTACAATATGCAAATGCTAAAACTGGAACAAAGGTAAGGGTTCACATGCGACACCCTTATATACTACTTGAAAGACTATTCTAGAATCTCAAAACCCTAAACATTGAATTGCCAAAAGTGCCCTTTGAATATTTGACTAATTTTGGGTTAAAAATCGCCCATGTGATATGCCAGCCTTGCTTGTGATGTTTGAATGAATCACAGTCGTCCATGTGAGCTTGGGGACCAAGGGAAGTATCCTACACGTTGGTTTGGTCGGGTTTTGGGGTTGTGGGAAAGAGACGGGTGCAGGGGAGGTCTGGGGAGGGGTCCACAACGCATGTGATGGTGTTTTGTGGAGTGGGTTTGAGTAGAGTGACATGAATCATCAATCTGCACAAGATCAAGGAAAAACCCTTTGATTTGTGCAAATTAAGGATTAGGGTTTATGGGATTAGAACATGGGATTAAGGTGCGTTTAATCTTTTTTTGGGTGGGGTTAGTTTTAAAAATTGTGTTTGGAGGGAAATAATGTGGGGTTGACTGGGTGTTTGACCTAGTTTAATAAGTTAAACTGGGTTGGACATGGGTGGGTGGACGGGTTTGGGTAGGGTATTGGGTAAGTGGGTGGATCATGATGAGGTCGCAAGTTGTGACTGGTTGTAAGGGTTTGGTGGTTTGGCAAACTTGGCCCCCAGGCTTTTATCTCTTGTTCACTTTGTTAAAAATCCCATCAGCGCCTGATTTTCACTTGACAACTTTGGCCAAGTTGTCAAAATTGGCACAACAGCTTCTAAAACTTTATCCAAGGGTTTCTTTTGGATATTCTTGATATTCCAAGGACTGGTCTTGTACAATCTTCAAACATTAAGGACCATACTTGTACAATTGACAAATAGAGGGTCAATTATGACAAGTTCTTCAAAGATGAGGGACTAAACTTGACAATCTTCAATTCTTCAAGGGTCATTTTGCAAAATTCCAAACTTGGGCCCGGTTCATTGTGCGGCTTCGTTTCCCGTGTTCGTTTTTGATTGATTCTTGTGATCTTTTGCCATTTCCTCAATATCCGTACCTAAAAATACACAAGTAACAAACACGAGCATATATTTGGCTTATTTTATGATATTTTATGTATTTAAAGCCTGATTTGGACGATGAGACCATGTATAAAAGCAGTCTCATCAATGAGGTTTGTGATGTGATAACTTTTGAGGAGCTTACGGATGAGGTCGCTCTTAATGATGATGTTCCTTCCACCAACACTTTGGGAGATGATTCTTTGGCTTTCTCTAATCCTCTTTTTGATCAAGATGATGATTTTACTTCTAGTGATGACGAGTCACTATCCGATGAAGATGTTCCGAATGAAACTTTCAAGATTTATTCGAACCCTCTATTTGATTTTGATGACGCCTACATATCTAGTGAAGTGAATCCCCTCTTTGACGAAGGGATTGAGGACATTGATAGCTCTGATTCTCTTGCTATTAATGAGCATCCTTTGTTAGCCATGCCTCCTTCTATCGCAGAGGTGGAAAGACTTGACTCTACTGAAAAAAGGACGCAGGTGGAAGGTAATTGTTCTCATACTTCTCATATTATATTGCCACCTCCTCCTACCGCGTGCACGCCCAAGCGGGTGATGTATCGCTTTGACTCTCCTCGTTTCATACCGGGAAATGAGGATGAGTGCTTTGACCCGGGAGGTGACAATGACCATTCTATGATTGATACCTTTACGGCTTTGCCGAATAGTGACCATCCATTATCTTTGGGGGATGACAATTTGTCTCCTTTACCACCCCACCTCCCGTGGATCAAGACTTCACATACTTCTCGTATGTTGAAAGGACTTTTCTACCTTTCAAAACTTATCCTCCGGCCTCTCCTTTATTATTTTCCTCCGGGAACGAGGACAAGGTCTTTGATCCCGGTATTACATTTGAGGCTTCCCCATGGACCATTTAATTCGGGGACGAGTCAGGCTCGTGACTCGGTTAATATAAACAAGCGCTTTTTGGGAGGCAACCCAATTATCTATCTATCTTTACCTGTTTTCACCATAAGTGTAGGGGGAGCCCCGTTGGTGTTTCTTGTTTTCTTTGTTAACATGTGCAGGGATTAGAGCTTCAAGGATACACTCTTGATGACTTTTGACGACCCGTGATTCTATGTTTCCGTCTTCCGGGTTCTATCCTAAACTCTTTTGATTCTCTATTTTATATTCTTCAATATTAAAATAGGAATCACTTTAGTTGTCTTTTCCTTAGCAAGATTTAAACAAAGTACAATGTCCTAAGTGTAGGGGAGTTTACTCCCACATGCTTAAACATTGAGGACAATGTTTATATCAAGTGTAGGGGGGACTTCTATCGAAGTTAAGTGGCCTTTTCCTTATATTTGTCCTCATTTTAACCGGAAAATCAATTTTTCGACATCAAAATTTTTGATCTATTTTGGCCTATTAGTTTTTACCTTTGTATAGTAATTTTCTTTCTTTTCTAGAATAAATTTTCATAAAGTGGTTTTAGTTTTCAAACGTTGTGAATCTTTTGACTCAACCCGAGTTTACTTATCTAAGTTTACTCTAGCTAGTATCCTTAACGTGTTTAAGTCAAGTTTTGCTAGGCTTTTATTTAGGGAGCTATAAAACGCGAAAGTCTTAACTCTCACGGGTTAAGAACAAGAACTTTTCGCAAGTTCCTATAATTGATCCTAGAGAGTCGTTTATCAAGGGAACTTTAAAATACGATTTCTAAACTTGAAAAAGTCTAAGAGTTTGCAAGATCCTATAGACGACTCAAAAACCCAAAACTTTGATTTAATAGGCTAAGCATCCACGACTCTCATTCCTTGAGATTTTAAACTGTGGAGAACGAGAGATGATAGAGTCAATTATAAGTTTGGTATTCTTTCATGAATTTATGTGAGTTAATTATAAGCCTATTCTCCTATCGCTTGTTAATAAATTTATCTGCAATAAATAAGGTTGTACGATTTGAAAAGTTACTTAACTTCTAGCCTAAGATCGTTTAAAAGTTGCTCGGTATGGATTAGAGTTCATAGCCAAGGCATAACTTATTGAAGCGGGATGCGAAGATTGGCGAGTCCGAAAACGCCCTAACAAGGCATGAGGGCTACATTTTGTTGCTAAAGATCCCAAGTGATGTGAAGAATCATTTATCAAAAATCAATATGAAGGATCGAGACACACGACGAAAAGCAAATACTCCTGTAAAGATCATGGAGAAGTCTATCCGAAAAGACCCTAACAAGGTATGAGGATAAATAGATCCAAGTCCTAAAAGGAGGCGGATCGTTGTATATCAAAGTCCAAAATAATGATTGGAGAAAAATGAAGAAGTCGTGGTCCAAATATGAAAAATCTCTCAAAAACATCAAGTGAAGAAATTCCTATTATGAAGAGAAGACCATAATTTCAAGAACGTCTCTCAAGATTCGAAGTATGAATTCGTTGCCAAATATCGGTCCGAGAAAGGTCTCAAATCGTGAAGCAAGTTATGCCAAGATATGAACTTTAAGAGGTCCCGAGAAGCAGTTTTAAAAGATTTTGTCCTTTAGCTAACTATTGATTAAATCGTCCCACTTTATTTTCAGCCTAAATAACTATCGAAATAAGTCAACAATGCATCCTCGTGATCATTCAAGACAAAAATAAAATATAAGAGATACACCTAGGAATAAGGGAGTCTAAGTAAATAACTGGCCCACATGCGTTCGTGTTAGTTTGCTAACTTATAATAACAATGATCTCGTTTTTAAGCTTGGTTTGGGGAACGTGAAACTTGAGGGCGATAATCATTCATGACATTTCCAAAACCCTAAGGTAAGTTTTTGATCTCTTTACTTGTTTTCTTATTTTTTGAAATTTTCTATCATTTTAATAAAGGCCAATGTGGATTGATTATGATGGAAAATGTAAAACTTGCTTTGTAACTAATGCATTGCATGAGGACATTGCAATGGTCAAGTGTAGGGTTCCTCCTCATCATCCTCTATGTTAAGACATAGTTTGCTTGGCGCACGTATAATCCTTACAGACCTACGTAGAGGAATTAATTCCGGTGGAGCTCCCAGACTTTCTGGCTCTATTGGAATTTCTTCGCTAGTATTTTCAGAAGGCAATGTATCTTCTTGAATTTCTTCAAGATCATAATCTCTCCCACTGAATTCTTGATTTACAAGATCACTTTCAAGGAAGTCTCCATACCGAGCCACAACAACTTTGTTCTCAGCCGGATAATAAAAGTAGTAACCCATAGTTTCCTTAGGGTAACCTACAAAGATACATTTTATAGAGCGTTGTTGGAATTTATCTCTAGAGTCACGTTTCACATACGCCTCACAACCCCAAATCTTTAAATAAGACAAATATGGCTTTTTGCCATGCCATAGTTCATATGGTGTCTTATCAACCTTCTTTGTGGGAACCATATTCAGAATACGGACAACAGATTCTAAAGCATAATCCCAAAAGGATAAAGGTAAAGTTGTAAGATTAAACATAGATCGCACCATATATAATAATGTACGGTTTCTCCTTTCGGATACACCATTTTGTTGTGGAGTATATGGAGAAGTGAGTTTCTAACAATTCCATTTTCACTTAAATAATCTTTAAACTCTTGACTTAAATATTCACCGCCTCGATCAGAACGAAGAGCTTTAATCTTCTTTCCTAGTTTCAGTTCTACTTCTGCCTTAAACACTTTGAATGTTTCAAATACCTCATGTTTATGCTTAAGTAAATAAACATAACCATAACGACTATAATCATCCGTAAATGTTAAAAAGTAGCTAACACCTTTCCTTGACACATGTCTAAGTGGTCCACACACATCAGTATGTATTAGTCCAAGTAGATCAGTAGCCCTTTCAATATTATTATTAAAAGATTTTTTGGTCATCTTTCCAGATATACAAGACTCACATTTATCAAATGATTCATCATTGATATTTCCCAAAAGACCATCACGTTGAAGCTTTTGTATGCGAGTCTTCCCAATATGGGCAAGTCTACAATGCCAAAGATAAGAAGAGTTCTTGTCTAACTTTCTCTTCTTATTCATGCTAAACACAGAATTAATGTTTCTCTTGGAATTATTATGATACATGCTAATTTCAAAAACACCATTCACAGAAATTGCATCAAAATAGAATAAGCCATCTTTGAAAACAGAAATTCTATTATTATCAATAGTGTGAATAAATCCAAGATCCGACATACGCGAAAAGGAAATAACACCCCTAACAATATTAGGAGCAAAATGACAATTATTTAATCTCAGTACTAAACCCGACGGTAAAACTAGATTAAATGTTCCTATAGCTTCAACCGCTACTTGTGCGCCATTGCCCACATGCAGAAATTGTTCCCCAAAGGTAAGCTTCCTCTCCAACTCAAATCCCTGCATAGTATTACAAATATTAATACCACACCCTGTATCATATACCTAGGAATTTGATTTGTATGTAAGATTAAATAACTCTATCAAATATAAGTTACCTGAAGACGCTGCAGCACCAAGCTCAGCCTTCTTCTTTATTTCACGCAACTCTTCGAGATAAAGAGGGCAGTTCCTCTTCCAATATCCACTTGCCTTGCAATGGAAACAAGTCTCATCCTTCTGAGATTGATTCTTCTTGACAAAGTTTTGCTTGGGTTTAGAGTAAGTCGCAACTTGTTTGCCCTTATCACCCTTGCCTTTGCCCTTGCCTTTCTTGTTGTTCTTGTTCGGTTTTGCCTTACTCACTCCACCCTTTTGTACATAAAGCACAGGAGGAGTAGAAGTAGATGCCTTGTCCTTTAACCCCTTTTCATAGTCAATGAGCATTGCATGCAAATCATTCACTGTCTTCCCCGTGCAATGCATATTATACTTACGAACAAAATGATTGAAGTCCTTGTTAAGGGACCTATTGATCAAGTTGATAGCCATATTATGATCATAGGGTTGTCCTAGTGCAATGAGCTGTTCCATATAACCCCTCATCTCCAAATAATGGGCACTTACAGACTTTCCAAGAGCTTGCTTGCAACTATGGAGAGCATCTACCAAGTCGTAGATTTCCACAGCTTGTGGCTTTTCTAACATAGCCTTGAGCTCATCAAGCATTCGCTTAGGAGAACATAGCTCATACTTCTGTTGAAGTGGAGAAGCCATTCTTCCTAACATTAAAGCAGCCACCTCAGAGTGCTTCTTGACGTTAGCAGCGTGTTCAAGCCTTTGCGCATCAGATGCTCCTTCAGCAAGATCCTCCGGATAAGGAGTAGTCAAGATCTCGATAGTACCCGCTGCTCTCAGAACTATTCTTAGTGAGCGATACCAATCATTGAAGTTAGGGCCAGTAAGTTCGGGACACTCAAAGAAACCTTTGAACGCAGAACTCATAGTCATATTGTGTTCGGGTTGAGCCATTTCTACAGAAATAAGTTCAAACATTAGTATTTTTGATAATACCATTCAAGAAAATAAAATTACCCCGATAACAAAACCATAGTATTTTCCTTGAAACTAGAATCCATATTGACATAAACTTATCAGATCAGTTGATCTGCTAGTGACAAATGTATTCAACACGGTAACTTGTCGAACAATAATTGACAAACAAATTTGCAATTTCTAGATATTTTAGGGATTTACGTTGCCAAAAGTCTCTTTGCATCGAAAACATGTTTCATCCCTACTTTATGCCTTAAGTTTCCAGATCTCACTAAGTAACTCAATCAAGTCGACTAATCTAAAGAACGTAAAACCTTCATGTGCAATCTTATTCAGTCATGAAGTTTTCTTTCCATTACATCGTCCAAAATCTCATTTAAAGACAATTATAACTTCAAGTGTTCGTCAATTAGATGGCGTAAGACTTAAATTTAAGGGTATTGATTTTGGTGTCAAAATCATGTATGAAGAAGCATGCATACATCTTCATAGCATCAGTTTAATATAACTTTTAGTAAACCTTTTGGTGAGACTAAAATCTCCTCATATATTTGCAAGTCGAGGTTAAAGAATAATAACCGTAGGTAATTCCAACTTTGACGCACAGGCAAGCCGGGAATTTGGTCAGCGCTGAAGCATAACACCTCCTTCCTTAACCGGGTACATGACCAGCGGTGCGTTATACCCAGTTTATAGTTTGTCAAAATTGAGTAGGCCGTTAAGTTATCATTGCAATTCCAATCAACGCAAATCATATGTAAATTAGATCTCAAAACAATTCATAAATTTATATATGATTTAGTCCATATTAATTTTACTTAAAAAATTTTACCCTTGTTTCAACATACAATCAATATAAAACGTATGAAAACAAGTAGGTACAAAAAACTAAATCAAACAGCCACATGCATAACAATTTATTCAAAGAACCTAAAATCTAGGGTTTTTATAAACATAAAAGTCTTCCCTAATTTTAAAACTTTGAATCAAATAAAGCAAATAGCATATAAAATCCCATTGGTCCGTGAAAAACATGCACGTTCATCACGGATCTACCACATATTCTTAACAATTAAAACACTACGGATCGTAACCATACATGACATAACAATTAAATCATGCAAACATCTAAAGATTCATACCATGTAATTTTAGGGTTTAAAAAAAACTTTTTTTTATAAAAAAAAATTCGGCAAAACCGATTTTTAAAAACAATAAAAAACAAAACCCTAATTTTTGTTAAAACTTAAAAATTAACATGTAATTTTAACTCAAATCATAATTAGTTAAAAACCTTTATGTAGAAACTAGAAGGGGGGGGGGGTTGAATAGTTTCTTATATTTACTTGTTAAAAGGTGGTTTTCAAAAAATCCTTTTTCAAAAACTTAAGCTTGAGGAAATATGTGAAATCTTCTTATGCACAATATGAACAATGATAGTGTAACTAAACTAATCTATATCAACGCCGCCGCCGGTTCCCTCCAAAAAATCAGATAAAGGCAGTAAAGGCATATCTTGAGCTTGAGGAGGCATATCTTGAGCTTGAGGAGGCAGCATATCTTGAGCTTGAGGCATATCTTGAGCTTGAGGAGGCTTATCTTGAGCTTGAGGAGGCATATCTTGAGCTTGAATTGTCTGCTGTGCAGAAGCTTGGATCTGCTGCTTCAACTCGGTTAAATGCAACTGCTGGTCTTGGTTCCTTTCGGGCGTGCAGGTGGATCCTGTCTCCTTCTTTTGTTCTGGTTCCCGTGCGTGTAGGAGGTCTTTTTTATGCAATTTCGATTTTTGATGTGTGTCTTGCTCCGGCAAAACAGGAAGGGAATCAAATTTGACAATTACAGTAAGCAGCATAGCCCCTCTGAAGCTCTGTTTCGGCCATCTACGGGCGGGAAAACACTACTTTTTGATCAAAAAAACATAAGGCCATTTAAAGGCTCTTTTCTTGTGTTCTTGAGTACACGTTAGGATATTACTTCAGGGGCTATCCAAGCCATTGAGGAGCCTGCTCAAGCTGCTGAGGATGATGAAGACTATCGCCCACAATTAGAACCATCTAAAATAACGTATATGATGGATCCATTACGAATGTATCGTCCCAGAAGACCATCACTCTAGTTTCACTGATCGATCAACGCGGTTATTTCGCGGACCTTTCTGTTCCTAGTTAAAGTGTAGGCCTTTTGGACTTAATCTGGGACTTGTACTTGCTCTGCTATTCTACCCCATCCTGGCTGAGGAAGAGTTATGGGCGCGTAAAAAAAAATACGCTGATGGGGGGCGTGCATACTATGTGTAATGCTTCAAGCATTTACGAGAAATAATAAATAAAAAGGCCATTCCATTTTGACAAAGGTCATGCGAAGGGGGCCAGTCCAAGATCGTACTGTTCCCCTACAAAGACAACAGACGCTCTCAACGGCTAGGAGCCACTCTCTTTCTGAGTTATTCCAGCTTCTTCATGATTTCATGCCGTGGTGAACAAACAAAACATAACAAAAATATATGCACAAAGAATAAAGAATGTAAAGAGTTAAGGGTAAAAAAGATCAAACCGAACACCAAGGATTTATAGTGGTTCAGCAACGAAGCTCACTCCTCGTTCCTACTCCACTCCTCGAGTACTCCTTACTCGAGAGTTCACTACATAACAAGCTCCTTATGGTGGAGAAAACCGTACACTTCGCTTAACCAATTTCCAACTCTAAGCTAAAAGTCGAGCCCTAATCGTAGCTAGGACCAATCTACACAACTATACTTAGTACATACACAACTTCCAAATAGACACAACTACTTGGATCTTCACAACTATGACACAACAAAAAATGTATAAAATTAGATCTTCAATGGATCTTTGGTGGTGGACTCAACACTTCACAAGGATAGTGTTCTTCTCTTTGCACTTGGAGAGGAAAGGATGGAAGAACAAGATTCACTTCTTAAACAAGTAGTAATCAAACAAATGATCAAAGATTTGAGTGATTAAAGAAGAGTGTTTGAATCTGGAAATAGATGTGCAAAAGAGGTGAGTTGAAAAGCTGAGAATGGTCCACTATTTATAGGACAAAGGGCCAACGGCTATATCTGCCCGCGGTTCTTTATCTTAGCCCGCGATACCTTATCGATAAGGAACCGCCTAGGAGCTAAGGAACCGCTGGACTAGACTCCGCTCCCTTTTTTCCTTTAGTGGTGGAGGTCATATCTGGTTTAAAAAATATCCTAATAGAATATTCCTAACCAAAAAAGAATATGCCATTTTCAAATTTTCACATAATTAATTTAATAAAACATTTTCTTAAAAAGAAAGTTTAATAAAAACTTGTCACACTTAATAAAAAGTGAGTTTTAAGAAAAGATTAAATCACTTGATCACTTGATTAAGGTTAGTACTTGTTTATCCATACCTTAAGTGAAAATGGGTAAAATGAAAAATACTTGAACTCAAGAATTCGTTTTTCGTTGTTTTCGTAAATGCTTGTTTTTACATATTGTCGTAATCAAAACTAAGAGAGACCGAAAAATGCAAGTAACGCTTTTAGGCATCATTGCATTAACAATCTCCCCCTTTTTGATTCCGAAAATACATAAACTCAATCACACAAAAAAACAAGATTTTCGAAGACGAGTTTATTCATTTCTCCCCCTTTGTCGAAGCAAAAGGGTTGCACAAGTCGGTATTGAAGAGATGGACTTTGCAAAGACTCCCCCTTGGTGCTTACTCCCCCTAGCTTGGGGCACCGAGGAATCGAGATATGGTGACAAGCTACATAGAAGGGTTAGTTGAACAAAAGAAACAACTAACAAAATATAGCAATAGGTCACAAAATAAAAGAGAAGAAAGTAAAAAGACAAAGATCCAATATAGATTACTAAAAAAAACATCATACAAAGATGTATGGAAAAAGAAACAAGACAAAAGCATAAATCTAATCCTAGTTATTCTAGAATTCTAAAATTTTGCTTGAATTTGGTGTCTTGAGGATAAGAAACCAATGCTTATATGAAAGACAAGGTAATAGCGGAGGGTGGTGGTGGTGGCTTGTTGGAGATCTCATAATCATAGTGAAGAGGAGGCTTGATTAAGAGACTCTTGATGTAGCTCAACTCCTCATAGATGTGTGCCATAGCAAGATGTTGATATTGACAACAATGACAATATGTTCCATGGTGCATGACATTATCATGAGAAGGAGGAAGAACACTAAAGGGTGGTGGTGGAAGAAAAGATGTTCCACAATCAACATTCTTGGTAGGAGAGATGTGATTAAGAGTGTTCTTGGGTGAGATTGGATTGTAATGGTTCTTGGGTGAGTTGGGATTGAAAGCAATTGGAGAAAATGGAGGAGATTCAAGGATTTCATTGGGAGAATAAGACATTTTGGGATGTGAAGTATGGCAAAATGCTTATGGTTTAAATAGGGAAGGCTTAAGGTATTTTTTAGGGTGGTCAAAGGGTTTGAAACAAAGATTCTCAAAAATGTTGGAGCAAATCTGGAGTGTAGAAACTAGAAGGGGGGGGGGTTGAATAGTTTCTTATATTTACTTGTTAAAATGTGGTTTCCAAAAATCCTTTTTCAAAAACTTAGGCTTGAGGAAATATGTGAAATCTTCTTATGCACAATATGAACAATGATAGTGTAACTAAGCTAATACTAACAAATATAGATGCACAAAGAATAAAGAATGTAAAGAGTTAAGGGTAAAGAAAGATCAAACCGAACACCAAGGATTTATAGTGGTTCGGCAACGAAGCTCACTCCTCGTTCCTACTCCACTCCTCGAGTACTCCTTACTCGAGAGTTCACTACACAACAAGCTCCTTATGGTGGAGAAAACCATACACGTCGCTTAACCAATTTCCGACTCTAAGCTAAAAGTCGATTCCTAATCGTAGCTAGGACCAATCTACACAACTATACTTAGTACATACACAACTTCCAAATAGACACAATGATAGGTGTGTAAACACCCATCCTTTTTACCACTTAATTACAATAATAACCGAGCCAAAACGTGTATTTATGTCATTTATGTCGGAATTATGCTGGTTTGTGTTTTTGTTGTGATTTAGGACGAAAAGGTGAAAAGTGGAGAAAACACGGCTTTCACGGGCTTTTATCGAAGAAAAAGACAAAAGACGAGGTCGAAAGATCAAGAGTGCAAAAAGAACAGAAGTCCAAGACCAATTCTGAAGATTTATCGAAGAAAAAGTCAAAAGACGGAAGTTTACTTAAAGCCGAAGAACTCAAGTCTAATTTATTGAAGAATTACAAGACGAGTTCAAAGAAATCCCGAGCCAAAAGTCATTAAAGTCCAAGATTTGAGAAGATTAAAAGGCTTAAGGACTAATGGTGCAATTAAGAGAAAGAAGAAAGAGGGAGGAAGCTTCCTAAGCTCCTCCCTAATCTCCCTATATATAGATTAGGTAGTTGTCATTTCATAGTTGTTGGTGGCTTGACAACCTACTCTTCCACCATTTTCAATTCCCTGCATTTTAATTTCTTGCACCTTAATCTTCATGTAATGCACATTTAAATTCCTTTTAATTCCAAGTAAGTTTACCTTTGATTGTTGTTAATCTTCATCTTTTATTGTTAATCTCCTTCTACCTTTCTTGTTTGATTTGTTCTTCATCTTCATTGTTCTTGTTCTTGAGTTTTTATGGTTTTGATCAAGTGGGTTTTGATTGATTTGGCTTTGTTTGTTAGTTTTGATGATTTGTTTTGATTAAGTATTGTTAGTAGATCATTTGTGGTTGTTTTGGATTAATCTTTTGGTGTGTTTTGGTTAGATTTGATTAAATTCGTGTTTGGTTTTCATCCTACTGTTCTTCTGTTCATGCTTACTGTATCTTGTCCAGATATTCCGGATCATCTGCTTACTTTGTCTTCTATTCGGAATATCTGTTTATTCCGGATAGAGTCCCTTATTCAGAATACTTTTTATTCCTGATAGAGTCCCTTATTCGGAATACTTTTTATTCCGGATAGAGTCCTTTATTCGGAATACTTGTTATTCCGGATAGAGTCCTTTATTCGGAATGTTAGGTTATTCCGGATAGGGTGTTTCATTCGGAATGTTCAAGTATTCCGGATTGAACCTTTATTCCGAGTAGAACATTTTTCCTTTTTTATTCCGGATCAAGTCTTATTCCGGATGAACACGTTTATTCCGGATGAAGGCTTTATTTCGAATGAGTTTTTCAGTTTTTAGTTTTAAGCGTTATTTTTCCCGCCTTTTTCTTTATTTGCACTTTTACTTGCTTTCCTTTTAGTTTAAGTTTAAGTTTGAGTTATTTACCTTTATTGCTTTTAATTTCTCGTCATTTACTTTTCGCCAACTTTTATTCTTTCATTGTTGTTTCTTTTTAGCGTCTTTATTGTTATTTGTTGCAAGTCTTTATTTTTCGTTAGTTTTAGACAACGACAACTCTTTCATTTGATTCACCAAGAACAACTAATCTCGCACAATTAACCGGAAATCAATTCGAAGAGATTCCGAGAAACAAACTTTTCAACCAAGTAAAATCTAGTTATTAAAATGGCGCCGCTGTCGGCTCTTTTCGTGAGGATTAACGGTTTTTTGTGAGAGACGCGTTGGCTTTTGGGATCCGTTCACTTGTGAACGTTATTTTTTTTTTGTATCAAAATTTTCAAAAATCCAAAAACATTTGAAAGTATTAAAAAGCATTTCTTTTTCAAATTTTTGCACCAAAAATATTCTTCTTGCTTATCTATCTTTCTTTATGGATTCTTATGTCCATTGCGTCGGGTGTGGGAGACGATTATACGGGAACGACTCATGTCAATGGTGTACATGTGAGCGGTGTGGAAACGATATCGACAATACACAATTCCTATTCGGATTTTTTCCCTTGTGCAACTCGACTAATTCGTCCTTTTTGAACCCACCTCCTCCTGTTCCCCTGTGCATCTATTGTGGAAGCGATTCTCATTGGCATGTTTCATGCCCGGTTCGATACCCGTATGGTCACGAGCAAGAACCGGAGTACAATTATGACAATGATAATAGCTATCCACAAGAAGCACCCAGTTTCTCTCCATACCCATGGTGCTATATTTGTGGGGGCCCTCACGATGCTTCTTTTTGTGATCCGTCGCAAGTCTTTGAGAAAGTTTCGTGCTATCATCCCAGTGTCTATATCTTTGAGCCCCCACATCACACCTTCAATCATCAATCCTCTCAGCAAATTAGTCTTGATCAACAATTCACTACTTTGAATGGCATTCTAGAAAGTATAGCTCAACTCCGAGCTGACTTGCATCCAGAAAAGCAACCTTTGCTTGATGTGGACGAAACCTTGAAAACCACCGACACCTTTTTGAGCCAATTTAGTCGTTTTCCCTTCTTTTCTACACCAAAATGTTTAATTACAGCGTGGGATAGAATTGGTGAAATTGAACATACTCGGGGCGATGAACAACAAAAGTTGCTACATGAGCTTCTTAAAGATATGGAGGTTATCAAGGAAGAGTTAGCCGACTACGTCACTCCTAACTGGACTCGTCCGATCTATTATGATGATGACGACGACGATGATGTCTACACTTTCAACCAATCTTCTGAAGTTGCTGCTCCTACTCTCAATGTTCCTACTGCGTCTAAGGATCTAGATTCGTTGAATGAGCTTAGTGATGTTGGTCTCGACAAATTATTGGATGATGAGGTTTGTGACTTACCTATGGAGCCTGAGGACGACGTTGCTCTTACGGAAGAGGTCGATCCTAGTGATGACGATTCTTCTCTCCGCTATGAGAATTTCACTTTTGAAATTTCTCAATCTCCACCAGGAGATGCGGGTGATGACGATTTATTCTTTCGGGCTTACGAGAAGTTCACCGATGAACTTGATCTTGTGGATGAGGTGGAAGACGTGCTTCTTCGCGATAGATTACGGAAAGTGCACCTTCTTATTGCTCAAATCGAAGAGTTGACTTCTCTTTCTCTTTCCGAGTCTTTACCTCCATCTATTCCTCCCGTTGAAGATAATGACCCATTGCTGGAAGAAATCGATATCCACTCCATCTCTCCAGGTATTGATGATTATGACACGGAGGGGGACATTATTTTTGATAATTTGCTGCAGGAAGGTATTGTCCCAAATCCCCCTCCCGAGCACCTTTCATCCACTCCGTTAGAGACCATCACGGAGGATGAGTGCTTTGAACCGGGAGGTAACATTGATTATGCTATGATTGATACCCATACGGCTTTGCCGTTTGCTCAGCATCCATTGTCTTTGGGGGAGGACAATGTGCTTACTTCACCCACCCCACCTCCCGTGGATCTTGATTTCACATACTTTACGTATGTTGAAAGGACCTTTCTCCCATACAAGACTTATCCCCCCGCCTCTCCTTTGTTGATGTTAACCGGGAACGAGGACAAAGTCTTTGATCCCGGTATTGCATTCGAGGCTTCCCCATGGACCATTTAATTCGGGGACGAGTCAGCCTCGTGACTCGGTTAATATAAACAAGCGCTTTTTGGGAGGCAACCCAATTATCTATCTATCTTTCCCTGTTTTCACCATAAGTGTATGGGGAGCCCCGTGGTGTTTCTTGCTTTCTTTCTTATCATGTGCAGGGATTAGAGCTTCAAAGACACACTCTTGATAACTTTTGACGAACCGTGATTCCGTGTTCCATTTTCCCGGTTCTATCCTAAACTCTTTTCGATTCACTATTTTATATTTTCCAATATTAAAATAGGAATCTCTTTAGTTGTCTCTTCCTTAGCGAGATTTAAACAAAGTGCACAATGTCCTAAGTGTAGGGGAGTTTACTCCCACATGCTTAAACATTGAGGACAATGTTTATATTAAGTGTAGGGGGACTTCTATCGAAGTTAAGTGGCCTTTTCCTTGTATTTGTCCTCATTATAACCGGAAAATCAATTTTTCGACATTTTTCAAAATTTTTGATCTATTTTGGCCTATGAGTTTTTCCCTTTGTATAGTTATTTTCTTTCTTTGCTAGAATAAATCTTTAATAAAGCGGTTTTAATTTTCAAACGTTGTGAATCTTTTGACTCAACCCGAGTTTACTTATCTAAGTTTACTCTAGCTAGTATCCTTAACGTGTTTAAGTCAATTTTTGCTAGGCTTTTATATAGGGAGCTATAAAACACGAAAGTCTTAACTCTCACGGGTTAAGAACAAGAACTTTTCGTAAGTTCCTATAATTGATCCTAGAGAGTCGTTTATCAAGGGAACTTTAAAATGCGATTTCTAAACTTGAAAAAGTCTAAGAGTTTGCAAGATCCTATAGGCGACTCGAAAACCCAAAACTTTGATTTAATAGGCTAAGCATCCACGAGTCTCATTCCTTGAGATTTTAAATTGTGGAGAACGAGAGATGATAGAGTCAATTATAAGTTTGGTATTCTTTCGTGAATTTATGTGAGTTAATTATAAGCCTATTCTCCCATCGCTTGCTAATAAATTTATCTGCAATAAATAAGGTTGTACGATTTGAAAAGTTACTTAGCTTCTAGCCCAAGATCGTTTATAATTTGCTCGGTATGGATTAGAGTTCATAGCCAAGGCATAACTTATTGAAGCGGGATGCGAAGATTGGCGAGTCCAAAAAGGTCCTAACAAGACATGAGGGCTACATTTTGTTGCTAAAGATCCCAAGTGATGTGAAGAATCATTTATCAAAGATCAATATGAAGGATCGAGACACACGACGAAAAGCAAAAACTACCCAAAAGTCATGGAGAAGCCTATCCGAAAAGGCCCTAACAAGGTATGAGGATAAGTTGATCCAAGTCCAAAAAGGAGGCGGATCGTTGTATATCAAAGTCCAAAATAAAGATTGGAGAAAAATGAAGAAGTCGTGGTCCAAGTATGAATCTCTCAGAACTTCGAGTGAAGAAATTCCTATTATGAAGAGAAGGCCATTATTTCATGAACGTCTCTCAAGGTTTGAAGTATGAAGTCGCTGCCAAATATCGGTCCGAGAAAGGTCTCAAATCGCGAAGCGAGTTATGCCAAGATATGAACTTTATGAGGTCCCGAGAAGCAGTTTTAAAAGATTTTGTCCTTTAGCTAACTATTGATTAAATCGTTCACTCTATTTTCAGCCTTAATAACTATCAAAATAAGTCAAAAATGCATCCTTGTGATCATTCAAGACAACAATAAAATATAAGAGATACACCTAGGAATAAGGGAGTCTAAGTGAATAATTGGCCCACATGAGTTCGTGTTAGTTTGCTAACTTATAATAACAATGATCTCGTTTTTAAGCTTGGTTTGGAGAAAGTGAAAACTTGAGGATGATGATCATTCACAACATTTCCAAAACCATAAGGTATGATTTTTATTTCTTTACTTGTTTCGTAATTTTCTATCTTTTTAATAAAGGCCAATATGGATTGAGTTTAATGAAAAATGTAAACGTGCTTTGTAACTAATGCATTGCATGAGGACATTGCAATGGTCAAGTGTAGGGGATTTGATAGGTGTGTAAACACCCATCCTTTTTACCACTTATTTACAATAATAACCGAGCCAAAACGTGTATTTTATGTCATTTATGTCGGAATTATGCGTTGTTTGTGTTTTTGTTGTGATTTAGGACGAAAAGGTGAAAAGTGGAGAAAACACGGCTTTCACGGGCTTTTATCGAAGAAAAAAACAAAAGACGAGGTCGAAAGATCAAGAGTGCGAAAAGAACGGAAGTCCAAGACCAATTCTGAAGATTTATCGAAGAAAAAGTCAAAAGACGGAAGTTTACTTAAAGCTGAAGAACTCAAGTCTAATTTATTGAAGAATTACAATACGAGTTCAAAGAAATCCCGAGCCAAAAGTCATTAAAGTCCAAGATTTGAGAAGATTAAAAGGCTTAAGGACTAATGGTGCAATTAAGAGAAAGAAGAAAGAGGGAAGAAGCTTCCTAAACTCCTCCCTAATCTCCCTATATATAGATTAGGTAGTTGTCATTTCATAGTTGTTGGTGGCTTGACAACCCACTCTTCCACCATTTTCATTTCCCTGCATTTTAATTTCTTGCACCTTAATCTTCATGTAATGCACCTTTAAATTCCTTTTAATTCCAAGTAAGTTTACCTTTGATTGTTGTTAATCTTCATCTTTTATTGTTAATCTCCTTCTACCTTTCTTGTTTGATTTGTTCTTCATCTTCATTGTTCTTGTTCTTGAGTTTTTATGGTTTTGATCAAGTGGGTTTTGATTGATTTGGCTTTGTTTGTTAGTTTTGATGATTTGTTTTGATTAAGTATTGTTAGTAGATCATTTGTGGTTGTTTTGGATTAATCTTTTGGTGTGTTTTGGTTAGATTTGATTAAATTCGTGTTTGGTTTTCATCCTACTGTTCTTCTGTTCATGCTTACTGTATCTTGCCCATATATTCCGAATCATCTGCTTACTTTGTCTTCTATTCGGAATATCTGTTTATTCCGGATAGAGTCCCTTATTCGGAATACTTTTTATTCCTGATAGAGTCCCTTATTCGGAATACTTTTTATTCCGGATATAGTCCTTTATTCGGAATACTTGTTATTCCGGATAGAGTCCTTTATTTGGAATGTTAGGTTATTCCGGATAGGGTGTTTCATTCGGAATGTTCAAGTATTCCGGATAGAACCTTTATTCCGAGTAGAACATTTTTCCTTTTTTATTCCGGATCAAGTCTTATTCCGGATGAACACGTTTATTCCGGATGAAGGCTTTATTCCGAATGAGTTTTTCAATTTTTAGTTTTAAGCTTTATTTTTCCCGCCTTTTTCTTTATTTGCACTTTTACTTGCTTTCCTTTTAGTTTAAGTTTAAGTTTGAGTTATTTACCTTTATTGCTTTTAATTTCTCGTCATTTACTTTTCGCCAACTTTTATTCTTTCATTGTTGTTTCTTTTTACCGTCTTTATTGTTATTTGTTTCAAGTCATTATTTTTCGTTAGTTTTAGACAACGACAACTCTTTCATTTGATTCACCAAGAACAACTAATCTCGCACAATTAACCGGAAATCAATTCGAAGAGATTCCGAGAAACGAACTTTTCAACCAAGTAAAATCTAGTTATTACACAACTACTTGGATCTTCACAACTATGACACAACTACAAGTGTATAAAATTAGATCTTCAATGGATCTTTGGTGGTGGACTCAATACTTCACAAGGATAGTGTTCTTCTCTTTGCACTTGGAGAGGAAGGGATGGAAGAACAAGATTCACTTCTTAAACAAGTATTAATCAAACAAATGATCAAAGATTTGAGTGATTAAAGAAGGGGTTTTGAATTTGGAAATAGATGTGCAAAAGAGGTGAGTTGAAAAGCTGAGAATGGTCCACTATTTATAGGACAAAGGGGCCAACGGCTATATCTGCCCGCGGTACCTTATCTTAGCCCGCGGTACCTTATCGATAAGGACCCGCCTAGGAGCTAAGGTACCGCTGGACTAGACTCCGCTCCCTTTTTGTCCTTTAGTGGTGGAGGTCATATCTGGCTTAAAAAATATCCTGATAGAATATTCCTAACCAAATAAGAATATGCCATTTTCAAATTTTCAAATAATTAATTTAATAACACATTTTCTTAAAAAGAAAGTTTAATAAAAACTTGTCACACTTAATAAAAAGTGAGTTTTAAGAAAAGATTAAATCACTTGATCACTTGATTAAGGTTAGTACTTGTTTATCCATACCTTAAGTGAAAATGGGTAAAATGAAAAATACTTGAACTCAAGAATTCGTTTTTCGTTGTTTTCGTAAATGCTTGTTTTTACATATTGTCGTAATCAAAACAAAGCGAGACCAAAAAATGCAAGTAACGTTTTTAGGCATTATTGCATTAACAATCCCCCCCTTTTTGATTCCGACAATACATAAACTCAATCACACAAAACAAGATTTTCGAAGACGAGTTTATTCATTTCTCCCCCTTTGTCGAAGCAAAAAGGTTGCACAAGTCGGTGTTGAAGAGACAGACTTTGCAAAGACTCCCCCTTGGTGCTTACTCCCCCTAGCTTGGGGCATCGAGGAATCGAGATATGGTGACAAGCTACATAGAAGGGTTAGTTGAACAAAAGAAACAACCAACAATATATAGCAATAGGTCACAAAAAAAATAAAAGAGAAGAAAACACAAAGACAAATATCCAAGATAGGTTACTAAAAGAACATCATACAAAGAAGTATGGAAAAAGAAACAAGCCAAAAGCATCAATCTAATCCTAGTTATTCTTGAATTCTAAGATTTGCTTGAATTTGGTGTCTTGTGGATAAGCAACCAATGCTTATATGAAAGACAAGGTAATGGCGGAGGGTGGTGGTGGTGGCTTGTTGGAGATCTCATAATCAAAGTGAAGAGGAGGCTTGATTAAGAGACTCTTGATGTAACTCAACTCCTCATAGATGTGTGCCATAGCAGGATGTTGATATTGGCAACATTGACAATATGTTCCATGGTGCATGACATTATCATGAGAAGGAGGAAGAACACTAAAGGGTGGTGGTGGAAAAAAAGAAGTTCCACAATCAACATTCTTGGTAGGAGAAATGTGATTAAGAGTGTTCTTGGGTGGGTTTGGATTGTAATGGTTTTTGGGTGAGTTGGGATTGAAAGCAATTGGAGAAAATGGAGGAGATTCAAGGCTTTCATTGGGAGAATAAGACGTTTTTAGATGTGAAGTAATGCAAAATGCTTATGGTTTAAATAGGGAAGGCTTAGGGTATTTTTGGGATGGTCAAAGGGTTTGAAACAAAGATTCTCAAAAAAAGTTGGAGCAAATATGGAGTTTCAGACAAAAACCCGAAAAAGGAAGGCACTGTAGGCGGTTCCTTAGCAAGGCTGGCGGTACCTTATCAATAAGGTACCGCGGTTCACATATGGAACCGCCTGCAGAGGCAGTGTTTGGTGTTTGGAGGAAGATTTTTCAGCAAATCTTATTTTTCTAGTCTAACTTATCATAGGGATATGCTTAAAAGCAAAGATAGACAAAGAAAACATATGCAAACTTACCAAATAGAGATTTGACCAAAATACATGGATTAAAATTATCGATGTAGGAGGTGTGTAAGACAAGACCTTAAGTCATGACATAATGATCCTCTATGATTCTATCTTGGTCTTGCTATGTTTGAGAGAATCATACATATGAGTTATGTAAGCTCTAGATTAATAGCGAGAATCTATGAAAAATCGTTTTTAGATTGAATTAACAATGTCAAACGAATTTCTCAACCATTTTCGAAAGAGACTTTGAGAATTTTGAAAAGGAGAACAGAGGGTTTTTTCAAAAAGAGTTTGGAAGACTCAATGACTCAAAGTGGTAAAAGAAAACACACAAAAAGAAAAAGGTAATTAAGGAAGATGTTCCATTAATCCTAGACCTAGACGCAAGTAATTAAAAGGTTCCCTCTTAAGTGGCTTAGTGAAGATGTCGGCTAAGTTTTCCTCGGAGGGTACCTTCTCAATTGAAATGTTCCCCTTTTGAACATTATCCCTAAGGAAATGGTGTCTAATTTCTATGTGTTTGGTTCGCGAATGTTGCACGGGATTCTTGCTAAGGTCTATAGCGCCTTTATTATCGCACATGATGGGAACATCATCAAGAGAAATCCCGTAATCAACAAGCGCTTGCTTCATCCATAGAGCTTGTTGGCATGCTTTTCCGACACTCACATACTCGGTCCGTGGTGGATATTGCAAGAGCGGTTTGTTTCTTGGAGAACCAAGAATTTAAACAACAACCCATGAAGGTACAAACTCCACTAGTGCTTTTCCGGTCCACATAGTCTCCCGCATGATCCGAGTCCGCATAGACGATGGTTTCTACGTCGGTCCCTTTAGGATACCATAATCCTAAATGTAGAGTGCCTTTAATGTATCGGAAGATACGCTTAACCACTTCGAGGTGAGAGGTTTTGGGAGCCTCTTGGAAGTGAGCA
Organism: Glebionis coronaria; assembly: GCA_025667525.1. Classification (NCBI taxonomy): domain Eukaryota; kingdom Viridiplantae; phylum Streptophyta; class Magnoliopsida; order Asterales; family Asteraceae; genus Glebionis; species Glebionis coronaria. The sequence continues at coordinate 163,811,161 of CM046874.1, forward strand.
CAAAGGCAAACACTAAACATGATATCCGGTCGACTTGCCGTTAGGTACAACAAACTACCAATCATACCTCTATATTTGGTGTTGTCTACCGACTCACAATCATCATCTACGGTGAGTTTAGTATCCAAGGCCATTGCGGTCTTCATTGGTCTAGATTCTTCTAATCCAAATTTCTTTAGCATTTCTTTAGCGTACTTAGATTGACTAAAGAAAATACCATCGTCCATTTGTTTAATTTGGAGTCCTAAAAAGAAGTTAAGTTCTCCTATCATACTCATTTCAAACTCATCATGCATGATTTTGGCAAAGTCATCACACAATTCTTGACAAGTTGAGCCAAATATAATGTCATCAACATATATTTGTACGATTATGAGGTGAGGACCTTTCTTCTTTGTAAAGAGTGTATTGTCTACCATTCCCATGGTATACTCATGTTTAACAAGAAACGCTTTAAGTCTATCATACCAAGCTTTGGGTGCTTGTTTGAGACCATAAAGTGCCTTCTTAAGCTTGTAAACATGATCCGGTTTCTCAAAATCAATGAAGCCGTGAGGTTGAGCCACATATACCTCCTCATTGATCAAACCGTTAAGAAATGCACTCTTTACATCCATTTGTTGAAGCTTAAAATCTAAGGCCCAAGCGTAGGCTAAAAGGATTCTAATTGATTATAATCTAGCTACCGGTGCATATGTCTCGTCATAATCAATCCCTTCTTGTTGATTATAGCCTTGTTCTACAAGTCTAGCTTTGTTACGAGACACAACACCATTCTCATCTAACTTATTCCTATATACCCATTTGGTTCCTATAATGGTAGAACTTCTAGGTGGAGGAACAAGTTCCCAAACATCATTGGCAACAAATTGATTCAATTCTTCTTGCATCGCAATGACCCAACTCTCGTCCGACAAAGCTTCTTTAACATTCTTTGGTTCAATCAAGGAGACGAAATAAAAGAAGTTGCTTTGGTTTTGGACTTGAGATCTTAGGGTCCTTTGATTTAAGTCACCAATGACATTATTGAGAGTATGATCCCTAGACTCCTTAATGTTTACTTCCTTTTCAACACTAAGGTCTTCAACTCCTATTTTTCTAACCTCTTTGGCTTTAACTAATTCTAATTCATCCAAGTCATCATCAACCAATGGTGGTGTCTTGGGTGAAGGAGGGGTTTCATCAAAGGTTACGTTAAATGATTCTTCAATAACCCCCGAGGTTCTATTTAGGACTATGTAGGCTTTGCTAGTTTGGGAATAACCTAAAAGGATACCTTCGTAAGACTTTGGGTCAAACTTGGTAAGGTAGTCTTTGGTGTTGAGGATAAAGCACTTGCTTCCAAACACCCTAAAGTATTCCAATGAGGGTTTCTTACCTTTAAGAATCTCATAGGGGGTCTTTCCTAGGAAAGGTCGAATAAGAATTTGGTTGAGAATATAAGTCGATGTGTCTACGACATTGCACCAAAACTTTTGAGGCAAAGATTGCTCGTTTAACATCGTCCTACTCATATCTTGGAGAGTCCTATTCTTCCTTTCAACTACCCCATTTGATTGTGGAGTTCGAGGAGCCGAGAAGTTATGGGTAATACCATGAGCTTCACAAAAGGCACCAAATTGCACTGCATTATCAAATTCCCTACCATGGTCCGTCCTAATAGAGACAATTGGACATCCTAGTTGATTTTGAATTCTTCGACTAAAGATTTCGAAATGATCGGAAGCTTCATTCTTAGATGCCAAAAATCTAGTCCAAGTGAATCTAAAATAGTCATCTACTATAACTAGGGTATAAAGGTTACCTCCATAACTCTGTATGGCGGAAGGTCCAAAAAGATCCATATGAAGTAGCTCTAAGCACCGAGCGGTCGAAACCAAATTCGTGGCTTTGTGACTTGAGTGAACTTGCTTTCCAACTTTGCAATCGTCACAAAAGTGACTATCAAACTTCATCTTGGGGAGGTGTCTTACCAACTCCTTAGAGACTAAAGATTGAATTAAACGCATATTAGCGTGACCTAATCTCCTATGCCAAAGAGTAGAACTATCATCTATAGTCGCAAGACATATGTTATCTTTTGACTTCTTATTAACCTTCATGACATAAAGCCCATGCTTTCTAACACCTTTTCCAATGACTTTTCCATCTTTTACGATTTCACTGTCATGTTCTGAAAAGATGACCTTACACTTATTGTCACAAATTTGACCTATACTTAAAAGGTTAAACCCTAAGTTATCTACGTGCTCAACATTTTCAATGGTCATGGAGTCAAGAGAAACCGTACCTTTGCCAATGATATTACCACGTAGACTACTTGCAAATGTGACGTTACCTCCATCATATGCTTTGTAATGCGAGAACAAACTTCGATTACCCGTCATGTGTTTAGAACATCCACTATCCTTAATCCACTCGTTGGGCTCCAAATCAATTCCCAAGCATATCTAGGTAACAACACACAAGATCAAACATTTGGTCCCCAATATCTCATGGGTCCAAAATTGTTAGTTCCAAACATCCCTTGCATTTGGTTGGGATGCATGAATGAAGGAGGGGTTCCCCATGGAGAACAAAATGGAGGAGGGTAGTAATTCATGTAACCATTTTGTTGTTCATTATTTCTCCTAGGTGTATTTGATCTAGGTTTAGAGTTATGATTATTCCTTCTAGGTGTTGGAGTTTTACTTCTAGATCGTGAATTTTTTTGATTATCTCTTTTAGGCGTTGTGGTTCTACTTCTAGGCTTAGATTCATTCCGTATTCTAGGTGGAGTAGAAGATGGTCTTAATAAATTTCTATTTCCCATGAGAGGTTTACTTAATGGCTTGTAGAACTTATCAATAGCATTGTCGTCAAGTATGGGTTATTTAACCTTATTAACAATAAGATACTTTGGTTTTTCATCTAACTTAGACTTTTCAGAAAGTTCAGGATTTTCACCAAAATCAACCTCTGGCCGCGGTACCTTATCTATGGCGGCGGTTCCATATCGATAAGGAACCGCCCCATACAATCTAGGACCGCGCACAGTGGGTGATTTTTGTGATAATCTTACTTGTTTAGGTTCACTAGTTGAGGCTTCATTTGAGTTAAAACCTAGACGAAGTCTTTCCTTTGAATGAACTTGTTTGTTTAACATATCATCAAGAGCACTAGTACCTTTCATGAACTTTTCCAATTTAATGGAGGTGCTCTTGAGATCTTCATTCTCTAATCTAAGTTCCTCACAACTTAAGCAACCTAAATCTACTTCTTTATTTTCTCAAGTATTGCCAATTTCTTCCTAAGTTCATTGATCTCATTTTCAAGCTTAGTTTTGGTTGATTTTAAGGTTTTATTCTTTTCTATGAATTTAAGACTAAGTTTGTGTAAACTATCATATTTGCCTTCAAATTCAATATCATCAAGAGTGGAACTATCATTGCTATAATATTCGGTTTCAGAATGTACCTCTTTAGAAGTGTGAGCCATAAGACATTTCTCCTCTTTGGGGTTGTCATCATCATCTTCACCGCTATCGCTCCAAGCGCCACTAACGAACGTCGTGTGGTTCTTATCGCGAGCGGGCTTTGGACAATCACCAATGAAGTGATTTGGATCACCACATCTAAAGCAATTCCTATCACCTTTTTCGTTCTTGACAAACCGATTCTTTCACAATGGTTTCTTGTCATAGTTGGGTTGCCTAACGTGTTGACCTCGTCTCTTGAAGAACTTCTTGAAATCTCTCACCGCCAATGCATACTCCTCGTCATCACTTTCCGAGGAACTATCATGGTCACTTAGTGCCTTCTTGGCTTTAAGTGCAAGAGATTTCCTTTCACTCTTGGTTTTCACTAATTCCGAGTCCTTCAAAATTATCATCTCATGAACCTTCAAGTTTCCTATGAGTTCATCGAGTGATAAAGTTGAGAGATCTTTTGACTCTTCAATCGCCGTGACTTTTGCTCACCACTTTGGATGTAAAGCCCTTAGAAACTTCCTAACATTGTTCTTGCTAGAAAAACCTTCATCAAGTGCTTTTAGACTAGTAATTATGGTGTTAAACCTAGCAAATGCACTATCAATAGTTTCATCTTCTAATATGACAAATTGTTCATATTGTTGGACAAGAAGATCGATTTTGCTTTCTTTGACTTGGCTATTACCTTGGTGGGTTACTAAAAGAGTGTTCCAAATATCTTTAGCGGTTTCACACATAAAAATTCTTTCATACTCTTTCTTAGGCAAAGCATTATAAATCACCATTTTAGCCTCATTATTTTTTGAAAGTTTCTTTTTAGTATCGTCATTAGCTTTGTCAAAAGTGACCAATTCTTTTGTTTTAGAAACTTCATTAAATTGATAAGGTAAAAAATCACCATTGGTAATAACATGCCAAAGATCTAAATCTTTTGATTTCACATAAGTTTCAAATCTATTTTTCCAATATATAAAACTATCGGTTTCAAAAAGTGGTGGTCTTTGCATAGATTGCCCTTCTAGGTATTTGTTGGAATCCATAGATCGATTCAAGTTTTAAAATGCAATATAATTTAAAAATCCTTGAGCAACCCGCTCTGATACCAATTGTAGAAACTAGAAGGGGGGGGTTGAATAGTTTCTTATATTTACTTGTTAAAATGTGGTTTCCAAAAATCCTTTTTCAAAAACTTAGGCTTGAGGAAATATGTGAAATCTTCTTATGCACAATATGAACAATGATAGTGTAACTAAGCTAATACTAACAAATATATATGCACAAAGAATAAAGAATGTAAAGAGTTAAGGGTCAAGAAAGATCAAACCGAACACCAAGGATTTATAGTGGTTCGGCAACGAAGTTCACTCCTCGTTCCTACTCTACTCCTCGAGTACTCCTTACTCGAGAGTTCAATACACAACAAGCTCCTTATGGTGGAGAAAACCGTACACGTCGCTTAACCAATTTACGACTCTAAGCTAAAAGTTGAGCCCTAATCGTAGCTAGGACCAATCTACACAACTATACTTAGTACATACACAACTTCCAAATAGACACAACTACTTGGATCTTCACAACTATGACACAACTACAAGAGTATAAAATTAGATCTTTAATGGATCTTTGGTGGTGGACTCAACACTTCACAAGTATAGTGTTCTTCTCTTTGCACTTGGAGAGGAAGGGATGGAAGAACAAGATTCACTTCTTAAACAAGTAGTAATCAAACAAATGATCAAAGATTTGAGTGATTAAAGAAGGGGTTTTGAATCTAGAAATAGATGTGCAAAATAGGTGAGTTGAAAAGCTGAGAATGGTCCACTATTTATAGGACAAAGGGGCCAACAGCTATATCTGCCCGCGGTACCTTATCTTAGCCCGCGGTACCTTATCGATAAAGAACCGCCTAGGAGCTAAGGTACCGCTGGACTAGACTCCGCTCCCTTTTCGTCCTTTAGTGGTGGAGGTCATATCTGGCTTAAAAAATATCCTTATAGAATATTCCTAACCAAATAAGAATATGCCATTTTCAAATTTTCAAATAATTAATTTAATAAAACATTTTCTTAAAAAGAAAGTTTAATAAAAACTTGTCACACTTAATAAAAAGTGAGTTTTAAGAAAAGATTAAATCACTTGATCACTTGATTAAGGTTAGTACTTGTTTATCCATACCTTAAGTGAAAATGGGTAAAATGAAAAATATTTGAACTCAAGAATTCGTTTTTCGTTGTTTTCGTAAATGCTTGTTTTTACATATTGTCGTAATCAAAACAAAGCGAGACCGAAAAATGCAAGTAACGTTTTTAGGCATTATTGCATTAACATGGAGTTTCAGACAAAAACCCGAAAAAGGAAGGCACTGTAGGCGGTTCCTTATCACGACTGGCGGTACCTTATCACTAAGGCTCCGCGGTTCATAAATGGAACCGCCTGCATAGGCTGAGTTTGGTGTTTGGAGGAAGATTTTTCAGAAAATCTTATTTTTCTAGTCTAACTTATCATAGGGATATGCTTAAAAGCAAAGATAGACAAAGAAAACATATGCAAACTTACCAAATAGAGATTTGACCAAAATACATGGATTAAAAAATCGATGTAGGAGGTGTGTAAGACAAGAACTTAAGTCATGACACAATGATCCTCCATGATTCTATCTTGTTCTTGCTATGTTTGAGATAATCATACATATGAATTATGTAAGCTCTAGATTAATAGCGAGAATCTATGAAAAATCGTTTTTAGATTGAATTAACAATGTCAAATGCATTTCTCAACCATTTTCGAAAGAGACTTCGAGAATTTTGAAAAGGAGAAGAGAGGGTTTTTCAAAAAGAGTTTGGAAGACTCAATGACTCAAAAGAAAAGAAGGTAATTAAGGAAGATGTTCCATTAATCCTAGACCTAGACGCAAGTAATTAAAAGGTTCCCTCTTAAGTGGCTTAGTGAAGATGTCGGCTAAGTTGTCTTCGGAGGGTACCTTCTCAATTGAAATGTTCCCCTTTTGAACATTATCCCTAAGGAAATGGTGTCGAATTTCTATGTGTTTGGTTCGTGAATGTTGCACGGGATTCTTGCTAAGGTCTATTGCACCTTTATTATCGCACATGATGGGAACATCATCAAGAGAAATCTCGTAATCAACAAGTGCTTGCTTCATCCATAGAGCTTTTTGGCATGCTTTTCCGGCACTCACATACTCAGCTTCCATGGTGGATATTGCAAGAGCGGTTTGTTTCTTAGAGAACCAAGAAGTTAAACAACAACCCATGAAGGTAAAAACTCCACTAGTGCTTTTCCGGTCCACATAGTCTCCCGCATGATCCGAGTCCGCGTAGACAATGGTTTCTACACCGGTCCCTTTAGGATACCATAATCCTAAATGTATAGTGCCTTTAATGTATCTGAAGATACGCTTAACCGCTTCGAGGTGAGAGCTTTTGGGAGCCTCTTGGAAGCGAGCACAAAGGCAAACACTAAACATGATATCTGGTCGACTTGCCGTTAGGTACAACAAACTACCAATCATACCTCTATATTTGGTGTTGTCTACCGACTCACAATCATCATCTACGGTGAGTTTAGTATCCGAGGCCATTGGGGCCTTCATTGGTCTAGATTCTTCTAATCCAAATTTCTTTAGCATTTCTTTAGCATACTTAGATTGACTAAAGAAAATACCATCATCCATTTGTTAAATTTAGAGTCCTAAAAAGAAGTTAAGTTCTCCCATCATACTCATTTCAAACTCATCATGCATGATTTTGGCAAAATCATCACACAATTCTTGACAAGTTGAGCCAAATATAATGTCATCAACATATATTTATACGATTATGAGGTGAGGACCTTTCTTCTTTGTAAAGAGTGTATTGTCTACCATCCCCATGGTATACTCAAGTTTAACAAGAAACCCTTTAAGTCTATCATACCAAGCTTTGGATGCTTGTTAAAGACCATAAAGTGCCTTCTTAAGCTTGTAAACATGATCCGGTTTCTCAAAATCAATGAAGCCGTGGAGGTTGAGCCACATATACCTCCTCATTGATCAAACCGTTAAGAAACACACTCTTTATATCCATTTGTTGAAGCTTAAAGTCTAAGGCACCAGCGTAGGCTAAAAGGATTCTAATGGATTCTAATCTTGCTACCGGTGCATATGTCTCGTCATAGTCAATCCCTTCTTGTTGATTATAGCCTTGAGCTACAACTCTAGCCTTGTTACGAGACACAACACCATTCTCATCTAACTTGTTCCTAAAGACCCATTTGGTTCCTATAATGGTAGAACTTCTAGGTGGAGGAACAAGTTCCCAAACATCATTGGCAACGAATTGATTCAATTCTTCTTGCATCGCAATGACCCAACTTTCATCCGTCAAAGCTTCTTAACATTCTTTAGTTTAATCAAGGAGACGAAACAAAAGAAGTTGCTTTGGTTTTGGACTTGAGATCTTAGGGTCCTTTGATTTAAGTCACCAATGATATTATTGAGAGTATGATCCCTAGACTCCTTAATGTTTACTTCCTTTTCAACATTAAGGTCTTCAACTCCTATTTTTCTAACCTCTTTGGCTTTAACTACTTCTAATATATCCAAGTCATCATCAACCAATGGTGGTGTCTTGGGTGAAGGAGGGGTTTCATCAAAGGTTACGTTGAGTGATTCTTCAATAACCCTCGAGGTTCTATTTAGGACAATGTAGGCTTTGCTAGTTTGGGAATAACCTAAAAGGATACCTTCGTAAGACTTTGGGTCAAACTTGGTAAGGTAGTCTTTGGTGTTGAGGATAAAGCACTTGCTTCCAAACACCTTAAAGTATTCCAATGAGGGTTTCTTACCTTTAAGAATCTCATAGGGGGTATTTCCTAGGAAAGGTAGAATAAGAATTCGGTTGAGAATATAAGTCGATGTGTCCACGGCATTGCACCAAAACTTTTGAGGCAAAGATTGCTCGTTTAACATCGTCCTACTCATCTCTTGGAGAGTCGTATTCTTCCTTTCAACTACCCCATTTGATTGTGGAGTGCGAGGAACCGAGAAGTTATGGGTAATGCCATGAGCTTCACAAAAGGCACCAAATTGCACTTCATTATCAAATTCCCTACCATGATCCGTCCTAATAGAGACAATTGGACATCCTAGTTGATTTTGAATTCTTCTACTAAAGATTTCGAAATGATCGAAAGCTTCATTCTTAGATGCCAAAAATCTAGTCCAAGTGAATCTAGAATAGTCATCAACTATAACTAGGGTATAAAGGTTACCTCCATAACTCTGTACGACGGAAGGTCCAAAGAGATCCATATGTAGGAGCTCTAAGCACCGAGAGGTCGAAACCAAATTCTTGGCTTTGTGACTTGAGTGAACTTGCTTTCCAACTTTGCAAGCATCACAAAAGTGACTATCAAACTTTATCTTGGGGAGGTGTCTTACCAACTCCTTAGAGACTAAAGATTGAATTAAGCGCATATTAGCGTGACCTAATCTCCTATGCCAAAGAGTAGAACTATCATCTATAGTCGCAAGACATATGTTGTCTTTTGACTTCTTATTGACCTTCATGACATAAAGCCCATGCTTTCTAACACCTTTTTCAATGACTTTTCCATCTTTTACGATTTCACTGTCATGTTTCGAAAAGATGACCTTACACTCATTGTCACAAATTTGACCTATACTTAAAAGGTTAAACCCTAAGTTATCTACGTGCTCAACATTTTCAATGGTCATAGAGTCAAGAGAAACCGTACCTTTGCCAATGATATTACCACGTAGACTACTTGCAAATGTGACGTTACCTCCATCATATGCTTTGTAGTGCGAGAACAAACTTTGATTACCCGTCATGTGTTTAGAACATCCACTATCCTTAATCCACTCGTCGGCCTCCAAATCAATTCCCACGCATATCTAGGTAACAACACACAAGATCAAACATTTGGTCCCCAATATCTCATGGGTCCAAAACTGTTAGTTCCAAACATTCCTTGCATTTGGTTGGGATGCATGAATGAAGGAGGGGTTCCCCATGGAGAACAAAATGGAGGAGGATAGTAATTCATATAACCATTTTGTTTTTCATTATTTCTCCTGGGTGTATTTGATCTAGGTTTAGAGTTATGATCATTTCTTCTAGGTGTTGTGTTCTACTTCTAGGCTTAGACTCATTCCATACTCTAGGTGGAGTAGAAGATGGTCTTGATAAACTTCTATTTCCCATGAGAGGTTTACTTAATGGCTTGTAGAACTTATCAATAGCATTGTCGTCAAGTATGGGTAATTTTACCTTATTAACAATAAGATGCTTTGGTTTTTCACCTGACTTTGAATTTTCAGAAAGTTCATGATTTTCACAAAACTCTTCTTCTGACCGCGGTACCTTATCTATGGCAGCGGTTCCATAGTGATACGGAACCGCCCATACAATCTGGGACCGCGTACAGTGGGTGATTTTTGTGAAAATTTGACTTGTTTAGGTTCACTAGTTGAGGCTTCATTTGAGTTAAAACCTACACCAAGTCTTTCCTTTGAATGAACTTGTTTGTTTAACATATCATCAAGAGCACTAGTACCTTTCATGAACTTTTCCAATTTAATGGAGGTGCTCTTGAGATTTTCATTCTCTAATCTAAGTTTCTCACAACTTAAGCAACCTAAATCAACTTCTTTATTTTTCTCAAGTATTGTCAATTTCTCTCTAAGTTCATTGATCTCATTTTCAAGCTTAGTTTTGGTTGATTTTAAGGTTTTATTCTTTTCTATGAATTTAAGACTAAGTTTGTGTAAACTATCATATTTGCCTTCAAATTCAATATCATCAAAGGTGGAGCTATCATTGCTATAATATTCGGTTTCAGAATGTACCTCTTTAGAAGTGTGAGCCATAAGACATTTCTCCTCTTTGGGGTTGTCATCATCATCTTCACCGCTATCGCTCCAAGAGCCACTAAAGAACGCCGTGTGATTCTTATCGCGGGAGGGCTTTGGACAATCACCAATGAAGTGATTTGGATCACCACATCTAAAGCAATTCCTATCACCTTTTTCATTCTTGACAAACCGATTCTTTGAGAGTGGCTTATTGTCATTGTTGGGTTGCCTAACGTGTTGACCTCGCCTCTTGAAGAACTTCTTGAAATCTCTCACCGCCAATGCATACTCCTCGTCATCGCTATCCGAGGAACTATCATGGTCACTTTGTGCCTTCTTGGCTTTAAGTGCAAGAGATTTTCTTTCACTCTTGGTTTTCACTAATTCCGAGTCCTTCAAAATTATCATCTCATGAACCTTCAAGTTGCCTATGAGTTCATCGAGTGATAAAGTTAAGAGATCTTTAGATTCTTCGATCGCCGTGACTTTTGCTCTCCACTTTGGATGTAAAGCCCTTAGAAACTTGCTAACATTTTTCTTGCTAGAAAAACCTTCATCAAGTGCTTTTAGACTAGTAATAATGGTGTTAAACCTAGCAAATGCACTATCAATAGTTTCATCTTCTAAGATGACAAATTGTTCATATTGTTGGACAAGAAGATCGATTTTGCTTTCTTTGACTTGGCTATTACCTTGGTGGGTTACTAAAAGAGTGTTCCAAATATCTTTAGCGGTTTCACACATAAAAATCCTTTCGTACTCTTTCTTAGGTAAAGCATTATATATCACCATTTTAACCTCATTATTTTTTGAAAGTTTCTTTTTAGTATCGTCATTAGCTTTGTCAAAAGTGACCAATTCTTTTGTTTTAGAAACTTCATTAAATTGATAAGGTAAAAAATCACCATTGGTAATAACATGCCAAAGATCTAAATCTTTTGATTTCACATAAGTTTCAAATCTATTTTTCCAATAAATAAAACTATCGGTTTCAAAAAGTGGTGGTCTTTGCATAGATTGCCCTTCTAGGTATTTGTTGGAATCCATAGATCGATTCAAGTTTTAAAATACAATATACTTTAAAAATTCTTGAGCAACCTCGCTCTGATACCAATTGTAGAAACTAGAAGGGGGGGGGGGGGTTGAATAGTTTCTTATATTTACTTGTTAAAAGGTGGTTTTCAAAAAATCCTTTTTTAAAAACTTAGGCTTGAGGAAATATGTGAAATCTTCTTATGCACAATATGAACAATGATAGTGTAACTAAACTAATACTAACAAAAATATATGCACAAAGAATAAAGAATGTAAAGAGTTAAGGGTAAAGAAAGATCAAACCGAACACCAAGGATTTATAGTGGTTCGACAACGAAGCTCACTCCTCATTCCTACTCCACTCCTCGAGTACTCCTTACTCGAGAGTTCACTACACAACAAGCTCCTTATGGTGGAGAAAACCGTACACGTCGCTTAACCAATTTCCGATTCTAAGCTAAAAGTCGAGCCCTAATCGTAGCTAGGACCAATCTACACAACTATACTTAGTACATACACAATTTCCAAACAAACACAACTACTTGGATCTTCACAACTATGACACAACAACAAATGTATAAAATTAGATCTTCATGGATCTTTGGTGGTGGACTCAACACTTCACAAGGATAGTGTTCTTCTCTTTGCACTTGGAGAGGAAGGGATGGAAGAACAAGATTCACTTCTTAAACAAGTAGTAATCAAACAAATGATCTAAGATTTGAGTGATTAAAGAAGAGTGTTTGAATCTGGAAATAGATGTGCAAAAGATGTGAGTTGAAAAGCTGAGAATGGTCCACTATTTATAGGACAAAGGGCCAAGGACTATATCTGCCCACGGTTCCTTATCTTAGCCCGCGGTACCTTATCGATAAGGAACCGCCTAGGAGCTAAGGAACCGCTGGACTAGACTCCGCTCCCTTTTTGTCCTTTAGTGGTGGAGGTCATATCTGGTTTAAAAAATATCCTGATAGAATATTCCTAACCAAATAAGAATATGCCATTTTCAAATTTTCAAATAATTAATTTAATAAAACATTTTCTTAAAAAGAATGTTTAATAAAAACTTGTCACACTTAATAAAAAGTGAGTTTTAAGAAAAGATTAAATCACTTGATCACTTGATTAAGGTTAGTACTTGTTTATCCATACCTTAAGTGAAAATGGGTAAAATGAAAAATACTTGAACTCAAGAATTCGTTTTTCGTTGTTTTCGTAAATGCTTGTTTTTACATATTGACGTAATCAAAACTAAGAGAGACCGAAAAATGCAAGTAACGTTTTTAGGCATCATTGCATTAACACTTTAGATTTCGATAATTATAACATGTTAAAACGGCTCTCGATGCCACTGATGGTTTATGACATTCATAACAATTATATAATCATAATAAAGATCAAAGCACGTTATAGCGGAAGCGATTTAACAAGATCATTAATAACACAATTATAATTAATCGATTAGGGTTACATACCTTTATCCTAGCGTAGATCCACAAGAACACCGACGAATCTCCAATTAGGGTTTGTGAAGAATTACACCAAGATATAGTTTAAAGCAAAACTATATTACGCTCTTGTACACACGTAATGCAACGGGCTAACCGTGAGTCTAGCTCTTGCAAACCGTAACTTCATCACTTGTGGAATTTAGCAAAATCGAAAACCAAAGAACCCTAAGGTGGGTGTTGGTCGGCGATCGCAAGAGAGGAGGAGGGAGGAAGGGACAAAAAATTATGAGGGGATTAATGTGTTTATATAGGGCTTAGCAAATCTTGTTTTCCAAGTAACACACTAATTAGGAAACAAAATTGTTTCCCTTTGCCCCTCCCCTAGCCGACGGTCGGTAGAACCCCAAGGGGGGTTTCCGGAACTTTTCCGACTTTCCTTTTTCTCATATAATTCCTTAATGGTTATTTAACTTAACTTTTAATTTAATTAACCATTGTTTAGTTAAGTTTGGTTTGATTTAATAAATATATATATAACATATTTAATAAATAAAATTAACCCTTTACGTATTATGTGCAATCCCGTAATCCCGAGTTCGATCCTATCACACGACTATTAATTTTATGTCCATAAACATACACATAAATCATTAAGAAAATAGTTGTCATTGGTCCATATGCGTATACAAACACCCTCAGACAATGGGTACATGGCAGATTAGTTTTTTTGGCTTTAACAACATTGTTTATAAAAAATATTAGTTCAAATATTGGTTCATTAATATAAAGTTAATGGATTCTGAACTATGTTTACTGGCAAGGAAGTTAGCAAAGCCAGCCAAATAAAAGAAGCCTGTTGCTAGCAGGTTGAAGGAATAAAAAGAGAAGCGAGGTGAGAGCTTGGCCAAGAAGGGGTCTTAACTTTCGACTGCTTGGTATGTACTTTGGTTTTTGGGAGTTGTTCTTTGGCAATGTATAAACAACTGATGATCGTGGTATCTGGCATATATTGGATGTGTGAGTGCTATTAGCACGATACCTGAATTAGTCATCATGCTTCCTCAGCCTGTAGGTTTGGCAACATACACCTTCCAGACCTTCCAGAACACGTATCTGAAGCTGCTTTTAACGCATAATAAACATGTTGAACTTTCAGTAGTTTGAGGTTAATAATGTTTAAATGAAACTTCCTTTTCTTATTCAATCAATTCACAAATATTAAAGCCCCGCTGCAACGCGCGGGCTATCATACTTGTTTTGTTTTCAAAACAAGATAGTGTAGTTGTTTATTTACACGACTTTGATTACTTACAATACAAATTTCTTATTGTCACCCGCGAAACCCGCATATATATAGTCTAGTGTGTATAATAAACAAACTATATCAAGTGATAATTTGATGTACACATAAACCTGTGCAAATAAAATGCAATGACCACATCACCCTACTACGATAATCTATTGCCATAAAATCAACAACGACATAAAAACTGTCGACACAATACTATATTCACGAAACACACCTCCTGTAAAACCAAAGCAAACAGTTTATCCCTAATATAAAATCAATGACATTAAACAAAGTTTAAATTGTAAATTATTGGAGGGGGCAACTAGAAGAAAAATATCAGCATCAACTTATTATAAATACATGACTATCCAATCCATTTCTTCTACACAAAACAACCCCACACACAGTACACTAATTATCATATCATATCATGTACTCACCTGTATCAACTCCTCCTAATCACCTCCATCTTCGTCCACCACCACCATCACTTCACTCAACTACCTTACCATCACCAACTTCACCCAACCTCCGATCGCCACGTGGCACACCACCACTCTCTGCCACTGCTGAAGCTACATGCTTTGCTCCAATACCAACATCCATTATTTCATCGCCTCCTTCTTTATATGACATATTAGGTATCTCCAGGGAGGCCTCTGGGGGCGAGATCAAGACTGCTTATAGAAAGATGGCCAGAACTTCACATCCAGATGTGAAAGATTCTTCTGGTGAAGAGTTTATCAGGATCCATGACGCCTATTCTACGCTGTCGGATCCTGATAAACGTGCCAATTATGATAGGAGGTTGATGATGATGCAACGGTCTAGATCGTTTACCAGTGCTAGACCTGTTGTCTCCTCGTTTAATGGTTACACCGGTCGAAACTGGGAAACCGACCAGTGTTGGTAAATCCTATTTTTAAAAATGCGCTCACATATTTTTAGTGTTTATACGCTAAAAACAACTATTAGAGGACTTCGTCCATGTATATATCTATATATATTATAGTAAGTGATGATTATTAGAGTGTACTAATTACTCAATTAATCTTTAGGGTATTATATATTAGCTAAAAAATGTATGAACTTGTATCTTGGAAGTGTTTTTTTTTTTTTGTATCCATTGCAATCATCAAACGTATTACTGAATTAATGACCAATCTTGTCGATAGGAGTTTGTATGGACTTTGAACTGTTATTATCCAGGATATGTTAATTTAAGTGCTTGATGTACAAAGTATAGTAATGTAATTATAGATGAAATACGAGTACGTCAAATCATGATTAAAAAAGTGCAACTTGGGTGAGGTTCTTATCTTGACAGTTGAGATATAAACAAGAAAACGCTATTGTGATCGATTTTATCTAACAATAATGGAACTATTTGATGTGACTTGTGATTATTCTTTTCATTTTAGTGGTTGTATGTGTTTGTAAGAAAAGAGGATAATGATTTTGAAAGTTCAACTATGACTGTATTCTTTTAACATTTTTATTTTTTATAACGATACACTCGCAAATCGCTATTATTAATAGCTGACTTAAGAGACATATGGGACCAGGGCCGTTTTCAAGAGCGCGCAACCGATGTCATTGTACAATAACATCGTTGGCCACAAAACTTCATGCATTTTTGTTATAAATACGTACAATATGAGTCTTCAGTTTTATTAATTCAATTCATGCACTAATGAGGCATTGTCTTTTGTGTATGTGCTTAAAGAGCTTCTTTCTGGTGATTGTGGATCCCCGCTGAAATTTACCAAACAGGCCTTGTGTGAGACGTACAGTTTAACTATTCATCGATTAAAGGCGGGTTGGTGTATGTTAAGTTAGCGTAACATGGGAGATTTAAGTATTTAGAGGTGTACTTGTTTCTTTTAAAGGTAAGACCGAGTACTATAGCAATTTCTATCACTGGATGTACGGGCTTAACAACTTAACATATAAATTCATTATCAAATTTGACTAAGAAAACTATATGTAACTCCCGTCCTCACATCGTGGGATAGGGGTGTGCCTTGGGCTTGGCCCCTGTATTACTTTATGGTCAGATAAGCATTCATTGAATAATTCTTTTTCAAAATTGACAACTCCTTCCATGGTGAATTTGTAAATTATAGAAATTTCTAGGCATTTATACACGTTGATCTTGATTTTAACTGCGGACACAAACATATCGATTGAAATTAAACCAAAATTTAGTTCGTGTATGGTTAGGATTGAATCGAACAAAAGTTTTAAGGGATCTGGTCGTGCTAAATCAATCGAGAGTGATGAGCAACCAATTAAAGTTAAAATGACAAAGTTCCCATATTAGGTTCGACTATTCAATGTGCCCTTAAGCCGACAAAAGGAGTAAAAAATGGGTATCATTGCGTCTAAATTGGGTGAAGTTATGGAGGTTGATAATGCATACTTCTCAAATACATGTAAGTATATAAGAGTAAGACTAAAGATTAATATAGCCAAGCTTTTGTGTATGTACGTTACAGTGTTAAACCTGCATAAAAATAAAGTTCAAGTCCATGTTCAACATGAACCATTGCCAAACTTTTGTTGTTACTCGTGTGGGCTATTGGGCCATATCAACGAATAATGCCTAACAAAGCCAAATCAGATTGATGGGAAAACCTTAAAAGAATGGCCTTTCAAGAGTGTCTCCGAGCTTCCAATTCATGAGAGGGTGGCCCATTCGGTGGAGTTGCATTCCCGGTTAATGCTAATCCCAACTATAGGCACTACAAGTATACCCCAACAAGGGACTATATCGTAGAACTTCTGGTCCAGGGTTAGTACTGAAGGTTTATGAAGTTCATAACAATTATTAAAAACTCTAATATGGATCAAAACACACATAGCGGAAGCGATTTAACAAGATCATAATAATAACACAATTATAATTAATCGAATTAGAGTTACATACCTTTATCCTAGTGAAGATCCACAAGATCACCATCGAATCACCAATTAGGGTTTTTGACAAACATAACCAAGATGTAGTCTAAAGTAAGACTACATTACGTTCTTGTACACACGTAATACAACGAGCTAACCGTGATTCTAGCACGTGTAAACCGAGCTTCTACGCTTGTGGAATATCTACCCAACAACCCTAGCGATGGGCTAGGACTAGATTATTGCTAAACCAAAACCAAAAGATAAAAGGAACCCTAAAAAAGGTGTTTTTCCTTTGGAGTTGGTCAAACAAAGAAACCAAAACCAAAGGTTAAAAGGAACCCTAAAGAGGGTGTTTGCCTTTGGTTTTAGTAGCAGGAAGAGAGAAAGAAAAGAGAGTGGGATGGAAAATAATGAAAGTCATGGGGTGTTTATATAGGTTTGGCAAATCTTATTCTCCAAGTAATAAACCAATTAGGAAACAAAATCCCCCTTGGGCCTTGTATAACCGGCGGTGGAAGCCCACCCATGGGGTCTTCCGGAACTTTCCCGTTTCCTTCTTTTATCTTCTATTTAATTCCATAACGGTCGTTTATACTTAACTTTTAATTATTAACGGTCGTTAGTTAAGCTTCGGTTTAATTTAATAAATATAATAAATATAATAAATATTTAATAAATAAATTAACCCTTTACGTAATGTGTGCAATCCCGTAATCCTGAGTTCGATCCTAACACACGACTATTTAAATATAAGTCCATAAAACTTTCAGCTCCCACTTGGACATATTTCAAAATATCGTGATCACATTGGTTAGCGTCTAGTTACACGCCAATGCCCTAGTCCAATCTCGAGTAAGGTCTCTTGGATAAAACCTTTTAATGATTTACTATCATTATTATTATCCTTTCATTTCAAATACAACGTTAATAGGATATGGATCTCAGTCATTCCTTACATTAACCATTCTGTTTCTCGTTTACGGATATAGCAAGATCACCAAAACAAATTTGGGTGCGGCCGCACAAATATCTTACTACTTCCCCGAGGGGTCCAACTGTATTATATTTCAAAAATAATTTGAAAGAAACAAATCCCATATTGACTACAAGCAAAACTTATGAATTTTGCAACACTTCTGAAAATAACCCTTATAGCTACCAGTTACGTTTAGCGTTAGATTATTTCACAGAAATGCACTAGATCCACGACAGTTTCCTGGTATCTCAGATCTAAGGATAACTATTTATGATTTACTTGATGACAAAGATCCATAAAGTAAAATCATATAGTTGGGATAAGTCTAGTATTTGATTCATCAAATATCATCCAAAATTGACCAATATACTTTCAAGTATACTCTGTCACTATTTTGAATTGTCTTAGTTTAATAATATTCCCATATTATCAATCGACAACGGACATTTAGCATAACAATTTATTCATGGATTAAAACATGTAAAATAGGATACAAAATCAAATAACAGAAAATAAACGAAACCCAATCTTTATTTCATCAATTCAATAATGTCTTAACATCCTTTATCCAAATACTAAATAGATCAATGCATAAAACTGGTACATACATCATGCCTCTAGTAATGACATTCATACTTGTTTGGCAAAGCATAAAATAACCAATCTTGACCTATTGAAATTTTGAGAATACTTTCTTCAAGAATTCAATTAATTGAAACTCTTGTACATGTGCATTCAAAAAATTTGATATTGCCACATAGTATCAAAATTATGAAACATCTTTGATCACCAATTTCCTAAACTTCCAAAGCACATTTGAAGTTCAAAGTATTCTAATTCTTTAATGTATAAACTTTAATCAACATGTCATCTCCAAAGATCCCATGACTAATATTAAGTGTTACCTCAATTATATCTTTTCAAGTTTTACAACTTGTCATAAAAGATATAAATACGTTACCTTTAATATCTATTATGTAATGTTTGATTCCAACCAAACCTCCAAGTTTGTTGGCTACGATAATTTGCACAATGATTGACAAATTGGTCATCTATAGAATATGGAAGCCGATCCAAGATTTAGGATGTTATTCTATTTTCAAACATATTCCTTCAGAATATTCATTACACAAGTTATTTAATAACTTTTAAAATAGATCAATATATTCAAATCATCATGCATTTTAAGCATGATATAAATACAACACAACACACATGAAAATTTCTCAAACCAGATTTAGATTTCTTCATGTCCTAAATATCCATATAAACTTACTACATGGCATATTACGTTGTATTTCCACCGCATAAATAAATAAATTTATTTGTTCCAAGGTTATGTATATCTTATTTTCCGAATCTCCAAAGCAAAGTTTCATCTCAAATATAAACCAAATCAACATTTAATTTTAATAAAAACTTACTTTCTTACATGTCTATTTTACACATATAATTTAATAAAATACCCATAATACTCCCACTAGCTTTTAGGAATACTCAGAAATCATCTTATTCAAATTTAAATCCAATCTTGGATTTCAAATTAAACATAAGAATAATCTCCAAGATAGATGCTTTTATCCATTCATGGATAATTGCATTTTGTACTTTTCTAAAGATTTATTTTGAAGTAATAAACTCATTTCGATTACTTAAGTCCTTGCTCAAGTAGTCATCAAGAAATAGTTCATACATATCCAAATTTTTCAATTAAAATATGACCATCAAAATCTTTATATATTTAATGCGTTTAGGAAAGAATACTCAATCACAATTAATTACTTAAGTGTGATTAATAATCTATTCATAATACATACATTAAATATGTGTACAATTTTGTCCATATAATTTCAAAACAAAGATTAAACCACCACAATTGGTGTTTTTCGTCCTTTGACGAAACTCATCACCAATTTCTAGTCACACTATTTAAGATAAAACAAATCTAAAATTGATTATCTTATTGGACAACATCTATAACATTCATAGTATGAGTAATTTACCCAATTCAATATTTGGTAACAAATCATAACGATTATTTGTAACTCATAATTCTCAACATATTACACGCATATATGAGATATCCTTTTGGACCTATGACTTAAATTCCTTCATCATGAGTGTTTAGCATTTACACGCCTACCTCATGATAATTACTAGTGTATTTTAGAAGATTATGTATCTTGTAATTTTATCTTTCAAGATCAAAACTCCCACTTGCTTTTAGTAGCTTAAAATTACTCTTGAAATACATAGCAAAAAGATCAACACTCCAACGTTATCTATATGGGACATTAAAAAACACAATGGTAGTTCTATACTCTTTATTTTCTAAACAATCCACTTCATAAGTAGTTTAGCAAAATCCGAACTCCATTTAAGATATAACGTGATTCATTACATTCCATATATAATGGTATCTTATTAATCTTCTTATCTCAAGTCATACTCAACTTTCTAACCTTGATATCTTTTGGAATAAAGGAAGATATAGTTATCTTGAATCAAACATCACCATCATATTAAGAGTTTTGATTCTCCTAATGAACATACCATAACAATAATGTATTTCATTTAGGGAAATATTATAAGTTAATCTTAATAATATATATATATATATATATATATATATATATATATATATATATATATATATATATATATATATATATATATATATATATATATATATATATATATATATATATATATATATATATATATATATATATATATATATATATATATATATATATATATATATATATATATATATATATATATATTGGGGTGGGTTCTAGAGAAAACCTTGTGTTAGTAGAAAACCTAGAAAACAAACTTTTAGGGTTGCTTTTGTAACATATTAAAAAGTAGGGTAGGAAGCAAAATTTAACAAAAAGCATAGGGGCCAAATTGCCAAAGTCCCAAACTCATCCCATTAACACCACCAACCACTCTTTCACAGTACCATCACAAACCACACACATCAAACCCTAGCCACCATCTCCATCGCTGCACCACCATACACCCGTCACCAGTTCAATGCTGCCACCACATCTCCATGCTACCACAACCATCTCCATGCTGCCACCACCATCGTCGCTACCATATCTATCACTGCCACCAAGAACAACCGACACCACCACCATCGAAACATCGCAAACAGCCCTCTCTTCGTTAACTCTCTAGGTCGTTCTTCCTCTTTCCAAGGTTTTTGTTCCATTTCCTAAAAGTACCTGATTCGAGTAATTTTTTTCATCTATATGTATGATGTGGTATTAATTGCTAAGTATTAATTTTTAAATTCTGATTTTTGAATCAAGTATATTTTTAGTGTTTGTTAAAATGTCTGAAAGAATGTGTTCCTTAAAATTGCTTACAAGTTGTTTGTTAAAATGTGATAAAAGTATCAATGTGATACACTAATAAGTATGTAAAATTTTTTGATAATCATAAAATGTCTTATTTATATGAACCTAGTTGTACCATTGAATGATACTAACTTGATGGAATGTGCATGTATAAGATATATTAAGGCGCCAATTTTGTGTATCATAGCGCATAACCAATTAGCGTGCGTAAAAAAAGGAGTTTTTAGTGCAAAGGCAAACAAGTGAGAAAATTAGGGCATATATTTGAGAGATTGGATAATGATAAGAAAATGTTTGGGCCTCTATGTGTTTTTTTTATAGGTCATATGTATTACGATGTGTTATTAAGTTTATTTTTGGATAGAAAGGAAAGGAAAAGAAAAAGAAACATAAAAATTATTGTGTTCTTGAGTTTTTTTAGAAAGGAAAGTGAAGAGGAAGGAAGGAAAATTAAATGCTTTTTGTTAACAAAACTTTCTGCCCAAAACTGGGCGGATTGTGAAGGAAAGCTATTTTAAAAGTTCTATTTTTGCATAAAATGACCATTGTATCCTTTTTAACGTTAAATTAATATGACTTTTTTTCCTGCGTTTTACATCTTCCAAAACTGAATTGTATTTTCTGTTTATCAAAAATGTCCGTTGCACATTCATTACCTTTTGAAATGTAATCGGTCTTTGAGTACATGAACGAAGAAGGTGTGATGCCAGTTTACTCTTTGAATACCAATTTATAATGACTATATTTGATTAAAAGGGTTAATATTAAAACGAATGTTTATGGAGCGACTCCTTTGAAAACGTTAAGATAATACAGTAATAGTTAGTTGCTCCAGAATCTAGTTAAACATATCCAAAGTTTTGTTCTTCGTACAAATAACATCCAAACAGACAAACTAGTAAATGGGTATAAGTGTAATTGTCTGTGATTTTTTTTTGTCTTTTTAAAGCAACTTTTAGTTTCTTTCTTTTTAGTTTTATAAAACTCAAGAACACCAAATGGAATTGTACATTTCTTTCCTATCATTTTCTTTTCTTTCCTTACCCTTTCCTTTCTTCTGAAAAAATACTCAAGAACACAGTGTTAAAGTTGTGTTAGGATATCACTTTGTTGGCTTAAGAAACTTGTTTTTAATAATGTTTTAAGGCATCAGTTCGAAACTGTGTTAAGGCATCCATTGAAACATTTTTTTATGGCATCAATTCAAACATTTTTTATGGCATGAATTCAAACATTTTTATGGCATCGGTTCAAACTGTTTTACGGCATCAATTCAGAAATGTTTTATGACATCAGCGTTAAACTGTTTTAAGGCATAATGGTAGCATGAAAACTATTAAATATGGAGACTAGTGGGCATCTATTTGTTTAATTTACGGCATATGTTTTTTATTATTAAATATGAAAATTATATTTAAAAAAATGAAAAATACTTATAGCCGGCCAATGATACGACAGATTGTATTTGCAGTCAATGATATTTAAAAAACTGTTTTACGGCATCAATTCAGAAATGATACGACAGATTGTATTTGCAGCAAATAATATTAAAAAAATGAAAAATACTTATAGTCGGCCAATGATGTGTTTGCGGTCAATGATACGACAGATTGTGGCATCTCTGGTACTGTAAGTATGTATCAGCAGCATACTAAGGTACCTAAAATTGAGCTAAACGCGGGACAGGTCAAACGGGCCAATAATAGCATAAAAATCAGATCTTTAATTATCGGAATCTCAAAATTTGGTGAAATATATAACAATCCCCCAAAAGTATAATATGATTGTTATAGATATTTTTTCCGTTGCTTTTTCCAAGCACAAGCAATACTAGTTACCTAAACTATTTTGACCTGGTGTCGAACCCGCTAGACCAGTGCAATCATGCCATCGACATTCTATACGTATGTCTTGGTATACATAATATGAATTTTTTCTTTGTGTTAGACTCAAACTAACTGGGAATGGCATGCTTGATGACTGGAGGAAAATTTGGTAGTGATCGACACAGACTAAAATGTGAGATAGGAAAAACTGTCGTAATGTGGGTTTTGACCTGGTAGGGTGTTTGGTGGGAGTAAGAATGTTAGACAGGAAAAATTCATTTACTAAAATGTGTTCTGGATAGTTATCTAACTTGCATACATTGTTCCATTACACTTCACAAAAAATATGTTTAGTTCTGCAACTTTAATTTGTAATAGATAATATAGTTAATTTTATTACAACTTTTAGTTTAGTGCATCCATTTGAGGCATTTTAACGCGTCTGTGTTTATATTTACTGCATTTGTTAATATGATTAGGGCATCCTCTATTTGTTGCATCATTTTTTTGTATAATTATGTCATCCAAGAAATGCGAATGTGGTAAGTGAAAAGAAGTTGGTTGTAAAGTAGTGGAATTCCTAATACAGGCCAAATGAGAAAAGAGGTGGCTAAAAGCCTAAAACCAAAATGGGTTCAAAGTCACCCTACATGACACATACCTGCTTTTGCATTGTTAAATCCCTAATACAAAGTTATGTGACCTTATATCGCATATTGGACAATTAGCTCAGTGGCTAGGCATTTGGCACAATGGGTATGCTTTTCTTGCTTGGGTTCTTTGGCATAGTGCTTTTTATCAGTATTTGGTTATGCATTTTGCTGTTGTATGCACATAAATTTGCATCAAAAAATGATGTGATGAACTTTTTGAGTGTGCTATCATAGTTGTGTACTGATATATTATAACGATGTGATGTGATGTGATATGATTGCATGCGCGACCACTGTTCAACGACATAAGAAAATTCACATCATTGTTGGATCCGTGACTAGAAGGTCATTATCGGATAAGAGGGTTATACCAAGATCTAATAGTAGCTTCCACGTGTATTCAAGAACAATCGACTGCCTGACTTCTCACTAGAGACATGGTTCAGTATCAGGTCATAGCAGATGGGAGTTTTAAATTTTGCAATTTTAGCTACTCCAAGGTACATCACCTCTTATTTATGTTCTTTTTTGTATAGGATTCTTTTTTTCTTCATTTCTGTGTTATCTTTGGGTTTCGATAGAGGTGGGCATAGTGGTGGGTCGGACTGGTTGCGTAATAGACAAACTGGGTCGAAGTTGAAAATGGGTACTTTTTGTATGTATTTTTAGTCCATTATACATGTTACATAGAGGTTTTTTACTCGTTAGGAGGGGAAATGGATCAGAATGAGTACTCTTTTTAGTTAAAAATGTCAGGGAGGGTATACCCTGAATGTACCATGTTGAATCTAAGATCTAAAAGTATTATCTTAAAGAAACACTCTTATTCATAAGAAATGGTTGAACATACCTTTCATCGTAAAGATTGAAATCATTGTATTTAAAGAAACCTAGTGAAATCTATGCAAATTAAGGTCAACATACAGATAAAGAGTAGTATGAGGTAGGTTTTTACTAATAAGATACAGATCGCCCAAAAAGTGTAGAAGATTTTATATATCACTTAACTGTGTGAAAAAATATACCTCTTAATGTAATCAATTTCTTGACAAAAATTAAAATGTGGTCCCTGGACATCAAGATCTGTTGGGTGAGTTCATATTTTTATTTTTAGCTGGTCTTTTCCCTCCAATGGTCGAAGAGTCTCCCAAGTCATCCAAGTTTTCTTCATTTGGGTCCCGCTTTAAGGTATCTTTAGTCGTTTTTGCTAGTGTATGATGTACCTCCAAATAGAAAGTGTGATGCATATATCTGGAAGTTTCTTCAATGGATCAAAACAATAACTTTTTTGTTCTCCGTGCTACTAAAATGTTTGGTACATAAACACCTGACCACTTTTGATGCAGTTGCAATTGCAACAACTGATAGAGACACTAAGTGAAAAAGGAACGTCACTATACATAAACCAAATAATCATCAGGTCGTCTCATCTAACTGTAATTATTAAGCTCATATCATCTAACTGTAATTATTAAGCTAACCAAACTGTAATTACTTTGTATTATACTTCTTTTTTGTTGCAATACATATATGTATGAAGGTCCATTATGGCATCAATTTAGTATTGTATTAAGGCACCTTGGTACAATTAGGTACATTAATAAGATTGTATTAGCTAAGTTAGCAATATGATTGTCAAAAATATTTAATTATTAAATAAAAATTGCATCAGTATGTTAAATTGAAGGCATCTGTTTGTTTATAATATTTCAGGGATCTGAGCACGCACATATACTTATCAGTTGATATGCTCGGAGATCTTTAAATTCCATTGGCTATTGAAGATCCTATTATTGTATCTACTCAGTTAGATTATATTATACGGAGTAATGGTGTTCATGGGCATGAAGGTACTAATGGTCCGATGATGCTTTGACACTTGCACTTGTTGAAAACCAGGAAATCTACTGTTAAGGTACTTTCTTTTGATTGGTCCTTTTTAACCTTTTTATTAAAATAATTTTACAGCCAATAGGTGATGTTGCAGATTGATTCCAAGCTTTATGCATTAAAGATAGCAAGGTACTCTATGAAGCTCCTTATTTAATGATCAAGGTAGATGCTCTTGATTCTCTATGAAATTTTGAAATTTTCAGGATCCAAACGCAAGTACACGATAAGTAATTAGTCTGTCAAAACTGGTTCAAATACCTAAAATCTATGTGCTCCTAATATTAAAAAGTTCAAATTAAGTCGGTCGTAGCATGTTTGATTAGGAAACACGTAAATTTTCGTACCAGTCAAGTGCAATATTTTCTTTTGTATTAGTAAGGTTGGTTTGTGTGTTCTTTACTCGTAAAGACGGCATCTGTTTGTTTTGTTTAGGGCATCTATGAACACATTAGGGCATCAATGTGTGTGTTTAGTCCATCCGTTTGTATTTTTAGTGTTTTTGTTTTAAGTAAAAGCTTATTGAATTAGCTTGCGATAGTTTAAACTCTATTAGTAAATTTAGTGGTCACTTTTTTGTTGTGGGCAAGGTAGTTAAAAGCGAAAGCGACCTTAAAACGACATACCTGTTTCCAAAGCGAAAAGCAAGAAGTGAGAAAAGTGAGCCCTTTAGTAAGCATTTTACCCTATGTGCGTATAATAGTGTATAGCATGAAAACAATTATTAAATAAAAGCATAATTATCTTAAAATCTTCATTTTTTATATAAAAGACCACAAAATAGAAGTTTATTCAAATAATTTAAAAGATTAGGGCCTACTATACATCTTCTTTATCTAAAAATTTGAAAATTGGCCGTTTTTTACAAAAGTGGGCGCTTTAAGGTCGCTTTTTGATCGCTTTTCAGTCGCTTTCCTCGGTTCAGTAAAACTCCTCGCTTCAACAGATATAAAGCGCTTTGGGTTGCTTCAATCGCTTTTCTTGCTTTAGCGAGCGCTTTTCTCTCTTTTGACAACCTTGTTTGTGAGTTGCAAGTTGAACCCTTTCTTTTATGTACTGGATCCACTTACACATATACCATATTTTTGTCCAGGTTAAATTATTGGGGGTATTCAACTATAAATTACTTCTCGCCAATGTTGAGATATGCATCTGCTGGTGCATGTAATTGCGGCCTTGATGTAGTAAAGGTGTTCAAACAAATTGTTAAGAGAAGCACAAGCATGGAATTAAGGTGATCAATTGTCTCAATTGGGAATTGGATTGTTTCCTTTAAGTTTGGCATTAGTTGTATCCAATGAAGAATTCTATAAGTGGTCTGGATATTGCTTTTTAATCATATATTGTTGAAGGGAATAGCATGGACCCATTTTGTCTTTTCCAGTTAAATTTAAAGTTTTGTACGGCTTGAAAAAGAAGAAGTGCCTCGTGACTTGGAATCATCATTTTTATGCATCGGTTTGTACTTGCAATCAACATTTTAATTCATTTTTAATCTGTCAGTAGCAATCATCATTTGTGAATTTGCTTTGTTTCTCTCAGATTTAGTATCGCATCAGATTAGAGGAACAGTGTAGTTCGGGACCATTGGCGTGTCTGATTTACATCTTTCCGCAAATTCAGAGTCGGCCGATAGGCCAAAGTTTACTTCCGAGAACTGAACCAGTCGAAACTTTGCGACCCTTAGAGCATCTATTCTTTTCGTTAAAACGTTGGAATTTAAAAGCATACTGTAAAAAGAATGTTAACACAAAAAAACCACTAACAACCTAAACATAAATACAAACAAGCAGCAGCGAATAACGCAATTCAAAAAAGACAAAAAAGCGCTAGAGGGAAAATCACAAAATACACGATCTAACATAAGAAATTAAAAAATATACAAAATCAACCCTTAGAAAATAAAGAAAGTGACAAAGAGGCCCTTGGACTTAAGAAGAAAAAAAGGAGGGGAAAGGAGCTTTGATCCAACGGTTGGGAGGAAGTTTTCTACGTTTTCTATTGAGATAAAGTTTTCTCTTGATCCCATCTCTCTCTCTCTCTCTCTCTCTATATATATATATATATATATATATATATATATATATATATATATATATATATATATATATATATATATATATATATATATATATATATATATATATATATATATATATATATATATATATATATATATATATATATATATATATATATATATATATATATATATATATATATATATCGGTTTACCTATATACCAACTAAATCATCTTAATGGTAATATAGATTTCCTAACCATTTTGCATGCTTTATAACTCAAGTACTTTTAATAAAAAGTCACTTCATTTCCATGTCTTTAAACATAAAAGTTATAATTCCATCATACGTTTAAAGTCATTTGAAAATGACTCCATGTATATGTCTTTAGTGAAATAGAGATAATACATTAACGTCTTACTTTATATTATACGTCTTTCAAGACTTTATGTTTGTGACTTTATTCAATAAATCATAAACATGCATAACCAAAGTAAATCATGAACACCACTAGGTTTCATTAATATTTTCAAGTTAATTCACTACTATACTACCATATGAAAACCACTAGGTTTCATTAGTAGTATAAGATTACTTTATGTATCTTATGTCATTCCAGGAATTTGTCCATTGTAAGAAACTACAAAACATTCCACGCCCGATTTTACGACATGTGGATATTTTACCTTTGTGTTTACAATTTAGTCCAAGCTCTTACATGACTAAATCAAAACAACAAGTGCTTCTTAATGTGAATGATATATATACTTTTAAGTAGTCTTTTAATCATATTGACACGTGATCTAACTTTCATCTAAAATTAATTAGATTGTTAGTCTCTTATCTTAAAGACAAGAGAATCATATCGTTATGAGTTGTTTCTTGCACACAATGATCATTTCTCCCACTTGTGCATGGAACAACATCATATATTAGATAAACATCACGTCTAACGTTCGTCTACAAAAAAAATGAGTGTGTCACATATATTAGCTTTTACAAGTAGATGTAGAAACACTTAATCAACAAGAATCAATACATGAATATCCTTTGAAGATAATAGTGTCAACAATTCGAAAGTAATTATCTTAGGACATACTAAAGATAACATGGGTTATTACCAAGACAACAAGGCTTGTAACTCCCACTAAATTAGAGAATGTTTTAATAGACTCAAAATCAGTAATACAACACAATTCTCCCACTGAACATGACAACATTGAAAATGTTTCATAATCGGTGAAAATAATTAGTGTTGTGTTTACTTTCTTACACTTTTGAAAAACACATTCGTAACAATTACTTAAATGATGACTTATCCATCAAATGCTTGTTAACTTGAAAGACTTGACATGCAATTTCTTCCTTAATAGGTCTACTAACCCCACAATGGTATGTAGTGCCTATAAATGGTCAAAGCGCAACTACTAGACAAATTTTCTAGTTTGCCTTATAACTAATTAGCGGTAACTTTTAATAACTCAAAATGCACTTTTCTTAACTATGAGTTATGGATTTGAATTTGACATTTCTAAAATCCTTATTACTCCTTCTTCACTCATGGAAAAGAGTTTAGGTTTATCTTTTAAATTGACTCTATCCTCAACCATACGGTTTTAGATCAATAAATGAATAAACCACGTTTACGGTGTAACGTTGCATTAATACATTTGTAAAAGAATTTACAAAATTCAGTCTTAGTATTTTCAATAATACCATTCAAGAAAATAAAATTACCCCGGTAATAATAACCATAGTATTTTCCTTGAAAACTAGAATCCAAAATGACATAATTTCATCACACCAGTTGATCTGCTAGCAATGAAAGTATTCAAGATGGTAACTTGTCGAACAATGATTGACAAACAAATTTGCAATTTCTAGATATTTAAAGGATTTACATTGTCAAAAGTCATTTTGCATTGTAAACATGTTTCATCCCTTCTTTATGCCTTAAGTTTCCAGATCTTAATGACTAATCTAAAGAACGTAAAACCTTCATGTGCAATCTTATTCTCATGAAGTTTTCTCTCCATTACAACATCGTCCAGAATCTCATATGACGAAAATTGTAACTTCAAGTGTTCGTCAATTAGATGACATATGACTTTAAATTTAGGGTATAAATTTCGATGTCAAAATCATGCATGGAGAAGCATGCACACATCTCCATAGCATTAGTTTAAAAAACTTTTAGTAAACATTTTGGTGAGACTAAATTTTTGCCATATATATTGCAAGTTGAGGTATTGGTTAAACCAATTAAAGATTTTACCCACAACTATTCACAACGTACGTCTCCTAGAACTCGGCTAGAGCACAAAGCAATAACCTTAGTCATTGTGTTTCGGATGTGAATTTGCGGTTAAATCAACCTTAAGGAATTATGTAAATAATAACCGTAGGTAATTCCAACTTTGACGCACAGGCAAGCCGGGAATTTGGTCAGCGCTGAAGCATAACACCTCCTTCCTTAACTGGGTACATGACCAGCAGTGCGTTATACCCACTTTATAGTTTGTCAAAGTTGAGTAGGCCGTTAAGTTATTATTGTAATTCCAATCAACGCAAATCATATGTCAATTAGATCTCAAAACAATTCATTTATTTGATATGATTTAGTTCATATTAATTTTTCTTGGAAAAAAATTACCCTTGTTTACAACATACAATCAATATAAAACGTATGAAAACAAGTAGGAACAAAAAAAAACTAAATCATAAACACATTATAACAATTTATATGTGCAATAAATAAATCAAATAGCCACATGCATACTATTTATTCAATAAATAATATCAAATCTAGGTTTTTATATTCATATAAAAGTCTTCCTTAATTTTAGATTTATTGAATCAAATAAAGCATGTAGCAAAACACGTAACAATTACCACATAAAACATATGATCCGTGAAAAACATGCATGTTCATCACGGATCTCCCACATAACTTAACAATTAAATTTCTACGGATCGAAACATTAATTCACATAACATATGCAATTCATCAAAGTTCCACCCAAGTTACTTAACAAATTAATAAAATCTCTACGGATCGTAACCTTAAATACATGACATAACAATTAATCATGTAATTATCTAAAGATCAAAACATGCAATTTTAGGGTTTCACAAAAAAACTATCTTTTTTTTATAATCGGCTAAAAAAAACAAAACAAACCGACCCCTTTTTCTTTTTAAATCAAATTAAAAATAAAACAACAAAACCAAAACCCTAAATTTTCTTTTCAAAAAGAAAACATGTAGTTTTAACTCAAAACAATTATTAGTTAAAACAATCTTTAGATCTCGATAATTATAACATGTTAAAATGGCTCTCGATGCCACTAAAGGTTTATGAAGTTCATAACAATTATTAAAAACCCTAATATGGATCAAAGCACACATAGCGGAAGCGATTTAACAAGATAATAATAATCACACAATTATAATTAATCGAATTAGAGTTACATACCTTTATCCTAGTGAAGATCCACAAGATCACCATCGAATCACCAATTAGGGTTTATGACAAACATAACCAAGATGTAGTCTAAAGTAAGATTACATTACGTTCTTGTACACACGTAATACAACGAGCTAACCGTGATTCTAGCACGTGTAAACCGAGCTTCTACGCTTGTGGAATATCTACCCAACAACCCTAGAGAGAGGCTAGGTCTAGATTATTGCTAAACCAAAACTAAAAGATAAAAGGAACCTTAAAAAAGGTGTTTTTCTTTTGGAGTTGATCAAACAAAGAAACTAAAACCAAAGGTTAAAAGGAACCCTAAAGAGGGTGTATGCCTTTGGTTTTAGTCGCAGGAAGAGAGAAAGAAAAGAGAGTGGGATGGAAAATAATGAAAGCCATGGGGTTTTTATATAGGCTTGGCAAATCTTATTCTCCAAGTAATAAACCAATTAGGAAACAACATCCCCCCTTGGGCCTTGTATAACCGGCGGTGGAAGCCCACCCATGGGGTCTTTTGGAACTTTCCCGTTTCCTTCTTTTCTCTTCTATTTAATTTCATAACGGTCGTTTATACTTAACTTTTAATTATTAACGGTCGTTAGTTAAGCTTCAGTTTAATTTAATAAATATAATAAATATTTAATAAATAAATTAACCCTTTACGTAATGTGTGCAATCCCGTAATCCCGAGTTCGATCCTAACACACGACTATTTAAATATAAGTCCATAAAACTTTCAAGTACATGGAAGATGCATTGGTCGGGAGAAAAAAAGAGGATGCTTCACTTGTGCGTGTCGGTTTGGAACAATTTTCAAATGCTCAAATCTTATGTGATGACAACCCAAACCATGGTAGAGTTATTAACACCAACACTAAAATTGTGAATGACATTGTCGATGATATCTCAAATTGCAGAAAAAGTGTGCTTCAGATAACCAGTTTTAAGGAGTCTATTATGGAACATGATACTCCCACATCCAAAGGTTATGTGCAAAGTCAAAGTACAATCACATATGATGAATCTTATTCGGGTATGGCTCTGAACAATTTTTGCCCTCATGGGATGACACATGTTTCATAGGAAAACTTAATAAGTCGGTTGGAGCTAAAGAGAGGCAAGACAAAACTGGACACGCAATAATTTCTTACAAGGTCCTGAACGATAAAAAGGATAGTAAAGCTACGACGTTCAACAAGAACATGTATGGAAAAGACGTATAGCAAGGGTGAGGAGAAAAAAACGAACATGGAAATAAAATGTGAGAATTATGGACGTAAAGGATCGTTTGAAGAGTGTGTCGAAGGTGACATTATGGATATCGATAATTTCACGAAGCTATAAGACCATTGTGATTCTGACTTAAATAGCGAGTGTTTTGTTACAACACCGCTAAATCAAATGACTACCTTAAGCTGGAACGTCTAAGGATTGGGCAACCTTTTGGACATTTCAACACCTTCACTCCTTGGTGAAGGAATGTAGCTCGACCATAATATTTCTTATGGAAACCCGTATTCATGATAGTGAAACCAGAGGATTCAGGTTTACATTCATGCACTATAATATAGTTAATTTTAGAGCTAATTCATCAAAACGTCCAAAAGCTAAAATCATTTCACCAAATATCCTTAAAAATCTTCATTATAGAAATACCCCCATTCGACGTCATCGACTATCTCATGTGGGTAAACATGTAATCTCGTTGTTTTCTACACTCGAGTCTCAATACATAACCATTCATCCAGATGATGGCATGATATGTCGCCACCAACATCATGTCGTGTGTTTCAAACTTTCGATTCTTTTTTGTTAATTTATTTTCTTATCGTAGCCGTCTCAAAGTCAGTTTTCCCATTCGGCCCAAACCAAGCTTGAAACATACTTTAAAATAAAAAAAACGTACAACTGGAATACGTGCATAAAATCTAGAATAGTTTGTCATTATTATTCTTGAAGTTAAGTCACAAGATTGTCAAAGCATTATGAAACAAGATGAATGAATTCACTACAAGTACAAGATAACAAGGTTGAAGAAACGAAGCCTATAAGTTAAAGATCTTTAGCATAGCTGGATAAGCATTTTTATTGTAATTCTAGAATTTCCTCCTTTAGAGAGACATTGTTATAAATAAGAAAATTCTCGATCACTTAATATTTATATGATATAGCTCGGTACAGGTTTCGTTTCTAGTAATTGGGCCGAATAGTGTTTAGGTTGTTAATTGCCTGATATAAGATCATTTAGGTTTATTGTGGTTAGTATATAAACCCTCCTTAACTTGCGAGAAAGGGTTGGTGGTTCATTTTTTCATTTATTCTATCTATATCTCTTTCTCTTTCTAGAAAAGTTTCTCTCCTCCATCCTTTCTCTCTCTACCACGTCTCATATAGAAATCCAAGCAGTGTGATGGAAATCGAAAAATTAACTTCCATCTCTCATTTATGCTATCATACGTTCGTTTATCGCTTCTCCATGTTTTGCGATCCATGTATTGCCAAATATCATTCAAAACAACCCTTGAATTCATCACGTTATCGTACACGGTGTTGTCAGAAACAAAACTGAAGTGTGACACAACGTTATGTCTTCCTCACCTGTGCATGTAACCACCGACATTTTTAGTGATTGACGAGTTATTGAAGTTGTGGAGAAGATTTATAAGGTTTATAGAACTGTGTTTTAGAAATGATGTATTAAATGGTATTTATAATATAAACAGAGTTTGAATATTTTTTTATCAAATATTTACAACGGACATTTGTACTTTGGGCCCACTTTTTCAAAAGTCACATCCATTGAGTTTCGCACATCTCGTTGTTTCCAAAGCTTAAGGTCACACGTGTGTTTTGAAGATGGGGTAAGAATCCATGCGTGAATTTTTTCCATCAGGGAACTTACCTCCCAACCCACCCCTTTACTTCCACTAGCCTTAAAGGTAAAACCATTAGATTTAAAAATGGAGATAACTCCAATGAACATAATAATCTAATCTACAAAGTCTTAGATGTCGTATTTAAGAATCTAATTTTGTCAAATCTTAAGCGAGTTGACGTTTTGAGAAAGAGGTCTAAGTAACTGGTATATAAATTAAAATTTTCCATCTAAAATTTAAATTATTTATGTATATCTATCTATTATATATTAAGATTCAGTTTGGATAATTCAATTCGCAGCCTTAAATGACTCGGCTGAACTTATATTTGAATCTCAAGAAAATCAAAGGTCATGTGTAACACCCCATTTTGATAAATGGAATATCACGCGTGATTATGGCGTGTCATCAAAGCATACAAGGTGATTGTAGTAAAATACGACCTTTAGGAAAAGGAAGTAAAAGTAGTGGTAAGCGTTAAGTGTCGGTTTAGGAAAACCGAGCACTAATGACCAAACGAGTTCGTTTCCCAAGGAGGCAAGTGCGTTGTGTTAAGAATTGATATTGATTTGTGATTATATTGATTGAAAAAGAAATGGGATTAGAAGAGAAAGACGGTTACAAAGACGGATTAAACTACGACGAAAAAGGCGAACACGTAAAACCGTAAATAGTGCCAAAATTAAAATTTTAACCTAAAAATTCCTAAAAATTACTAAAAATCCCCAATAATATTCTAAGAGTTTACAAAAAATCCAAACTTGCTAAAACCTTTTAATTAATTCAATAATGACTTTTTAATGCTAATTAAAGCCCTAAAAATCACAATTAAATATTAAAAAGCCTTAAACAAGATCTAATAGTTTGTAAACCTCAAAAATGACCTAATTAAGCTAAAAACTATTTTTAAAAATTTTAAAACCAAATTAAACTATTTTTAAACACTTAAAAACTATTAAAAACAATTAAATCTTAAATTAATTCTAGAAATTAATTGAAAAGTCTAAAAAATATTTGGAAAGTGACAAAACTCCTAATTAAGTGTACTTAACCTAGGAAAAATGCAAAAACTAAAAAAACAAAACTTCAATTTTTAATAATAAAATAATATTAAAATATTCAAAAAAATAAAAAGTTTGTAAATAAATTCTAAAAAATTACCAAAAATCCTAAATAATGTAACTAAAACAAAAATGCAATCCAAATTTTCTGAAACCTATTTAATAATTTTATATTAAATTTTAAAGTTGCTTAAAAACCCTAAAATCCTATAAAATCAAAAAATAAGCTAAATTGAAAACCTAATAGCTGTAAACCTCAAAAATATGATTAAAAACCTAAAAACTATTTTTTTCAGATTTTTAATATACTTTTTACTATTTTTAATGACTTTCTAAAATAAAAACTTAAAATAATCCTAATAAATTAATTAATAATGAGAAAATTATACTTTTTGCTCAGAAAAGTCAAACAACCTAATAAAATCCTAGGAAAAATGCTAAACAGGAAAATGCTTAAAGAAATAAGCTTGAAACAGCTTATTTAAAAGCTGTTAGCCAAATAAGCTATAAAACAAACACCACTTAAATATCTAATGAAATGAAGTCTAAACGTAAAAAGCCATCTAGATCACTGGTTAACACGTTAGTCCTTGGAAAGCAAGGTCGCGTGTTCGAGCCCAGGCAAGGTGAGCTTTTTACAAAGTTTTTTTTTTTTCCAAACTCAAACAGTGACCTTTAAACTCACAAAAACACAATCACAATCCAAATTTAACCAAGATTAAGGCTTAGGAAAGCCAAAACGTGCCCAGTTTTGCTCAACTTTTTGATGAACATAAGTGTGAGTTCATCACTTGTGAAGATAAAAGACAAGAGGGCTTGTCTTGTGATTTTGGTGGTGATTATGGTGGATAACAGGCACCCTTATACTCCTTTTGAGTATAAGGAGTCAAAATACACAAAGAAAACAAGCAATCTATCACACAAAATCAAACAAGATGGCCAAAGAGGGTTGCTGATATGACTTCTATGGGTCTGATGAACAAGTTGCACAAATTACATGCACAAATATGAACTTCAAGGCCTCAGATCTTTCAATCTAGCTAAACAAATGACAATTAAACAGTACACAATCCTAAAATAACCTAAGACCTAACAGATTTCAAGATTATGATGCACAAATTCAAGAAAAACAAGCAGACAAGAGACTTTACTGATTAAAGAGCTATTCTCTATATTTTTACATGCACAATGCTTTAAAACCTCACCAAATTAAAAACCAATCTAGCATACCACCTAATAACTACCTAAGAAGTGTGTATAACAGGTTTACCAGCAAGATTAATAACAAAAATCCTAGAATCCCCCTTATCCCAAACACCCCTTTCAAATTCAGAAACCAAATTTTAACAAAGCAATATAACTCAAAACTCAACAAATCTGATTCCAATCAATCCTAACATGCATACTATACTCTAACAACTCAAATCAAACCATTTAAACAATCATTTAACACTTTTCATGAAAAATCACAATAAGCCCTTGTGTTCTTGACTGAAAATTGGGTCAAAAAGCTCCATGTGATATGCCAGCTCTCATTGTAATGTTTGAATGCATCTGAGACGTTGAAATGTCCTTGGGGACCAAGTACTTCATCATACGCGTTGGTTTGGTCGGGTATAGGGTTTGGGGGAAAGAGACGTGTGCAGGGGAGGGGTCCACAACCACATGGGTGTGTTGTGGATGGAATCTGGGTGTGGGGATTGGTTGTGTGTAGGGTGAATAGTAAATCAGGAGAGGTTGGGGTAAAAACCCTTTGTTTTGGGTAAATTGGAGATTAGGGTTTATGGGATTAGGGTGGGTAAGCAGGTTGGGGTTTAATCTAAAATGGGATTAAGTATTTTTAAATAAGTGTTAATGGGGGGAAAATGGGGGTTGACTGGTAGGTTTGACCAAGTATTAAAAACCGGTTTGGACTTGGGTGGGTTTGGTTACGGGTTGGGGGGGGGTGGGTATTGTGACGTGTCAAAGGCTGGTTGGTGATGAGAGTTTGTTGGTTTGGCAGAAAAGGCCCCCAAGCTTTCTTCATCTCTTTACTTTGTAATAAATGGCACAAAGCTTCATTCTTTTGTTAATCAACTTTGGCAGATTTACACTTTTGGCACAAGTACTTTTATAAACTTTGAATAAGGACTAAACATGCAATTTCTTCATTCTTCAAGGACTGTTCTTGACATGTTTTCAAACTTTAAGGACTTTGACTTGTTTGTTGACTTCTTGAAGGACCAATATTGACAATTTAGTTTTGTTGAGGGACTAAATTTGCCAATTCTTCAAAGTTAAGGGTCCTTTTTGTAATTTTGACAAACTTTAGGGACCAAACTTGTAATTATGAAGATACAAGGGTATAAAGTGTCAATTCTTTAAACTTGGAGGACCAATCTTCATAATTATTCAAATCTTCAAGGACTTTCTTTGGAAAATTCTTCATTAGGGCTTGGTTCATCGTGCGGCTTCGTTTCCCGTGTTCGTTTTTGACTGATTCTTGTGATCTTTTGTCATTTTCTCAATATCTGTACCTAAAATACACAAGCAACAAACACAAGCATATATTTAGGTATTTTGATGATATTTAATGCATTTTAAGCCCTATTTGGAAGATGAGACTATGTATGAAAGCAATCTCATCACTCCCCCATACTAAACCATTGCCGTGCCCTCACGCAATGCTAGAATAAAGTATCATAGAACCTCCAAAATTCATTTTTATTCACTTTATTGAAATGATAAACTAGCTATACTACTACTATTACTACTACTTGCGTTTTAGACATAATGTATGATTTTCATCGCAAAATGGGACGTTTAGGTTCATAGAATAAGAACACGTGAATGCTTTGTTAGAAATAATTTCGTCGTCCTCGATTTTCACTCCAATTCCATGCTAAGCGTGCAACGAGATCATTGTCATTATAAGTTAGTAATGCTAACACTACTCATATGCCCCAATCACGTACTTATCCTCCCATTATTCCTAAGTTGTATCTCTTATATTTTATTTTGTCTTAAATGTTTCACGAGGATACATTGTTTGACTTATGCGATAATAGAGATTTAGGTCTAAAAATAGAGTCCTAACGGTGTAACTAAGACCATCAAATCAATAACCCCTCCTAATAGACAACGATGCTAAAAAATTAAGTTGACAAGAAGAATCGATAAACACGGTTTTATAACGGTTTTGAACATGAGACTTATTACCAAGACTTTTATACGCCCCCTAACGGAAGGGCCTTATTATCTTTGGTTTACCTCCATCTTTTATTCAACTTCGCCATGAAGCTTTTATTATGACTTCGGTCTTGCCTTGCCTTTTATTATCCGCCTCATCGGTGGTTTTATTAGCCAAAGACGTATATCGTCATGCTAAAGCGAATTTTGGATCTTTAAAGCTTCGAAGATTAAGGCTTGATTCACTTTCAATTTTTGCATAGATTTTTCGGCCTTGTGGGGATTCAAATTGTTTGCTAGATTTAGGTGAGCACTTGAAATCTTATTATTGGGTGAAGCTTTCGATTATTAGGGTGCCAATACTTCAAAACCGTGACGCTGGCGATACCTTAATGTCTTCCCAATTTAATTACAAGGAAGCTAC
This sequence comes from Glebionis coronaria, assembly GCA_025667525.1. Lineage (NCBI taxonomy): Eukaryota > Viridiplantae > Streptophyta > Magnoliopsida > Asterales > Asteraceae > Glebionis > Glebionis coronaria. The sequence continues at coordinate 163,849,924 of CM046874.1, forward strand.
TAGAAAAGACTAGAAACCCAACAATCCTAACTAAACCGCTAAGTCAATATTTATTAAACAAAAAATATTTACATGCGAAGGGAGAATAAGCAAACAACGAGAACACATGAGTTTTTGAAAGAATACGAGTACTCTACGTTTAGCATAGTAACTTATAATTAACTCTATCATTTCTCGTCCTCATTTAAGAGACTTAGCCTAATGTGTAGTTAAGGAATCGAAGCTAAGTGCTCAACACGCACGGTCGAGTCAAAAATTACTCTTATTCTCGCCATCGAAAAACCTACATTCGTGTCTTCAAACACTTATAAAACATGAGAAAAATTTTAAAATTTGGCCATTTTTAGCCTTATTTTGCAACAAACGATAATCAAAAAGATAAACTTTGGAAAGCGTGAAGGTTTGGCAAGGCAAGTATCTATTCACCCCCCATACTAAAGTTAAACATTGTCCTCAATGTTTCGAGTCTAGGGGTGCAAACACCCCCATACTAGAGACGTAGTCGAATGCCTAATCTAGCATGGAAAGGGTGTAACCATTAAATTAATAGCCGTTTATGAAGTGTGCTAAAAACCTAAGGTTAGAACATCAAAAGGATATATCATGCATATTGAGAAATGTCTCCAAAGCAAACGATCGAGTGCTCCCATAAAACGAACACGAGAGGCTCCAATCGTGAAGATCATGATCTAAAAACCACATATCACAAACAATCACGGAACAAAGGTTGGAAGGGCACAAATCCCCACACGTAAGCTACATTAGAAAGCGATAATATGTACATAGGATAAGCATGGGTCTCCCCCACGAGGCACCTCTTTTTTGATTACCGAGTCATGAGCTCGACTCGATCCCCTCAATACTAAATATCATTGGGGAAGGTGACTTGATCGAGGTAGTTCAAGGATGGAACTTCCCCGCCAAAGTAGTGCTTCAACCTATGTCCATTCACCTTGAAGTTAGGACCATCATCTTGAGCTAGCTCGATGGTCCCATACGGAAATACTTGAGTCACGGTGAATGGACCGGACCAACGGGATTTCAATTCACCAGAAAAGATTTTCAATCTTGAATTAAAAAGCAAAACTTGATCCCCAATGTTAAAAACCCGGTTTTTAATTTTAGAATCATGCAACTTTTTAGTTTTCTCTTTATAAATTAATGAATTTTCATAAGCAATGTCCCTCAATTCATCTAATTCATTCAATTGCATTTTCTGGTGTTTTCCCGCGGTCTCCATGTCATCATTACAATGCTTTAGGGCCCAATAAGCCTTGTGTTCTAATTCGATAGGCAAATGACAATTCTTTCCATACACAAGCTTATAGGGAGTGCACCCAATGGGTGTCTTATGAGCGGTCCTAAAGGCCCATAAAGCATCGTCTAACTTATCCGACCAAGATTGTCGGTTTTCCCCAACGGATCTCTCCAAGATCCTCTTCAAAGCTCGGTTTGAAACCTCGACTTGCCCACTCGTTTGTGGGTGATAAGCCGTAGAAAGCCGATGTGTAACCCCATATTTCCTTAGAACCCTTTCAAATTGGTCATTACAAAAATGGGTTCCACGATCGCTTATGATAGCACGAGGGGTTCCAAACCGAGAAAACAATTGCTTCAAAAACTTGACTACCACACGAGCATCATTGGTGGGCAAGGCCTTGGCCTCCACCCACTTAGAAAGGTAGTCAACCGCAACAAGAATGTACTTATTACCACGAGATGATGGGAACGGCCCCATAAAGTCTATGCCCCAAACGTCAAAGATCTCACATACTTGAATGATATTTTGTGGCATTTCATCTTTTTGTGAGGCTTTTCCTTGTCGTTGGCATGAATCACACGACTTCACAAGATCTTGTGCATCTCGGTAAATAGTAGGCCAAAAGAAGCCGGCATCAAACACCTTCTTAGCCGTGAGATTAGCACCGTGGTGACCACCCGTGGGTCCCTCATGGCAAGCTCTAAGGATGTTAGAAGCTTCGGTGCCAAAAACACAACGTCGGATGATTTGATCCGCACAAGTTCGAAACAAGTAAGGGTCGTTCCAAAAGTAGAACTTGACGTCATGAAAGAATTTTCGTTTTTGTTGAGTCGTCATACCCTTAATGATGAAGTTACCCGCATGGTAATTTGCAAAATCCGCAAACCATGGGGTGGAAGAATCAAGCTTAGAATTCACTACACCAAGTGTCTCGAGCGGAAATGTTTCGGTGATTTCCTTGGGCTCGTAAACACTTTGGTGAGGATCTTCCAAACAAGAGAAATGATCGGCCGCTAGATTCTCGGCTCCTTTTTTGTCAACGATTTTGTGATCAAATTCTTGAAGGAGGAGAATCCAACGAAGTAATCTCGGCTTAGCATCTTGCTTTGCCATGAGATACTTAATAGCCGAATGGTCCGTATACACTATGCATTTCGTCAAGACGAGGTAAGGTCGGAATTTCTCAAATGCATACACCACGACAAGGAACTCCTTTTCCGTTGTAGTGTATTTAAGTTGAGCCTCGGTCATCGTCTTGCTAGCATAGTGAATAGGCAAGAAGTGATTATCATGACGTTGCCCCAAAACGGCCCCAATGGCGTAATCACTAGCATCACACATTAGCTCAAAGGGGAGGTTCCAATTGGGCGCAACAAGAATGGGAGCTTCGGTAAGTTTCCTCTTAAGGATCTCAAAGGCTCGTACACAATCTTCGTCAAAGACAAAACGTGCCTCTTTTTCAAGAAGATGTGTAATGGGTCGAGAAATCTTCGAGAAGTCCTTGATGAATCGACGATAAAATCCCGCGTGGCCTAGGAAACTCCTAACTCCCTTGACGGTTTTGGGATGAGGTAATTTGGCGATGGCGTCTACCTTAGCTTGATCTACCTCAATCCCCGCTTTCGAGACCTTGTGCCCTAAGACGATTCCACTCTTAACCATAAAATGACACTTTTCCCAATTGAGCACAAGGTTGGTTTCCTCACAACGTTTTAACATTCTCTCTAGATTCGACAAACACGAAGTGAAAGAATCACCAAACACGGAAAAGTCATCCATGAAGACTTCCATCGTCTTCTCGATCATATCATGAAAAATAGCCATCATGCATCGTTGAAAAGTTCCCGATGCATTGCAAAGTCCGAATGGCATTCTACGATAGGCAAACGTTCCATATGGACACGTAAACATAGTTTTTTCTTGATCACGAGGATCGATGGGAATTTGGAAGTAACCGGAAAAACCATCTAAAAAGCAATAGAAATCGTTTCCCGCAAGACGCTCCAACATTTGGTCCATGAAGGGCAAGGGAAAATGGTCTTTTCGAGTGGCTTCATTCAACTTTCGATAGTCAATGCACACTCTCCATCCGGTCACGAGTCTAGTGGGAATCAACTCGTTGGCATCGTTTGGCACAACGGTCATCCCTCCCTTCTTAGGGACACAATGAATAGGACTCACCCAAGGGCTATCGGAAATAGGGTAAATCATTCCCGCGTCAAGGAGTTTAAGGACCTCCTTTTTGATGACATCGTGAATTTTGGGGTTCACCCTCCTTTGACTTTGGATTGTTGGCTTGAAATCCTCCTCCATTAATATTTTGTGGGTACAAAACTTGGGATCGATTCCCTTAATGTCGAATAACTTCCACGCAATCGCCCCTTTGTGGTCCTTTAGAACATCGACAAGTGCGGTTTTTTCATCATTCGAAAGATCCTTCGCAATAATAACCGGCAACTTGTCGTCCTCCTCCAAATAGACATATTCGAGGTGAGGAGGTAAATCTTTCAACTCGAGAATAGGTGGTTCCTCAAGTGAAGATTTGGGCTCGATACTCATAACCTCCTCGGGTGGAGGAAATGGGAAATCGTTGAGAAAATCCTTGATAATCGAGAAGTCCTCATCGTTGTCGAGGTCTTCGTCACAAGTACGTGGAACATTACATTCTTCCAACGTAAAACCACCACCTTCGAAAGGAGTGAAGGTTGGTGTCGAATTATCAAGAATTGGATCTAACATAGTGGGATTGCCACTAGTTTCTTCTTCACCAAACCCTAAAACTTCTTGTGAAAATTCCTCGCAAACCACGTCGATCATATCAACGAGGTTTATGGTAGCAACGGAATAAACATGAGAAAGTTGAGAATTTTGAGTTGCGTTTATAACAAGTTCCTCGTCGTTGAAACGTAAGGTGATCTTTCTAGCATGCACATCAATTAAAGCCATAGACGTATCTAAAACGAACAACCTAAAATAAGAGGAACTTGAGGATCCGTGGGGATATCAACAACGATAAATTCTACGGGATAGTGGAACTTCCCCACTTTCACAAAAACGTCTTCCGCCAAACCACATGCAAGAATCGTGGAATGGTCGGCCAACTCAATAGACATTCGTGAAGGAGTAAGATTAGGAAGACTGAGCGACTTGAAGATTGCAAGTGGCATCAAGTTAATGCTAGCACCAAGATCGGCCAAGGCATATCATTCTTCCATATCTTGAATTGCACAAGGAATCAAAAATTTACCGGGATCACCGACTTTTTGAGGTATGCGATTAAGATAAACCGACGAACAACTAGACATTTGGTGCAATTTCTCCTTGTTGTTCAACATACTCTTAAAGTTAGCGGCAAATCGAGGCATCATGACCAAAGCATCGGTGAAACTCACATTAAGGTGCAACTCACGAAACATTTTCATAAAAAGCTCAAATTGGTAGTTATCGCGCTCTTGTCGTTTCTCCTTCCTAAGTCTCGATGGGTAAGGCAAGGGTGGTGTGGGTTGGGGCGTAGGCATAGCCTTTGGAATCTCGGGTTCCAATGTTGGTAATGGGTCAACCGTAGGTGTGGCATGAGCGGTACTTTGTGGGCTTGAAATATGCTCCTTTTCGACCACCACCTCGGGTTCTTCCTCAATTTCCTCCACCGTTGGAGTAATTGGTTGAGGAGTCGGTTCTTTAAGTGTCTTACCACTTCGTGTGGTAATCACTTTCATCTCTCCCTTCGGGTTTGAAACGGTGTTACTAGGTAGACCACTCAAAGTAGAGGCTTTGTTTCCCATGACGGCTTCTAAAATTGCATTAAGCTTAGCATCTTGACTATTAAACTTCAAATCTTGACTAGCGGCTTTTTGGTCAATTCTTTGTTCAAGCCTAGCATGACTTTGCTCTATCTTGTTGTTTTGACCTCGAATTTGATTAGTAAAATCATTTTTCAAATCATTTCTCATGTTAAGATTTTCTTTCACAAAGTTAGCCAATTCCTTAGTGTTTTTAGCCGTGTCCCTAGCTTGACTAGCCAATTGCTCTTGTATATTTTCCAAAATCTTATCATTTGCCGTGGCGTAATTCAAAAAGTCCATTGGAAGTTCTTTTGTCTAAACATTTTGAAGACCTTGACTCGTGTTTTGAAAATTACGGTTTTGATTTTGATTTTGCAATTGGATACTACTACTCCCTTGATTCCCATAGTTGTTATTACCCTTAAAATTGTTCCTTTGATTGCTTTGGTAACCAACTTGATTGTTTCGATAATTGTTAGCATTTTGATTTGGTGGAAAACCCGGTGGAGTCAATTGATTAGTGCGAGGAACTTGACCGTTTTGGTTATAAGTTCCCGCGGCCGCGAAGGCACTCGAAGTGTTACCACCGTTGGTAATGCACTCGGAATAATCGTGAGCTCCACCACAATACATACAAGAAACCTCAACCGCTTTAATCGTAGCGGGAGCGGGTTGTTCACCAACTTTAAACTCAATTAACAATCCTTTCAACTTATCAAAAATTTTGTTCTCCAAATTAGCCTCGATTTGGCAAGCATCAACGGTGTGTGACAATGAAGGCGAAGACGAAGACGAAGTCTTACGAACACTTGATGTGCTACGAGGACTATACACCTTAGACCTATTCTCAATGATTAACAATGCTTCCTCGACCGTCTTACACAAAAAATTACCACCCGCGGCGGCATTAAGATAATCACGCTCATGATCGTTCAAGCCATTGTAAAACGTGTCTATTTGATGCAAGTCGGAAAAACCATGATGAGGACATTCGTGCAACATTTCCTTAAACCTATTCCAAGCCGTTGAAAAACTCTCATTATACTCTTGTGAAAACTTTGAAATCTCGTTTTTCAAGTGCGTAGTCTTAGAGGGCGGAAAAAATTGGTTCACGAATTTTGAAACGAGATCCTTCCACGTTAATATAGAATTGGGTGGCTCTTTCTCTAACCAAATTTTTGCGGGCCCCGCTAAGGAATATAGAAAAAGCATCATCTTAATCGAGTCGTTTGAGACGTCCTTAAACTTGCACGTGGCGGTGAGACGATTAAATTGGCGAATGTGGTTATGAGGGTTGTCCTTCTCATCACCTCGAAACTTGTTGTTTTGAATCATGGACAATAAACCCGTCTTAACCTCAAAATTCTCCGCAAGGATAGCGGGAATCACAATCGCTTCTCCATAACCCTCGGTGGGTGCTTGAAGCAACTACATCATTGTTCGATTAGCCATGGGTGCTTCTTTCACTACAATGGGTTCGTCAATAGGAGACTCCTCACTAGTAGGAGTGATTGATTTGTTTCTTCGTTTACGAGCACGTCTTGCTTTGGAGCGAGTTTGCATAAACGTCACGTACAACGAGAAGGCGAGCAAAGAAGATTCTTTTTGGTGTTTTTACTTTTTCACTTTTTTTTTGTGGTTTTTGATTGTTTTTACTTTTTTTGGATTTTTGGAATGTATTAGGTAGATACAAATCTACAAATCTCCTCCTTAATCAAATCTCTCGATTAAAGAAGCCTCAAGGAATGAAAACGATCACGTGAAGTGAACGCCTTCGATGACTTTAGAACGATGGTGGAACACCAAATCGTTCAAGAGGGTTTAATCAATAGAAACCAAGAAAATATATATGATACTTAGTAATACTTTGGGCGGCAAAACCCTCGATTAGCTTTCAAAATCAAAATACGCACAAGCAAGCGGAGGAAACGAGGCGGCGCGAAGCACTTAAGAGCCTTTTTCCTTTAGGTCGTGAAATACAACCGCCTTATACCCACCTTATAGTTTGTATTTTTCAAAATCGAGCTTCACGAAAGTATTTATCTATTTTTGCATTTTTCTTTGGTTTGAGATTCGAATACAATGATTGGGTAATGACCTCCCAAGTCAAGGTTGTGATTTCTCACGTATTTGGAGTACTTGTAAATTTATTGTTCTACGTATACAATATAGTAATAATATTCACAAAAACGAAAAACCGATAATACGTATTAGTAGAGTGCTACTAATACAATTACTTTATGGCTATATATAAAAACAACAATGGTTCAACCAAAACACAACACGCCTCCCCGGCAGCGGCGCCAAAATGATTGTAGTAAAATACGACCTTTAGGAAAAGGAAGCAAAAGTAGTGGTAAGCGTTAAGTGTCGGTTTAGGAAAACCGAGCACTAACGACCAAACAAGTTCGTTTCCCAAGGAGGCAAGTGCGTTGTGTTAAGAATTGATATTGATTTGTGATTATATTGATTGAAAAAGAAATGGGATTAGAAGAGAAAGACGGTTACAAAGACGGATTAAACTACGACGAAAAAGGCGAACACGTAAAACCGTAAATAGTGCCAAAATTAAAATTTTAACCTAAAAATTCCTAAAAATCACTAAAAATCCCCAATAATATTCTAAGAGTTTACAAAAAATCCAAACTTGCTAAAACCTTTTAATTAATTCAATAAGGACTTTTTAATGCTAATTAAAGCCCTAGAAATCACAATTAAATATTAAAAAGCCTTAAACAAGATCTAATAGTTTGTAAACCTCAAAAATGACCTAATTAAGCTAAAAACTATTTTTAAAAATTTTAAAACCAAATTAAACTATTTTTAAACACTTAAAAACTATTAAAAACAATTAAATCTTAAATTAATTCTAGAAATTAATTGAAAAGTCTAAAACATATTTTGAAAGTGATAAAACTCCTAATTAAGTGTACTTAACCTAGGAAAAATGCAAAAACTAAAAAAAACAAAACTTCAATTTTTAATAATAAAATAATATTAAAATATTCAAAAAAATAAAAAGTTTGTAAATAAATTCTAAAAAATTACCAAAAATCCTAAATAATGTAACTAAAACAAAAATGCAATCCAAATTTTCTGAAACCTATTTAATAATTTTATATTAAATTTTAAAGTTGCTTAAAAACCCTAAAATCCTATAAAATCAAAAAATAAGCTAAATTGAAAACCTAAATAGCTGTATACCTCAAAAATATGATTAAAAACCTAAAAACTATTTTTTCAGATTTTTAATATACTTTTTACTATTTTTTAATGACTTTCTAAAATAAAAACTTAAAATAATCCTAATAAATTAATTAATAATGAGAAAATTATACTTTTTGCTCAGAAAAGTCAAACAACCTAATAAAATCCTAGGAAAAATGCTAAACAGGAAAATGCTTAAAGAAATAAGCTTGAAACAGCTTATTTAAAAGCTGTTAGCCAAATAAGCTATAAAACAAACACCACTTAAATATCTAATGAAATGAAGTCTAAACGTAAAAAGCCATCTAGATCACTGGTTAACAAGTTAGTCCTCGGAAAGCAAGGTCGCGTGTTCGAGCCCAGGCAAGGTGAGCTTTTTACAAATTTTTTTTTTTTATTTTCCAAACTCAAACAGTGACCTTTAAACTCACAAAAACACAATCACAGTCCAAATTTAACCAAGATTAAGGCTTAGGAAAGCCAAAACGTGCCCAGTTTTGCTCAACTTTCTGATGAACACAAGTGTGAGTTCATCACTTGTGAAGATAAAAGACAAGAGGGCTTGTCTTGTGATTTTGGTGGTGATTATGGTGGATAACAGGCACCCTTATACTCCTTTTGAGTATAAGGAGTCAAAATGCACAAAGAAAACAAGCAATCTATCACACAAAATCAAACAAGATGGCCAAAGAGGGTTGCTGATATGACTTCATGGGTCTGATGAACAAGTTGCACAAATTACATGCACAAATATGAACTTCAAGGCCTCAGATCTTTCAATCTAGCTAATCAAATGACAATTAAGCAGTACACAATCCTAAAATAACCTAAGACCTAACAGATTTCAAGATTATGATGCACAAATTCAAGAAAAACAAGCAGACAAGAGACTTTACTGATTAAAGAGTTATTCTCTATATTTTTACATGCACAATGCTTTAAAACCTCAACAAATTAAAAACCAATCTAGCATACCACCTAATAACTACCTAAGAAGTGTGTATAACAGGTTTACCAGCAAGATTAATAACAAAAATCCTAGTATCTCCCTTATCCCAAACACCCCTTTCAAATTTAGAAACCAAATTTTAACAAAGCAATATAACTCAAAAGTCAACAAATCTGATTCTAATCAATCCTAACATGCATACTATACTCTAACAACTCAAATCAAACCATTTAAACAATCATTTAACACTTTTCATGAAAAATCACAATAAGCACATAACTTTTCAGAAAAATGAAAACAAGGGATTTTTTTACCTTGAGGGACTTACATCCAAGTCCCTCAGTGGTTGATTAACCACCTCCTTATAGGCTGGGGCCTATGCAGAACTCTTGGACAAACAAGATCAATACTTGCTAAGAGAAAACTTGAAACACAAGCACAATATGCAATCTGTTTTTTTATCTTTCTCTTTTAAAAACCTTTTCACAAAACTTCCTTATACTTCCTTTAAAACACTTACACAACAACTTTAAAAACCTGGAAAACCAAACCTTGAACAAGGTTTTGACCAAACCAAATCAAGATTTCAGAAACTTTCAAACAAACTGAATTTTAAAGAGAACTTAAAAATAAAACTTGGAACACAATCTAAACAACAGAAATGTAAATGAGGATCCGGGAATCTTTTCATCAACAACACTCAACCAATTTCATTCATTAATCAAATGGGATTTACAAGCTTGTGATCTAGGAAAAAATTCAGGAACAAGAACTAAAATGCTAAGTCTTATGGCTTTATATAGCAGCCTACAGATCTTTCTAGATACTGAATAAAATATTAAACAGCTAAAACCCTAATGGTTTGAAAATCCCAAATTGCCCTTGTGTTCTTGACTGAAAATTGGGTCAAAAAGCTCCATGTGATATGCCAGCTCTCATTGTAATGTTTGAATGCATCTGAGACGTTGAAATGTCCTTGGGGACCAAGTACTTCATCATACGCGTTGGTTTGGTCGGGTATAGGGTTTGGGGGAAAGAGACGTGTGCAGGGGAGGGGTCCACAACCACATGGGTGTGTTGTGGATGGAATCTGGGTGTGGGGATTGGTTGTGTGTGGGGTGAATAGTAAATCTGGAGAGGTTGGGGTAAAAACCCTTTGTTTTGGGTAAATTGGAGATTAGGGTTTATGGGATTAGGGTGGGTAAGCAGGTTGGGGTTTAATCTAAAATGGGATTAAGTATTTTTAAATAAGTGTTAATGGGGGGAAAATGGGGGTTGACTGGTAGGTTTGACCAAGTATTAAAAACCGGTTTGGACTTGGGTGGGTTTGGTTACGGGTTGGGTAGGGTTATGGGTATTTGGGTGGGTATTGTGACGTGTCAAAGGCTGGTTGGTGATGAGAGTTTATTGGTTTGGCAGAAAAGGCCCCCAAGCTTTCTTCATCTCTTCACTTTGTAATAAATGGCACAAAACTTCATTCTTTTGTTAATCAACTTTGGCAGATTTACACTTTTGGCACAAGTACTTTTATAAACTTTGAATAAGGACTAAACATGCAATTTCTTCATTCTTCAAGGACTGTTCTTGACATGTTTTCAAACTTTAAGGACTTTGACTTGTTTGTTGACTTCTTGAAGGACCAATATTGACAATTTAGTTTTGTTGAGGGACTAAATTTGCCAATTCTTCAAAGTTAAGGGTCCTTTTTGTAATTTTGACAAACTTTAGGGACCAAACTTGTAATTATGAAGATACAAGGGTATAAAGTGTCAATTCTTCAAACTTGGAGGACCAATCTTCATAATTCTTCAAATCTTCAAGGACTTTCTTTGGAAAATTCTCCATTAGGGCTTGGTTCATCGTGCGGCTTCGTTTCTCGTGTTCGTTTTTGACTGATTCTTGTGATCTTTTGTCATTTTCTCAATATCCGTACCTAAAATACACAAGCAACAAACACAAGCATATATTTGGGTATTTTGATGATATTTAATGCATTTTAAGCCCTATTTGGAAGATGAGACTATGTATGAAAGCAGTCTCATCACTAGGATAAATGTATAAAACATCACATGACCATAAAGGAAATACCAGAATCAAACATCGGTACCCCAAAAGTAGAACTCATCACACACAAACATAAGTACTGTAAATGAAAAGGACTAAACAATGTCCATGGAAATGAGTATCAAAAGTAACAGGAAATGCATAAAGTAAAGAAGGCTAGAAAGCTTCTAATCCATATGCACGTACGCTTAAAGTCTACGAGCGGCCCTGAGTACCTGCCGTTTTAAAAGCATGAAAGGAAAAACGGTTGAGCATAACGCTCAGTGCACGGATATACAAGTATAGCATGAATAGTATAAGCATATAAGCATAAAGCAGTGGAAAAGACTAAGTCCTGGATAACCTGGTATATCTTAATAAGACTGGTTTTATAGTTTGAAAAGCCTTATGTTTATCTTATAAAATCTGTTTAACATGTTTACCATTTAGCCAATATAGATCATGAAATATCAACGTGCATGAATACTTGGAGGGGTGACCTCGTCATGCAAATTAGAGGGACTGCCTCTAATTTAATATAAGTTTTTAGGTAGGAGGGATCAGCTCCTTGTGAAGGATGCAAGGCATACACCACATTCACCTGAATAATCTGCTGAAAACATGTAACCTAGGATGCACCCATACGCCCACATGATAATAATAATAATATGGCCAAAAGCTGAAGGGACACCACGAGCTATCACTCCGTCGTGGTGGAGTCATAACACTGGTGCCTCCAGTGTTATGGTTATGGTACCTCCATAACTAGGTGAAACTGGTCATGCATGTATATGGCTTTAGGTATCTAATTAAACATAAGCAATCAAACACATATAAAACATATAACGGGGAAAACAGTTGGCTGCATACGGGGAATCCTAATAAGGAAGAATATCCATACTGAAAGGACGGAGAATTCGTACCTTGTGTCCAGCGAACGAAGAAGACGAACGGAAGAAAGTCCTACTTCGGTATCACTAATGCTACATAAATAATATACGTATATAAGTATCTGATTACTGAGTACGTAACTGGTTTTATGTCAAATCTTAGCTTGTTTTATATGCTCATGTCATGTTTTACTGATTTAAGCTTTATACTACGTTTATCATGTATTCTGTCTATTCTGATTAAGTATTACTTGTATTATTATACTTGTTGTGTAATAATAAGTAACTTTCTAAAAATAGCAGGTTTCCTAAAATAGAAAGTTTCCAAAAATAGAAAGTTTTCAAAAATAGAAAGTTTCCAAAAATAGATTTACTGATTAAAATAAATAAGTTTCTAAAAAAATAGAAAGTTTCCATAAATAGATTAGCTGCCTTAATTAAATATGTTTCTAAAAATAGAAAGTTTCCATAAATAGAAATAAGCTAGATTATTAAGCTAATAATATAAGCTTAAGTGTTTACTGATTTATATTCTAAGTCATGTGATTAAATAGTATAGTTTATTAGTTATTTCATGTAAATTAAATAAACCATAGGTTAAAGTATTTAATTAAATATAACATGATTTAATTAAAAATAAAGGTAAAATACTTAGGTTAAAACATGTATTAATATTTATTATTAATATAACCTAAGTCATGTAAATTAATTAATTATAGGACATGTTTAATAATTAATTAATTATATAGTCTAACTTAAATAATAAATACTTAGGTTAAAATCCATGTATTATTAATAATATTAATAACCTAAGTCATGTATAAATTAAATTAACTATGTACATTTTTTAATTAATTTAATTTAATCTTGTAAATATAAACTTGTAAAAATAATTAACCTTGTAAAATCATGTCGTGAACCGTGCCCTTGAACCAGTGAACCGGACCCTTGACAGTGGCAAACCGGCTTGGCTGGTTGCCACTGCTTGCGTAAAGATGCCACCGGCTGAGCCGGTGGTTCCCATGGTCTTGGCTAGCCGCTGCCAAGCGGCGGTTCCCCCTACTTTCCTTAATTAGCCACCGGCTTAAGCCGGTGGTGGTTCTTGTATTAGCTGAGACCCAACCGAACACCAAACACACCCCGACCGAGGTCAGGATTTTCTTTTCTCCTGCGGCCGAGACTCACAACACCACACCGAGACCCGTAGGTCTCAGCTGTGTTCACACGAAGCACACCGAGAGCCTTGGGCTCTCGGTTTGTGTATACCGGCCGAAACAAACACCCCTTAAACCATAATTAAATTACCCCCCCATGATTTATTAACATGTTATTACTTGTTTTTAAATAAACCATGATCTCATGTGTTCTTGATTTAATAATGATAATTAAAAGAATTAAAAGAAAGGGTTTAAAGGTTTACCGATTACGTGAAACAAAGGAGAACGATAACTCTAACAACCTTGCAAGAAATCAAACACCAAAAATCAACCAACACACCCTTGGTGTGTGTTTGTACCCGGCGGCCAAAGGAGACAAAGAGAAAGAAAAGATTTTAGGGTTTAGTTTATTTTCTAATTTTCGTAAGGGAAAATGATCCCTGCTGTTTGCTGCAGGGATTTATATATGCTGCAAAGTATAAATGGGGGATTAAAAATGTAAACTGGTGATATTTGAGAGGTATATAATGTAATTATGAAATATTTTTACCCCTTGCAGCAGATAAATTATCTGCAGTTTGCTGCAGTGATGTTATCCCCTTTTCGTAATTATGAAAATATCTTTTCCTAAATTCTTGTTTTAGTAAAAATTAAATGGGCTTGGCCCTTTGTCTTGTTTCTAGCCGCGGGTAAGGGGGCCCACATAGGGTAACCCATATGTTTTTCCGTGTCTAATATTATTCATGTTCTCGTGTCGTGTTTTACGTGATTTAATTAGTTATCGTTCGTGTCGTATTATATTTATTCATAACCGTAATAAATATACGTAAATACATAATATTAATCTCGTGATTATTTACGTTCATGATTTCATGTTCGTATGTTCGTGATTATAATTATTATTGAAATAATTATCGTGTCTTACTACGTATTAATACTTATCGTGTTATAGCATGTACGTAATACTTGTAAAGCTTGATCGTGAAACGTAAACGTGCTATAAAAGGAAAGTTCAATCATGTACGTACGATCATAAGGGTACTATTCATGGTAAAAGCATGCGGGTTTTACAACTCTTCCCCCTAAAAAGAATAATTCGTCCCCGAATTATAGATAATGTAAATTGGAAAAAGAAGAACATACCTGAATTCAAAATATGAAATGAGGGTAAGAAGCCCGGATATACTCCTCTGTTTCCCAAGTGGCTTCCCGCTCGGTATGATCCCTCCAAAGGATTTTGACGAATGGAATCGTCTTCCTTCTCATGACTCGTTCTTGTCTGTCAAGAACTCGTTCAGGTTCTTCTATGAAAGTGAGATCTTCACGAATCTGTTCCAGTGGATACTGAACCATGTGAAGGGGATGATACTTGTACCCACTGAGTAAGGACACATGGAAAACATCATGAACGTGAGAAAGCTGCGGAGGTAACGCTAAACGGTAAGATACTTCACCGACTCGCTCAATGACATCAAACGGTCCGATGAATCGAGGACTGAGCTTCCCTTTAATTCCAAAACATCTAACACCATGTGCCGGCGAAACCTTAAGGAAAACGTGATCTCCTACGTTAAAATGTAAGTCCCTACGATGCTTGTCTGCATAACTCTTCTGACGTGACCGTGCTTCTTGCATTTTCTGCTTAGCTACTACGACCTTCTCGTTAGTCAACTCTATCATTTCTGGTCCTTCAAGTGTTCGCTCACCAACTTGATCCCAACAGATTGGGGCGCGACACTTCCTGCCATACAACATATCTAAAGGAGCACACTTGATACTGGCGTGCCAACTGTTGTTGTATGCAAACTCCACCAAACAGATATAATCGTCCCAATCACCCGTCCATTCCAACGCACATGACCTCAACATGTATTCTAATGTCTGAATCGTTCGCTTCGATTGCCCGTCTGTTTGAGGATGAAAAGCCGTGCTAAGCTTAAGTTTTGTCCCCTAAGCTTTCTGCAGACTTCTCCAGAATCGCGAAGTGAATCGAGGATCTCTGTCTGAGATGATGTTGGATGGAGCACCATGAAGTCTCATGATCTCCTTCTTGTAAGTATCGGCGAGTTTACTGACCGAATCTTCCTTGCGGATCGGTAAGAAATTAGCTGATTTGGTGAGTCGATCAACGATAACCCAAATCACATTGTGCCTCTTCTTTGTTGGTGGAAGACCAGTAACAAAATCCATGGTGATTTTGTCCCACTTCCACTCTAGGATGTCTAATGGTTGAAGAAGACCGCCAGATCGCTGATGCTCGATCTTAACCTACTGGCAGGTAAGACATTTGGAGACGTAAGTCGCAACATCCTGTTTCATACCACTCCACCAAAAGTACTGCTTGATGTCATGGTACATCTTGGTCGAACCAGGATGAATGGAGAATGGGGAGCTATGAGCCTCAACTAATAATGCTTCCCGGAGTTCTTGATCATCAGGAACACAAAGTCTCGTGCCCTGCCATAAGATACCATCTGCGTCTACTCGAAATTCTGTCTGCTTCTCCAAATTCTGAATTATCGCCAGATTTCTCCATCATCTTTCTGAGCTTCCTTGATCCTAGAGAGTAAATCGGGTTCCACTATAAGATTTGCCCAGTAACCGTGCTGTCCACGTACCATGATCTCCATGTCTAGTCGCTCCAACTCTCTAATGATTTCCTCCTTTATCTCAATACCGTTGATCATTCCGGACTTTCTACTTAGTGCATTTGCCACTACATTCGCGTTGCCGGGATGATACTGCAGATAATGTCATAATCCTTCAACAGCTCTAACCATCTCCTCTGTCTCATGTTCAATTCACGTTGAGTGAAGATATACTTCAAGCTCTTGTGGTCCGTGAAAATGTCACATGATTCTCCATACAAGTAGTGCCTCCATATCTTCAATGCAAATACGACTGATGCAAGTTCCAAGTCATGCGTATGGTAATTTTCCTCATAAGGCTTAAGCTGCCGTGAAGCGTACGCGATCACTTTCCCATGTTGCATGAGAACACAACCAAGTCCCTTCCCCGATGCATCACTGTAGATCTGAAATCCACCTGTACCAGATGGGAGAGTAAGAATCGGTGCAGATACTAACTTCTGCTTCAGGTCTTCAAAGCTCTTCTCTCTTTCTTCAGTCCAGACAAATTTCTCGACTTTCCGCATCAGTTTGGTCAATGGTAGTGCTAAACGGAAAAAGTTCTCCACGAACCTACGGTAGTAACCAGCTAAGCCTAGGAAACTACGGACTTCAGTCGTTGATGTCGGTCTTGGCCACTTGGTAATAGCCTCAACCTTTGCTGGATCCATTGTGACAATCCGTCAATTTTCGGTTGATAATTTATTCTCTGATATTATTTAAAAACATTATTTTAATGTTAGAATATGAACTCACTTATTTTTGGGAAGAAATTTGGATTTACGTCTTGAAGTAGCATCGACTACGTCTAAACCGGAGGATTCTACGTTACGTGCTTACAGTTACATACACCGTTTTGGTGACAGTCCGACATTTCAGGAAATAAATTTATCCGTGAATATTATTTTGAGATTTTAAATTTGTGTTGGTTCATAAACTCACAAATTTACGAGAAGAGATTAGGACTTACGATTTTATTTTAACGTCCTTTACGACTAAACCGGAAACCTTAGGATTACGTATTTACGTTTTCGAACTCCGTTTTTGATGAGACAAATTTTATTAGATTCGTTTTGTGTCGTTGATTCATAATTTATAAAAACGTTTTTCATAAAACGACCCGAGGGCACGCAAATCGAGGAAACTAGAATCGAGGAGTACCCGTAATTAAATGGGGATGGGACAAGAATAAACTTGCCCCACCCCCACATGGGACGGCAAGTATAAGCAACCAACATCCATGATGTGTCAATTTACAACACACTATAACAACACTTGTCCTAAGCTTACTATGTAAGCTAAGCTTACCTCAAAACTACTTTCACATACCACTAGCTCTCATTTTACAACATGCAAAACCACACATTTTCTCTCATCTCCTCTATTGATGCCGTCCCACACTCCTCACAAAACACCCCAATTTGATCTTGATTCTACCATAAAATCTTATGTTATTTACACACATGTTGAAGCCCTTTTGAAACCCTATTGATTGGTGGTGATTATAAAATCAAAGGAGGAGTTTCCATGGAGTCTTGGGACTGATTTTCCACAAGGAGTTCTTGAATAATGGTGGTCTTGAAGATGGTCTTGGTTCATCACAAGTTTCTCCATCAAAATCCATGTTTTGATCACAACCTACATCATCATGGTGGTACAAAGATAGTTCTTCTCATCCTCTTGTTATTTTTGATTATGTAATCTTGTATTTCTTTTACTTATGTATATGTATATGATGATGAATGATGATTAAAAATATTGTGTGGGGATTTGGTGTTGATAAACATGCTTAAAAAGATGAAAAACTATAAGAAACAAGGCTAAAATCTTGTTTAGATTGTTGGCTGTATAAAACAGTAAAGAACCACATGTTAGACTGATAAAATGGCAAAGTAGAAGAAATATACAGTAATTAATATGTCTTGTACACATGTGAGAGTTGACCATGCAATGGAATCATTGTAATGAGTGAGATATGATCAAAACAAGTTTAAAGTACAAATCTGAGTTCACTGTTTTGGACGATTTTTAGAAAATACTTAGAGTCTGATTCATCAGTAGCTATAATAGAGTTAAATGGAGCACATATCATGTAGTTTATGTCATAAAAATTTGAGCTTCTATCTCCATATAGAACTCTAGATATGGCAGTTTTGGTGAACATGAAAATAAAAATCAGATTTTGGAAATTAAAGTATAATAGTATTATATAAGCACTCAAATAAAAATAGTATAAAATGTGAATTAAAACCCACTAACTTATATAATACATTTATATAAATATGTATAAGGATAAATAAATGGACATTTTATAAAAATGGTAGTTTAATAAGTTTTATAAGTTATAAAACTATAAACATGATCTTTACGACTTTTTCGGCTATTACCGTAAAATTAACGTTTTTGTTAAATAAAACTTAGACGGTTGAACCAGTATAATGTAAACTTTTATAAAACTCATATACTGATATATAAACATATATAACAAGTAAAAACTGATAATAACCCGGACTATATAACATACGGACATTAACAGGCTAAGTTAACGTTATTGGACTAATAATACAACCAAATGGACTAAAACACTTATAAACTTATTTATTGGGCTTAACCCATTTGGGCCCAACATGTAAAGTATAAATACTGATAATACAAGTATGAAATGGATTAATACAAGTTAATGGACTTATAATAGGTTTATTGGACCTAAAACACGTAAATAGGTAAAACTAGTAAACTAGTAAGAGGTTACCAAAACATAAACACTAAACTGAGTAAAAGAGAATATGTAAACCCACTTGATCATCATATATATAAAATCATCATATGTATACATAGTTGTTATTTTTATAAAGTCATTGGACATGAGTCTAAGACGAGTATTATTTGTCTAGGTTTCCGTGATTGAAGCACGTATCGTACGTCCGAATTGCCGATAACCCGCTTTCCCACATCAACGTGAGTTCATAGCCTCGAACTATTTTAAATGTTTTTATAAATGTTTTATAAACCGCGAGGGAGATAACATGTTAGTTTTTATAAAATAGGACACCATTTGTCCCGATTGCTTGTTTATTGATTTGGACCCGGATGATTGTATGACCCTATGAATGATTAAATGACCCGATAGATGAAATAAAATGGATTATTAAAGTTAGGTTATGTCACTAAAAGTCTCATTAGAATGAATTGTGAACTACCGGGATTTGGTAGACGCTTAAGCATATAATAGTACTATTTGGGGACGATCACCCTAGTTCGCGCCTTGACGGTTGATCCCCGTCGTGCCACATTGATTGGTAAGCGAATTTATGTATGAGAAGATTACATAGCGCGAACTTTGTGACAACACGCTAATTTAGATGGGCAAATGAGTTTCGGGCTAGCTACCCGTTGTTTGTTGTAGTAAGGTAACAATGTCATGCGGCTTATAATAATCCAATTAACGAAATACTACTATACGCACTGAATTACGATGTATTGCCTGACTAGCAATACGGGGTCATACTATTGATATTATGTTCGTGTTTTGGTTTTATATAACCATGTTCATATAACGGTTTTTATTTAACTTTATACAACGTCATAAGACGTATTGTATGATGTTTTTACGACATTGGCTCATATAATGATTTTTAAGGCAAATGCCTATATTATGATTTTGATAAGGATTTGTATAAAATGATTTTGGCTATTTTATGGCCTATTACAATGATTTGTACAAAATGATTTTCGGTAATAATTTTATACCAATGTTATATTGATGGATTTTATTAAACTCTATGAATTCACTCGGCGTTATCGCTGACATTTTCTTTTAACATGTTTTATCTCAGGTACTTGAAGGTAATTCTCGGAAAGACAACAAGAATTCATGGCCCGCACCTAAATACTTATTTCCATTCAAATGCTTTGTAAAACCTATATTAAATACAATGACTTGGGACCTATGTAACTTTGATATTTATGAATGGAAATGCTTTACTATTAAACGACGTGATTTTTAAGCGTTGTCTATGATGTGAGTAATGTGCTATCCTGTAACACCAACGAATCTTCCGCTGTATTGAGTTGTATAAATTTGGGGGTGTTACATCCATCGTGATTCCTTATGCTGATACAATGTGACCTAAGAATGCCACCTTGTCTAACCAGAACTCACACTTGGAGAATTTAGCATACAGCTGCTTCTGGCGAAGAATCTGTAGTACTGTACGAAGATGGTCTCCGTGTTCCTCCTTGCACTTATAGAATATCAGGATGTCGTTGATGAAGACGATGACGAACTTGTCCAGAAATTCATGGAAGATTCTGTTCATCAGATCCATGAACACTGCTGGAGCATTGGTAAGGTCGAATGGCATGACTACAAATTTGTAGTGGCCATAGCGTGTACGGAAAACAATCTTGGCGATGTCCTGCTCCTTAACCCGTAACTGATGATAGCCCGACCTTAGATCAATCTTGGAGAAATGTTTGGCCCCTTGGAGTTGGTCAAACAGATCGTCTATACGTGGTAGTGGATACCTATTCCTGATAGTAATCTTGTTGAGCTCTCGATAGTCTATGCAAAGACGCATACTGCCGTCCTTCTTCTTAGCGAATAAGACCGGTGCGCCCCATGGAGATGCGCTCGGTCGAATAAAACCTCGTTCTAGAAGTTCTTGTAATTGATCCTTCAGCTCCTTCAACTCTATGGGAGCCATGCTATAAGGAGCCTTGGAAATCGGCTCAGCTCCTAGGATGAGCTCGATATTAAATTCTACTTCACGTGCAGGTGGTATGCCCGGAAGTTCTTCTGGAAATACATCTGGAAATTCTGACACTATCGGCTGATTCTGAATTAATGGGGATTCAACATCCATGTCATGAATAGTAGCTAGATAGCCCTCACAACCATGTGAAAGTAATGCACGCGCTTGCAGGGTTGATATGATTTGTACAGACCTTCCGGGTACGAACCCGTTACGAATGTACTCTGGCGCATTAACATCACCGAAGATGACTCGATATGCATGGCAGTCTATGGTAGCATGATGCTTGGATAGCCAATCCATGCCCAAAATCATGTCAAAATCATTCATGTCTAGCGGAAGTGCGTCAACAGGACGAATCTTGTCATTAAACTCTAGGGGAAGGCTCTTGTACACATGGGTTATCAGCATGTCCCGATGTGCCCTCCATCTTGCCTTTGCGGCAGTCCTTCATGCGATGGACAGGAAGACCACACTTGAAGCATGCATCGCTGTCACGGCGACATGGCCCTGGGTGCCTACGGTTACAGGTAGTGAAAAGAGGATGAGTATATCCTCCAGCATGTGTCCTGACTGGCTGTGAGCCTGATAAGAACAATATACATGAGACATGATAAAGGTACAAAGGACGATGCGGATAAATCGTAACATGGAATACCAGTGATAGCTGGACGGTTAGGTTGTGAACCTCTCTGGTTCTGGTCCCTCCCGTTACCATGATTCCTGGTAGAAGATTCTCTAATGTGTCAGAATTTAGAATTATAACATGTAATCATAAGGAATGAGTAAGTGTAAGGAACTGCTGCTGTTGGAGTGTTCAGCGTTGTTACAGTAATTATCATTACCGCCACGCCTATCCGTGCAGAACGGTCGTGAGTCTGACCGTTTCCCTTGGGCTGAGTAGGATGTTGTTGAGTAGCCGGCTGAGACCGGTCCCCAGTCTTCTGCCTGAAAGATACAGTTTAAAAGAGATGTAAATATGCTGAAAGAATACGGTTTGGTCACCGCTGAATAATGAATGTTTACCTCTTCTCGGGTCTCTCTGCTTCACCGAACTCATCTCTTTCTTGCAGCATCTCCAGCTTACGTGCTGCATCGGCCACTTGTTCCACCGTGTTGAACGTAGCACACACCAAGTTGTTTGCGACCGATGTACGAAGAGCCCACCTGAAGTGGTGTGCTTGCTCTTCAGGAGTACCTGCTGCTGCACCAAGAAAACCAGCCAAGCGAAGAAAGCGCTGCATGAACTCGTTGCTATTCTCCCCAGCTCTCTGTCGGATTCCATGGTACTCTCTCTTCAGCTTGTCTTGCTCAGCCTTGGGAAAGAACTTTCCCATCACCAAATCCTTGAACTGAGCCCAAGTCAAACCAACCACCCAATTATCACCTCCCTTAGACTGCTTCAGTGCCATCCACCATGATAGCACATCACCTTCGAACCGGTAGCATGCCAACCTCGACTTGAAGAAGGGGTCACAGCCCATAGCATCGAAGATCTTCTCAATGTGAGCCAACCAGCTTTCAGCTTCACTGGGGCTATCTGTTCTCTCGAAAGCTCGAGGGCGTAGCTTATTGAATCTCTCCAGCCATGTGACCAATGTTGCTGGAGGAGGAGGAGGATTAGGCTGCTGGTGCTGGTTGTTGGCAGCCTGCACTTCAGCCCTGATTTCATTCCTCAGCTGAGGAAGCATAACTTGCATTGCAACTTGGATTGCTGCATTGAGTTGTTCCTGCTCGCGTGTGAGAACCATCTGGCAGTATAACATAAAATACATGATTAAACTGATCAAAACATTAACTATATACATGAAAAAAAATTTATACCGATAAATCATGAGAAAAATTTTATGCAAAAAAACTAGTACATGAATGCATGATGCATTTTTATGAAAACTTTTATATGCGCGAGAATGAACGCCTATGGTCAGTTCACTCAAAACAAAAGACATGACGAGGGGACGCGGATGGGTCGGTCCCAAAGTTAAAAGTTTCGATAAAACACATGTGACTAAATAGGGCCAGTCCGGTACCAACCATTACTTAGTCATAAACCTGTGACAATGACATATATATGTATGCATGAAAATGATGAATGCATGAAAACCGACTGTCAGTTCTAGGAAGACTAAGTGACTACCCACTAATCACAGGTCGTGTTTTGAGAGCCTACAGGTCGAAGCCTTGGCTCTGATACCATAATTGTAACACCCCATTTTGATAAATGGAATGTCACACGTGATTATGGCGTGTCATCAAAGCATACAAGGATAAATGTATAAAACATCACATGACAATAAAGGAAATACCGGAATCAAACATCGGTACCCCAAAAGTAGAACTCATCACACACAAACATAAGTACTATAAATGAAAAGGACTAAACAATGTCCATGGAAATGAGTATCAAAAGTAATAGAAATGCATAAAGTAATGAAGGCTAGAAATCTTCCAATCCATATGCACGTACGCTTAAAGTCAATGAGCGTCCCTGAGTACCTGCAGTTTTAAGAACATGAAAGGAAAAACGGCTGAGCATAACGCTCAGTGCACGGATATACAAGTATAGCATGAATAGTATAAGCATATAAGCATAAAGCAGCGGAAAAGACTAAGTCCTGGATAACCTGGTATATCTTAATAAAACTGGTTTTATAGTGTGAAAAGCCTTATGTTTATCTTATAAAAACTGTTTAACATGTTTACCATTTAGCCAATATAGGTCATGAAATATCAACATGCATGTATACTTGGAGGGGTGACCTCGTCATGCAAATTAGAGGGGCTGCCTCTAATTTAATATAAGTTTTTGGGTAGGAGGGATCAGCTCCTTGTGAAGGATGCAAGGCACACACCATATTCACCTAAATAATCTGCTGAAAACATGTAACCTAGGATGCACCCATACGCCCCACATGATAATAATAATAATATGGCCAAAAGCTGAAGGGACGCCACGAGCTATCACTCCGTCGTGGTGGAGTCATAACACTGGTGCCTCCAGTGTTATGGTTATGGTACCTCCATAACTAGGTGAAACTGGTCATGCATGTATATGGCTTTAGGTATCTAATTAAACATAAGCAATCAAAACATATAGAACATATACTAGGGAAAACAGTTGGCTGCATACGGGGAATCCTAATAAGGAAGAATGTCCATACTGAAAGGACGGAGAATCTGTACCTTGTGTCCAGTGAACGAAGAAGACGAACGGAAGAGAGTCCTACTTCGGTATCACTAATGCTACATAAATAATATACGTATATAAGTATCTGATTACTGAGTACGTAACTGGTTTTATGTCACGTCTTAGCTTGTTTTATATGTTCATGTCATGTTTTACTGATTTAAGCTTTATACTGTGTTTATCATGTATTCTGTCTATTCTGATTAAGTATTACTTGTATTTCTTGTATTATTATACTTGTTGTGTCATAATAAGTAACTTTATAAAAATAGCAGGTTTCTTAAAATAGAAAGTTTCCAAAAATAGAAAGTTTCCAAAAATAGAAAGTTTCCAAAAATAGATTTACTGCTTAAAATAAATAAGTTTCTAAAAAATAGAAAGTTTCCATAAATAGATTAGCTGCCGTAATTAAATAAGTTTCTAAAAATAGAAAGTTTTCATAAATAGAAATAAGCTGGATTATTAAGCTAATAATATAAGCTTAAGTGTTTACTAATTTATATTCTAAGTCATGTGATTAAATAGTATAGTTTATTAATTATTTCATGTAAATTAAATAAACTATAGGTTAAAGTATTTAATTAAATATTACATGATTTAATTAAATAAAGGTAAAATAATTAGGTTAAAACATGTATTAATATTTATTATTATTATAACCTAAGTCATGTAAATTAGTTAATTATAGGGCATTTTAATAATTAATTATATAGTCTAACTTAAATAATAAATACTTAGGTTAAAATCCATGTATTATTAATAATATTAATAACCTAAGTCATGTATAAATTAAATTAACTATGTACATGTTTTAATTAATTTAACTTAATCTTGTAAAAATAAACTTGTAAAAATAATTAACCTTGTAAAATCTTGTCGTGAACCGTGCCCTTGAACCCGTGAACCGGACCCTTAAAAGTGGCAAACCGGCTTGGCCGATTGCCACTGCTTGCGTAAAGGTGCCACCGGCTGAGCAGGTGGTTCCCTTGGTCTTGGCTAGCCGCAACCAAGCGGCGGTTCCCCCTACTTTCCTTAATTAGCCACCGGCTTAAGCCGGTGGTGGTTCTTGTTTTAGCCGAGACCCAACCAAACACCAAACACAACCCCGACCGAGGTTGGGGTTCCCTTTTCTCCTGCGGCCGAGACTCACAACACCACACCGAGACCCGTAGGTCTCGACTGTGTTCACACGAAGCACACCGAGAGCCTTGGGCTCTCGGTTTGTGTATACCAGCCGAAACAAACACCCCTTAAACCATAATTAAATTACCCCTATGATTTATTAACATGTTATTACTTGTTTTTTAAATAAACCATGATCTCATATGTTCTTGATTTAATAATGATAATTAAAAGAATTAAAAGAAAGGGTTCAAAAGGTTTACTGATTACGTGAAACAAAGGAGAACGACAACTCTAACAACCTTGCAAGAAATCAAACACCAAAAATCAACCCACACACCCTTGGTGTGTGTTTGTACCCGGCGGCCAAAGGAGACAAAGAGAAAGAAAAGATTTCAGGGTTTAGTTTATTTTCTAATTTTTGTAATTATGAAAATATCTTTTCCCAAATTCTTGTTTTAGCAAAAATTAAATGGGCTTGGCCCTTTGTCTTGTGTCTAGCCACGGGTAAGGGGGCCCACATGGGGTAACCCATATGTTTTTCCGTGTCTAATATTATTCATGTTCTCGTGTCGTGTTTTACGTGATTTAATTAGTTATCGTTCGTGTCGTATTATATTTATTCATAACCGTAATAAATATACGTAAATACATAATATTAAGCTCGTGATTATTTACTGTCATGATTTCATGTTCGTATGTTCGTGATTATAATTATTATTGAAATAATTATCGTGTCTTACTATGTATTAATACTTATCGTGTTATAGCACGTACGTAATACTTGTAAAGCTTGATCGTGAAACGTAAACGTGCTATAAAAGGAAAGTTCTAATCATGTACGTACGATCATAAGGGTACTATTCATGATAAAAGTATGCGGGTTTTACATCATGAGTTTTGGGGTTTATCATGGCGGCATGGCCTCATTCAATACCACGACTCAAAACCACAAGTTAACATATCAAAGGTTTACAGAGTTACATAGCATTCATTGAGTTATGGAGTTATAGCATATGAAGAGTTTCTGATGGAGTTCTTTATAAATTCATAACCAAACAATCCTGGGGATTAGGTAAATTATTTTGGTTTTTTATCATATAAGAAGGATTGAATTAAATATTGTTTTTATTCATTGGTTCTAGAAAATTGTTTACGAGTTTTTTGTATGTTAAATTAATGGGACCTTTTATAATGAATTTGAGTATTTAAAATTAGTTGTAATCATCTTTTCTTATTTGATTTAGGCGTAATTTTCTAATTAGTGTTAATGTTATGTGTAGGTATTATTTAGGATTGGTTTGAGGTTGGTTGTGTAAACATTATAGCCAGGTTGAAATTAGCAATTCTAAACGCCCTCTAAACATAATGTGGAACTGATAAATCTGTGCTTAAGAAGTGTCAGAAGTTTGGTGCTTCATTTAGAGACGCTGATAACTACTTCTACTTTCAAAACAGCAAACTTCAACCACATAGAGTCATATCTTTGCAAGTATATATGGTTATAAAGCTCGGCTATAAACAAGGCAACGAAAGTAGATATCATTGTGTTGGTATTGTTTTGTTGTTATAGTTGAATTCTTTTTTTTGTACAATAGTTTAGATGGAAAGGCACAGGTCGTTACCCATTGAGTCCAAAAGAAATTGGTTTACTGTTGGCTGCTATGGGCTTCGATATTAGTACCCCACGTATACATTTCGTCTCACAATATAACTAAACTTTACTCCATAGGAAGGTCGCGACTGTAGTTGCTTCTAGAAAAATTTAAGACGGGATCATTCTAGTCGAAACGAAGGTAAAATTTCATGCTTTATATTTCATGTATCTCATTATAGTATCTTATGCTTCTTTCTGATTTCAAATTAAATTTGGACAAAAGATCATTGAACCGATAACCATAGAAAATTTACATGTTACAATTTTTACTGATGAAGGGAACTGCCATGTATCAAATTTGGAAGATCTTGCACAACCGAAGCCAATATTTAAGAAAGATGGGTCAACCAATGCTGGCACATATCAACAATTTAAGTTTTGAGCATGTGGTATTTACTTTGTATATATACCATGCTTTTGAGTAACAGATTCTATTAGCTAGGTTAGTGATGGTGCTGGTGTAGTCCTATTGATCAAAAGAAAACTCGCTTTGTAGAAGGGGTTACTGATTCTTTGTGTATTCAAGTAATTTTTTTTCATTTTCTTCATATTTATGTTATTTTTTGTTGTTTGCATGTCTTTATGATGATGGCATACATTTTCATATATGTTTTTTGGATTTTTTGTTTTTTTATAGAAGAACCTGAAAAATAAAGTGGCATATTCAAGTTTTTTAGGATTCCAGTTTGTTATATCAGACTTTGAAAATGGGTTATTTTAAGTTTAGGAAATTTTCCGCTGTTGATGTTAGAATTCTAGCTGCAGCCTAGGCCGTTGGCCTTGAAGTGAACAATTGTTTTTGCAAATGTGGTTGGTGCGCATGTTATTTCTCAGTTAATGGGATCATGCATATAAGAATACATAGACTCAATGATGTTGTTGTTCTTTTTAGTGTAACTTTTAATTTACTACATTATAAGTGCTTATTGATTCACTCTTTCTCTTTGTTGCTATATGGCAGGTGAAGATGGCACTTTACGTAGTGGAGTTGATAGATCCAAACAGAACCAGGTTAAAGCATCATATCGAGGCTCATTTTACTATTTTCTTCCTGCCGCGTGCTGCTGATGTTTGGTACTTTTTGTTCTCGCATACACTTTGATCAACACTCGGTTAACCAAGAACATTTGAAATATAAAATGGTATTTGTGGTATGTAACAGGCTGTTTGGGAGGTTTTATGAACTCGGTGTGTTTTGGATTCAGTCAAACGTTACTCGAAATGCTAGGGAGACACGAGAACATGAGAAAACAAAGTTGGCATAGGACTAGGTGATGTTTTCCGTTTCAAAACTTTTAAATCTTCACCACTTTTATGAAAGCAATTACAATTGATTTATTATTGACTTCAATTGAGATGTGCATCTAAATACGCCTTTGGTTTTCATGCCAATGGAGGCATGCTTTTTGGGCAAACCTCGACTTCCTCTTGAAGCTTTTGTTCTCGGGTATTTTCAACGTTGTCTATCCTGCAAACACTATGTGAGTTTATGCATTATGCCTAAAAAAATTGTAGTTATTGTGTTATTTGTATATTGGTTAATGGAATGTTTGATTATCCCTCATCATGTTTTATTCCACTTCTGCAATTTATAGTTAAAATTTTCAATAGGGGCAACATCTTTTGTGTCCTAAATTATACACACCTTTATTTTGGCGATCTACATTTTGGCGGGTCAAAAGATTTAGTAAATTAGGCGTTGGTAGAAATGGATCGGTGGTTTACCAAGACACATCTTATGTCTATTTTATGTATAACAAAGTTCCATGGTTCGTGCTCCTCGACAAGTGCAAACAAATCTTTCAAAGCTGTAGCTTAGAGTCGGACATCAATATGGTGTATGCTTTACACACATTGTTTTTATCCATTATTTTGTTGTAATATGTATGTTGATTATCAGACACCATAATCTGTGATGCTTTCTTGTCATATGTTTGTTATAGGCTAACAATCCATAAGTATCAAGAAAACATTTGAAAGATTATCATTTGATGACCCAACAAGTGCACACATTGGATGACATAGTACAAAAGCTAAAGACGAGATAAGGGAGAAAAGTAAAGAGGTCATTATGGTACTATAGGAATTGTCATGGTCACACCTTTGTGTTTGTTTTGCTTTAGCATTTGTAGATTAAAAGTGATGATAATGTTAAGAAAAACCTTCTCTCAGGATAACAAGCTAATAACAAGGAAGTGTTTTAATAATTCTTTCAGTCATGGCTACAGATAGATAATTAACGCGATGATGAGCGGGAATGGTGTTTTTGTCCGACGATACTAAGTTCTATAAATATCAGGTACCCTTTTGCGCTACGATCTTCGGTCTTTACTTCTCTTTACTATATCAAAACACACTAACTTCTATAAGTATAATGAATGTTTAATAGGATTGTGTGTACTTTCAAATATTTAGTTAGAGATGATATACACTTTTTAGGTGTTTCAGTAAGGACTAAGGAAGAAAAAGATGGAATGAACTTTCTTTATGTAATTTAATGGCCGGATTTGGACTATGTTTGTTTTAAAAAAATAATATCACTCATTTTGTAGGATGGTTGAACCTCAGGTACATCCTAAAATGATCGAACGATTATTTTTCATAAGCTATTATGTTTATGGTTAATTTTAATCATCATTATATATTATCATTATTAGAAGTTGAGTTTGTTCATTGCCTAGATTCGACAAGGGTGGATAAGTACTTGATGAGCTGTTTGTTAAGGGATTTAGTCAAGTTGTAGGTCTGTGCTTAGCTACTTGATGTATGCTGCTTTGAGTTGTCTGTTACTTCAAAAAAACAATCATTGTCTTAAAAAAAAGTTCTGATGCATTTGTTTTTATTATGAGTGTTTTGGTCTACATTTGTTTCTGTCATAGTAAAAATTTGAAATGCCTACGAGTGGATTTAGTCAAGTTGCAGGTATGTGCACAGCTACTTGATTTATGTTGCTTTGAGTTATCTGTTACTTAAAAAAAATCATTGACTTAAAAAAAGCAGTTCAACTAAATTTGTTTGTATTCTGAGTGTTTGGGTCTACATTTGTTTCTGTCATAGTTACGGTTTGCAATGCCTAGATTTAGTCAAGTTGCATGTTTGTGCTCGACTACTTGAATTATGTTGCTTTGAGTTACCTGCTACTTAAAAAACATTTATTCTTTGAAAAAACATGTAGAAACTAGAAGGGGGGTTGAATAGTTTCTCTTCGGTTTATCTCCTAATTAAAATTCCTTTCAATTAGGTGAGTGTCAAAACCATCTTTTACTTGAAAGCTAGTTGCCTTATGATTAGGTTCAATTCTAATGCATTAACAATGACAAGTAGTAAGTGTAATGATGATGAAGGTAAGTAAAGAGTAAGGAAAGAAACAACCTAGTCGGAAGACACCAAGATTTATAGTGGTTCGGCAACGAGGCTCTATCCTCGTCCCTACTCCACTCCTCGAGTACACTTACTCGATATTTCCACTATATCCACAAGCTTCCTTCTTGGCGGAGAAAACCTTACAACGTCGCTTACATTATTTTCCGACACTAAGCTAAATGTCGAGACCTAATCTTAGCTAGGACCAATCTACACAACGTCGCCCACTTCCCTATTTTACGACACAAGGCTAGATGTCTAGTTCTAATCTAAAGATAGAACCAATCTTCACAACGTTGCCCACTTCACCATTTTCTGGCACAAGGCTAGATGCCGAGTTCTAATCCAAAGTTAGAACCAATATTCACGACTCTTCACTTTGAAGCTAAGTGAGAACTTCACACAACACAACTATACATAACTTTATAGTTTAGTGAGAACACACAAGACACAACCTCATCACTTTATAGTTTAGTGAGAACTAACACAACTTATTACAACTCAACTAAGCATATCCAATTACATGCATGTAACTTGGATCTACACAACACAAATCCAAGCATACACATATGCAAAGGATTTACACAACTCTAATCCAAGTATTCACAAATAGCTTGGATGAACACAATGAGTCCAAGTATTCACAAATACATTGGATCTACACAAGACACAATTAAACAAATGATGAACATGACTAGATCTTTATGATAAGATGATCTTCATCAAGGCTTCATATTTAATCACATCACAAGTGTGTGAGTGATCTTCTCTTTGGACAAGGTAAAGAAGGAGATCAAGAGGATAATCATAAGTAAACATACTTAACACATTAAGTGATCATTTACAAATGATTAGGATTAAAAAGGAGAAAGAAGGCTGAAAGAGATGTCCAAAAAGGGTTATTGAAAATGCATATTTGATCCACTATTTATAGAAGACAAAACACAACGGCTAGCTGAGGGCGGTTCCTTCTCTACCTAGGCGGTTCCTTGTCGATAGAGAACAGCGTAGGCACTTAAGGAACCGCGGAGGTAGACTCCGTTCCTTTTTGTCTTCTAGTGGATTTGAAATACATGAGGCTGTTTAAACCTTTAAAGGATATTCTTATGGCATTTGGAATATGCCATATTCAAATTTACATTTTCATTTTAATAAAACATTTTCTTAAAAATAAAGTTTATTTAAAACTGTAACACCCCCAAATTTACACGTTTCAATTCAGCGGAAGAATCGTTGGTGTTACGGGATAGCACATTACTCAAATCATATACAACGCTTAAAAATCGCGTCGTTTAATAATGAAGCATTTTCCATTCATAAATATTAAATTACATAGGTCCTGAGGTCAATGTATGTCTTAATAAATTTACAAAACATTTGAATGGAAATTTTTGGTTAAATGCGGGCCATAAATTCTTGTCGTCTTCCTGAGAATTACCTTCAAGTACCTGAGATAAAACATGTTAGAAGTCAGCGAAACGCCGAGTGAATCCATAAAGTTTAATAAAAACCATTAATATATATGTCACCGGTATATAATCATTACCGAAAATCATTTTGTACAATTTTTTGTCGTAGGCTATAAAATAGGCCAAAGACATTTTATACGAATCTTTGTCGTAAATCATAATATAGACTTTTGCCTTCAAAACCATTATACGAACCATTAACGTAAAAACATCATACAATACGTTTTATAACGTTGTATAGAGTTTAATAAAAACCGTTATATGAAAATGGTTATGTAAAACCAAAACACGAACATAATATCAGTAAAAAGACCCTATATTGCTAGTCAGGCAATATATTATAATTCAATTCGTATATCAGTATTTTCATTATTGGATTATTATAAGCCGCATGACATTGTTACTTTTCTATAACATATATCGGGTAGCTAACCCGTAATTCCTTTGCGCATCTAAAACAACGTGTCGTCACAATAATCATGCTTATATAAATCTTCTCATACATAAATTCGCTTACTAATCAATGTGGCACGATGGAGATCAACCGTCAAGGCGCGAACTGGGGTGATCATCCCCAAATAGTACTATTATATGCATAAGCGTCTACCAAATCCCGATAGTTCACAATTCATGCTAATGGGACTTTTAGTGACATAACCAAACTAATAATAATCCATTTCATTTCATTCATTGGGTCATATAATCATTAGGGTCCATATCAATAAGCATACAATTGGGACTACTGTGTTCTATTTTTATCAAAAATAGCATGTTATCTCCCTCGCGGGTTTATAAAATATTTCATAAAACATATAAAAGAGTGCGAGGCTATGAACTCACATTGGTGTGGGAATGCGGGTTATCGGCAATTAGGATGTATAGTACGTGCCTCGATCACGGGAAACCTAGACAAATAATACTCGGTCTTAGGCTATGCCCAATAACTTTATAAAAGTTGTTATGTATATGTAATGATGTCATAACATGATGATCAAGTGGGTTTTATTTCCTTACACAACATTTCTAGTTGTTTAGTATTAGTTAACTTAGGCTTATCATACTAGTTATACTAGTTTTAGCCCATTTACACATTAGGGCACCATAAGCCTATTAAGAGTCCAATATCATTTTATTAGTCCATTTATCTTTTTATGACCAGGCCCATACTCATATGTTGGGCCCAAGTGGGTTAAGCCCATGAGTAAGTCCAATAACATTAAACCAAACTAGTTGGGCCTAGTGGTCCAACAAGGCTAATTTGGCCCATTATGGTCCATTAGTTACAAAGCTCGGTTTTGTCGATTTTTACTTGTCAAATGTGTTTACATATCAGTATATGAGTTATAAAAATGTTACATTAGACGGGTCCGACCATCTAAGTTTTATTTGGCGAAAATGTTAACCTTTCGGTTTTAGCCGAAAAGACGTAAATCTTGTATATAGTTTGTTGTTTTAGAAAACATTTGAGTTTTACTTTTATAAAATGTAATGTTTATTTATTTTAGTATACAAGCTTATTTTATAATAGTTATTATTAGTTAGTGGCTTTTATATACTTATTTTATAATAGTATTTACTTTGAGTGCTCTTTTTATATTATATAGTTTATTAAGAAATCTGATTTCTAAAGTCAAGTTCACCAATTTTGCCATATCTTGAGTTCTACAAGGAGATAGAACCTCAACTTTAAACAGCATAAAATACATGATGAGTTCTACAAATAATTCTCTTATAGCTACTGCTCAATCAACCTCTAAGTATTGTTAATAATTCGTCCAAAACAGACCAGCCAGATTTGTACCTCAATAGTATTTTGGCCATATCTTGCTCATTTTTAATATTCCATTGAGTGGCCAATTCACCACTTATGTAAAAATCAATTATCTATCTGTATATCCAATAATCCAAGCCATTTAATCAAGCGAACATATTGGAACTTACTGTTTTATACAGCCTTTACATCTAGTCATGATTTTAACATGTTTACATGTAGATCTTAACCTTTTTAGCCTAATCTAGTAACAAAAAATCCCCACACAATATATTGATCATCATTTATCATCATATACATATACATTTTTGAAGAAAATAGATGAATACATATACAAAACAATAGGGTGATAGAAAGAAATTGATCTCT
This sequence comes from Glebionis coronaria, assembly GCA_025667525.1. Classification (NCBI taxonomy): domain Eukaryota; kingdom Viridiplantae; phylum Streptophyta; class Magnoliopsida; order Asterales; family Asteraceae; genus Glebionis; species Glebionis coronaria. The sequence continues at coordinate 163,883,532 of CM046874.1, forward strand.
ATACCAATCAATATGATGAAATGATGAGATTTTGATGAACAAGACTTGGTTTTTGGTAACCAATCTTATGAGTTTAGCAAGATCACTTTGAGATCACCAAGAGTATGAAGACTTCTTGAGAAATCAGCCCTAATCCTCCATGAAAACTCCTTTCTATTTGTTAAGATCACCTCCAATCTTCATCTCTTCAAGTAGGCTTCAACATATGTTGATTATAGCCTTTGTTTATGGTTAAAATTTTGATAAATATGGTGATTTGGTGGTGATATGGGACGACCAAAAGGGAGAGGAAGTGTCTCTTGTTGTTGTAAACTTTGACAACAAGCTCATGGGAGCTCATGTTGCGGTCACATGTATGGGGGGTGGGACAAGTGTAAACTTGTTTCATCCCCTATTAATTTACGAGTACTCCTCGATTCTAGTTTCCTCGATTTACATGCCCTCGAGTCGACTAACGAAAAATGTTATTATAAATTATGAATCTACGGCACGAAACGATTCTAATAAAAATTGTCTCATAAAAATGGAGCATAAAAGCGTAAATACGTAAACCTAGGGTTTTCGGTTTAAACGTAAAAGACGCTAAATTATGCACTTAAGTCCTAATTTCTTCTCGTAAATTTTTGAGTTTATGAACCAACACAAAATAAAATTACAAAATAATATACGAGAATAAATTTACTTCCTAAAATGTCGGACTGTCACAAAAACGGAGTATGTAAACGTAAACACGTAACGTAGAGTTCTCTGGTTTAGACGTAGTCGATGCTACTTTATGACGTAAACCCCAATTTCTTCCCAAAGGTGAGTGAGTTCATAAATTAACAATAAAATAATGATTTTAAATAATACTTGAGAATAAAATAACGACCTCAAATTGACGGATTGTCACAGCAGTTACCCCTAAAGAGGATCTTTGTCGTCAAAGATCAACTTATCTTACTACTTGCTTCTTATAGAGTCAAAGACATGTGGGCATTTCCTCCACATTCGGTCTTTTTTCTCAAGTGTAATTCATTACAATATGCGAGTTTCATCAACATAACAATGGGAATACGATCGTGCTTTAGTTGACTCACTTTCTCTCTCCATGATGTCCACGGGTTTTTGAGGAAATGCAACTTTTTTCCGACCCAAACTTCATTAAGAAGTAATCAGATTTTCATTTGATAGACATTTTATTAGGTTCAATATATAGAACATAATTCATGCAGCCCTTGAAGTTCTAGGGTAGATCCAGCTTATATGCCTCTCGGTCCAAATCTTTACATTATCTCAATGGTCCCATACAACGAGGACTTATTTTCCCATGATCTTTCAGATCATCAATTCACTTTTCCATGGTGAATTTTTTTTGGCATAACTTCGCTACCCATCCCGCATTCCAAGATCTACATCTCACAATGGGTGTATTTTGTAGGGTTAGGTTTGTCATCATAGGCAAACTTAAACCTAAAAGACATGTCCAACTCACAATGGGTGTATGTCGGGTATCTTGATTCCCAACTCCCACCTATAGCTGCTCTTAAACTTTTCTTTATATAGATTCTCGCAAGGTTCGGTCTCAATCCTAAAGCGATAATTATCGATGATAACCTATCCAAAGGTAAATGCTTATCCTTGACACTACCAAATGTCAATCATACAAGCACAAATCAAGATTTCTAATGTCTGTATCGTTCCTTCACCTTGCCCCTCCGATTGGGGGTGGTAAACAGTAATCATATCAAGATTCGTTCCTAATGACCTCTGAAGGAATCTTCACAAATTCGATGCGAAGCGAGGATCTTGATAGAGATGATCGATACAAGCACACCATGCTTACACAACTCCTTTAAATACAAAAGAGTCAATTTATTCATCAAGAACCTATCATTAACGGGAATGGTATTAGCAGATTTGGTTGGTCTGTCGACGATGAACCAAATCGAATCAAATTCAGATGATGATCTTGGAAGATTTGTGATAAAATCCATGGTGATTCTATCCCACGTGCAAACCGGAATTATAAGTTGTAGAAGCAATCCTAATGGATTTTGGTGTTTAGCCTTGACCTTCGCAAAATTTAGACATTTGCCAACGTATGTTGCGATGTCTGCTTTCATATTTGGCCATCAGTACAACTTCTTCAGATAAGATACATTTAATCAGAAATGGCATGAATAGAATACTTAAACTTATGAGATTCCAACATGACTATATCTCAAAATCCTCGGTAATTTAGGCAACCACAAGCGACCTTTTAATCATTTAATGTCACCGGCTCCTATTTCTAGTGGTTCTCATTAGCCACGAGACCCTTCATTATCTATTTTATCCTTCTTACAAGCCTCGGCTTGTAGATTTTTAATTTGCTCGGGCACTTTATTGTGTATGGTCAATACTAAGGAACACATCTTAATTGGTTCTCTATTCTTTCTACATAATGCGTCAGCAACTACATTCACCTTCCCCGATGAACTAAATATCATGACCATAATCACTTAGAAATTATTTCTTCATATTTTCTAAGTTTTAGTTTCGTCTCAACTATTATCTTTATTAATTTTGCTCAATCCAACGTTTAAAGCGTCGATAAATATTACAAGTAATTAAATAATAAATATTTAATTTTTTATGAAACGTAAACGTAATTTTTTTTTTAAATTTCTCAGTTCGTCCAATTATAGAAAAATGTTCAAAATAAATTTGAATTTAATTAACACGATTTTTGTTGATTTATCGAGAATAATTAATAAGATCTGTAAATGTTCGAAAAATCTTTGTTTATATTTTGGTCAAAATTTTCTTAGTTTAAGAGAAAAAATTTTCGTTCCAAATTCCAAGTCATGGTTTAAATGGTTTCCTCAATCCCTCTTAGGTTGTCTTGAGGTATACACAAACATCTACTCCTAAGGGAGCTTAGTTAATGATCTGGGTATAAGGGAATAATTCCTTAAAAATCCTTCGATAAATATCTATCAAAACCTCTTCGCACTTCCTTTTTGGTATAACCCAAAGCCTTAATGGCTCCGATCTTTGAAGAGTCATCATAGATTACACTACCATTTATCACAAGGTCAAATAATATAAAGGATCAAATCTTTAAATCACATGATAAATACTCAGGCTAGTCTACAGATGGTGTTGAATCCAAGATCGTTAGACTCAAACAGTCGAAACCGTTTGACCTAGACTAATCATCATTCATATGATTTAACATAGCCGAATAGAACAATAGTTAGAACAAGATGTCTAACAAAGACGAATTCCTCCTGAAGGGTTTGTATTTTTGATTAACACAAACCGCTCTAGGTGTGTGTACATTCAATCCCACACCTAAAGATCAAAGCAACAGTAGGTTACATTGTAGTAGTGAATGAATGAATAAAGCCTACGGCTTACACACATGATTTATCAAATTCATGAATGCCACACGTGCGTTGGTCAATCCAAACAGTATCACGTGAAACTCAATATGTTCATTACAAGTTCTGGATGTAGTGATTATAATAAATAATCTCCTTTGCGGACGCGAATTTGATAATAACTACCAGACCGTAGGTCAAATTTTTGGAACATACGCTAGAACCTTGTAAATGATCCAACAAATCTTTCATCTTGGGTAATGGATATCAATTTTGATCGTCAATTTATTTAGTTCATGGCAATTAATGAATATATGGAATGATAATACCATAGCTCTTCATGATGACGAGTTCGTTAGAATAAAAGCTTTCTCCGACAACTCTCTCAGTTGTACGGTAACTCTTTCGATTCAAATGGTGCTGACGTACAGTGCACATGCCATAGGTGCAGCACCGGGAATATAATCAATGCCAAATTCAACTTGCCTTATTGGCGGAAGTCTAGGTAATTCATCAGGAAGTACCTTAGAAAATCTCAGATAACAGGAATATTTTCTTATTTAATTCACCTTAGCTTCTTTCTAGATTGCCAGATTTATGACTAGTTTACAATCATTCATAGTAAAATTTCAAGCCTGAATGCAGGATACGATCTCCCATCGGGAATTATTTAGATCACCTTTGATAACCAACATCTTATCGTTTAGGGGATTTCTACTTGGGTTCCCATCAATTAAGACAATGACATCATGTCATAATCAACCAATCCATCCTAATGGCATTATCAACTTTCCAGTTTTATTACCGTCGATAAGATGAGAACTTATCAAAAGGCTAAGAATAACTCGTAACCCTTCATAAAATCAAGGATATCTGGAGACATAACTACCATTAAAAGAGCAAGGTCAACGCATGATTTACACGAGAGAATGTCAAATTAGACATAGACGAAAATATTAACGAATATGGATATATTTCATGTTTTCATGATTTATGTATGCATCCGGAAGCACCTCAGATCGTTACCCATGTCATTCAAATGGAATCTAATCAAAAGAAATGATAGGAACGTCGATACACCCAGTCGGGTATCAACACTCGATAATTATAAAATTTTACAAATAATCTTATCATGAGAGAATTGAACAAGAAGGGGTTGTTAATAACTGTATTTTACCAATTATGAAAATTAAGTTCGTTGAAGTGGTCTAATCGAATTGATTACTGGTTTAAAGTGCGACTCAGTCGTCTTTTGGTGGGAAACAAGGATTTGTCGTTGCAGTGTAATTAAAATGCAAAACTTTAACGTAAATGACGGTTAATTAAATCTAAGACTAATTAAAAAGTAAATGGTGCAAAATTTAAAACTTAGAAAAGTAAAGTAATTAAATAACTTAAAATTAAAGTGTGACAAAAATTAAATTGACAATGTAATAAAATGAAATTTAAAAATCAAACAAAGCAAAATATAATTCCAAACCCACAACCATTGGAAAGTCAGATCAGAATGCTGTCACCATACCCATCGGAATCCAGATCGGAATGTGCCATCGGAATCAGTCTATCGGAATAATTAAGATGCTATCTATCGGAATATTAAAATTGCAACCTATCGGAATGTATAAAAACTAGGGCTATCGGAATATTGTTCAGATCGCAAAGTCCAGATCGGAATGTTGCTAAGTAAAATTGGGCAGCACCTCGACTTAAAATACCTCAAGAGCCGTCGGAATATGCGATCGCAATGTGCGATCGCAATCCCAGATCGGAATGAGGGGGTTGATACAAGTGATCGCAATGTCAGATCGGAAAGCACCGTCGGAATGTTAAACCCTTGTTCCAATTCTGTCACAATCGGAATGTAGAGAAAACGAGCTGTCGGAATGTACAAAACCTAACTTTCCGATGGTTATTGGCTTGTTTTGTACTTAGCTTATTTGCTTTTCTAAGTTTTCTAAAAGTTTCATCTTTCTAAAAGTTTGCTTATTTTGTTTACTTATTTTGTGCTTTGAAAAGGTCTTTAATTTTGTAGCTTATTGTCTCGTCTTATTTCTATTTCATTTAAGTTTTTGAAATTAGCTTATTAGTTTTAGCTTATTTAGTTTTTGCTTATTGCGTGTTGATGCAAAAGTTGGGTGATCCTTGCTTGACCCGAATTAGGCTTAATTCGGGCGGGCTTGGGCTCCGGCTCCTGCACCAAGTGAACTATTTGGTTGAGATCCTGCACACTAAACAACACGCGTTAGGCTTACCGTGGGAATGTTTCCCACGATTAGACTCCGACGTGAGAGTAAGTAATCGGTTAGGATTTATGGGAGTTGAGTGAGTTGAGAGTATATAACGTAATACCTTTGTGGAACCCTTGGGGGTTCCTTTTATAGGCAGTGAAACCCTAGTGGGCTGTCACTGATACTTCGGCCCCAAGGAAAGGATAAGTACCAGAATTAGATTGATTGTTATCTTCTAATTATGTTGAGTGAATATCCTCTTCTTTGGGGTAAATCCTGCTCATAAACAGAATATGATTCTGTCTAACCCTGTACCGGCCGTGCCGGGCCGTGGGCCGCACACGTGTGTGCGGTTACTGTTCATCCAAGCCCATAAGCTTAAATGATATTATTCCTACCCATCTGTGATGGGCCGGATACGGGTAGTACCCGTGAGCCGGGCTCCTGACCCGGCTTGGGACTATACGTCATCATGTCCCCCCAGTCTAGTTGTTACAGCCGTAGGTGTAACCTCTAGACTATCAAGATGCTCTCCGGACATACCAAGAAAGACTCAGGGAATGACAAAGATTTTAAAATTTTGCTTTGGCCGCACGTGGCTGCCTGCCTTAGGAATACTATTCCAATAGCACCTCAGCCGCACGTAACGGCCGAGACAAATTAAATGTAGCATTGAATATGGTCTTATGTAAGACCGCATATCCCGAAACAAGAATAAATGCATTAATGGTAGTCAACTAGTCAGCCGCACTTCTGCAAAAGTGCACCATTAATACCCACCATTGAGACACGTAAAACTGCCAAGAAGTGACCCGTGGGCCCCTTCTGATTTTGCAGAAGTGTCAGAAATCCCATCCGTTGGATAGGCGTGGTGGCCTACACGTGTCAAACATCCACGTTACCTCGGAAACTGAGGCATCCCTATATAAGAGTTGGTGTGTGTGTTTGTTACACACACAATTCATCCTTCCATCCGCCATTGTTATTTCCAAGCTTCAACCTCCAAAACTTTGCCTTCGATTCCACGGATTTCCTCCGTCGCAGGTTAGATCATCACGCCTTTCAAAACCTTTTTATAAAACATGGTAAAGGACAACCCACTTATCACGGATGTCCTTAACGTGATGTCGGCGAAAAAATACATCGACTTTCTGTCGAAGTATTACATTCCCGAAAGCGTACACCCCACCTATCCAGGTGAAGGTGAGGCAATTACGGATGCACCGGCGGGGAAAATAGGCGTGTACACGCGCCTATTTGATTCGGCCAACTATCGTATCCCCCTGTCCAAATTCTTGGTAGATCTGCTATTCTATTACGACTTCCACATAACCCAGCTTCACTGCATAGGGGCGTGTAAAATCAACCAGTTTGAAATTACATGCCATACCTGCGGAGTGACTCCGACCGTGAACCTATTTAGGGCTTTTTACTTCCCCCAACTAGTGAATGGGTGGCCATCGTTTAAAAAGCGACCCGGGAACGCCCCCATGACGTATAGGAAGCCTTTAGACTCCCTTAAGAACTGGTACGACCATTACTTCTTTGTTGATGAGAAGGTATTCCCCCCACTTCTTTCGTACTCAAAACCAGAGCACCCAAAGACTTTCCGCCCAAATCCAAAGACTATAGCAGCAAATACTTAAAAATACTAGATACCCACCGCACAGAGTTCCATAGGGGGTTGCCGAAACATTTTCTGTGCTTAGTAGGATTAAGCCGCCGCTACTTTGGGAGGGATGACTTATATCCGTGCTTCCTGACGGAACAGGGAGAGGGTAGGTTTACTTATACCTTGTGAATGTGAAATGTCATTTGTATTGTATAGCCGTACTAACCCGTGTATTTATAAATGTCCGCAGAGATGAACCTACACGGATTACTACGCCAGGGCGACCCCATGAAGGTGCCTGAAGGGTTCCGCCCACTGAAGGAGAATGAACCCCCCCTACTCGATGCGACCGCCGACCACACCATTCCACTCAAAGAGACGTCCGAGCAAAGATCAGATGAAGGGGAGCCTATCATTGAGAAATCCCCATTGGACTTCCATAATGAAGATGGTGGAGAACTACTGTTGGAGGGAACCGCGACCCACCAGGAAGATGAAAACGATTTCCTCAACGAAGACACCACTCAAGCTTCCGGGTCCGCCCCGCTCACATCTAGGAAGAGAAAGACCACCAGGAGGGTGGCAAAGAAGATAGGGGATGAGGCCGGGGCCTCGAATGCTCCCCTAAAGAAACTGAGAAAGGACCATCCGCAGTACCAGGAGGGAAGTGGTACTACGACTGCTCAGGCTGACTCTACCCCGCACATGGGAGAGCCAGTCTGGCGAGCTACCCCCGTGAGTGTCGTAGCTCCTACTGGCCCAGAACCTGCAATTGGTACCACGTAAGTGCCCTTCTAATTTTAGTCGTGTCACTATACTTGTGAAATATATAATTCCTAAAAAAATTTTGCAATGTCAATAACAGGGCGGATCCGTCGGCCGTAGCCCAAGAGGAAGAAGTGGAGAGGAATCCATCCCCCGCCCCATCAAACAGACCCCCATCCCCTGCTGCGACACACGCCGAGGAACCACTCCCCGAAGGGCAGAAAATAGCCTGCGCCTAGCATGGAACCTCTCGAGTTTAACAAGGTTGGAGGCGGAATCTGAGTGTTCGGAATTCATCGAGCACATCACCCCTCCAGCCCTTGCACAAGACTTAGATGAGCTGGATCATGAATCCCTCCTGGAGCAGTTTGATGTGTCGTCCGCGCATCAAGTGACGGTGGGTGCCACTCTAAGACGCCGTCTGATCAAGGCCCTGGCGAATGTGAAGCGGGCAGACAAAAGGATAGCTCGTCGGGAGGCAATGATTGTGAAGAATGAGAAGACCATGGCGTCACTACAAGCGGCGCTGGTAACGGCCGAGGCCACAGTGAAAGAGCAAGCTCGTCATGCCGACAGCCGAGAAAAGCGCATCGCCGAACTCGAAGCTCTTGTAGCCGCATCGAATGAGAAGGTACACTTCCGAAAATTTTATACATATACTCTTGCCTTAAATTTATATTTGACCCAAGAAAAAAAGAACATATTATCCTTGTGATAACTCGAAGTTCCATATGCAGGTGTCTGCGGTCGAAGCTTCCACCAAGGCCGTAACTGTACAAGCCTTCAACATCGCCCAAGAGCGCGATGCGCTGAAGGATGAGCTAACACAAGTGCGGGCCCAGTTGGAAGAGCAAACTGCAACGGCGGAGGAGGGACTGAGCAAGATGGCCACAAGTTGTGCCGAAAGACTATGTCCTCCCATGCTATCTGCCATAGCTGGACGCAGGTGGATGATTGGACAAGGAATGCGCCTCGCCGTAAGCAAGGCCATGGAAGCTCCGCACCTACTGCAAGCATTCGCCGGGGTCGTGTCGGATGGAATCGACCGTGGTAGGCATGAGGGTTTGGTTAAGGCTGCGGAATTGATAGGGAAGAACGAAGACATCATGCAGCATCCCTACCATAACCCATCAGCTGCGGACAATATGACCGCGTCGATGGATGCACTGGCAGAGATCCAACACCCTCTTCTGGATGAACTTGAGGCGCTTAAGGATGCCCCGAACGAGGCGGTAATGTCCAAGCTTACTGCGGATCCCATCCCCTTGACCCTTCCTAGATACGACTCCGTGTCAAAGTGATGAAAGGTGAAAAGCTGCTTGCGGAGGCATTAGATGCGACTGCGGTCAAGGCACAGGCTGGAAAGGACGCTCGCGGGGAGGCCCTCCATGCTCTGTTTGAAGAAGGAAAGAGAGACATAGGGGAGTTCCTACCTCCCTTGTAATTTATCTTGTAAACATTTGTAACTTTTATTCGTCCGTGCATGTACACGGCTAAGACTGATATGGTGGATAACTGTCTTTTGTTTATAGGTCCGTGGTAACCACGACCATTTTGTTATTTATTTGGAAACTTGTGTATTTTTATTTTGTTAAATATCGTATACCGATACTGCATGACATGTCACGTCTTACACAAAAGGGAAAATACATTCAAGTCTATAATTTACTAGACATGCGACGTGCGTCTTTATTATGCAAAGCACTAAATGAGTACGGCATACGGAAACTTATCACAACGTCTTGTGAGTAAGGTGTCTAGTAAGGATACATGATCCGCGCCGCTGGGGTTGCATCCCTCTTACGCGACAAGTTGAATTAGTAGGTTCACTTAATCCTCTTACCCCGCCTGGAGGAGTATAGTACATGTACGGTGATTGAATGAATGCATATGAATGAACATGGCATATTATAATAATAATTAAAATTCATATGACTAACAAAATCCTAAAAGATAATTTGCACAAAACAAGCCGTGGAGCTAGCTAGGCACCACGACATTTTATTAGAACGTTTACATTTTGAACAAGCATGATAAGTCCTAAGAAACAAAAAAGGAACCTAGATAAAACATAAGAAGCAAAACAGATAGAGTGCATGGATCTTCATTAAAGCCATATATAGCGAAGTACCCATGCGGAAGCCGTAGCTTTCAAAGATAGCACCTTTTGAGATTGGAGATGTTCCACGTGCGTTCCAGGTCGCGGCCATCCATGTCACGTAACTTGTACACGCCTCGTCCCAAGGCTTCCGTGACCTCATACGGTCCTTCCCACTTAGGGCCCAGCTTTCCTGTATTCTCCGCTCGACTTGCTTCGTTAGCACGATAGACATAATCCCACGGTCGAAAAGAAACACCTTTAACCTTGGCGTCATAATAAGCCTTCATTTTAGCCTTGGACTTAGCCTCATTAATGGCTGCTATCTCCCTTTTTTCTTCCAACAGATCCAGGTTGATTCGCAGCTGCTTGTCGTTCGTGACGACATTAACCTCCGCCGTGCGGATGGTAGGCATTCCTATTTCTGCTGGTATAACAGCTTCAGTGCCGTAGGCCAATGCAAATGGAGTATCTCCGTTGGCTGTTTTGATCATAGTCCTATGTGCCCATAGAACATGTGGTAGCTCATCCACCCATTTGGCACTTCGTTCATCCAGACGTGCCTTGATGCCGTTTCCCAAGCTTCTATTCGCTCGTTCCACAAGGCCATTTGTCTGCGGATGCTTAACAGATGTGAAGCGCCGCTTGATATTCAATGATGCACACCAGTCCTTGAATGGATTATCCACGAACTGTTTACCGTTGTCCGAGATGATTTCTCCTGGTAGGCCAAAACGGCACACAATATGCTCCCAAACAAACTTTTTAACTTGTTTGCCTGTGATGGATTTGACTGCCTTGGCCTCTATCCATCGTGTGAAGTAGTCCATCGCGACAATCAAGAACTTAACTCCCCCTGCAGCTACAGGAAATGATCCTGCGATGTCCATTCCCCACTTATAGAATGGCCATGGGGATGTGATGGGTGTAAGCTCCTGCTGCGGATGTCGCGGCACTGGTCTATGCACTTGGCAATCACTACACTTGCGAATCATGTCGCGCGCGTCCCTGTGCATGGTAGGCCAATAATATCCTGTCCGTAAGGCTCTAGCTACCACAGATCGTGGACCTGCGTGCATGCCGCACAACCCTTCATGTATTTCACTGATTACATAGGTAGCCTGACGTGGTCCAACACACCGCAACCACGGCTGCAAGAAAGAGCGCTTATAAAGGATGCCTTCTCGTAGTTCGAAGTGTTGCGACTTCCTTCTGATGCGTCGCGCCGCTTTTTCATCGTCCGGAAGGGTTTCACTAGTCAAATAGTTGATAATCGGGGTCATCCATGTAGGTCCATCCTCTTCAACTATAGTAGCGACCTCCCCTTCTGTTACAGACTTCTCCTTGAGTATTTCCACCAAAACTTGCTTGGACAAGTGGGCGAAGCTTGTGAATGCTATCTTGCTAAGAGCATCCGCCTTATTGTTCTCACCTCTTGGCACCTGTTTGATGGAAAACTTGCTGAAAGCCGTGATGAGCGACTTGACTTTCCCCAAGTATCGGACCATGTTGTCCTCCTTAGCCACATATCCACCTAGAATGTGGTTCGCGACAAGCCGTGAGTCCACGTAGGCCTCAAGGTTGCGGACTCCCATTCTAGCGGCGGTTTTTAAACCCGCAATTAATGCTTCATATTCCGCTTTGTTGTTGGTGGTTGTGAACTCAAAACGGAGGGCGTACGTAAACTCCATTCCTTCCGGATTTGTGAGGATGAAGCCAACTCCTGACCCATCCATACACGAAGATCCGTCCGTAAATAACACCCATGGTTCTGTTGGAGTCTCGTCTTGTTTTACGATTGGTCCTTCCTCATCCGGCTTCTCTATCAAGAAATCTGCCAAGATCTGGCCTTTAACAGCCGTCCTTGGCCTATAAGATATATTATGCTCCCCCAATAGAATGCTCCATTTTTGTAGCCTTCCTGCCACACCCGGTCTAGAGATTACCTGCTTTATTGGTTGGTTAGTAATGACTACAATTGGGTGCGCCTGAAAGTATCAGCGCAACCGATTTGTAGCAAACACTAGTGCCAAAACCAATTTTTCCATAGAGGAGTAGTTCAACTCCGGCCCTAGTAATGTTCTACTTATGAAGTAGACCGGAGTTTGTACCGTATCCCTATCCGTCATGAGTACCGCACTTATTGCTCCATGTGTGGCTCAGAGATACATAATAAGTTCCTCCTTTGGCCGGGGAGCTAATAGCATAGGGAGAGATGCAAGGTGCTGCTTGAGTTGGCCAAAAGCTTCCTTGGCTTCCTTTGTCCATCGGAAGTCTCCCTTCCTAATGCACTTCTTGAGTGTCTTAAATAGGGGGTAATGACTTCTCTACGGACTTTGATAGGAACCTACTCAGCCCGGCCAGCTTCCCATTTAAGGATTGTACCTCCTTCCGTGTCTGAGGGGATGGCAGCTGTATTACTGCGTCCGTTTTCTCTGGGCAAGGTTTGATTCCATTTGGATCAATCATATATCCAAGGAATATTTCCTCCGTTTCCCCAAACGTGCATTTCTTTGGGTTTAGCTTCATATTGATCCTCCTCAGTGTGTCGAATGTCTCTTGGACATCCCGGAGAAGTGCATCATCCGTATGACTTTTTATGACTAAGTCATCCACATAGACTTCCAGGTTGCGGCCTATCTGCGAGTCAAAGGCTTTGTCCACAAGCCGCTGGTATGTAGCATCGGCGTTCTTTAGTCCGAACGGCATTTTCGTATAACAATATACGCCCTGACTAGCATGGAACGCCGTCTTTTCCGCGTCCTCCTCCGCCATCTGGATCTGGTGGTATCCTTTATATGCGTCTAGGAAGCACTTAAAGGGATATCCACATAGGGATTCCACCTTCCAGTCAATCTCTGGTAATGGGTAACAATCCTGTGGGCAGGCTTTGTTCAGATCCGTGAAATTCACACACATGCGCCAACTTCCGTCATGTTTTTTGACCATGACCGGATTGGATAACCACTCGTGGTAGTATACCTCGCGCATGATACCTGCTTCCACTAGTTTCCATACTTCCTCCAATATCACTCGGCTGCGCTCAGGCGCCTGGCCGCGCTTCTTTTGCTTGACGGGTTGGTACCCATGGTGGATTTGGAGCTTATGTTCTGCTATCGCGCGTGGTACGCCTGTCATATGCTGTGGCTCCCATGCGAATATATCTAGATTTGCACCTAAAAGAGAGCACATGGCCCTTTTGCCGCAATCCGAGAGCGCCCCTATGGATATCTCCTGTTCCGGATAGTCAGGATGGATTGCCACCTTCCAATTGGGAGGTGGTGATCCATCCTTGGGTGGGACAGGTGGAGCCGGTGTTGTCACGGTATGACACTCGAATGCTGGTATGATTGTGTTGTAAATGGTGACGATTCCTCCCTCAACAGGGAACTTGATCATTCCGTGTGCCGTGGAAGGTACCGCGCGTATAGCCAGAATACCTGGTCTGCTTATGATCCCATTGTATGGAGAATGTGAGCGTATCACCATGAAGTTCATCCACGCAGTAGTGGAGTGTTCCTCATTCCCAATGGTTACACGCAGACGCGGTTGCCCTATCGGCCAGATGGTGTCTCCACTAAAGCCAATGAGCGGCGCCGCGGCCGGTACTAACTGGCTTCTTATCTCTGGCCGTAACTGCACAAAACAGTGTTCATACAGTACTTCTACTGATAACCCCCCATCCACATACATGCGACGAACATTGTGTGTTCCAATGCTTATCTCAATAGTGAGAGGCGCATCAATCACATCGCTTGATGTAATGGGAGGAAATGAGATCTCCCTGCCGCGTGAAAATTTTTGACCAACTTTCTGCCTCGTGCGGCGTTGTCTGGATTGGATCATGTATATGGTTGAAGGTTTGTCCTTTTGGGGATCCTTCTTGTCATACTTCTTGTTGTCTTTTCCATCCTTCCAATCCTTAACCAAATGCTTGAGTTTACCTGACTTGATCAGTGACTCAATGTGCTTCTTGAGCTGGATACACTCCTCCGTGCCGTGGCCCTTGTCATTATGGAACTCGCAGAAACGATTTCCTTGACGACGGTCCGGCGGAGTTGTCATTGGGGGAGGTCTCGGAAAATTTGCCCCTTCCGTCAGCAAGATCTCCCGGTAGGACATCTTTAGGGGGGTAAACTTATCATCCGGGCGTCCTCCTTTGTTTTGTCTCTTGTAGTCTGAGCCCCTACTACTGTTTTGATTGCTTTGACCACCCGACTGTCTCCGGGACTGGTCGTTTGATCGGTAGCCGTTTCCTTTGGAAGGGTAAGCCGCAACAACCGCTGTTTCTCCCTCTATGAAGTTTCTGACCCTTTCCATGAGATCATCATACTTCTCTGGACGCTTGTCATTGAGACGCCTGATTAACTCCCTGTCTGTTATGGCGTGCATGTAGTCGGAGATTTTCAGGAGTTCTGGCATCGTCTTTGTGCGTGTGCACTCGTCGTTGAAGCGTTCAGTGAAGGCTTCTGTAGACTCCCCCGACCGTTGCTTGACAGTTGCCAATGAGACCGGATCCCTATTATACTTCTTCCATTGAGTATAATTATTCTTGAACGCAGTGCGTAGTTCCGTGAAGCTATCAATGCTTCGTGGAGGGAGTCCCTCGAACCAGTCACGGGCATTGCCGATCAAATTCGAATTGAACATTTGGCACCATATAGGCATGGGCCATCGCTCAATTTTAGCCTGCGTATCAAATATTTTGAGGTGATCATCCGGATCACCCGTTCCATCATAGGTCTTGACACACGCCGGCATGCGACGTTTTGTGTCCTCGGAGTAGTTCCGTATATGGAGAGTAAAATGATCGTCCCTGGGATCCGCCCATGGACGGGTGAGCCTAGGGTCATCCCATGGGTCACACCACGGGCGGGAAAGATCCTCCGCTTCTGCCTCTCGATAATAAGGGCCACCATAATACTCATCATTGTTTGGTGGTGGTGGAGGGGTACACCTAGGTCGGCGACGCTTGGGCGGATGGTCATCCGAGTCCTCTCCCGATGGATCTGGAGACGGGGGTGGTGCCCCATCCCTTGGGTGAGGGCCAAGAGCCTTCTTCCCAGTGTCCATCCTATCCCACACACTTGTGCGGCGAGCGGCTCTGGTCAGCTCTCGGTCTGGTCGCTCGGGTGAACCGTCGGACTTCTCTCTCCCCTCTCGAGACTGCGTTAGTTCCTCTATGAGGCGATCTCCTATGCGCTCGAACACATTTCTAGGTTGAGGGGTTTGCTCGAAGATGCTCTGCTCTTGAAGCCGAGTCTTCCTTTTCCTCTCATTTTGGGCAGAGGTGATTGGCCCGGCGTTGCCAAAGTTGAGTCTAGATTGGAGGTTTCTCCCTAGATTTAACCTTGATGCAATCCCTGAGACGATCCTATCAAAGTTCTGCGTGAGAACTCGAGTGAGATCCTCCTCGCTGAGTGGTTGGACTTCTACTTCCTCCTCAATCGCTGGTCTGTGCGACTCCTTGTTAGGGGGATTGGGCGCACTCCCTGGATCTGGGTTGTCCAGGGTTGAAGTAGGTGGGGGAGTTATGGAGATCGTGCTCGTCACCCCCATAGACTGAAAACCACCACGGTTACCAGGTCCGCCCGCTGGGCGGCTAGGGGATTGATTGGGGATGAGTATCCCTTCCCCTTGGGACTTCCGATTTCCAGGGTTTGTGTTCCTGGGATTAGCTTGCGGATGCCCCTTCGTCATTGAAAATTCGAGATGAGATTTCGCTCTAGCTTAGTGTATTGGGTCCCACGGATGGCGCCAACTTGTTGATGCAAAAGTTGGGTGATCCTTGCTTGACCTGCATTAGGCTTAATTCGGACGGGCTTGGGCTCCGGCTCCTGCACCAAGTGAACTATTTGGTTGAGATCCTGCACACTAAACAACACGCGTTTGGCTTACCGTGGGAATGTTTCCCACGATTAGACTCCAGCGTGAGAGTAAGTAATCGGTTAGGGTTTATGGTAGTTGAGTGAGTTGAGAGTATAGAACGTAATACCTTTGTGGAACCCTTGGGGGTTCCTTTTATAGGTAGTGAAACCCTAGTGGGCTGTCACTGATACTTCGGCCCCAAGGAAAGGATAAGTACCAGAATTTGATTGATTGTTATCTTCTAATTATGGTGAGTGAATATCCTCTTCTTTGGGGTAAATCCTACTCATAGACAGAATATGATTCTGTCTAACCCTGTACCGGCCGTGCCGGGCCGTGGGCCGCACACGTGTGTGAGGTTACTGTTCATCCAAGCCCATAAGCTTAAATGATATTATTCCTACCCATCTGTGATGGGCCGGATACGAGTAGTACCCGTGAGCCGGGATCCTGACCCGGCTGGGGACTATACGTCATCATTGCGGATCAAACTTATAGCTTATCTCATACAAAAACTTAGATAAAAGTAAAAAGGTGAACTTTTTACTCAAATAAGCAAAGAGATTAAGCAAAACCTTGCTTAATCCAAAATTACAATGAACCAAAAATAAGAAAAGTAGAATGAGAAAGATAAAGAAAAGCTTGATTAAAAGTAAAGATTTAACAACAAAATTAAAAGATTAAACTTACTTGGAATAAAGGAATTAAAGTGCAAGACAAGTATTTTGAAATGACATGAAAATAAATTTGCAAGAAATGAAAATGGTAGAAGAGCTAATTTGTCAAGTTAGCCAACAACATGAAATGTGGTGAAAATGGGTGGTATTTATAGTGATTAGGGAGGTTAAGCATGTGTTGCTTCCTTCTTTCTTTCTTTCTCGTCTTTTTGTCTTCTTAATTCTTCGACTTTTTCGACTTTGTCTCGAGATTATTTGAACTCGTCTTATAATTTCTTCATTTATTAGACTTGAGTTCCTCGGCTATATTAAACTTCCGTCTTTAGACTTGTTCTTCGATAAATCTCCAGAATAGGTATTGGACTTCCGTTCTTTTTGCACTCTTGATCTCTTGACTTCGTCTTTTGTCTTTTTCTTCGATGAAAGATCGTGAAAGCTCGTGTTTTCCTCCCTTTTCACATTTTTGTCCCGAATCACAACAAAAACACAAACCACGCATAATTCCGACATTTACGACATAAAATACACGTTTTGGCTTGGTTATTATTGTAATTAAGTGGTGAAAGGATGGGTGTTTACACACCTATCAAATCCCCTACACTTGACCATTGCAATGTCCTCATGCAATGCATTAGTTACCCAACGCACGTTTTACATTTTCCATCATAATCAATCCACATTGGCCTTTATTAAAGGGATAGAAAATTATAAACATTCAAAGGAAGAAAGTAAGTAAAGAGATCAAAGACACACCTTAGGGTTTTGGAAATGTTATGAATGATCATCATCCTCAAGTTTCACGTTCCCTAAACCAAGTTTAAAAACGAGATCATTGTTATTATAAGTTAGCAAACTAACACGAACTCATGTGGGCCAATTATTTACTTAGACTCCCTTATTCCTAGGTGTATCTCTTTTATTTTATTGTTGTCTTGAATGATCACGAGGATGCATTGTTTGACTTATTTCGATAGTTATTTAGGCTGAAAATAAAGTAGGACGATTTAATCAATAGTTAGCTAAAGGACAAAATCTTTTAAAACTGCTTCTCGGGACCTCATAAAGTTCATATCTTGGCATAACTCGCTTCACGATTTGAGACCTTTCTCGGACTGAAATTTGGCAGCGACTTCATACTTCAAATCTTGAGAGACGTTCATGAAATTATGGTATTCTCTTCATAATAGGAATTTCTTCACTTGAACTTTTTGAGAGATTCTTCATATTTGGACCACGACTTCTTCATTTTTCTCTAATCTTTATTTGGGATTTTGATATACAATGATCCGCCTCCTTTTAGGACTTGGATCTATTTATCCTCATACCTTGTTAGGGCCTTTTTGGATAGACTTCTCCATGATCTTTTGGGGAGTTTTGCTTTTCTTCGTGTGTCTCGATCCTTCATATTGATTTTCGATAAATGATTCTTCACATCACTTTTGGATCTTTAGCAACAAAATATAACCCTCATGCCTTGTTAGGGCCTTTTCGGACTCGCCAATCTTCGCATCCCGCTTCAATAAGTTATGCCTTGGCTATGAACTCGAATTAATACCGAGCAACTTTTAAACGATATTGGGCTAGAAGATAAGTAACTTTTCAAATCGTAAAACCTTATTTATTGCAGATAAATTTATTAGCAAGCAATGGGAGAATAGGCTTATAATCAACTCACATAAATTCATGAAAGAATACCAAACTTATAATTGACTCTCTCATCTCTCGTTCTCCACAATTTAAAATCTCAAGGAATGAGACTCGTGGATGCTTAGCCAATTAAATCAAAGTCTTGGGTTTTCGAGTCATCTATAGGATCTTGAAACTCTTAGACTTTTTCAAGTTAGAAATCGCATTTTAAAGTTCCCTTGATAAACGACTCTCTAGGATTAATTATAGGAACTTGCGAAAAGTTCTTGTTCTTAACCCGTGAGAGTTAAGACTTTCGCGTTTTAAAGCTGCCTATATAAAAGCCTAGCAAAACTTGACTTAAACACGTTATGGATACTAGCTAGAGTAAACTTAGATAAGTAAACTCGGGTTGAGTCAAAAGATTCACAACGTTTGAAAATTAAAACCACTTTATTAAAATTTATTCTAGCAAAGAAAGTAAATAACAATAACAAAGGAAAAACTACTAGGCCAAAATAGATTAAATTTTTTGAAGAATGTCGAAAATTTAGATTTTCCGGTTAAGATGAGGACAAATACAAGGAAAAGCCCACTTAACTTCGATAGAAGTCCCCCTACACTTAATATAAACATTGTCCTCAATGTTTAAGCATGTGGAAGTAAACTCCCCTACACTTAGGACATTGTGCACATTGTTTAAATCTTGCTAAGGAAAGGACAACTAAAGTGATTCCTATTTTAATATTGAAGAATATAAAATAGAGAATCAAAAGAGTTTAGGATAGAACCGGGAGGACGGGTACACGGAATCACAGGTTGTCAAAAGTCATCAAGAATGGATCTTTGTAAGCTCGAATCCCTGCACATCATAAAAAAGACAACAACAAACATATACTAGGGTCTCCCCCTACACTTATTATAAAAACAAAGAAAAGGATAGATACTGCGGGTTGCCTCCCGAGAAGCGCTTGTTTTTGTTAACCGAGTCGTGAGCCTGACTCGACATTGATTATCATAGAAAGAAACTTGAGACACATCCACCGGGATCAAATACATGGTTTTCGTCCATCAAATAGCACAAGCTTAAGGCGAACAAGGCAAGCCAAAGAAGAATAGGCAAGGTTCCCTTAAGCAAAGATGGAGCATGGTGGTAGCAAGGGTGCTGAGGTGCAAGCCTATCTCCATAAGTTCCAAAGATTTTTCCTTTTATTGCATCAGATGGATACTAAGATGGCTTGAAAAGTGCAATACCGGGGTCAAACACCTTTTCCTTTAAGGGAAAATAACACTCAGGCTCAGCAGACCTTGAAGAGGATCCGATCATAAATCTCACAATCTCATCCTCAGACGGAGGATAGAGAGGAGTTAAGACATAAGTGCTGCAGATATCGGTGTCGGCCGGCTTCTTCTCCTTTGAAGCGGGTTTCTTCATATCCAAAGGAGGATTGATAGGTGTGAAAACACCCATCCTTTTTACCACTTAATTACAATAATAACCAAGCCAAAACGTGTATTTTATGTCTTTTATGTCGGAATTATGCGTGGTTTGTGTTTTTGTTGTGATTTAGGACGAAATTGTGAAAAGTGGAGAAAACACGGCATTTACGGGCTTTTATTGAAGAAAAAGATGAAAGACGAAGCCACGAAGTCAAGAGTGCAAAAAGAACGGAAGTCCAAGACCAATTCTGAAGATTTATCGAAGAAAAAGTCGAAAGACGGAAGTTTACCAAAATCCGAAGAACTCGAGTCTTATTTATTGAAGAATTAAAAGACGAGTTTAAAGAAATCCCGAGCCATAAGTCATTAAAGTCCAAGATTAAAGAAGATTCAAAGGCTTAAGGACTAATGGTGCAATTAACAAAGAGATTAAGAAGGAAGGGCCTAATGATGCAATTAAGAGAAAATGAAGGAGGGGAGGAAGCTTCCTAATCCTCCCCTATATATAGAACATTAGTATTATCATTTCATTTTGTTGGCTAAGGTGACAATTAGTCTTCCACCTTTTAATTACTTGCACATTTACTTTATTGCACATTTAAATACTTGTCTTGCACTTTTTAATACATTTAATTTCCAAGTAAGTGTTCTTTAATTTTCTTGTTTTAATCTCTCATTCTACCTTTCTTTCTTTGCTTGATCTTTATGTTTATGTGTTTATTATCTTGCTTATTTGATTAAAGGTTATGTTTTTATGCTTTTGATTCTTTTAGATCATTGATTTTTATAGCTTATTGTGTTTAACTTTAAGTTTATAAAGTTTTTATAAAAGTTATTTTTATATAAAAGTTTGTTTTTCATAAACCTTTTCCTTTCGTGTTTTAAAAGTCCTTAAGTTTCAGTTTAGTAGCTTATTTTTATACGGTTTGCCTTAGGATTTTCGTCTTGTGCTTATTAGAACTATATCTTATTTGTTTAGCTTATTTTGCCTTCTTTTCACCGTATTCCGATCTGGTAAATCGGAAAAGGGTTTATCATTTTGACCATAGCTCCTTGGCTTGGTCGGAAAAGGGCTTTCAACATTCCGATCAGGGTAAGTAAGCAACATTCCGATCAGGACTCTTCTATATATTCCGATTAAAGGTGCGTTTGGTATTCCGATTGGAGGGTGTTGAGCAGCATTCCGATTGGAGGATTTAAGATATTCTGATTGGGATTCGTTTGGTTATTCCGATCAGGGTAAGTGACATATTCCGATTGGTATTCCAATCTACATTCCGATTTGGGGGTAAGCTCACATTCCGATTGGACGGTTGTGCACATTCCGACGAGGTTTGATCGGAATATATTCCGATGGTGGGTTTGTTTTATATTTATGTCTTGTTTAATTTTTAAGTTCTCATTTTAATACTTTGTCTAATTTTAATTCTCGCCACGCTTTACATCTAAGTCATTTAATTAATTTACTTTCTGTCACGTTTTTAAATATCGCACCTTTTCTTTTAATTAGACTTAGATTTACTTTAAAGTCTTTTACTTTAATTGTTTGTGCACATTTAATATACTACAACGACAAACTTTTGTTCCACCAAAGAACGGCTAAGTCGCACACTAAACTCCTTTTTTAATTCGAAGAGATATACTTAAACGAATCTTTTTACCTGGCCAAAAGCCTTGTATCAAGGATAAAGACCATAATCATTAAATTCCAAAAGAGGAGCATCACTCTCATTTGGGAAGTATGTGTTGAGAAAAGTAGCAAAATCTTTCTCAAATGAGTAGTCATCCAAAGTAGGATTAAGCATGGTTGGCAGAGGATCTTCATCAAATGTAGGTACAATATCATCGTGTGAAGAATCCCTCGAGAGAGTATCTGCCTCATCAAAATCATCATAAGTGGGCATGTTTGGATACTCAGAAGTAAAATCAGCAAAATCATCCATATCAGAACTAGAATCATCATCATAGTCATCATATGTTTGTGGAGATTCATAAATTGGTGGAGGATCAAAATTGGAAGGAGAATCATCCACATCATGTTGGAAGAGTGGATTATCATAGCAAGAATCGAATAGAGGATTGTTGTAGACGACAAAATCATTAAGTACATTAATCATATTCGCTGATTCTCTTCCATTAGATTTGGTTGTGATCTTCCCCATTTTGAACACTTGTGCATCATTCCCGACCCTTAAAATGAAATCACCTTCGGCAACATCGACTAAGGCTTTTCCGGTTCTCAAGAATGGCCGACCAAGTATTAACGGAATACGAGGGTCCATTTCGTAATCAACAACAACAAAGTCGACCAGAAAAGTGAAGGTGCCAACTTTAATAAACACATCTTCGGCAATACCAACGGGGTAAGAGAGAGTGCGATTTGCAAGCTCAAGAGTCATCTTTGTTGGTGTAAGATCGGGTAATGATAGTGTTTTCCAAACACTTAAAGGCATCAAATTTATACTTGCCCCTAGATCAGCTAAGGCAGTAAATTCTTCGGTTTTGTTAAAAATGCAAGGAAACACAAAATGACCGGGATCTCCAAATTTTTCCGGAAGTTCTTCAAGAATAAATGCAGAAGAGTTTTCATTTAAGCGTGTGTTGACAAGCTTAACCATCTTTTCCTTCTTGTTAAGCAATTCCTTGAATGCTTTGAAGAATTTCGGCATGTGGACAAGTGCTTCAACAAGGCTAATGTTGAAATTCATTTGAGAGATCATCTTCAAATAGTTCGACACTTGAATGTCATCCTTGGTTTGCAATTTAGCCTTGTCTAAGCGAGAAGGATAAGGAATATTGGGTTTATAGGTGGAAGGTGGGGTTGGTGAAGGGTTCTTCTTGGGTACTTCAGCTAGTAGAGGTGGAGACGGTAATGGTGAACTAATACTAGGCGTGGGAGTAGGAGGGATAAATGGTGGTGGAGGAGTTGTAGATGGAGTAACTGGGGGTAGGATAAATGGTCCTACTACGGTTGCTCCACTACGTGTAGTAATAGCACTTACATTCGCTCTCGGGCTGGTAACAGTATTTGAAGGTAGAGAGCCCGAAGTAGAGGGTCGATTAGTTGGTAAGAAACTAGCCAACATATTCTTCAAATCATTTGTTTGAGTGCTGAAGGAGGTTTGTATATCATGTCGAAGCTCAGATCTAATGTCATTACCTTGCTTGATGATATCCCCTTTCAAATTGATAATTTGGCTTTTCAGATTCTTAATTTGCTCTCATTGGGTTCTCATTAAGGCTTCAACATCTTGATTAATGGGTGAGGCTTGTTGAGCGGGTGGGTGATAAGGATTAGAAGCTTGAGGTAGGTTTTGAGTGTTTCTATTGTAGTTGTTGGGGTTGTGGTTTTGAGGAGAAAAACCGGGTGAAAGATAGTTGTTCGACCTGTAACTTAGCAAATTTCGATCCCTTTGAGGTCGGGCTTGGTAATTTTCCGGTGAATAGTTACCATAAGCCGCATACACGTTTTCCGGATTGCCTTGAGTGGAAGGACAATGGTGTATGAATAAGGACCTCCGCATGTCTCGCAAGAAATTGCTACAGCTTTAACTTGTTGTTGTTGGTTTGTAGCGATGAGCAAGATATTTTTGTTCATTTCAGCCATCATGCGGGTGAATTCGGTCATATCGGGGTTTGCTGAAGTAGAAGAAACATTGACTCTCGGGTTATTCCTTGAAGATGCGGAGGAATCCCAATTTTTGTGATGAGTAGTCATGTTCTCAATAAGCTCTCTACACTCCTCGGGTCTTCTTTTCATAAATGTGCCACCGGCGGCTGCATTAATCGTATCACGATCACGAAAAGTTAAACCATTGTAGAAAGTATCAATTAAGGTGACGGGGAGCATGTTGTGGTTTGGACATCGATCGATCAAAACATTATATCATTCCCAAGCATCAAAGAGTGATTCATCCGGTTCTTGCATGAAACCGCTGATTTGATTCCGAAGGCTCGTGACCATGGATGGTGGAAAGTAGCGCGACAAAAATCGTTGAGTCATGTCGTCCCAAGTATGAATGGAATTCTTCGGGAGACGATCAAACCATTTTTCGGCGTGGTGGGATAAAGTATGTGGAAAGAGCTGTAGGCGAAGGACATCCATAGTAACACCAAGCAACTTCATGCTTTGAGTAATAGTAATGAATTTGTCGAGGTGCTTGTTGGCATCATCATCCGGCAATCTGCGAAATGGATTAGTTTGCACTTGTTGGATCATGTGATGCTTCAACGAAAACTCTGGAGCCGTGATTTGCATCGGCGCAATCGGTCCTCCTCGTCCATACATTGTGGGTTGACAAAGCTCCTCCATTGTTCTAAGATCGGACTATGGAAGAACATTGTTATTGTTATTGTTAAGGTGCGGTGGATTATTGTTGTTGTTCACACCTGCCATAGCTAAATCTTCACGAGTCTCGGGCTCTGGATAAGTTGAAGATCTAGTACGCATACACCTGCAAAAGCAAAAGAAAACAATACCAAAGAAATAGACGATATATATACACTATAAAAATAAAATCTTTTTGGAGTTTTGAATTTTTTTTAATTTTTATGGATTTTTAACAATTTTTAATTTTTATGGATTTTTGAAAATTTTTGAGCAAGAAAAAATAACGTTCACGAGTGAACGGATCCCAAATTTCAACGCGTCTCTCATAGAAAACCGTTAATCTTTACGAAAAGAGCCGGCACCGGCGCCATGTTAATAACTGGCTTTTACCAAGTATGAAAATTAAGTTCGTTGAAGTGGTCTAATCGAATTGATTACTGGTTTAAAGTGCGACTCAGTCGTCTTTTGGTGGGAAACAAATATTTGTCGTTGTAGTGTAATTAAAATGCAAAATGTTAACGTAAATGATGGTTAATTAAATCTAAGACTAATTAAAAAGTAAATGGTGCAAAATTTAAAACTTTGAAAAGTAAAGTGATTAAATGACTTGAAATTAAAGTGTGACAAAAATTAATTTGACAATGTAATAAAATGAAATTTAAAAATCAAACAAAGCAAAATATAATTCCAAACCCACAACCATCGGAAAGTCAGATCGGAATGCTGTCACCATACCCATCGGAATGTGCCATCGGAATCAGTCTATCGGAATAATTAAGATGCTATCTGTCGGAATATTAAAATTGCAACCTATCGGAA
This sequence comes from Glebionis coronaria, assembly GCA_025667525.1. Lineage (NCBI taxonomy): Eukaryota > Viridiplantae > Streptophyta > Magnoliopsida > Asterales > Asteraceae > Glebionis > Glebionis coronaria. The sequence goes on from CM046874.1 coordinate 163,908,342, forward strand.
TGTATAAAAACTAGGGCTATCGGAATGTTGTTCAGATCGCAAAGTCCAGATCGGAATGTTGCTAAGTAAAATTGGGCAGCACTTCGACTTAAAATACCTCAAGAGCCGTCGGAATATGCGATCGCAATGTGCGATCGCAATCCCAGATCGGAATGAGGGGGTTGATACAAGTGATCGCAATGTCAGATCGGAAAGCACCGTCGGAATGTTAAACCCTTGTTCTAATTCTGTCACAATCGGAATATGGAGAAAACGAGCTGTCGGAATGTACAAAACCTCACTTTCCGATGGAGTACAATCTGCAATAAGCAAAAACTAAATAAGCTAAAACTAATAAGCTAATTTCAAAAACTTAAATGAAATAGAAATAAGACGAGACAATAAGCTAAAAAATTAAAGACCTTTTCAAAGCACAAAATAAGTAAACAAAATAAGCAAACTTTTAGAAAGATGAAACTTTTAGAAAACTTAGAAAAGCAAATAAGCTAAGTACAAAACAAGCCAATAAGATTGTCAAACTTATAGCTTATCTCATACAAAAACATAGATAAAAGTAAAAAGGTGAACTTTTTACTCAAATAAGCAAAGACATTAAGCAAAACCTTGCTTAATTCGAAATTGCAATGAACCAAAAATAAGAAAAGTAGAATGAGAAAGATAAAGAAAATCTTGATTAAAAGTAAAGATTTAACAACAAATTTAAAGATTAAACTTACTTGGATTATAGGAATTAAAGTGCAAGACACGTATTTAAAATGACATGAAAATAAATTTGCAAGAAATGAAAATGGTGGAAGAGCTAATTTGTCAAGTTAGCCAACAACATGAAACGTGGTGAAAATGGGTGGTATTTATAGTGATTAGGGAGGTTAAGCATGTGTTGCTTCCTTCTTTCTTTCTTTCTCGTCTTTTCGTCTTCTTAATTCTTCGACTTTTTCGACTTTGTCTCGGGATTATTTGAACTCGTCTTATAATTTCTTCCTTTATTAGACTTGAGTTCCTCGAATATATTAAACTTCCTTCTTTAGACTTGTTCTTCGATAAATCTTCAGAATAGGTCTTGGACTTCCGTTCTTTTTGCACTCTTGATCTCTTGACTTCGTCTTTTGTCTTTTTCTTCGATGAAAGATCGTGAAAGCTCGTGTTTTCACCCCTTTTCACATTTTGGTCCTGAATCACAACAAAAACACAAACCACGCATAATTCCGACATTTACGACATAAAATACACGTTTTGGCTTGATTATTATTGTAATTAAGTGGTGAAAGGATTGGTGTTTACACACCTATCAGTTGTCAATTGTCAAATAAGACAATATCCACAGATGAGTAAATTCGATTCGGAAAAATAAATGGTACGGGCACATATGTAGGTATCCCTAACAATATGTCCCTATTTTGCACTTCTTGCAGATCTCATAGAAATTCAATCTTTCGCAATTACAAAAAGAAATGTAATGTTTAGTAACAATTTCATGGTGACTACTAATCAGCCTTGCATGGTCCCTTCCAAATTGTACGTAGGCGCGCAACTATATACAATTTTAGGATTAACGATGCAATACTCAGTTCGTCAAAACTTTGTCATCATGTTTAAAATATATATTTATGCTTAATCATGAAATAAAAATCATATGAATCTATAGAGATGTTCTTTGTTATGAAAGCAATTAAATTTTCCAAGGTGTTTCATAAACAACTTGATTTCGATAACGATTATTTATAAGTCTCACTTTAAATAATCCATATGGTGATGAAGATTAATTTTTTCTCAAGGGATACTGTTTTAACTTATAACAACAATGAGTGATCTGCAAAAGAGTGATGAAAAGTTGTTCACCAAGAACTAACTTGTAACACTCTCAATTTTCGTATCGGTACAGCGGAAGGGCCTTTCAGAGTGTTACGGGATAGCACAATAACTCCAATCATAGACAACACATAAAAATGGTTGTACAAAGTTTAACAAACATTCATTCGATAAAAAGTTTCAAAAGCGTACAACAGGTCCCAAATTATACAGGTCATTTAGTTTACAAAACACAGATCGAATGAACATTTTTAATATTAAGTGGGCCATCAGAGTCGATCTCCATCCGGATTACCTTCAAGCACCTGAGATAAAAACATGTAAAAATCATATCAGCGAATGCCGAGTGAATTCATAGAGTTTAATGAAAACCGTTATATAAAAACAATCATTTACAATCATTTAAAATCAGAACACAAGTATAATATCGGAAGTAAGTCCTCATATTGCTAGTCAGGCAATATATAAATCAAGCATACATCTTAAACCGTCCATGAGACCGTAGTCTCTATATTACCATGATAGGTAATATATTCATCGTTAATAGCGTCGTTATCATATATAGGATACATTGTATTTGAATTTATATATGTTTTATCTGAATTAGGATTATTATTAGCCGCATAACATTGTTACCTTACTATGAAAACAGCGGGCCGCGAACCCGACAAACAATTTGCCCATCTAAGTTAGTGTGTCGTCACAAAAATCACGCTATGGAATCTTCTCATACATAAATTCGCTTACCAATCAATGTGGTACGACGGGGATCAACCGTCAAGGCGCGAACTGGGGTGATCGTTCCCAAATAGTACTATCAAATGCATAAGCGTCTACCAAATCCCGGTAGTTCACAATTCATGCTAATGGGACTTTAAGTGACATAACCTAACTACTAATAATCCTTTTAGTCTCGAATATAGGGTCATAGCATCATTCGGGTCCATATCATTTAGCATACAATCGGGACTACTTGTGTTCTATTTTATCAAAAACTAGCATGTTATCTCCCTCGCGGGTTTACAAATCGTTTTATAAAACATTTAAAAGAGTGTGAGGCTATGAACTCACGTTGTTAATGAAAGGCGGATTATCAGCTACGGGCGTGCTCCGGTCACGGAAACCTATATAAATAATAATCGGTCTTAGACTTTTGTCCAATGACTTCATCAAAATAACAATATACATATGATGATTTTGTAAATATGATGATGATCAAGTGGGTTTATATATTCTTATTTACTCATTTTAGTGGTTATGTATTGGTAACTTTTTACTAGTTTACTAGTTTGATCTATTTACATGTTTTAACTCCAATATGCTTATTATAAGTTCATTAACTTGTTTTAATCCATTTTTACTTGTATTATCAGTATTTATACTTTACATGTTGGGCCCAAATGGGTTAAGCCCAATAAGTACTTTTTATAAGTGTTTAACTTATTTAGTCCAATTATTAGTCCTATATGCTAACTTAGCTCGTTAATGTCTGTATGTCCTATAGTTCGGGTTTTATCGGTTTTTACTTGTATTAGATACTTATATATCAGTATATGACTTTTAAAAACGTTACATTAGACGGGTTTGATCGTCTAAGTTTTAATTGGCGAAAAACGTTAATTTTACGGTTATAGCCGAAAAAGTCGTAAAAATCATGTTTATATTTTTTTTATAACTTATAAATATTATTCAACTACCATTTTTATAAATTGTCCATTTATTTAACCTTATACATATTTATATAAATGAAATTCATAAGTTAGTGGGTTTTAATTTCACATTTTATACTATATAATTTGAGTGCTTATATAATAGTATTAAACATTAATTCTTCAAAGTCTGATTTTTAGTTTCATCTTCACCATTTTTATCATATCTAGAGTTCTACCATGAATTAGAAGCTCATTTTTGGATGGCATGAACTTCATATTATGTGCTACAATTAACTTAGTTATAGCTACTGCCCATTTTGAGTTTAAGTTGCCTTAACAGTCCCTACAAAACTGCTTATTCAGATTACACCACCTAACTTGTTTTGATCATATCTCACTCATTATTTTGATTCCATTGCATGGCCAACTCTCACATGTGTATAACATCATCTACTTACTGTAAATGGATCAAACCATGCAATTTTATCAGTTCATCTTTTAGTTATCTACTGTTTTTATACAGCCAACTAAATAGTCAAGATTTTAGCTTCATTTCTTATAGTTATCATCATTTTTAAGCATATTTATCAACACTTGATCCCCACACAACATTTTTATCATCATATATACATCATATAAATATACAAAATGAAAGAAAATACATTTGTTCTTTACAAAATAACAAGAGAAAAATGGAGAGGATGATCTTCTTTACCAACCAAGTGGATTTCTTGTTTTAGGAAGACAAGAACTTGATGAACACAACAAGTATCTCCAAGACCATCAAATATCAAGAACATAGGTTGGAAAATCAGCCCTAGGACATAAGAAAATCACCTCCAAAGATGTTAATATGGCCACCAAATGAGCAAGGCTTCAAGAATACTCCTTAATAGAGCTAGTAAACATGTGGTTTATGGCTAGAAGAGATCAAAATGGGGTGTTTGTTGGATTATTTGGGACGGCAAGGAAGGGTGGAGTTGAGAGGATTTTTAGTTGGTTTTGCATGAGAGAAATGGTGGTATGTGTTAGCTAGTTGTTTTTGTTAGTTTGGTGGGTATAAACTAGCTTAAGTGTTAAGCTTAAGCTTACACTTGTAAGCTACATGTTTACATGATGCCACATCTTTGATGTGGTGTCATGTTTGGTCGTCCCATGCTATATTGGGGTGGGATAAATTATTTTTTCCCATCCCGCTAATTTACGGGTACTCCTCGATTCTAGTTTCCTCGATTTGCGTGCCCTCGGGTCGTTTCACGAAAAACGTTTTTATAAATTATGAATCAACGGCACAAAACGAATCCAATAAAAATTGTCTCATCAAAGACGGAGTTCAAAAACGTAAATACCTAATCCTAAGGTTTCCGATTTAATCGTAAAGGACACTAAATTATGCACGTAAGCCCAAATTTAAATCCGTAAATTGTGAGTTCATCAACCAACATAAAAATAAGTTTCAAAATATTATACGAGAAAATAATTCACTACCTGAAAATGTTAGATTGTCACAGCTTTTCCTCCTAAAAGGGATCAACGTCCTCGTGATCCATTTCATTTTGATGTCCGTTTCTTATTGAAATCGAAGAGATGCGGATATTTCTTCCACATTTCGTCCTCTCGTTCCCAAGTATATTTCGGTCCATGCTTTGAATTCCATCGGATCTTGACAATAGGTATCCGACTTTGTTTCAGTTGCTTTACCTCACGATCCATAACCTCTACGGGTTCTTCGAAAAAATGCAACTTCCCATCTATTCGAACCTTATCCAACAAAATTTTCTCATCACTCACTGCTAGACCTTTCTTCAGATTAGATACATGGAATGTGTTGTGAACACCATGAAGTTCTGGGGGTAACTCTAGTTTATAAGCCACCGGACCTACTCTAGATAAAATATTAAAGGGTCCAATATAACGGGGATTCAATTTTCCTCGCTTTCCAAATCTTATAACGCCTTTCCATGGGGATACTTTCAACATTACTCGGTCACCCACTTTAAACTCCATCGGCTTCCGCCGCACATCCGCGTAACTTTTCTGTCTACTACGGGCAGTCAACAACCTATTCTTAATCTGAACTATCATCTCCGTAGTCTCCCGGATCAAATCCGGTCCCGTGAGCTGGGTATCCCCAACTTCACTCCAACATGCAGGAGATCTACACTTCCTACCATACAAAGCTTCAACGGTGCAGCCTTAATACTAGAATGGTAACTATTGTTATACGAAAACTCTGCTAAAGGCAAATGTTTATCCCAATTCTTACCAAAATCTAACACACAAGCTCTCAACATATCTTCTAGTGTTTTTATCGTCCTTTCACTCTGCCCATCAGTCTGGGGGTGATAAGCAGTGCTCATATCGAGATTCGTTCCCAAAGATCTTTGGAGAGATTTCCAAAAATTCGATGCGAATCTAGGATCTCGATCTAAAATGATCGATACAGGCACTCCATGTTTGCATACAACATTATCAAGGTATATTCGAGTCAGCTTCTCCAGTGAGAACTGCTCCTTAACCGGAATGAAGTGTGCTGATTTGGTCAGTCTATCGACAATAACCCAAATCGAATTATTTCCAGATGATGTTCTAGGAAGCTTGGTGATAAAGTCCATCGTAATTCGCTCCCACTTCCATTCAGGAATCTTTGGCTGTTGAAGTAGTCCTGATGGCTTTTGATGTTCCGCTTTAACTCTAGCACAAGTCAAGCATTGAAGAACATACATAGCTATGTCAGCTTTCATATTCGGCCACCAGTACAACTTCTTCAAATCATGGTACATCTTATCAGATCCCGGATGAATGGAATACTTAGATTTATGGGATTCTAACATAATCAAATCTCTTAAGCCTCCAAACTAAGGTATCCACATACGACCTCTTAAGCATTTCACTCCATCAGCTCTAACCTCTAAAGGATCTCCTTCTCCTCGTAACCCTTCATTAACAAAATTTTCCTTCTTACAAGCTTCTATTTGCGCATTTCTAATTTGCTCAGGCAAATTATTAGGCACGGTCAAGACTAGAGAACGTACCCTGATAGGCTCTCTATCTTTCCTGCTTAACGCATCGGCAACAACATTGGCTTTTCCTGGGTGATATTTTATATCACAATCATAATCACTTAACAACTCTATCCATCTTCGTTGCCTCATGTTCATTTCCTTCTGATCGAGAATATACTGTAGGCTTTTGTGATCGGTGAATACCGTACACTTGGTGCCATACAGATAATGTCTCCACAACCTAAGAGCAAAGACCACAGCTCCTAACTCAAGATCATGAGTAGTATAATTCTCCTCATTCTTCCTTAATTGCCTAGAAGCATAAGCTATCACTTTCTCTCGCTGCATCAAAACAGCTCCATAGCCTCTAAGAGATGCATCACAATACACTACAAAATCTTCACTCCTGTCGGGTAATGATAAAATTGGCGTACTACATAATTTTTGCTTCAATGTCTGAAATGCTCCATCTTCATCACTTCCCTAAACGAAAGGTTTATTCTTCTGGGTAAGCTTAGTCAAGGGTTTAGCTATCAAAGAAAATTCTTTAATGAATCGCCTCTAATAGCCAGCCAATCCTAAGAACTGTCGCACTTCCGTTGGCGTTGTCGGTGCAGACCAATTCTTAATAGCTTCAACCTTTGCAGGATCAACATGAATTCCATCTCTGTTAATCACATGACCAAGAAATTGCACAGAATCTAACCAGAAATCACACTTCGAAAACTTAGCATACAACCTTTCATCATTCAACAAATTCAAAACAATCCTCAAATGTTCTCTATGCTCATCTTCATTCTTAGAATAGATTAGAATATCGTCAATAAACACAATCACAAATTTATCCAAGTAGGGCTTGCACACTTGATTCATTAAATCCATGAAAACCGCAGGTGCGTTAGTTAACCCAAATGGCATTACTTGAAATTCATAGTGTCCATAACGAGTTCTAAATGCAGTTATAGGAATATCTTCTTCACGGACGCGAAGTTGGTGATATCCTGACCGCAAATCTATCTTAGAATACACACTAGATCCTTGCAGTTGATCAAACAAATCATCAATCCTAGGTAAAGGATATCGATTTTTAATTGTCAACTTATTCAGTTCCCTATAATCAATGCACATACGAAAAGATCCATCCTTCTTCTTAACGAACAAGACTGGAGCTCCCCAAGGCGACGAGCTTGGTTGAATAAAACCTTTATCAGACAACTCCTTAAGTTGCTCAGATAACTCCTTTAATTCAGAAGGGGCTAATCGGTAAGGCGCACGTGCCACCGGTGCAGCACCAGGAATTAAATCGATTCGAAACTCTACTTGCCTTATCGGTGGAAGTCCGGGTAAATGTTTAGGAAATACCTCAGGAAATTCACAAATAATAGGTACATTTTCCAACCGTTTCTCCTTAGACTCATTCCCAGTCACTTGAGCTAAGAATAACTCACAACCGTTCCTGATGTACTTTTGGACTTTAATACGTGAAACGATTTTTAAACGGGATTCACCTCGATTACCATCAATTACTAACGTCCTATTCCTAAGAGGAATCTTAACTTTCTTCTCCCCACATAAAATAGTAGCATTATTCAACGACAACCAATCCATACCAATAATAATATCAAAACTACCTAATTCTATCAACATCAAATCAATCGGAAAGGAATAGTTCAAGAGATTTAGAGAGCATCCTTCTAATAGCTTATTAGTTTTCACTAATTTACCATCAACCAATTCCACCTCGTAACTGGTATTTATCTCAACAGGTTCAATGTCAATAAGGGTACTAAATTTAGTGGATACAAAGCTCCTATCGGCACCCGAATCAAATAAAGCAACAGCATAATGATTGTTGAGTAAAAACGTACCGGTAACGACATTCGGATCCTCTTTCTTCACCTCAATTGTTCCAAGTTGATAGACACCACCCTGGGGGTTTCTTCCAGGTACAATCGCTTTCAACTTGGGGCATTCCGATTTCCTATGACCTTCTTCATTACAGTTGAAGCAAATGGTTCCCTTCTTACATCTTTCAACCTTGTGTCCAAGATTTCCGCAATTTCGGCACTTCCAGCAGTCGCCAACATGCCTCTTGTTGCCACACTTAGGACATCTATCATCGTTGCGCGGTGTGTTATTGGTAAGAGCATTTTCATTCCCCTTTCTCTGGTTCTGACGGCGATTGAAATTCTTCCTATTATCACCTCTATCTACACGATCACCGTCACCCTTTCTTTTCTCACCAACACGGGCTTCATCTTCCCTATCCTGAATTATCTGTCTAATGAGTTGGTAAGCCATTCGAACAGCATCATCAATGGTCAGTGGTTTAGATGATGTCACGTCCCCCTGGATATTCCTGGTCAACCCTTTAATATATTGCTCAATTCGGATCTCTTCGGGTTCAACCAATCGAGGACATAGCAAGGCCAACTCATGGAATCGGTTCGTGTAACTATCAATGTCCACACCTTTCATTCTCAAATGAATCAACTCCTGTTCTAACCTAATGATCACACTACGAGGACAAAACTCCAAAGTCATCCACTTCTTAATTTCAGCCCAAGGAGTAGCATTAGCAGCATCAAGACCCATGAAAGCAATTCTCCCGTTCCACCAAGTCAACGCACGACCTTTAAGAGTAGCCATTGCAAAAGTCACCTTATCTTCCTCCTTACACTTACTAATCCTAAACACCGATTCGATCTTCTCAATCCACTGGCTTAGTCCTACAGCACCTTCAGTTCCATTAAAAGGTAGAGGTTCACACTTCATGAACGTCACATAAGTACAGCTACCAACTTCAGGTGCATTCGTTCCAAGTCCTCCTACATTTCCTCCAGCATTAGCATTCACATTATTAGAATTCACATTCACATTAGTACCGCCAATTCCACTACCGCCAGCTCCACTACCGCCAGCTCCACTATCGCCAGCTCCACTACCGCCAGCTCCACTTCTAGCATTTGCCATAAATTCAGTCATAGATGCGGTAACTTGCTCCGTAATAATCCTACGTACATCATCCTCAGTCACAGCCTTCTTGGGCGGCATAGTTCTATAATTTCACAATTTCAAAGTATTAAGCATTCACCCAACAAGGGATTCATATAATATGGATTGAATTCATAATCAAGATACAAATAAGGCACAATATGGAATTCAAGACAAGATACATATTTCATTCGATTTGAAACAAAAGCATTGTCTTAGTTACATCCCATATCAAAGTTCTAGCACTATATATACTCAAAATTCGTGCCAAGTCTACTACTAACAAGTCGGTTCAGTCAAAGCTACAAAAGTACAAAAGATACAAAGGTCACTACTAAATACAGACTGGTCTACTGAGAACCGCCAGATGGTCCATCATCCATCGTCTTCTATATCTTCGTCGGACGATCACTAGACACATCTTCAGCTGGGCGCTTACGGATCACTCCTCTTTCAACCATGTCAGCATACAATCTACTATTTCAACACACGGATATATTCAACTCCTTTTCAGCTTTCTCACGCATCGCACGAGCTACACTCAACTAAATCTCCATAGAATTCACCTTTTTCTTCATAGCAGCAAACTCACCACTTTCTAATACCGATAACCTCCTAAAAGCCTCATTCAAACCACGCTCTACATCAGTCAAATCCAAACTAAGCAATTCTCACTCTTTCTCGCCAACCTTTGTCTTCGACTCCAAATAAGCAACCTGAGTCTGAACAACACCTAATCCAACCTCTGTCACACAACTCTTAACATGGGAAGCATCTAGATCACGTCTCAAGGCTCATGTGCAAGAGCATCAATATGAGTATCCTCTCGAGTACTAGACGACTCTCCTATCATACATCTACGAGTAGCAATACCATCAGTACCGTCAGGTGCATTATCATCCTCATCCTCCTTTGATTCAGAATCAAATTCAGACGATTCAGACATTTCATCCCTAGGTAGCTCAACCTCAAAATCAGACAAATAAACTGGTGGGGGTAAAGGCTCGCCCTCTAGAACATCATAAGGGTAAATAAGTTCGGCTTCCTCATCGTCATCAACCTCATCGTCTATACCTACATCCTCCTCGACATCCTCGTCGTCAATCTCATCATCTAATTTATCTATCCCAATCTCCTCATCATTCTCAATAACAACATTATCAATCTCATTTTCTACCATATCAACCTGAGGGGCAATCTGATCTCCTAGTCCTACCTCGGGCTCGGGATCCTCAAATGGTTCCTCCTCATCATCCATATCATAATCTACTAAGTCTAAATAAGGATCATCATCTACATTAGGTTCGGGAATAACATGGTTCTCTACAGGAATATTAGCGCCAGCCATGACAATCTGCATTTATATATATCTCGTATTAAGATAACATACTTATTAAACAATTACATACTGAAATCACGATATATACATATATATAAATTAAATTATATATATCAAAATATATATCTTCTCAATAGGGCTTGTTGGTAATGTCGGAGATCTCTGGCACCGTTATAGTCAAAAGATTTTTCAAATATTTTCTCAAATGTTCATTGTCAAAAAGATTTTGAAAAGTTTTGTTCAAAACCTTGGTTTTTAAAATCTTTTGTTCTCTATAATGAGAGCTCTGGTACCAAACTGTAACACTCTCAATTTTCATATCGGTACAACGGAAGGGTCTTTCAGAGTGTTACGGGATAGCACAATAACTCCAATCATAGACAACACATAAAAATGGTTGTACAAAGTTTAACAAACATTCATTCGATAAAAAGTTTCAAAAGCGTACAACAGGTCCCAAATTATACAGGTCATTTAGTTTACAAAACACATATCGAATGAACATTTTTAATATTAAGTGGGCCATCAGAGTCGATCTCCATCCGGATTACCTTCAAGCACCTGAGATAAAAACATGCAAAAATCATATCAGCGAATGCCGAGTGAATTCATAGAGTTTAATGAAAACCGTTATATAAAAACAATCATTTACAATCATTTAAAATCAGAACACAAGTATAATATCGGAAGTAAGTCCTCATATTGCTAGTCAGGCAATATATAAATCAAGCATACATCTTAAACCGTCCATGAGACCGTAGTCTCTATATTACCATGATAGGTAATATATTCATCGTTAATAGCGTCGTTATCATATATAGGATACATTGTATTTGAATTTATATATGTTTTATCTGAATTATGATTATTATTAGCCGCATAACATTGTTACCTTACTATGAAAACAGCGGGCCGCGAACCCGACAAACAATTTGCCCATCTAAGTTAGCGTGTCGTCACAAAAATCACGCTATGGAATCTTCTCATACATAAATTCGCTTACCAATCAATGTGGTACGACGGGGATCAACCGTCAAGGCGCGAACTGGGGTGATCGTCCCCAAATAGTACTATCAAATGCATAAGCGTCTACCAAATCCCGGTAGTTCACAATTCATGCTAATGGGACTTTAAGTGACATAACCTAACTACTAATAATCCTTTTAGTCTCGAATATAGGGTCATAGCATCATTCGGGTCCATATCATTTAGCATACAATCGGGACTACTTGTGTTCTATTTTATCAAAAACTAGCATGTCATCTCCCTCGCGGGTTTACAAATCATTTTATAAAACATTTAAAAGAGTGTGAGGCTATGAACTCACGTTGTTAATGAAAGGCGGATTATCGGCTACGGGCGTGCTCCGGTCACGGAAACCTATATAAATAATAATCGGTCTTAGACTTTTGTCCAATGACTTCATCAAAATAACAATATACATATGATGATTTTGTAAATATGATGATGATCAAGTGGGTTTATATATTCTTATTTACTCATTTTAGTGGTTATGTATTGGTAACTTTTTACTAGTTTACTAGTTTTATCTATTTACATGTTTTAACTCCAATATGCTTATTATAAATTCTTTAACTTGTTTTAATCAATTTTTACTTGTATTATCAGTATTTATACTTTACATGTTGGGCCCAAATGGGTTAAGCCCAATAAGTACTTTTTATAAGTGTTTAACTTATTTAGTCCAATTATTAGTCCTATATGCTAACTTAGCTCGTTAATGTCCGTATGTCCTATAGTTCGGGTTTTATCGGTTTTTACCGGTTTTTACTTGTATTAGATACTTATATATCAGTATATGACTTTTAAAAACTTTACATTAGACGGGTTTGATCGTCTAAGTTTTAATTGGCGAAAAACGTTAATTTTACGGTTATAGCCGAAAAAGTCGTAACAATCATGTTTATATTTTTTTTATAACTTATAAATATTATTCAACTACCATTTTTATAAATTGTCCATTTATTTAACCTTATACATATTTATATAAATGAAATTCATAAGTTAGTGGGTTTTAATTTCACATTTTATACTATATAATTTGAGTGCTTATATAATAGTATTAAACATTAATTCTTCAAAATCTGATTTTTAGTTTCATCTTCACCATTTTTATCATATCTAGAGTTCTACCATGCATTAGAAGCTCATTTTTGGATGGCATGAACTTCATATTATGTGCTACAATTAACTTAGTTATAGCTACTGCCCATTTTGAGTTTAAGTTGCCTTAACAGTCCCTACAAAACTGCTTATTCAGATTACACCACCTAACTTGTTTTGATCATATCTCACTCATTATTTTGATTCCATTGCATGGCCAAATCTCACATGTGTATAACATCATCTACTTACTGTAAATGGATCAAACCATGCAATTTTATCAGTTCATCTTTTAGTTATCTACTGTTTTTATACAGCCAACTAAATAGTCAAGATTTTAGCTTCATTTCTTATAGTTATCATCATTTTTAAGCATATTTATCAACACTTGATCCCCACACAACATTTTTATCATCATATATACATCATATACATATACAAAATGAAAGAAAATACATTTTTTCTTTACAAAATAACAAGAGAAAAATGGAGAGGATGATCTTCTTTACCAACCAAGTGGATTTCTTGTTTTAGGAAGACAAGAACTTGATGAACACAACAAGTATCTCCAAGACCATCAAATATCAAGAACATAGGTTGGAAAATCAGCCCTAGGACATAAGCAAATCACCTCCAAAGATGTTAATATGGCCACCAAATGAGCAAGGCTTCAAGAATACTCCTTAATAGAGCTAGTAAACATGTGGTTTATGGCTAGAAGAGATCAAAATAGGGTGTTTGTTAGATTATTTGGGACGGCAAGCAAGGGTGGAGTTGAGAGGATTTTTAGTTGGTTTTGCATGATAGAAATGGTGGTATGTGTTAGCTAGTTGTTTTTGTTAGTTTGGTGGGTATAAACTAGCTTAAGTGTTAAGCTTAAGCTTACACTTGTAAGCTACATGTTTACATGATGCCACATCTTTGATGTGGTGTCATGTTTGGCCGTCCCATGCTATAGTGGGGTGGGATAAATTATTTTTTCCCATCCCGCTAATTTACGGGTACTCCTCGATTCTAGTTTCCTCGATTTGCGTGCCATCGGGTCGTTTCATGAAAAACGTTTTTATAAATTATGAATCAACGGCACAAAACGAATCCAATAAAAATTGTCTCATCAAAGACGGAGTTCAAAAACGTAAATACCTAATCCTAAGGTTTCCGATTTAATCGTAAAGGACGCTAAATTATGCACGTAAGCCCAAATTTAAATCCGTAAATTGTGAGTTCATCAACCAACATAAAAATAAGTTTCAAAATATTATATAAGAAAATAATTCACTACCTGAAAATGTTAGATTGTCACATAACTACAATATGATAGGAAATGAGCTTAGGCAATTAATCATGAGGTTCATGACCTCGATGATAATCAGGAATACAAAGAGAAGAATCTACAACACAACTCTATCCGAAATGAGTACTTGTTCAATGGTTGCATCACTAATGCGAACATTAAGAAAAGACAGATAACATCGATACATGTAGGATTTAGCAATCAAAGGTAGCCTTTTCATTAATCACAAACAAGTCAAACATTGTACCGTCACACATTACGTGTCGCCATGTCATGCAATTCCAAGGACTCATCCTACCAACTGATGTCTCAGTTAAGTTAGGGATTTTAAAAGATATTACAACGAATACTAATATACATGAGTCATTAGGTGTTCCACATGTCCCGAAAAATCCATCGGTCCCAATTCAGAAGAAGATTTCTTCAATTTATTTCTTGGACACTGAGCATCCTCGTTAGTCGACAATGGCCTAGGAACAACCCTTAACACGAACCAACAATCATTTAAAACTTTATAATTCAATCACAGGACTTAACGACTTCCTCTTAACAATCTCGTATTCCATACGAGTTAAATTTAACTTTATTCAAGTTTCAATCAACTTATACTCATCATTCTCCAATACTTTCAACCTTATTCTTAGACCTTGAAAAGGCAATAAAATCTCGATATGAACAACACTTAATTTCCAATTCTATAGCTCTTACAACAATAGTTATCAAATGAGTCACTAGTATAAAATGACTCACACATTCAATTAGATTTCTCAGAAAGGTACAAGTGACATGAGGCTTTTGGGTAAAGGTTCCAGTAACAGCCTCAAGTGCAACATTTACCTTTTCGATTTCAAATTTAAGAATTGGGTGACACCAAATCAGATGACACCTTTCTAGGTGGTAAGGTTTTGTCAAACTCCACTCTATAAGGAAAGATCGTCATGACATCGATATCAGATTTAATCTCGCTAATTCTTCTTCAAGATCATAATCAACTAATATCAACATTTCTACGAATATCAACCATTTTGTTGGGATCATAAATATCCACAACTTGGTTTAGATCTGGAATAGCTAGAATTCCTACGGAAATAACTTCGATTGATTTGCTAGGGGAGTTAGGGTTTCTTGTGACAATCTACGTCGCATAAATATCTCGTATAAGTATTAGAATAATCATTAAACAATCATGTAATCAAATTACAATATATATATATATATATATATATATATATATATATATATATATATATATATATATATATATATATATATATATATATATATATATATATATATATATATATATAAAAATCCAAGTTATATATATTAAAATAACACTTCTCAGTCTGGCGTTGTCGGTAACTCGGGAATTCTTCGGCACCGTTATAGTCAAAAGATTTTTAGACATTTTACTCAAAATATTTATTTAAAAATATTTATACTTAAAAGGTTTGTGAAATGTTTTATTCAAAACCTCGGTTTTAAAAATCTTTCGTTCTTTATAACGAGAGTTCTGGTACCAAACTGTAACACCCCCAAATTTACACGTTTCAATTCAGCGGAAGAGTCGTTGGTGTTACGGGATAGAACATTACTCAAATCATAGACAACGCTTAAAAATCGCGTCGTTTAATAATGAATCATTTTCCATTCATAAATATCAAATTACATAGGTCCTCAGGTCAATTTATGTCTTAATAAATTTACAAAACATTTGAATGGAAATTTTTGGTTAAATGCGGGCCATAAATTCTTGTCGTCTTCCAGAGAATTACCTTCAAGTACCTGAGATAAAACATGTTAAAAGTCAGCGAAACGCTGAGTGAATCCATAGAGTTTAATAAAAACCACTAATATATATCACCGATATATAATCATTACCGAAAATCATTTTGTAGAATTCTTTGTCATAGGCTATAAAATAGGCCAAATATATTTTATACGAATCTTTGTCGTAAATCATAATATAGGCTTTTGCCTTTAAAACCATTATACGAACCATTGTCGTAAAAACATCATACAATACGTTTTATAACGTTGTATAGAGCTTAATAAAAACCGTTATATGAAAATGGTTATGTAAAACCAAAACACGAATAACTCTTTTATAGCTACTGCTCAATCAGCCTCTAAGTATTTTTAATAATTCGTCCAAAACAGACCAGCCAGATTTGTACCTCAATAGTATTTTGGCCATATCTTGCTCATTTTTTAACATTCCATTGAGTGGCCAATTCGCCACTTGTGTAAAAATCAATTATCTATCTGCATATCCAATAATCCAAGCCATTTAATCAAGTTACCATATTGGAACTTACTGTTTTATACAACCTTTACAACTAGTCATGATTTTAACATGTTTACATGTAGATCTTAACCTTTTTAGCCTAATCTAGTAACATAAAATCCCCATATAATATATTGATCATCATTTATCATCATATACATATACATTTTTGAAGAAAATAGATGAATACATATAAAAAAAACAATAGGGTGATAGAAAGAAATTGATCTCTATACCAATCAATATGATGAAATGATGAGATTTTGATGAACAAGACTTGGTTTTTGGTAACCAATCTTATGAGCTTAGCAAGATCACTTTGACATCACCAAGAGTATGAATTCTTGAGAAATCAACCCTAATCCTCCATGAAAACTCCTTTCTATTTGTTAAGATCACCTCCAATCTTCATCTCTTCAAGTAGGCTTCAACATATGTTGATTATAGCCTTTGTTTATGGTTAAAATTTTGATGAATATGGTGATTTGGTGGTGATATAGGATGGCCAAAAGGGAGAGGAAGAGAGGGTTTGATAATATTTTTGATTAAACTTGCATGTTGTGTGTGTGTGTGGGGGGGAGAAGGTAATGGTTTTGAGTTAGTGGTTTGGTGAAATGATGAGACAAGTGTCTCTTGTTGTTGTAAAACTTTGACAACAAGCTCATGGGAGCTCATGTTGCCGCCACATGTATGGGGGTGGGACAAGTGTAAATTTGTTTCATCCCCTATTAATTTACGGGTACTCCTCCATTCTAGTTTCTTCGATTTACGTGCCCTCGAGTCGACTTACGAAAAACGTTTTTATAAATTATGAATCTACGGCACAAAACAATTCTAATAAAATTTGTTCCATCAAAAATGGAGCACAAAAGCGTAAATACGTAAACCTAGGGTTTCCGGTTTAAACGTAAAAGACGCTAAATTATGCACTTAAGTCCTAATTTCTTCTCGTAAATTTGTGAGTTTATGAACCAACACAAAATAAAATTCCAAAATAATATACGAGAATAAATTTACTTCCTGAAATGTCGGACTGTCACAAAAACGGAGTATGTAAACGTAAACACGTAACGTAGAGTTCTCTGGTTTAGACGTAGTCGATGCTACTTTAGGACGTAAACCCTAATTTCTTCCCAAAGGTGAGTGAGTTCATAAATTAACAATAAAATAATGATTTTAAATAATACTTGAGAATAAAATAACGACCTCAAATTGACGGATTGTCACAAAATCTTTTGACACATTTGACAAAAGTGAGTTTTAAGGCTAATCACTTTTATGATCACTAAGCATGATTAAGATATGTTAGTGTAATGATTATTACCTTGATGATAGTGTTTGTTAGATAATTCGTTTTATGATTGTGTTTGACAATAAATGTCTTTGTAATTTGTCGTGATCAAAACTAAGAAAGATTAGTTAGCACTAACAATGTTTTCAGGCATTGCTTTGCATTAACAGTCTCCCCCTTTTTGATTACGACAAACTATGCACTCATTTATGTAAAATACAAAAAATTTCGAATTACTAACGATTTTATCACTATCATTTCTCCCCTTTTGTCGAAGCAAAAAGGTTAGCACAAGTCTTTGAAGAAGAAAAGAACCAGACTTTACTAGTAGCTCCCCCTTGGTGCTTACTCCCTGTTGCTTGGGGAACCAAGTGAATGAGCTAAGGTGACATGTTACACAAAGGTTAGAAGATAGAAAAGAAAAACCAATGTATATATGTGCACTACCTACTAACTAACTTGAGAGGGAGGAGGAAAAGAAATCTCAAATTAAAAGTAAGTATTTGCTAAGTATGTCCAAAGAGTGTGTGTTGAGAACATCAAAGTTCAATTGGTGAAATAAAGGATGAAAAAAAACATCCAAACCAATAAAAAATGATTAAAATGATTAAAATGATTAAAATGTCAAGGGGTTAAAATTTTGAATTTTTGGAATCACCCCTAATTAATTGTAAGTTTTAACCATGATCAACTCTTTAACAAATGTGGGAAAAAGAATTAGCGGGAAATAGATAACACACATAACATTCATATTACACAAATATGAAAGAACATACAAGAGAAATATTCATACACGCAATATGAATATTTAAAGCAAAAAATATGGAAAATAAACCATAAAGCATAAGCTACTCTAATAGTGATAATCTTCCAAGATTGCTTAAGTTTTATTGACTCAAACGACTAAAGTACAAAATGTGCCTTAGTTGGAAAAGAAAGACGACGAAGCATCATTTGAAGTTTTGTTCACGGGAACAAAAACTTTAAGAGGAGGTCGAGTGAGGAGGAATTCAAGGAAATTTAGCTTGTCATAAATATGAGCAAGTTCAATTTGTTGAAATCGACAACAAGCACACGAGGAACCATTATGCAAAACAAAGTAGTTAGATGGGGGAGGTCCATCAAAATGAGAGTTTGGTGGAGAGGGAGATAATGGATAAAAGATGTTTTCACAATGCCTAGTAAGATTTGGGAAAGAAGATAGGTCATTGAGTTGTGGAGAGTTGAAAGGTTTAGGTGGTGGTGGAAGAATTTCATTTTCCCCGGTAATTGGATTTATAGAGTAAGTATCATTCCAATATTTTATCGGAGAGAAAGAAGAATTCTTGGAGGGTTTTAAAGAAGAGGAATCATGAGGATTCTTGTTCTTCTTGATCCAAACGGTTTGAACCGAGATTTTTGGTTTCTTTGAAAGCTTAGAAGAAGAAGCTTTAGGTTAAGAGGATTGTGACAAAGATATGTCAAGGTTTAGAATGGAAGAGTTAGGCATTATGAGGGATGAAGAGAAGAACTCCCAAAAGAGAAGAATTTAAAGAAAGTAGACAAGGCAAAGATTTGAAATGAAAACAAAAGGTTTTAGGGAATGTTTAGCCAAATTGGGTAAACAAAGAATCTTAACCAAGACAGTGGTCAAAGAAGAAAGACCAAAAGTAAGCCAAAAGTGGCTTTGCTGCCCGCGGTTCCTAAAAGGAACCCGCGGTTCCATATCGATATGGAGCCGCCGACTAGCTAAAGAGCCGCGTACAGTGGACGTTAAATTATGATTTTCAAAAGTTTTGAAGAAAAATAACTCTTTCAAAAATTTTCAAATCTTAGATTTTTACCTCTTTTAGCGCTAGAGTATGCTAGGGCTGCATAAAAGCAACACATTCACAAAAAATGTCTTGAAAAAGGGTGACAAAATATTTAGATAAAATTTTGATCCAATTTTAAGTCAAGTTTTTAGAGGTTGTGATAGATTTAGGTTCAGTTTTAAATAAATTGAAGTTGTTTAATGTGACCACATAGGTTAAAACACATAAAACTAAATCCATAGAACATCTTCATGAAAAACTCATGAAGGAAAGGAAATACAAGAAAAGAAATAACAACTAGCTAATACAAAGTTAGCTTAAACTAGGTCTTGAAAGCATAGTCTTCTTTGGCTTGACCTTCTTTAAAAACATTTGATTTTGAAAATCATCATTCATCTCCTAGGAGGAGGAGGCATGAAGAACAAGACAAGAAAGAAATCATGCAACCTCCTATGAAGACCAAGCATCTCCAACCTTAGGTTTTGAATGATGTAGTTGTTATAGAGACAACATGGGCAATTAGCACCATGAGCTTCTAGAAAACCAAAGAATTAAGGATCACCCATGAAGTGAGGAATAGGAATGCCCAAAATGGGAGCATTAGTGTTTGAGGGAGGAGGAGGTGGTGGAGGCATAGTGTCCAAGGGTGATATGGGTGAGATGGGTGAATTTGGTGGAGTGAAAAGAGAGGTAACCAAAGGGTCAAGGACAAAGGGGATGCTTTGTAGAGGTTGAGATTGAGTAGTCCCATCCAAGGGAGGACTAGGAGTGAAGGGTGAGGACAACTCATTCATTCGTGATTGGAATGAGGAAGAGGTAGAAGCATGTGAATGGTTAGTACCATGCATTGAGTTGGTCTTGCATGGAGCAAGGGGTGGTGAAGGTGATGAAGAAATGAGAATAGGAGAAATCTCATTTTTGGGAGTGTGAAAAGATGAAGAACCAAGATTAGGTAATTAATCTTGATATTAAGGTTTCTTTTGGGAGAGGAAGGTTTGGAAGACTTGGATGTTCTAGTGGACACCATGGTTGTGTG
Source organism: Glebionis coronaria (assembly GCA_025667525.1). Classification (NCBI taxonomy): domain Eukaryota; kingdom Viridiplantae; phylum Streptophyta; class Magnoliopsida; order Asterales; family Asteraceae; genus Glebionis; species Glebionis coronaria. Next base: position 163,928,966 of record CM046874.1, read on the forward strand.
TTAAGGTTTAGAGAAGAGTTGAAGGGAAGAAGAACACAATCAACAAGAGAGGGTTTAAGAAGAGAAGGGAATGATCCAAACAAGTAATGGGTTAAAATTATTTTAGGTGAATAATGAAATTAGGTAGCCTAGTTTAGGAAAGCGGAGGATTTTGCAAAAAATTTATCGAAGTTTACACAGATTAAGGAAAACAGTGTAAAGCAAAGATTTTTTCGAAATATTGACTGGTGGTTCCTTATGTAGGGCCACGGTTTGATATTGATAAAGAACCAACACCAGGGGGTTCGAAAAAGGGCACTTCCTCAAACATTTGCTAGCCCAGATTTTATACCAAGGTTTATCAAGCCAAAGTGAATTATAAATCAAAATCTAGGAAGCTAACAAACATATAATATGCACAAAGCTATGCAAATCGAAGGATCGATCGCATAGACGATTAGGATTAAAATACTAAGTAATCCAAACACAAAGTATTAGCTAACAAACATAACATCCTAGAAATAAAAACAGAATAAGGAAATATTGTTCAACAATTCAAACATGTTCACAAACATGTTAACCATGATAAACCAAAGCTTCATTTATTCTTTTTGCCAAGTCCATTGATCAATTTGGTTATACTCTTGAACGATCCTCTTGACTCCACTCGATGATCATACAACTCACCTTAGGTTTTAAGATTAGCTCGGTAGACATCCTCAAGTCCGAAGTTCTCCGGAATTCCACAAGTAGCATAGAGAGGAGGAGGGATGATTTCGTCTAACCCGTCCATGAAAGTGTCCATGGATGGGTGGGAGTCACTCAAAGAGCCAACATGAGCACTATTGCCTACGCCACCACCATCACTTGGTGACATATCAAAGTCCTCATCATCAGAATCTTGTGGATCAGACTTTCTCCAACCTCGATCACTTCTAGGCTTTCGTGGTTGTACCCTTTGAATGGGTAGCATAACACGTTCGACCGAACGAAAGTGAGAAATGTTGATGTCGGGATAGTCTTCACCAACCTTCTTAAGAAGGAGATTAAGGAGCATGGCATAGGGAAGATTTGTTTTGGGTTTGGAAAGAGCATAAGTGATTCGTCGAGGGATATAGTATGCGAGATTGTACTTGGCGTTGGTAGCGATGCAATATAACATGTGCGCCATACACGCCGGAATATGATCCCGGTTTCCACCAAGACAAAACACATTCTCCCTAAGGATGTCGGCCCAACGGACCATACAATCATTAAGGTCGCTTAAGAGAACCTCATAGCGTTTTACCACACGCTTGTTAGAGTGAAGGCTTCTTACAATGTTTCCTCTACGCTCTTTACAAATGACATCAAGGATGAAGTCAAGGTCAATCTCTTCATTTTCATTTGGAGTACAGTCGAAAGGTTCAAGAAGATAATCAATTTTCCATTTATCCGTAAAGCGACAAGTGCACCTAAATGGAACACGAAGAGCTTGACCAAAGTCTTTAAGAGAGAGTTTAATGAGTCGACCTTCAAGGATGTACCTAACATATACTCTATTGTCATCATAAACGAGAGAATATGTGCTAAAGAACTCCAAGAGAAATTAGGGATATATATCCTCCTTGATGTCCAACAAACAATCAAACCCGATTTGTCTGAACATCGAACGAGTATATATATAGCCCTCAATATCCTCTTGGAGAAATATACCCTCGTGAAATCAACAGTTTTGGAGTGAGGATTAGGTGTTTGCAAGTTAAGGGGAAGGACACATTTTGGATAGATTTGGGATATATTGTTTAGTGTATTGGTGATCTTGTTGATATTTCGAAGGCATGATTAGTACCTAAATAAACACAAAAATATTTCCCCAATCACTCATTTGTTACATGTAAACCAAAAAATAAAAAAGATGAGAATGTGTTTCATCAATATCTTGACAAACAAAGGATTAATCCTTATCATTCTCATGTTGACAATGTTCCTAGTTCATCATTGACAATAACACATTAACTATGTAAAATCAACAATGAACTTGAACATTGGTTTTTCAAAACAAAGGTTTTTAGGTAAGCATTTAACAATGCCATAAACAACTTGTTCATGGGTTCATATCAATTCCATTAATTAACTAAAATTATTTAGTCAAAATTCAGATTGTTCTACAAGTGGGTTTTAGTGAAATCTCAATGAATATGAACCTAAGGAATCATATCAAGATTATCATGTCAACTCTTATTCCTAGTAAGGTTCTAATTGAATGTTAATTTTAAAAATCCCCAATTATGAATGTATGAACCCTAGAACAAACTAGATGAAATTGAAAGAAATTACTTACAGATAATTGATCTTGGATGAAGGATGAGTGTAACCCACAAATTGAAATCAATTAATCATGAGTAATTGAAGGTTTTGGAAGATCAACAATGGTGGAAAAGGGAAGAAACCTGTCACTATGTTGGAGAAGAGAGAGAAGGAATGTTTGAAAAAATGTTTTTTTAATAAAACTGGCACTTTAGTCGCAAACACTAGCCGCGGTTCCTTATCGATATGGAATCGCGCGTTTGAGCCGCGACAATAACGAACCGCCTACAGTGGCGAACTTTTATCAAGGAAAATAAAAGAATTTTTCAAAACCAATTTTTTTCTAAAATCCTTAAAATATGTCTCAAGCCTTTAGGAAATCATTGGACCACCACAACACTAAGTAATAATGCCTTATTGAAGGATTACGAGTTGAATCGAGATAGGAAAATACCAAAACGGACAAACAACAACTCGTAGAAAAGAGGCAAAGAAGAGAGAATTCAATGGAAGTGAATCAAGACCAAGAACATTGCTCAAGAGACAAATGACATTCTTCAAATCTAGGAGACGAAGAGCTTGTGTCATATATAGTGGTTTAAGACGTGCCTTTCCGGCGAAAGTTTAAACGGCTTTGGTAATGAACTATACCAAGCAATTTTGATACATAGAATAAGATCAAATTCAAGAGTAGTCTTACTCTATTTCAAAATGTGAGCAAAGTAAAGATTCACTTTCTCTCCCACATGATCGGATAATTATTTCTAGGATTTACATTAACAATATCCTTGAAATATTTCAATTCCAAATGTGTAAAATCCAACTACAACTTAGTGAAGTAGTTTGGTATCTCAAGGGATTCATCAATCATCCTAGAGATGAGCTTAATTACACAAGTTACACATGATATTGGGCCTACTAACCGTAAGGGTGCAAACCATGTAAATCATGCTTGATACTTTAAGCTTCTACTAGCTCACTCTACATCTCCATAGTGAGTCAAGTATCCAAGCAATGAAGGTTTGAGAGGAAAAAGGAAAGAATCACAAACCACAAACAAATGTCAAGGCAAGGATGCCAAGAACAAGCATATAGTTAATTAATGATCAAGAGAATGATCAATAGGGTGTGTGGAAGAACGAAAACGTACCTTAGCCACAAATTGCATTCCAAGCTTTCAAGGAATCAATGCAAAGCCCAATCATGAATAAAGTGACTACTAAGTTTCAAGGACTAGTATCACTCCCATCCATCTTGATATCATCATTCAGTGATGTTGGAAATCAAAGAAGATGAGTCTTCTACAAGTGTAAGTAACTCAATCCACAATCAATTTAATGATTGATCTTCATGAGTACCTAAACATAACAAGATGCAAACTAGTAGATATATTTCAAGAGTAAATCTCAAATGCATAAATACTACTAATCTAAATGAGATGCAATATTACCAATTGAAAGGCCTATTTTCAATAAAAGATAGTTTTGACTAAAGAAAAACTTTAGTACAACATAACCTTCTAATTTGAGGAGACAATGGATCGATCCAAGTGTTGATCCCAAACTTAGATCGATTTAGCTTGTGTAAACGAGATTAGATCAAGTTATACACGTAGAGAAACTTTGTTTGTATATAAAACAATTTAAGTGTTATGCGGAATTAACACTCAAACAAGAACACACAAAGGATGTAAAACAAACTTTCACTTGATTGATTGAATCGAACTTGCTTACAATGAAAGTGTTTAACGTATGGAAAACTTATATGAAACATAACCTAAAGGTCTTCTTTTATAGACATAAGAAGCCTTGTACAAGAGTCTACGTATCAGCTATTCTAGGTAAAGATAATTATACAAAATACATTGTTGATCCTATCTTTACTAGAAACAAACTAGAAACAAAATACGCGTAGACCATATCTTTCTATCAGTGCTTGTATTCAACCTATCAACGCTTTACTTCTTCTTGTCAACGCTTGATCTGTCAGCGTTTGTTTTCTTCTTATCAACGCTTGTTTTCTTCTTGTCAGCGTTCAAGTGGATTGGCTACATTTTATTCCCAACAATCCTCCCCTAAACTTGATATCAACTCTAGTAATCAAGTTTCTGAATAAAAATTAAGAACTAGGAGGAATCTTACAAATCTTATCATATTGGTAATAAACATGCCTAATCAAATCTTTGGCCACGTCACTTGAATAGTCAATCTCAAGCTGTGTTGTCTTCATCTTGTCCAAAACTTCTTTAGACATGGGATACTGAGCATCAACAAGAAGATACTCAGCAAACTTTGTAGAGTTCAAATAATACACACCAGCAGCTGAATACAAACGCCATTGAAGACCAATAATATCATCCTCAAGATTCTTTCAAACAGGATCTTCTTCTTCTGGTGCACACATTCTCTTGAATGTTGACCAAAGTTTTATTCCATTGACTGAAGTAGGAGCTTCAGCCTCATACTTGGCTATCAACAACCTCCAAAGGTCTGGCAAGTCTTCCCTATCCATACTTGCAAAGAGAGACATAAGGGTAGTAAATGTGTGTACCTCTTTACCATATCTGTGACAATCCGTCAATTTATGGTTGATATTTTATTCTTAATATTTATTTGAAAGCATTATTTTAATGTTATATTATGAACTCACTTATTTTTGGGAAGAAATTTGGATTTACGTCTTGAAGTAGCATCGACTACGTCTAAACCGGAGGATTCAACGTTAAGTGCTTACGTTTACATACACCGTTTTGGTGACAGTCCGACATTTCAGAAAAATAAATTTGTCCGTGAATATTATTTTGAGATTTTAAATTTGTGTTGGTTCATAAACTCACAAATTTACGAGAAGAGATTAGGACTTACGATTTTAATTTAACGTCCTTTACGACTAAACCGGAAACCTTAGGACTACGTATTTACGTTTTCGAAATCCGTTTTTGATGAGACAATTTTTATTAGATTCGTTTTGTGCCGTTGATTCATAATTTATAAAAACGTTTTTCGTAAAACGACCCGAGGGCACGCAAATCGAGGAAACTAGAATCGAGGAGTACCCGTAAATAAATGGGGATGAGACAAGTGGGACACTTGTCCCACCCCCACTCAAAACCGGCCTTAACTAGCTACCACACCAACATTTGGTGTCAAGTGTAAGCTAAGTCACTTGTCACCTTAGCTTACAAAGTAAGCAAAGCTTACACAAAACCATCTATCCTAAACAACTAGCTTCATTCACAACATGCAAAACAATCCATTTTCTCTCTTCCTCTCTCTAGCTTGCCGTCCAAAAACAACACCAAAACACCCATTTGATCTAAATTTAACCACAAATATTATGTTATTCATACATAAGTTGAAGCTCTTTTGAAGCCCTATTGATTGGTGGTGATTATAACATCCAAGGAGGAGTTTCTATGGAGTCTTAGGGCTGATTTTCCACAAGGAGTTTTTGAAGATTGGTGGTGTTGAAGATGGTCTTGATTATTCACAAGTTTCTCCATCAAAATCCATGTTTTGATCACAACCTACATCATCATGGTGGTATAAAGATTGTTCTCCTCATCCTCTTGTTATTTTTTATTATGTAATCTTGTATTTCTTTTAATTATGTATATGTATATGATGATGAATGATGATTAAAAATATTGTGTGGGGATTTGGTGTTGATAAACATGCTTAAAAAGATGAAAAACTATAAGAAACAAGGCTAAAATCTTGTTTAGATTGTTGGCTGTATAAAACAGTAAAGAACCACATGTTAGACTGATAAAATGGCAAAGTAGAATTAATATACAGTAAGTAATATGTCTTGTACACATGTGAGAGTTGGCCATGCAATGATTAGGATGAGTAAGATATGATCAAAACAAGTTTAGAGTACAAATCTGAGTTCACTGTTTTGGACGATTTTTAGAAAACACTTAGAGGCTGATTCAACAGTAGCTATAGAAGATTTAAATGGAGCACATATCATGTTTATGTCATAAAAATTTGAGCTTCTATCTCCATATAGAACTCTAGATATGGCAGTTTTGGTGAACATGAAAATAAAAATCAGATTTTGGAAATTAAAGTATAATAGTATTATATAAGCACTCAAATAAAAATAGTATAAAATGTGAATTAAAACCCACTAACTCATATAATACATTTATATAAATATGTATAAGGATAAATAAATGGACATTTTATAAAAATGGTAGCTTGATAAGTTTTATAAGTTATAAAACTATTAACATGATTTTTACGACTTTTTCGGCTATTACCGTAAAATTAACGTTTTTGCTAACTAAAACTTAGACGGTTGGACCCGTCTAATGTAAACTTTTATAAACTCATATACTGATATATAAACATATATAACAAGTAAAAACCGATAAAACCCGAACTATAAAACATACGGACATTAACGGGCTAAGTTAACGTTATTGGACTAATAATACAACAAAATGGGCTAAAACACTTATAAACTTATTTATTGGGCTTAAACCATTTGGGCCTAACATGTAAAGTGTGATACTGATAATAAAAGTATAATTGGGCTAATATAATATATTGGGCTTGTAATGGGCCTATTGGGCCTAGAACATGTAAATAGGTAAAACTAGTAAACTAGTAAGAAGTTACCAATACATAAACACTAAAATGAGTAAAAGAGAATATGTAAACCTACTTGATCATCATATATATATATATATAATCATCATATGTATAAGTAATTGTTATTTTTATAAAGTCATTGGACAAACGTCTAAGACCGATTATTATTTATATAGGTTTCCGTGATTGAAGCACGTACCGTACGTCCGAGTTGCCGATAACCCGCTTTCCCACATCAATGTGAGTTCATAGCCTCGCACTCTTTTAAATGTTTTTATGAAATGTTTTATAAACCCGCGAGGGAGATAACATGTTAGTTTTTATAAAATAGGACACCATTTGTCCCGATTGTTTGTTTATTGATTTGGACCCGAATGATTGTATGACCTGATAAATGATTAAAGGACCCGATAGATGAAATAAAAAGGATTTATAAAGTTAGGTTATGTCACTAAAAGTCCCATTAGCATGAATTGTGAACTACCGGGATTTGGTAGACGATTATGCATATAATAGTACTATTTGGGGACGATCACCCCAGTTCGCGCCTTGACGGTTGATCCCCGTCGTGCCACATTGATTGGTAAGCGAATTTATGTATGAGAAGATTTCCATAGCGTGACCTTTGTGATGACACGCTAATTTAGATGGGCAAATTGAGTTTCGGGCTAGCTACCCGTTGTTTGGTTTAGTAAGGTAACAATGTCATGCGACTTATAATAGTCCAACTAACGAAATACTGCTATATGCACCGAATTACGATGTAATGCCTGACTAGCAATACAGGGTCATACTATTGATATTGTGTTCGTGTTTTGGTTTTATATAACCATATTCATATAACGGTTTTTATTTAACTTTATACAACGTCATAAGACGTATTGTGTGATGTTTTTACGACATTGGCTCGTATAATGATTTTTAAGGCAAATGCCTATATTATGATTTTCGACAAGGATTTGTATAAAAATAACATTGGCTATTTTATGGCCTATTACAATGTTTGTACAAAATGATTTTCGGTAATAATTTTATACCGATGTTATATTGATGGATTTTATTAAACTCTATGAATTCACTCGGCGTTATCGCTGACCTTTTATTTTAACATGTTTTGTCTCAGGTACTTGAAGGTAATTCTCGGGAAGACAACAAGAATTCATGACCCGCACCTAAAAACTTATTTCGATTCAAATGCTTTGTAAAACCTGTATTAAATACAATGACTTAGGACCTATGTAAATTTGATATTTATGAATGGAAATGCTTTATTATTAAACGACGCGATTTTTATGCGTTGTCTATGATGTGAGTATTGTGCTATCCCGTAACACCAACTAGTCTTCCGCTGTATTGAGTTGTATAAATTTGGGGGTGTTACAGTTTGGTACCAGAGCTCTCGTTATAGAAAACGAAAGATTTTTAAAACCAAGGTTTTGAATAAAACATTTCAAAATCTTTTAACTATAAACATTTTTCTAAAAATGTCTAAAAAATCTTTTGACTATAACGGTGCCGAAGAATTCCCGAGTTACCGACAAGGCCAGACTGAGAAGTGTTATTTCAATATAAATATAACTTGGATTATATATATATATGATGTAATTTGATTACATGATTGTTTGATGATTATTTCTATATTTATACGAGGTATTTATACGAGGTATTTATACGACGTAGATTGTCA